>CM044309.1:75720000-76920000 GCA_024291935.2 Okapia johnstoni
AGCCCTGTAAAGGCGAGAGCTGTCTAACCCACTCCCCTCTCCCCAACCCAGAAACCCCATGTGCTTTTGGTCACCTGCAGCCACTATGCTAATTGAGTAACTTTTCAAGAACTTCAGTCTAAAGTGCCCTGGGATCCTTGTAGCACAGGGAATGATGCTGAATCTAAATATAAATGTTTCTTAAAAATTCACTTCCACACAACTGCAAAATTTCGAGGAAAATCTAGTCCAATATAATCATAATGTTTTCATATGCTTGCTTCAACCAGGAGTATACACTTGAATGTCTAGAATGATACCATGGTGAGATTACTTAATTCATAGATAATGATGCTGAAAGTTATAAGCTACCATCAAAGGAGAATTTTGCGGACTCTCAGTTAAATTGAAAAGTATCCACATTTCCAAATATTTACCAGTGGTGGAATCTAGTTAATATGCGTCTCAATGAAAATACGAAAAATTTTCATTCATTGCTGTGGTCATAAACACATTATCCATTACTTAACACTTTCAAAACGGATTTTAAAATAGTTTAATTACTAATATTATAAAAATATCTCTCTTGCAAATGAGTAGATGGGGATATCAGAATCAAGAAGCAAAATTACTACCCCCAAAACCTTAAGCTCTGTTAACAGCAATTATTTTTTATTAAACCAGCATATGAGGGAATTGGAGGAATGACAAAGATAGTGGATAAAACATTTATGTCAATTAGGAGATAATTGGTAAAGGGATTAATACTAGAACTCCTGCTCAAGTAGACATTTCCCTGCTGCTTCTACTTCTGAAGGCTGAATCACCTCCCAATAAAATGGCTGGTACCCAAGTTCCACGGAAGCAGGACTCTTGCATCTTATTCACAATGATACTTTTATTGTTTAGACACAGGCTGGATAACAGAATGCTTAATGAGTATTTATCAGTGGAATGGATGAACGAAAGAATCTGAGAATTCTACATGCATAATATTTTTATTTTATTTGGTATTCTGTAAGCCATGGATCTATTCACTATCTGATTGGCATTATAGGGGGCATAACCCAGATCAGTTAAGACCTAGTAAAATGGCCATAAGCAGGTCAGAACAGGAGGGGCACTGACATTTTCTTCTTCTTTTTCCTGCTCCACTCTTGCAAAGGCAGCACGCCACACCTGTGATTCTTTCTTCACTCTCTCAGGCTCCCCGAGCCCTATTCATTATCTGGGCACACATGCTCAGGAGCTCAGCTGTGTGACCTCATGGACTGTATCCCACCAGGCTCCTCTGTCCATGGGATTTTCCAGACAGGAACACTGGAGTGGATTGCCATTTCTTACACCAGGGAATCTTTCCCACCCAGGGGTTGAATCTACATCTCTTGTGTCTCCTGCATTGGCAGGTGGATTCTTTACTACCACACCACCTGGCAGGCTAGAGTCCATGGGGTCGCAAAAGAGTCAGACACGACTTAGAGACTAAATAACATTATCTGGGAGAGAATAATATTTAAAGACAGGGGAAAGCAGTCATATCTTTAAAAACTGTTTGTTGTTTATAAATGCAGACTATACGAAATACTTACCACTGTAATAACAGCAAACTCCTGGGATTACAGTTAGAAAAAGATCGGGTCTACGGAGTTCAGGTAGAGTTACAAATACAATTGTGATGGGCTGAAATAGTCCTAGGAGAAGGAATATTTCCTCTATAGAATTTAAACATCACAGAAGCTGTTTCAAGAATGGGGTCATAAAAATATGAATTTTGATTAGATTGAACAAACTAGTATTTTATCTCAGTAAATTATTGATCAGCTCAGATTGTAAGTTTACTTTAATTCCTAGCTGAAATGAAATTGCTTATAAAAAACTTAAAGATCACACAATACAGTTCTTCTATGTACGTGTGTGTGTTAAGTCGCTTCAATCATGTCTGACTCTTTGCAACCCCATGGACTACAGCCTGCCAGGCTCCTCTGTCCATGGGATTCTCCAGGCAAGAATACTGGAGTGAGTTGCCATTCCCTTCTCCAGGGGATCTTCCCGACCCAGAATCAAACCCACATCTCTTCGGTTTCCTGCATTGGCAGATGCATTTTTACCACTAGGCCACCTGGGGAGCCCTCTTCTTGTATAAGTGGATCTAATGGATCTATATAAGTACACTACATAATTAAAGACCAGCGATGACTAGAGTTTCGGTAAGAAAGTTGCTAGGATATCTTCCCAGCTTGGTGTGTGGGTGTCTAAAGCAAGTGTCCAGGAGAATTGGGTTGAAGCTATTTTACCTCTAATGATCTAGCCTCTGAGAAAAATGATATTTGAAATTTTGATTTGGCATATCTATAAAGCATGATTCTATCGATTTATATGGACATAGAAAGCATCATTTTACCAAGTTTAGAGTCTCATGAGGAAATTCTTCCTCAAGTATGATTTTTTTTCAGTGGAATTCTGTTGATTTATCTGGGAGAGTTCATTCTATCCCATTTTACAACTTTTAAAGGCCTTTGAAATTATGTCTTTACATACCCATGTCCTCTGTATATATTGGCATTCCCCAAAGAATTGTGGGCAAATCTCTGATAGCTTGGGGTCTAAAGAAGAATTTCAACATGATAACTGAATCAAAGTAAATCTCACCCATTAACACAAATAAGCATATCATTTGGAAATGAACAAATTTGCCATATGCTAAAGCACTTTTTAGTATTACAAGTGGTGTCTTTACACTTTGCTTTATTATATCACTTATTTGTATATGTCTAAGCCAACAGTGGGTTCTCTAGTGGAACAGGCAATGAATTTCAAAACCACTATTTCTAGTCCCAGAACCATTTCTTACTAATCATCGCCTAAGTCATATTCCTGTCGAACCTTTGTGTTTTCATCTGTAGCATTAGAGGTTGGATTCACCAACCATTAAACAGCTTCTGGAAGATGCTCTGATAAGTCAGGAAGATGATAGCCTCATCTTGATGCCCATCGTGTGGGCGGGAGGACTCTTCGCAGATGGGAATTCATGAGTCTCTGTAGCCCCAGTGCCCACTGCCTCACCATAACCACCTTTTGATTTGCAGATGCTGCCTTCCTTACACTCGCCTATTTATCTGACTTTATTTGGAATTTGTTGACATTTACCATTTACAGTGTCAACAAATTTATGCAGGAACCTGTCACACGTTGCCCAGATGAAAGGAAGTACACACTGTGTTGATGATAGCTCATCCTGAAACTGAAAATATAGATCGTTGCACGCCATCCCCCCTCAATGTGTATGCAAAATGAGAAAGTCCTCTGTTTCTCAATTAGAGGCTTTTTACAAGAATCTCTATAATGCAGCCAAAAAGAATTCCATGGGAAAACAGCTCTAACACATTGGTGTCTGAATGACACCTGCTGGAAAGTTAGAGGGATAAGAATGCTGTGTATACGACGGGAAAAGTCAGCAAAAGCTTGTGCGACATTGGAGGTTGATGGGTTTTCCTGGTAGACAAACACATGTTAAAGCTGAGATGTAAAATACACACTAAAGAGTTTTCATGCCTCTGTGTGACACTACTGAAAACCAGAGACCAATGTTACGAATAAAAGTCTTCAGGAAAAAATAAACAGCCAAGGAAATGAGAAAAGGAGCTGTTCATTCTAACTCTAAAAATTATAGTTGTAACAAATTTGATGATTTGGGGATGAAAAATTTATGTGATGATGAATGTGATGATGAAAATTTATGTGAATGATATAATCCAGGTGGAATTAAAAAGCCACTTCCCTAACAGATATGGTACATAATACACGTGAAAATTGTTCAGGGTGATTCTGAATCCTAGTTTGCACAAAAGACACCTTCTGAAGTTGTATTGTCTCAATCTTATCATAGAGAGGTCAGGTTAGGTTGTGAGAGCAAAAAGGAAATACACTTTTCATTGCCAGCAGGGTCCTGACTACAATGAGGCAGAAAACAAACCAGTAAAGGTCAAGCCTGCCATTCATGAAATGTCCAAAAGGGAAATTTTGATTTTTTTAAATAAAAGGTAATTTGATCCATCACGGCTGAATGTTACATTAGAGGATGCCCCACTTTGCCCTGATATAAACACAATAGTGCTTCAAGGAACAATGTCCAAGAAAACCCTCGGGTCTGGGGGAATATATTGATTTCATCTGAGTTAATAAACGTGTAACAATGAAGCTCCCTAATCAGGGACCCTTGGCAGAAATACCATCCTTTCCTCCAGAGAAATATCAATGACCCTATTTTTACTTATGTACGATTTCTTTATTCATATTCACAGCCCCCAACATGGCCCCAACAAAAGAACTTTTCCAGTTCTTTAGAAACTGTCAGTCAAGATCCTGGTGGAGTTGGAAACAAGAAAAGATTGGAAATTAGTTTATGAAGGCAAAAATAGAAGGCACACAGATTCAGAGCAGGGTAGTGAATCTACCAGAAAACAAACATCAAAACAAAACAAAATACTACGTTTTGACCTGATCTCAGTTTTACTTTCAGAGCTGTACGATTCATTTGAAAATCAGAATGCTAAACTTTAGTTAACAGTCAGGGTGTCCTTCACCACAACCCATGCAAATCCACTTCTGTCTCTGTGTAGACCAACAAATGATGTAACACCAAAGGAGAAAACCTACGGGTCAATCGCTTTTTAAATGGTAGGACATCTTGTGACTATTACACTCAACTATGTGTCAGAGACTGGGGTCCAAATTCCACCCATTGGTCTTTTGACCTGGAGGACGTACTAAATAGCTCCGACTCCAGCTTTTTCACTGGGAAAAGTCACTATTGTCTTCTAAAGGAAAACAAGTTCTTGATATTCATGGATCCACTGACTTAACTGAATCTAACCTTCTAATTCCAAGAATCACTCAAAGGGTTCTGTGTGGAAACATGTACATTTCTGCATTTTCTGCAACAGAAAGTAGAATTCTGATCCTGCTCTCTCTTGGCATAATTATATCGCGTTTTCTTCCAGGCAAGAGTCCACGAGCTCTGTGCTCCATCATACACACTGCACTGCTTCCTGGGGCATGGCTGTGTGCCTCGCTGAATAGGTACTTAATCAGATAAAAAATAAGACCTATTGTGTTTGACTACAGAACTGGCACACAATAATGACCTGGTTCTCTGAGAGATGTATAGATTCTTAAATAGTATTATTCTTATTTTCATGGTGTTTTATTGTCCTATAAAATGCAACATGAAATATTGTGGTCTATAAAATAAAATGTCGTTATAGTGTTAAGTGACAAACCATCTCTAGTCCATCGAGCCCCTGCATCTGAGCTTACCCTGATCATTTTTTGTTTCTTCTAGATCCTGGGAGTTACCAACTCCCAATGATATTTTATTGATAGTTACCATTGATATTTTTATAAGGTTTTTATTTTCCTCCACATTAACTCTAACCATCAGATATGTTAGCTCTGACACTGATTTCTTGTTTAATCCTCTTAAATTCTGGTGCATTTCTAATGGTTCTTCTTCTTTCCTCTAATTTCCTTCAGTTTGAATCAGTGTAATTGTTGCTTTTTCTTTTACGTAGGATGCCCCGTCTAACTAAATGATGCATGGTTGTTGATGTTGTGTGCGTCTGCAGGTAAAAAATGACTACAGAGGCTTACAGTGACATGCATGGATGATCCACAGCAAACGAGGAAGGAAACTGGCAAGACCCCACAGTCTTAGAAAGATAACCTACTGCATGCTTTTTGTAAATTATTGAAAAGGTTCAGGTTACAGGCTCTCCCTCATTTGTCACACTCACGGCATAAGATTCCCTCACCAGAGACACATCCCTTCACCTTATTTCTTTATTTTTTTGGTGGTAGTCGTTGAGGGCAGGATGATCAAGGGTCTCTCGATATTCAGGAAATAGCCTTGAAAGAGTCAGTCCTTTGCCTGGGGATTGCCTTCCCAAGGGCACTGACAATATAGGAGAGCTGGAACTTGATGGAATCAGACAGGAATTAGAGATATACAGCAGATACAGTAGAATAGAAAATTAGCGTGGTCTCCAGCAATTTCCGGAACTTTCTCACACTCGGCTTAATTGTCACTAAGGCAGGGACCAGCGGTCTGATCACTGGGCTTCTGCTGAATATTCAAGCCAGTCCTCTGAGCTTTTCCCAAGAAGCACCAGCAGACACTTTTACTACTTACTACTTACATTGAAATTATGTTGAATGTGGCATCTTAAAAATCATCTCAGGTTGGGAGACTCAGAGGAAAAATAAATAATTTTTTTTTGTAGTGTTCACTTTTCCTAAATAGAGCCAGAGTTTAAACAGGGAGGAGACCCCTTCCCCAACTCCACCATCAAATGGCGATGCTGATGGTGGGCAGGTGGAAAATTGCTACAAGCTGTTGTTTCTTTTTTTCCCTTTTTTAAAACTTTTTATTTTATATCAGAGTATTTTATATTAGTTGATTAATGTTAGTTTCAGGTGTACAGAAAAACTGTTCAGTTATGCATATACATCTATCTATTCTCAGAGAAAAATATAATATTGCCTCTATGCGGAATCTAGAAAAAAGATGACACAAATGAACTTATTTACAAAACAAACTCACAGATTTAGTGAATGAACTTATGGTTACTGGGGGGATGGGAGAGGGGGGATAATTAGGGAGTTTGGGATTGACAGATACACACTGCTAGATTTAAAGTGGATAACCATCAAGGACCTTCTGTACAGCACGGGGAACACTGCTGGATGTTATGTAGTTATCATTTCTTCTGAGGGCATATTCTCCAAGTCCTCACTGAGCACACAACTTATTTAATGGGCAAAAGCGGGTGGCCCCCAGCACAGTGCCGAGCATGGAGCTCTGTCCCAGAGAACAATCTCAGCCTCGTTTGTGTGGTGCCGTCCATTAATTTGTCAGTCAATATGAAATGGCTAGAGATTTCTGAGGTGAATGAAGAGGGGAAACCGCGTTCATTTTTTGTTCTGTGCGATAAAAGTAAAACAGCAAAGATGTAATAGGTCACACATGTGCAATTTGGGGGAAAGGCTGCTTCAGAGAATTAGAAGGAATAAATAAATAATTTCTAAGTGGAAGGGAATGGTAGCTGAAAGTGTTTAACATGTGGTAACTAAAATTTTCACTCTCTCTCCAGGCAGTGCACTTAAGGGGTATTTTTTTGTTTGTTGTTGGTTTTTTCCTGCTTTTTTTATGTTCCTCTCTTTTCAGGATATCAGTGAAGGGATCACAGTGGGAAATTACTTGTGCTTGTCAGTTGATTGTGTGCTGAAGAGACTGGGGGCGAGGGGGGGGCTGTTGCTGAGAGCTGAAGATCTCTATCCCAGGCCAGCAGATTAAGGTCCGAGCGGTGGGACGCACACAGCTCTCCGACCTCCTCCTTGACCTTGACCCCCCAGTCTGGCCGCCCCCCGGGGAGAGGGTGATGAAGCTCACATGGCAGTGAGTACTGACCAGCCATGACTAGCATGCCCACTGCCCTGCGCCCTCTCCTCACACTTCCTCCAGCGCTCCAGAGGTGAAGGGTATGCTGCCCAGGGGTGAATCGGCATTTCTATGGACGAGCGTGTGGATTGCTGGGCTTCTGGTTTGCTTTCTGATTAGATAATGCTCCTCTTGAGAGTCCCTTGGACAACACGGAGACCAAACCAGTCCATCCTAAAGGAAATCAAACCTGAATATTCATTGGAAGGACTGATGGTTAAGCTGAAGCTCCAATACTTTGGCCACCTGATGTAAAGAGCCGACTCATTGGAAGAGACCCTGATGCTGGGAAAGATTGAAGGCAGGAGGAGAAGGGGACGACAGAGGATGAAATGGTTGGATGGCATCACTGACTCAATGGACATGAGTTTGAGCAAGCCCCGGGAGATAGTGATGGACCAGAAAGGTGTGTTGCAGTCCATGGAGTCGCAAAGAGTTAGACACAACTGAGCGACTGAACAACAAGCTCCTGTTTGCCCCCTGAGATAACATCCCCATGCCTCAGTATGTCAGGAAGACTTGCTGTGATCTGGTCCACATACCTCTCCAACCTCAAGCCTGCCTCTCTCCTCTTTGTGTCATACACTTCAGCCAGACAGGGCTTTAATCAGGTCCTTCAGTGCCCAGACTTGTTCAGTCTTAGATCCTTATGGTTTCTCTATCTTTTTGCTTTGCAAATTTGGGTTCATTATTTATCTCTCAGATTAAACCTCATTTCTGTGGGACCGCTTTTTCTTAATCTCCAATGTAATTTAGAATCAACCTGATATCAGGTCTTTGTGGGATCCTGTACTCCTTCCTAGGAACCATCTTGACAACTGTAATTACCCATTAGATTGTAGCCCCATATCTCACCTGGACTCCTGTAAAAATCTCCCAAAGGTGATCCTGTCTCCATGACCATCTCCTGCTAGGCTGGTCCCAATACCTCTGGTTAAGTAAACCTTGTTACATTTCCTGGATTTCTCTTGCACTTAACAAAACTGAAAACCCTTAGCATTGCCTAAAAATCCTTATTCTCCCGTCTCACCTTGCGCTGTCTCCCCAAACCCACCCTTGCTCACCAAAATCCATGTCTACTGATGCTCTTTCAGGGTTCTCTAAGCTCATCTATGACCTTTAATGTGACTCTCCACTCAGGAGACTTACTCAGGTTTTAATGCTACATTTATGTATTTGCCCAAAGAGAGATTTCTTGACCATAACTTTTTCTTCATAGCAATTGTTTATGTGAATAGTAATTTTTCAGATCTGTGTGGTCTTACTAAAGTGCAAGCTCCACAAAGCCAGTGATCTTGTCTATCTCTATACCAACAGCCCCTGACAATGCTGAGTACAAACCGGCATTTTTAGTGCATGTGAATCAAAGAAATAGAGGTGCAGACACACGCAGTGACATTAGAGAAATTACATTTGACTCCATTGACACTTTGAGGAAGTAAACTATTGGAAGGAAAATTTGAAGTCAAATGACTTGGGAAAGCCCAGTAAAGAGTGTGAGTTTACACATTTTTCTTTTTTTGGCAATCATTTGAGCTGTGAGATTAGAGTTTTAGTTAAACATATTTGGCAGTTCTGTGTTCATTGATAAAAGATTAGAGGTACAGAAGTCAGGTACCAGCTTGGCAGCCACGTGAACCAGCTAGAGCCCATGTTGGTCCCCTCAGACCACAAATAGAAGAGAGTGAAAGACAACAAAAGAGGGAATGAGTGATTATGGTGACTGATTGGATGTGGGTGAAGAAATAAAGGGAAAAATCAGGCATACTTTTCCATTTTAAAGCCTATCAGGAAAAATGCAACCATATTAATCAATAAATTCAGAGGTGGAGCTGATTTGGAGTAAAAGAGATTGAATTTTGTTATAGATATATTTAAGGGACGTCATGGTGAAGTATATCAGCAGGCTGTAATCAGGGAAATTCCAACATGTCTGTAGCCTTAGGAGGAGACTGACCATTTCAGAACAGACAGAAAAGATAATTGAAGAAACAGCAAATCAGAAAATGATTATTTATTTTCCACAAGAATCAGGACATATAGGATCAAGAATTCAAATAGAAGAGTTCAATAAAATACAGTCTCCTGTTTTTACTCTTAGGACTTCCCTGGTGGCTCAGATGGTAAAGAATCCACCAGCAATGAAGGATACTTGAGTTCAATCCCTGGGTTGGGAATATCCCATGGAGAAGGTAATGACTACCTACTCCAGTATTCCTGCCTGGAGAATTTCATGGACAGAGGAGCCTGGTGGGCCACATTCGATAGGGTTGCAAAGAGTTGGACACAACTGATCGATTAACACTTCCACTCATTTTCTGTTATTACTCCTGGATATATGAAACACTTATCAGCTGTGTGAATACAAATAAGTGATGTATTTTAATCTGTAAAATCTAAATAGGTATAGTAGCTATCTGATCATTTTTTTTAAATTAGAAATCATTGTGTTAATGCTGAAGACAGTAGAAGACTCAGTACCTAATACATATTCAGTAAAGATTTTATGATTAAACCTTCAATAATAGTACCCTTCCTTTGCAACAAACTCGATTTACTTCAGCCAGTTTAAGTAGGTCACTGTTCTATACAATAAATATTTTTAAGGCACTGACATACATTTTACTAGATTCCCATTAAGAATGATTACAGAGTAAAATTAAAATTCTCTCCAGTAGCAAATGAGTGTACTCATTCCTCGGTACATGGTCAGCCTCCTGTATAACTTCTATTCTAAAAGTTTTATCCCTTCATATTTTACACATAAGGATATTATTCAGTTCATTTCAGTCACTCAGTCATGTCTGACTCTTTGCGACCCCATGGACTGCAGCACACCAGGCCTCCCTGTCCATCACCAACTCCCAGAATTTACTCAAACTCATGTTCATTGCATCAGTGATGCCATCAGCCATCTCATCCTCTGTTGTCCGCTTCTACTCCTGCCTTCAATCATTCCCAGCATCAGCATCTTTTCAATGAGTCAGTTCTTTGCATCAGGTGGCCAAAGTATTGGAGTTTTAGCTTCAGCATCAGTCTTTCCAGTGACTATTCAGGACTGATCTCCTTTAGGATGGACTGGTTGGATCTCCTTGCAGTCCAAGGGACTCTCAAGAGTCTTCTCCAACACCATAGTTCAAAAGCATCAATTCTTCGGCACTTAGCTTTCTTAAAGTCCAAATCTCACATCCATACATGACGACTGGAAAAACCGTAGCTTTGACTAGACGGACCTTTGCTGGCAAAGGAATGTCTCTGCTTTTTAATATGCTGTCTAGGTTTGTCATAACTTTTCTTCCAAGGAGCAAATGTCTTTTAATTTCATGGCTGCAGTCACCGTCTGCAGTGATTTTGGAGCCCCATAAAATAAAGCCTGTCACTGTTTCCACTGTTTCCCCATCCATTTGCCATGACATGATGGGACCAGATGCCATGATTTTAGTTTTTTGAATGGTGAGTTTTAAGCCAGCTTTTTCACTCTCCTCTTACACTTTCATCAAGAGGCTCTTTAGTTCTTCACTTTCTTCCATAAGGGTGGTGTTATCTGCATAACTGAGGTTATTGATATTTCTCCTGGCAATCTTGATTCCATCTTGTGCTTCATCCAGTACAGTGTTTCTCATGATGTACTCTGCATATAAGTTAAATAAGCAGGGTGACAATATACAGCCTTGACATACTCCTTTCCCGATTTGGAACCAGCCCGTTGTTTCATGTCCAGTTCTAACTGTTGCTTCTTGACCTGCATAAAGATTTCTCAGGAGGCAGGTCAGGCATCTCTTTCAGAATTTTCCACAGTTTGTTGTGATCCACACAGTCATAGGCTTTGGCATAGTCAATAAAGCAGAAGTAGATGTTTTTCTGGAACTCTCTTGCTTTTTTGATGATCCAGTGGATGTTGGCAATTTGATCTCTGGTTCCTCTGCCTTTTCTAAATCCAGTTTGAAAATCTGGAAGTTCATGGTTCACATACTGTTGAAGCCTGGCTTGGAGAATTTTGAGCATTACTTTACAAACGTGTGAGATGAGTGCAATTGTCCAGTAATTTGAACATTCTTTGGCATTGCCTTTCTTTGGGATTGGAATGAAAACTGACCTTTTCCAGTCCTGTGGCCACTGCTGAGTTTTCCAAATTTGCTGGCATATTGAGTGAAGCACTTTCACAGCATCATCTTTTAGGAATTGAAATAGCTCACTTTGAGTTAATTGTTGTGTTAGGTGCAAAACTTAGGGTTGAGGGGTTTTTTTTATTGCCTCTGAATGTCTGGCTGTTGTAGCTTGTTTGTTACCAGGCTGTCTCACCTTTGTTGAGTTGCTTATGCAGCTTTGTCAGACATCAGTTGGGCATATTGTGAGCTTCTTTGTTCTCTGTTACATTCAGTTGATATTTGTGTCTATTCCTTTGTGAATACACAGTTTTGATTTTGTGATTAGATAAGTGTTGAAATTGGGTATATAAACTCTCTCATCTTCTTTTCTTCCAAAATTATTTTTGTTTTTCTAGTTCTCTGCCTTTCCATGTAAATTTTAGAATAATCTTGTCTATATCTACAAAATTTCTTGCCGGAATTTTGGTAAGAATTCTATTAAACTTGTGTGTCAGTTTGGAAAGTATTGACATATTTCCTATGTTGTGTCTTCCAACCTATGAACATAGTATGTTTCTCCATTTGTTTATGGGCTTTTAGTTGTGAGCACACAAATCATGCACATGTTTTAACTGAATTTATGCCTAAATATTTTTTCATCTTTGGCTGATGTGAATGTTATTTTAGTTTTAATTTTGATATGTTCATTGCTACATATACAATTGATTTTTGTATGTTTATCTTATATCTTGCAACCTTGCAGAACTCATTTGTTACTTTTAAGTTATTTTAAATCTTTGGCATTTTCTGAATAGACAATTATAACATCAACAAATAGGGGAAGTTACCTTGACTTCTTTCTGATCAGAATGACTTCTATCACCTCCTTGCAATGGATAGAACTTCTAGCATCATGTGGAATAGCAGTAGGGAGAATGAGCATTCCTGACCTGTTCTCAGTTGTAGGGCAAAGCAGGAAATCTCTTACCATAAGTATAATGTTAGCTGTAGGTGTTCTGTAGATGTTCTCCACCAAACTGGTGAAATTCTTCCTCTATTCCTATTTTTCTGAGAGTTGTTTTTTATCACAAATGGAGGTTGAATCTTGTCAAAAGCTTTTAGTGCATCAATTAATATGATCAGATGATTTTACTTGTAAATTTGAGTTATGCACTCTTAGGTAATAGAAAAAACATGCACACACACAGGAAAAAACCCATCATAGTATTTCTTTTAAAATACCGATAAATATTATTTGCAATTGTTTTAAGATATGGAATATACTGGGATAATTTTCACACGCCAATCATAAGTTCCCTACAAGTGATTTTCAATGGCTACATAATTGTTCATCATAACTATAGTAAAAAAAATTTTAATTATACTTTTAGATGATTCAGAGTTTTATTTGTTGTAAATAACACTTTGACGTGTGTATGTGTATATATGTTTGTATATATTTTATATATATATATATTTAATATCTCTGATTATGTACCTGAGATGAATTTCTAGAAGTGGAATTCTTCTGTAAAAACATTCATATTTTTAAAATTTACAGTGCTCATTGACATATTTGCATATCTTAAGTTCACAAGTCACTATACTGTTTATGAAACAATCGCTACATTATTTTTGTGCATGGAATATCAAATTGTTTTATGCTCAGTGATCACAGAAATAAGAGAGTTACTATACCCACTTTGTATGTCTATTTATAAATTTATAAACCCCGTGTATCTCCTTACTTACATCTGTGTTTTCTCTACTAGATAGTGAAGTCATGAAGCAGCTATTATGTTACATCAGTCTTTGTATCTTTAGCAGATAATATGGTGCTTAAAACAAATTTTTTTTGTTTAAACTATGTCAAGATATATCTGTTAAGTGAACTAATACTTTTCAATAATTATAAAACTAATAAGTATTAAAAATATGAAACAGTTCATTAAAATTAGTATTTAAATTACTTGAAAGAACATTTAAGGTACTTGAGACTCACAGCTAAGTAATAGACACTAAAAACTGCATCATATATTTTCTTTCATGATACCTTTTTGATATGTGTATTGAATAACGATCAATAAAGATAGGCAAATTTTAAAAAAGAGACCAATACATTCGTGTATACTTTGGGAGTACAACCGTCAAATAAACCAGGTTCTGAAAGAGCCCTGGTCAGCATCCTTTCTTATTGGAACACTTTGGGAAACAAACTTAAAAACAGTCCTTTGATAATCTCCATTCTAGAAATAGTTCCTTCATATGGTTTATGTATGTATTTAGCTTTTTATATGTTTTCAGGGTACATATTAGTAAATAAAGATGGAAACCTTTACAAGCATTTCTCAAGAGCTGATAGAAGAGAACCCCATCCAAGAAGGCTAATAATATGGTGAATTTACTAATTGGTAAAGCCAATGGATTATCTTGCAGTGGTATGGAAAGTGGACAGAAAGGTTTAAGATGACTGGGTCTCTGAGGAGATTGAGCTTAAATTCAAGGGTCAAGTGGTAAGTTTTGAGTTAGGACAATAGAAAAGAAAAATATATATGCATGTAAAGTTTAATGAAGAATGGTTTGTATTGCAGTTTCTTGCAAGGAAATAGGTATTTAAGGAAATATGTTGGCAAAATGACTCAGGCATGGGAAGAAAACTAAGCACATCTCAGACTCTTGCCCTCGGAAGTTCTCAAGAGTGATTTAAATCCATGTCACCGATTCTGAATGTTTACAGCAAATTCTTAGGATTAGCTTCTGTCCATCAGAAGGCAGCATCACTGGCTGTCTTTCCTTTTCTCCTTGGGGCTTCCTAGGAAAGAGGGAACAGACAGTCCAGCGGGCTGCGCGGTGTGTGTCAGGCTGTCCCCGTGACTTCTGCCCTGCTTCCAATAGACAGTCTATCAACTTCTAGCTACTTAGTCCTCACGTTAACCCATTCTCAAGAGAAAACAATGGATCTTTTCCCATTAGAACATATTTCAAAAACTAGTACAGCAATGTCCATGATCCATACGTGTCCTTTCCCTCGGGTTCTCTATGTGAAAAGGGGAATTGATTTTTACTTTTTAGGGTGGATTTGCTCTTTAAATTAGCCTTTTCAGGAGTTGCTTTTGCTTCTGTGAAGTTGAAGGAATGAGGAATAGGCGAAATCAACAACAGTGTTCATGAGATGAAACAAACAGACTTGCCTCACCCACCGTGACTCTCATCCCGGGCTCACAAGGGAACTGGATGAAAGTGACTCTTCCTGGACCTGGCAGGAAGTGGAAAACCATCCCAACAGCTCAACAACTTCAAAATACCTGCTTCCTGCTCCCGACTGTAGGTGTCTCCTATCTCACCCTACTGTTTGCTTTTTCCCGCGACACTTTACGTTCCTGGAACTGTATCATCTTACTTAGTATGTGCTTGCTCATTGCCCTCTGCCCTCCTCTGTACATGGTAGGTACTCAGTAATTACCGCATGAATAAATGAATGAATAAAGAATCCTGGGCTGATTGCAATATTTGCTATTTTTTCCCACTTTCCCAGTGAAAATCTTCCAGTCCCCCATGAGGAAAAATCATTAACCCCTACGGATGCCCATGGGAGAGTGTGTAGCACGGGACGGAGCCACGGGCCATGCTGAGGGCAAGAAAAGCATATCTCTGCACAGGGAGTGAACTTCCATTAGCAGCTGGCCAGTCTCCAAGAAAAGCAACTCCTGCTCCGGCTTAAGGCACAAGAGAACTATTATTCATATGTGTTTACAGAAACAGCTGTAAAGGAAGACAAGAGTTTACAGCGGGTGTCAAGCACACGCGTTGGCTCTCATGCTTGGCTGCTACTGTGTTGTCACTGACAGAAACGGGAACTCAAGGGCTCAGTCATTATGCACTTAGTTTTGTTGTTTTTTCATCCTGAGTGTGTGTGTGTGTGTGTGTGTGTGTGTGTGTGTGTGTGTGCGCGCGCGTGTGTGTGTGTTTTAATTTATTCCAACCAACCCCAAAGTGAGAATGAATGATGGGCCGCCTGAGAGAAGGCACAACCGTATTAAAACTGGGAGCCCAGATTTTCTTTCTTTTTATTTATTTTTTTTCATTTAAATAGATGAACAAAAGGTTTGGGGTTTTAATTAAAACTGCAGGAAGTGGTGGAAAAACAATAAGCTTCTTTCTGGATGACATTTGAGAGGCTCCCTTCCCCCCACCCACACACCGACAGGCGAGGAAACCAGCAGCCCCTGCTCCTCGTCACAGCTTGGGGGCCCAAGGCGGCCACCAGTGGCTTGAAAGACCTTCGGACCCATCGAAGACTTTCACATCTTAAATCTTTGAATTAAAATGTAAATACCAAACCTGATATCAAGAGACCCTACAGATAATACGCAAAGAAACAAGTCATCACCATTAGCAACATCTCAGCACTTCCTCTAACAGCTGATGTTTCTAACCTTCAACATGTGTGTGCTCAGTCTCTCAGCTGTGCAATCTCTGCGACCACGTGGACTGTAGCCCACCGGGCTCCTCAGTCCATGGGATTCTCCAGGCAGGAGTACTGGACTGGGTTGCCTTTTTTTCCTCCAGGGGATCTTCCCCACTCAGGGATCGAACCCAGATCTCCTTCATCTCCTGCACTGGCAGATGGGTTTTTACTACTGTGCCACCCGGGAGCCCCCCTTCTAAATAGCAGTGGAGGCTCATGGAATCATAGTCTGAGGCTCATGGACATGCCCCCAGCAGCTACATCCTTTACTCTAACCCCACTCATGAGAGGGGGCAGAGTGCTGATCCGATCTCACCTGCTGGAGACCCAAGCATCACAGGTGTGCATCTGCCTGGATGGGGAGTGAGGGGTCAGACCTGGTGTCAGACACGGTGGAGCCACCATCCTGCCCAGGGATGAAGAGATGAGAAAAACAATGGGAGAATGTCTGCATGGGGTGCAGAACCCCATGCCCATGGCATCCCATTTTACCCCATACTTCTTTGGTCATGCAGTTCAGTTCAGTTCAGTCGCTCAGTCGTGTCTGACTCTTTGTGACCCCATGGACTGCAGCACACCAGGCCTCCCTGTCCATCACCAACTCCCGGAGCTTGTTCAAACTCATGTCCATTGAGTTGGTGATGCCATCCAACCATCTCATCCTCTGTCATCCCCTTCTCCTCCTGCCCCCAATCCTTCCCAGCATCAGGGTCTTTTCCAGTGAGTCAGTTCTTCGCATCAGGTGGCCAAAGTATTGGAGTTTCAGCTTCAGCATCATTGGAAGGACTTCCGATGAATATTCAGGACTGATTTCCTTTAGGATGAACAGGTTTGATCTCTTTGCAGTCCAAGGAACTCTCAAGAGTCTTCTCCAACACCACAGTTCAAAAGCATCAATTCTTCAGCACTCAGCTTTCTTTATAGTCCAACTCTCACATCCATACATGACTACACAAGCCTTCGACTAAGAGGTGATAAGGCATGTGTAGTGGTATCCAACATACAGGAGTTGTTCTTTATTTGTATAACTCAAAACAACTTTGATTCTGAGTCTATTCAGCAAGACCTAGGAGAAGCACAGCTGTCTTCCAGGGATCCAAAGCCAGGGGCTCAGCCACTGCAGGGAATGATGAAAGGCCTCCAGGTTGTCTAGGATGCATCACTGAATCCCATGTCCAAGCCCCCTTTGTGGTAAATGGAAGACAGAAATCTCCGCCAATGATGCCAATTTCCTCTGTGCAGAATTCAGCATCTTCCCTTGGGTACCAAAGTGGAAGATCCAGGGCTCACAGATGCGGATAGCAACTCCCTCTCTCTTCTTGGGGTCTTGTGGGGTTGATCCTCTGCCTCTACAACAACCCTCCTATCCACCTGGTTCTTTAAAAGAGGAAGTCTAGGAAGAAATAGGAGATCTTAACAGACCCATCACAAGCACGGAAATCGAAACTGTAATCAGAAATCTTCCAGCAAACAAAAGCCCAGGACCAGACGGCTTCACAGTGGAATTCTACCAAAAATTTAGAGAAGAGCTAACACCTATCCTACTCAAACTCTTCCAGAAAATTGCAAAAGATGGTAAACTTCCAAACTCATTCTATGAGGCCACCATCACCCTAATTGCAAAACCAGACAAAGATGCCACAAAAAAAGAAAACAACAGGCCAATATCACTGAAGAACATAGATGCAAAAATCCTTAATAAAATTCTAGCAAACAGAATCCAACATCATATTAAGATCATACATCATGACCAAGTGGGCTTTATCCCAGGAATGCAAGGTTTCTTTAACACCCACAAGTCAATCAATGTAATACACCACATTAACAAATTGAAAGATAAAAACCATATGATTATCTCAATAGATGCAGAAAAAGCCTTTGACAAAATTCAAGATCCATTTATGATAAAAACTCTCCAGAAAGCAGGAATAGAAGGAACATACCTCAACATAATAAAAGCTATATATGACAAACCCACAGCAAACATTATCCTCAATGGTGAAAAATTGAAAGCATTTCCCCCAAAGTCAGGAACAAGGCAAGGATGCCCACTTTCACCACTACTATTCAACATAGTTTTGGAAGTTTTGGCCACAGCAATCAGAGCGGAAAAAGAAATAAAAGGAATACAGATAGGAAAAGAAGAAGTAAAACTCTCACTGTTTGCAGATGACATGATCCTCTACATAGAAAACCCTAAAGATTCTACCAGAAAATTACTAGAGCTAATCAATGAATATAGTAAAGTTGCAGGATATAAAATTAACACACAAAAATTCCTTGCATTCCTATACACCAATAATGAGAAAACAGAAAGAGTAATTAAGGAAACAATACCATTCACCATTGCAACAAAAAGAATAAAATACTTAGGAATATATCTACCTAAAGAAACAAAAGACTTATATATAGAAAACTATAAAACACTTATGAAAGAAATCAAAGAGGACACAAACAGATGGAGAAATATACCGTGTTCATGGATTGGAAGAATTAATATAGTGAAAATGAGTATACTACCCAAAGCAATCTATAGATTCAATGCAATCCCTATCAAACTACCAATGGTATTTTTCACAGAACTAGAACAAATCATTTCACAATTTGTATGGAAATATAAGAAACCTCGAATAGCCAAAGCAATCTTGAGAAAGAAGAATGGAACTGGAGGAATCAACCTGCCTGACTTCAGGCTCTACTACAAAGCCACAGTCATCAAGACAGTATGGTACTGGCACAAAGATAGAAATATAGATCAATGGAACAAAATAGAAAGTCCAGAGATAAACCCACGCACCTATGGACACCTTATCTTTGACAAAGGAGGCAAGAATATACAATGGAGAAAAGACAATCTCTTTAACAAGTGGTGCTGGGAAAACTGGTCAACCACTTGTAAAAGAATGAGACTAGAACACTTTCTAACACCATACACAAAAATAAACTCAAAATGGATTAAAGATCTAAACATAAGACCAGAAACTATAAAACTCCTAGAGGAAAACATAGGCAAAACACTCACCGGCATAAATCACAGCAGGATCCTCCATGACCCACCCCCCAGAATATTGGAAATAAAAGCAAAAATAAACAAATGGGACCTAATTAAAATTAAAAGCTTTTGCACAACAAAGGAAACTATGAGCAAGGTGAAAAGACAGCCTTCAGAATGGGAGAAAATAATAGCAAATGAAGCAACAGACAAACAATTAATCTCAAAAATATACAAGCAACTCCTGCAGCTGAATTCCAGAAAAATAAACGACCCAATCAAAAAATGGGCCAAAGAACTAAACAGACATTTCTCCAAAGAAGACATACAGATGGCTAACAAACACATGAAAAGATGCTCAACATCACTCATTATTAGAGAAATGCAAATCAAAACCACAATGAGGTACCATTTCACACCAGTCAGAATGGCTGCTATCCAAAAGTCTACAAGCAATAAATGCTAGAGAGGGTGTGGAGAAAAGGGAACCCTCTTACACTGTTGGTGGGAATGCAAACTAGTACAGCCACTATGGAGAAAAATATGGAGATTCCTTAAAAACCTGGGAATAGAACTGCCATATGACCCAGCAATCCCACTGCTGGGCATACACACCGAGGAAACCAGAATTGAAAGAGATGCGTGTACCCCAATGTTCATCACGGCACTGTTTACAATAGCCAGGACATGGAAGAAAACTAGATGTCCATCAGCAGACGAATGGACAAGGAAGCTGTGGTACATAGACACAATGGAATATTACTCAGCCATTAAAAAGAATACATTGGAATCAGTTCTATTGAGATGGATGAAACTGGAGCCCATTATACAGAGTGAAGTAAGCCAGAAAGAAAAACACCAATACAGTATACTAACGCATATATATGGAATTTGAAAGATGGTAACAATAACCCTATATGCGAGACAGAATAAGAGACACAGATGCATAGAACAGTCTTATGGACTCTGAGGGAGAAGGTGAGGGTGGAACGTTCTGGGACAATAGCATTGAAACATGTATATTATCATATGTGAAACAGAACACCATTCCACGTTCGATGCATGAGACAAATGCTCAGGGCTGGGGCAATGGAATGACCCAGAGAATGGGATGGGGAGGGAGGTGGGAGGGGGGTTCAGGACGGGGAACACATGCAAACCCATGGCTGATTCATGTCAGTGTATGGCAAAAACCACTACAATATTGTAAAGTAATTAGCCCCCAACTAAAATAAATAAATTTATTAAAATAAATAAATAAATAAAAGAGGAAGTCTGTGAGGAGTAGGGGTGTCTTCAGGATGCACCACTGTACCTGAATGAAAGCCCAATTACCTAATGCAAGGGCATCAAGGACTCAGCAGAGCATGGATCCAGCTGAGCTCCCCCATGGGGAGCAACGAGATCATTGCTTCTTCACTGTCTTGATGATGAGGTCAACATCGTAAGTCCAAATAACGTATCGGTGATCCTAGACACATGTAATCAAGATGTTTTTGTATTTTAGTTGTTGAAATGCCAAATCCCATTAAAAGTCCAGGAGTATCTGAAATCCTACTAGTTCATAGGCAAAGTACAGGCACAAGCTTTCACTTCTGAGCCATGAATTGATAGAGAGGATTCTGTCCTTTGCCAGACGCCACCTCCAAGAGATTCTGATTTCATTGTCTGGGAGGGAGCGGGCTTGGCATCACTCAGTCGGCCTCGCAGGTGCCTCTCCTATGTGACTGTGCAGGAATTGCAGATCAAGAAAACACCACGAGATAAAGGAACATAAAGAGGACACTTCTCCAGAGCCCCCTGCCCTTCTCCTTCAACTTTTAACCAAAATTGTCAAGGGTGTACACTTTACGAACCCACTATGTTATGCACACTTACAAAATGAATTTAATAGGGAATGACAGGCAAAGCTGGAAGAAGATTTGCTTCATTTGATAGAGTAAAAAGAAATTTCCACTGGAGCTCCTTTAATAGTAGGCACCTGGGTAATTAGCACCCGCTCTCAGCAGAGGTAAGAATACCCCATGCTAGGAGTGAAAGTGGCTCAAAGCCAGGGCGAGTGGAGTTAAAGCTGTGAGGAACCAGGGGCAGACAGATGAAGAGATGTGGGCTGAGCCTCCTTAACTGGGGTGAGGTAGACGCGGTACAAAGCCAGTACCCTAGATCAGGCAGGAGGGAAACATCCAGTACCTGCCCAAAACCCACAGAAGAGAACCAGGTAAGCAACTTGGCTTCCCAAGGGGTAATTGTAGCTGGGAGCAGGGGAGGGAGGTGGCAGGATAAAACACAGTGGGTTTCTGACATTATCAAGCTCGCAGTGGAGCAGGCAGGATCTCTTTCAAATCTTCCAAGTTCTTGATGCTGGAACTATTTCCATCACGTGTAGCTGTAGCTGGATACTTTTGGTCCCTGTTGTAAAGGAGACTAAGTTTGCTATTAAAGAGAAGTTCATCCTGAAAGGCTGGGTTGGAAGAAAGACAGGTAGGAACAGGCCTGTGCAATGGTTAAACCGTGATGCAAACATATTCTATTCCCTGTATCCCAGGCTGGTTGGTGCAGAAGCTATCACCTGGAAAATCCAAAAAGTGCAAAAAATTTAAAAATGAGTAAATAAATAAATCTCTAGCCAAAGGACTAGGGAAGAGGGAACACAGCCAGACAGAAGCCATTTAGACAATAATGGTTCCATGGCAACCAAGGCCACAGGAAAACTGAAGCCTGAGATGCCAGGCTGAGGGGCAACCCAGACGTCCACCTCCTGGGCAGTAACAGGGTACCTGACTCCTTTTGCAGTGTTGTCAGGGAAGGCCAAGGGCTGAGTGACAACCTACACCCCTGCCAGGCTACAACAACTAGGGTGACATGGACCAATGTCTCTCACGATACAAGTGACCCCAACTCACCCAAAGTGAAATATCATTTGTTTCTTATTGTTCAGTCACTCAGTTGTGCCCAACTCTTTGTGACCCCATGGACTGCAGCACGCCAGGCTTCCCCTGTCCTTCACTATCTCCTGGAGCTTGCTCAGTCTCATGTCCATCGAGCCAGTGATGCCATCCAGCCACTTCATCCTCTGTCGTCCCCTTCTCCTCCTGCCTACAATCTTCCCCAGCATCAGGATCTTTTCCAATGAGTCAGTTCTTTGCATCAGGTGGCCAAAGTATTGGAGTTTTAGCTTCAGCATCAGTCTTTCCAGTGACTATTCAGGACTGATCTCCTTTAGGATGGACTGGTTGGATCTCCTTGCAGTCCAAGGGACTCTCAAGAGTCTTCTCCAACACCACAATTCAAAAGCATCAATTCTTTGGCATTTAGCCTTCTTTATGGTCCAAATCTCACATCCATACATGACTACTGGAAAAACCATAGCTTTGACTATATGGACCTTTGTTGGCAAAGTCAAGTCTCTGCTTTTTAAAGCACAGTCTAGGTTTTTATAGCTTTTCTTCCGAGGAGCAAGTGTCTTTTAATTTCATGGCTACAGTCACAATCTGCAGTGATTTTTGAACCCCCCAAAATAAAGTCTGTCACTGTTTCCATTGCTTCCCCATCTATTTGCCATGAAGTAATGGGACCAGATGCCATGATCTTAGTTTTTTTGAATGCTGAGAGTTTTAAGCCAGCTTTTTTACTCTTCTCTTTCACTTTCATCAAGAGGCTCTTTAGTTCTTTTTCGCTTTCTGCCATAAGTGTGGTGTCATTTGCATATCTGAGGTTATTGATATTTCTCCCGGCAATCTTGATTCCAGCTTGCGCTTCATCCAGCCCAGCGTTTCATGTGATGTACTCTGTAGATAAGTTAAATAAACAGGGTGACAATATACAGCCTTGGCATACTCCTTTCCCGATTTGGAACCAGTCTGTTGTTACATGTCCAGTTCTAACTGTTGCTTCTTGACCTGCATAAAGATTTCTCAGGAGGTAGGTCAGGTGGTCTGGTATTCCCATCTCTTGAAGAACTTTCCAGTTTGTTGTGATCCACACAGTCAAAGACTTTAGTGTAGTCAGTGCAGATCATCTAAGTAGGCTTATATTTATTAAGCAAAATGAATTCATAATTTACAAGTTCCCAAGAAAGAAATCTCCTGACCAAGATGATACCAGAAGAGAATTTTAACACCAGTTCTACACAATCTCTTCTAAGAACTGGAAGAGGTCATGAAAGTCGCTCAGTCATATTTGACTCTTTGCGACCCCATGGACTATACAGTCCATGGAATTCTCCAGGCCAGAATACTGGAGCAGGTAGCCATTTCCTTCTCCAATGGATCTTCCCAACCCAGGGAAAAAACCCAGGTCTTCCACATTGCAGGCAGATTCTTTGCCAGCTGAGCCACATGGGAAACCCAAGGTCTTCACCAGGGAAGAGGTAGGGGAGATCCAAATTCATTTTATGATGCTTCTGTTACCCTGATGCCAAAAGACAGTAAAGCAAAGGAAGAAAGGGTTAGAGAGGAGGAAGAAAGAAAAAGAGAGAGAGAGACAGAGTGAGATGAACAAAAGAAAATTACAATAGTCATAAATGAAAAACCCATTGACAAAATATTATCAAGAAAATTCAGCAATACATTAAAAAGAATTACATACCCTGAGTGTGTGTGTCAAGAGATACAAGGTAGATCCAGTGTTGGGAAATATATAATCAACATAATCCATCATGTTAAAAGAAAGAAAAATCAGGTTAAGCAAGAGAAATCAAATATTGAAAAAGAAAAAGAATGTGACAAAATTAAACACCTATTCATGATAAAAACTATTAGAAAAAAATGGAATAGATGCATGGGAGGTGATGGGGCATGATCTAAGCCTCCTTTTTTCACTGCTTCTGCATATATGTGGAGTTTGGTTTTGATTTTTGGACATTTATGACCATTTGATTGAGCTGCCTTTCTGATTTTTCCCTATTTTCTGCACGTTTTTCAAAGAAGCCCTTCTTTTCAAGCTTTATTTGTAGCTACCTAGGAACCAATTTTTATCTCCTACAGCCCACAGTGACTCACTCAATCTCCCTTTCGGTGCGCTGGATAGATGCAGGACCACATTTACGACAGATGAAATTGCCCAATGCGTGTGTGTTCTTTTCAGTTTGGCTCTGGTCTTGGCGTGGTTAGCTGGCATAATCTTACAGCTGGTAACACTTTAACTTGTCAAGTTCCACCCAAATTAATTTATAGGCGGGGGAAATACAGAGTCCCAATTAGGTTGGAGTGCAGGAGCAATTCAGCGGCAGACACCTATTCAATTATCTAGGTGTACTGAAGAACACTGGCTTACCAAGTGCAATGCAAATTTTGAGGCTGTTTTCTTTTTTCAGTTTTAGTAGTCCTTGTAGTTTTGCAGAGAAAATCATGTGCTGTGTGAAGTCCAAATTTTCAAAACCATAGTTTTCTCAAAGCCACAGTCTGTAAAGAGGAATTTGAGATGTTGATCTGTATTGAACTGAAAGGTTCTGTAGACTTCATCAAATAACTCTAAAGACCAATTGAATTGGGGGTAAACTATTATTTTCGAAATCTAAGATAAAAGGTGAATATTGGTTTGCCAAATTTGAGGATCCAGAAATTTTCATAAGTATTGGATGACTCCCAAAACTTTGGGAAACGGAACACAGACTACAGGGGGAAAAAGTCAGAATATGAAATGTACCTAAACGTTTCCTTCTAGTTCAATAAAGTTCATGGGAGAAATAATTCTTGGAGAAAACCTCACCCACATGCTCATCACTCAGTTTTTACTCTTTATTTTTATTTAGAGGTGACTTAAGTTCCTTCTCCTTGGCTCTCTGCTGGCCACATATTCATCTGCTTGGAATAGCCCATGAAATCTGGCAGCCTGCATAGTTAGTAGGTTTTGCAGTCACATGTCAACATGAAAGAGAAACTTTATTCATTCAGGTTTGAGACTCATAGAGATCAGCTAGTCTTTTCGAATATCCAGTATTCTTAAAATTTGTCATAGTCTCAAATCTACCAAGCCAATATTTAATCTTGTATCAATATTAGCTGCTAATAAACGTGACTTCAGGGGCTCTAACCTTGGACTTTATTTTTCTTCCCTTTAGCTCTTCAGGTGAATGGAGTATGAATGTCCTCTGTTTCTACTTTCAAGAATGACTTTTTTATTTTAAAAGAAAGTCAGTATACTTGGATAAGTTCTCATAGATTTCAAGCTAAAACCAACTGTCTTCCAGCAACAAGGCCATCACACTGACCC
This sequence comes from Okapia johnstoni, assembly GCA_024291935.2. Classification (NCBI taxonomy): domain Eukaryota; kingdom Metazoa; phylum Chordata; class Mammalia; order Artiodactyla; family Giraffidae; genus Okapia; species Okapia johnstoni. The sequence continues at coordinate 75,745,236 of CM044309.1, forward strand.
TAAACATGCATGGTGCCGTGTTGTGACCTCCAGAGAAGCTAAGGAGGAACTTGAACCCTGTTGCCCTGGCTACCACTTGTCCCATCCATCAGGTAATCACCAGCCCACTGATCTTAGGACAACTTGTGTGGTTATCAAAATAAGAGAAAAACAGTGTTTTTATTGTTTAGTCCCTCAATCGTGTCTGACCGTGTGCAACCCCATGGACTGCAGCATGCCAGACTTCCCTGTTTTTCACTATCTCTTGGAGTTTGCTCAGATTCATATCCATTGAGTCGGTGATGCCATCCAACCATCTCATCCTCTGTTGCCCCCTTCTCCTCCTGCCCTCAATCTTTCCCAGCATCAGGGTCTTTTCCAGTGAGTTGGCTCTTCACATCAGGTGGTCCAAGTATTGGAGCTTCAGCTTCAGCATCAGTCCTTCCAATGAATATTCAGGACTGATTTCCTTTAGGATTAACTGGCTTGATCTCCTTGCAGTCCAAGGAACTCTCAAGAGTCTTCTCCAGCACCGCAGTTTGAAAGCATCAAAAAATAACGTGGTGAAGCTTAACTTGCCTTGAAAAATGTCTCTGGAAAATGAAATAGCAGTTGTGAGAGCTGTCAGACTAATCAAAGCAAGTGCTAAATGATCCCATCACCTAAATATTGTTTATCAGCGTCATGACCAGTTAGGCTCACTGCAGAAGTATTGGCTTTGTTTTGATCCCAATAACTCCGCCACTGATTAACTTTTACTCAGTGGTACATGTTGATGTTTGGCATCCAGCCGTGACAATTTCACGGTGGTTTCAACTTTATTACTTCATATCATTATTTTTTAATCAGTTGCCCTTGGGACTCTAAAAGCCAGTTACTTTTAACTAACATAACATGAAAAGATTGTTAAGTTTCCTACCAAAGAGAACTGCACCCCTGTATCAGAGGAGAGTGTGCAAGTTCTGGTGGACATTCGACTCCCCCAAGCCCTAGCCTCCACTCCGGGGTCTCCATGCTGCAATTCTGGCTTCTTCTCTAGTTGGCTTGGACATGGACCAGCCAGGGGAGCTGGGCTGCTGTCCTTGCCGTGGGTTCGCCCACCTTGCTCCCTTCAGCAGAGGGCAAAGCACTCCAGCATTCGGAGCTCACCCTCCTCTCTGCAGCTGGGCCCTTTACAAGGTGTTAAAGGCTTGTTAACTTTTGATACAAAACACAAAACAGAACAGAATCTCAGAATGAAGGAAGAGCGTTCTGAACTTTTAAGGCGAGAAGCATCTAAGTTCTGAGACAAGAGGGCACAGACTCACCCTCCTCTAAATACTGTGTGTACCTTGGAATAAATCATCAGAAAATCCTGCAAGGAGGGAGAAGATAGACTGACAGAGGCCTCAAGACTTGAGGATGGACAGGGAAGGAACATTCCTGGATGTTGTAGTTTTCTGGAGTGTGTGTTGCAGAGGCCTCAACCGAGAACCATGAACTGATACAGAAAACCGGCACACAGCAAAACCAGCAAAGGCCTGCTCTCTCTAGCCAAGGGTTGGGGAAGGGTCAGCCCGGCAAAAGTCTGATGCCCACCAGGGCAGCGGTGACACAGCAAGCCTCCACCACTCCCGCCCCTCCATTACACAGGGTCAGTGGCAGAGTTAGCAGAGCCCAGCCTGGGACCCGGAGCTGCCCAAACCCCAAGGCCCAGCATTGGCAGAGTCCAGGGGAGAGCCAGCACCCACCCCCAGGCGATGGGGGCTTCATCTGCTGGAGATGGCCCAGGAGTTCCTGGGCCTCCACCCAGTGACAGAGAGCCACCCAGGGCTGGTGGGATCTGATGGCAGACCCATTGGAACCAGCATCCAGGCTGCACTGGCAGGGTTTCTGGAGCTTCAGAGTCACCAGGAGAATGAAGCTGACCGGAATAACACTGAAAGGGCTCTGAAAATAATCCTAAACTCTCTTTGGAACTGCAGATCACAGAATAATCCAGGGCCCAAATAGAGTACCGTAAAACAGAAGACTTAAATAGAATCAGAAGTCTCCTAATATATCTAAAATATTTAACATATTGAAAAATGACTAGTGATACAAACAAACAGGAAAAATGCAACTCAAATGGGACAAGAAAATCAAATGAGCCCAACACTGAGGTGAGTCATATGCTGGAATCATCCAACAATAATTTAAACAGTCATCGTAAAATTGTTACACACATAGTTACAACTATCTCCAATCATATTAAAAAGTAAAAAAATTATGGCAAATATTAATAAATATAATTTGAAAGAGGAACCATAAGGAAATTATGGAATTGAAAAATATATTGATCAAAATTGAAGCTCAGTAAATGGTCTGAATAGTGTAGTAGGGATGGCAAAGTGCAGAATCACAGATCATCACAAAATACAATAAAGATAAAAATAAATATTAGCAAAATTAAAAACAGAAATAATAGAGAATCAATTCAAACAAAAAGCTGGTTCCTTTATAAAAACAAAATATCAGTGAAATCAATCTTTAAGAAGGCTGACAAAAATAAAAAAAGAGAAAAGACACAAACTATTGATATCGGAAATGAAGTAAAAGATAATCACTACAGATCCTGCCAACAGTAAAAAGATATCACAGGATTACTATGAACAACCTTATGCTCATAAATTCAACAACACAGAAGAAAATGATCAATTCTTCCTCAACCATAGATCACCAAACCTTACTCATAAAGAAATATTAACCAGAATAGACCTATAACCCAGCAAGCAAGCATATATAGTGCAAACATGCCCAACTGATTCTCAACAAAGATCAAAATGTGATTTGAAGGAGAGAGGATAGCCTTTAAATAAATGGTGTTGGAGCAATTTGATTGCCATAGGCAATAATATGAACCATGACCTAAATCTGTATTTAATACAGAAGTAAAACAGACTATACAATCCAGAAAATATATTTAATATTTATTTTCTCTCTACTCCACCAGGATCACCTAAACAGTGCGAAAGGAATGATGCTGACCCCTGTGTTTGCTCTGCATACAAACACTTTCGGTTTCTAGCGCGTCATTTCTCTTTTATCTACAACATTCCTCCTCACCTCTCTCTCCTCCTGCACCTTGCTGGTCCCAGGGATCTGAGGTAAGAAAGGCAGCTCCCAGCACACCAGGATGGGATGGCAGCCGTGTTCTTCCAGCCCTCAGCTCCCTGGAATCCTGCCACGAAGCTCCCTTCCCGGAAGTGTCCTCCTCCTGTCTGATCTTCTCAGGACTGGGCACCTCGACTCACCACTCCATCCCTTCTGCACCTAGGAGAGTACCTGGTATACAGGAAGTGTTCAATCCCTTTGGCTGCATTGATTTCTATAGTCAATTTGCACACAGATTTAAATGAACTCTCTGTGGTTTGCTTTGATTTGAACTATTTGATTTTGGGGTGAATTAAGATAAAGTCAGAGACTAAGACTGAGTGGAAACCGAGATTTCCCAAACCTAATAGCTTATAAACACAAGTTGTTAACAGTGGACTTTTGAACCAGGAACACATGAATTTCAACTTTATCTCCACTACCTACTGCCTGTGTGATCTTAAATTACTGAAGTTCTCTTATCCTCAGGGGCTTCCGTCTTTAATATTGGGGTAGTAACAGTGACTACTTTATAGTGTAAAATTCAGTAAAATTATCCATTGATTTAATTGTGATTATTACCATATTATTGCATCATTTGAAAGATTGAATCTCTTCAAGTGCTGTGGCAATACAAAATGATACAATTGGATTTATATTGAACATCTGTATTTGTACAAATGATAAGTTTTACCATAAAGTTTATCTCATTTTTGTCTCAACATTGTCCGGTAATACTTTTTAGAGATGTATATTGTTGGGGGGGGGTGGGCTTAAAAAGAGATAAACCAACATCTATTTATTTATGAAGGTGACTATTTGCTCTTTAATTAACACAGATATCTCTAGAGAAAAAGCTGATATGAAAATCATGGTCTTTTCTTCATTGACTCATGTGAAACACATCCTTGAGTTAGTACTTTACAGCGTGTTAGATCTCCTTGCTACTTGTTAACAATGATGGCACTTAGCTCATCGTCATCATCAACATAACAGTGACACTTATTAAGATTGTGGAAGTAAGGACTGCCACCCATTAGCTCATGACAACAGTGCAAACTCTCAGAATGCTCTGGATTCAGGTACCCAATTTTGGTAAAAATCTATTTTCCTTGTTCCTTTCACTAAACAACAGCTACAAAGTTTTCCTCTTCTTTCTCCTCATTGCCTACAATGAATCCACTTGCCAGAGCTAATAGACTGCCTTCAAGTAGAATTTTCTATTAGTAATCATGTTTTATCACTTATTCTCTAGTACATTAGACTCTGGGAGGAAGATGAGGTCCCTAGATTATACAAGTTCTCTCCTTATACTATATCAGAAGATTAGAAACTATGATTGTCTATTTTTTATAGACTTCAAGAAATACCTTGGGACTTGATTGCAAGATTTTCCTCTAGGACAAAGGCTCTTTCTCATCCTCCTAAGACAAGCTACGTTCTATGTATTTCATTCACCAATGTGTCTCTCAGGCTGATGTTCATAGGGTTATGTTTACTGGAATTCCTGATTATTTTAATAACAGATATATAATGATAATGCACTTCTTATTGTTATGGATACTAGAGATGACTCGTTGCTGCTCAACATAAATTAAAACTAAAACATCCCATTCCATCCCTGCCATAATTTGATACCTATGTGAAGATAGTCAAAGTTGCTCGGTTGTGTTCAACTCTTTGCAACGTCATGGACTATAGAGTCCATTGAATTCTCCAGGCCAGAATAGTGGAGTGGGTAGCTTTTCCCTTCTCCAAGGGATCTTCCCAACCCAGGGATCGAAGCCAGTCTCCCGCATTGCAGGCGAATTCTTTATCAACTGAGCTACCAAGGAAGATCCTAAAGCCCACCTGAGGAACAGAATTAGTGTCCATTTCTCCCTTTTTATGAACTTTACAGAATAAGACTAAGAAATTTCTTATCTCTAAAGACAGCTATGCAATCACATATGATTTCTCTCTCTCTCTCTCTTTTTATTTTATTTTTTTTTTACACTTACTGACACCATGTTGTTACATTTGGATAGGACCAAGTATGACCATATTCTATAGTCACATAAGCACTGATAGGAACCAAACTGATTACCACTCTCTTAGGAAGCCCGAGCCAGTGCCAGGACCGACTTGGTACCACACGGGAGCATCTGGTTTGTAGGCTCAGTCCTTCAGCACCTGAGCTCTTCCTCCTGGAGCTGGAGCAGGGCTTCCCCACAGATGGTGCTGAGTCACGACCTCCTTCCCGTGGGTCTGGAGGCTGTGGCTGAGCAAGCTGGCAGAGCTGGAGGAGAACAAGGCTCTCCTGTGAGACACCTTCACAGGTGCGGTCACCCTGGAGTCCGTGGGAAAGGGAGATAGCTCTAGGCTGGAGACGGGCTTTCTGGAACACAACCACGGAGGCCTCTGGCTTCCACAGAGTCTGAGTGTCATTGGGCTCCTTTGAGCCTCTCATTTCCATTTGCTGAGACATTCAAAGGCCATCCATTCCACAGTCCTTGATCCAGGATTATCAGCGGTCCATCCTATGCAAGAACCACGGCTACCCCAGGGGCAAGCACCTCGCCTTCTGGTGTTTGATCCTGACTCGCCATGGGAGCACCCTTGGAAATGGTCCTACAGCACTGGCATGGAAGCTGCCACCACCTGCTTACCACCAGCAACAGGTTCTTCATCCCTGCTGGATGAGGGTCAGCGCTGGGTGCTCTGGGTTCTGCTGTCTAATGTCACCCGCTGTTTTTGTCTGAGTTCCCCAGAAACCACATCAAAGGCCTCCTCTGCAACTTCTTCAGGGCTGCAGTCCTGGGGGACAGGAGGAAGGGATGATGGCAATGAGACCAGGAAAGAGGAAAGGTGACGGAAGAACTCTTCACCCAGCTGCTCCCTGCTGGGTGCGGTCACTACTTATGCTGATTTGCTCGGCCACCTCCTGGAGAGATGGAGAAGGCATGTCCTCTTCAGAAGGGGTAAGAAGAGAGGAGAATCTGACTCGCTGTCGTCAGAGCTTTGTCACCTGTGCCATAAACTCCCTGGCTCTTCTGGGCTGCATGTGCTTTGGTGGCCCACCTCACGCCTCTTTGTCAACTGAAATTCCTGGAAGCAAGAGGTGTGAGCACCTGTGGGTCTGAGCTCACGCGAAGAGCCACAGGCCACGTGGGGCCATCTGCCGCTGGAAGGCACGGAGCCGGGCAGGCGGGCAGGGCCCGGGCTCTGCGTGGCGCTGTCTGTGGAGCCCGTGCAGACACCCTTGGCATCCCTCTTCCAAGTGAACCGCCCGGCACAGGGGGTGGGCCTCGAGCTCCTGCCCATCTTCTCTTCAAGCCAACTGATACGTAGGTGATTATGAGAAGGAAGCCAAGGATTCACAAATGCCTCGTTTTAAGGCCACCCATCCCACTTTACTTTTCTATACACACAGTTGTGGGGCTCAGACCCCAAATTTATTCAGATGCATCAAGATGACGAGCGAAGCCAGGAGTGCCATGGGATTCTTCCTGCTGATCCCATTTTCACATCAATAAAGTGTATAAGCTGTCTGTGTGTTTGGCACGAGGGAGAAAGGCCACCTTTGTATTACAGGGGCTGGGAATCTAATTTGTGAGGCCAAAGAATGGTCTCTGTGATCTAATTCTCAATCTACTACAGGACTGAGATGAAGACCAAATCATCTTAGAGGATCTAATAATCTCGTTTCGATCGATCGGTTTCTGAGGCGGTATCCTTTGGTTGAGACTTTTCAGATAAGTAAAGAAAATTAAGTTGAAAGCAAAATGCATCTCTCTGAAATGCGGCTTGCATGCGGAGGCTCTGCCCCGGGGGGCGGCAGGGCAGCCTCTCCTGGGGGGCGTTTGGGGCACACAGAGGGGCAGTTACTGCACTTGGCCAAGACCACCGCTCCACCGCTCAGTGGAGAGAACGCTGCGGTTCCTGCCATTGACTGCCTGAAATAAAATAATCTATGATGCATGAACAAGTCTAAATGAAATAATAATATCCTTAGCAGTGAAAAACGGATTGGTAATACAGTAATTGAGCAGATTTATTGCCATCTCCTTGAGCTAGTCTGCTGAAACAGCCGGCTATTTTATTTAATCTCATATCAGAGGAATTACTGGCTGGTAATCCATTGTTAAACATCATTTAGAATGATGGATGAAAATGTCAGCTTTTCCAACATAATCAATTCATATCTCATTAGCACATATTATTTATGATTCTCATAATGGGACCTGCAGGGGTCTCCAGGGGGAGATGGAGACCTCAGCTGTTGTCGAAATGAGATGAGATATACTGTAGCTTATGAGTTAATAACTGCATATAAAAAAATACTTCTCCGCGGTATTGATTGTTCTTCCCATTTTACGAATGAATTGAGTAACTGGGCTGCCGGTGCTGTGTGTGACTGTAGATGGCGTGTCCCACCGCACCCCCACCGACGCTTTGAAGGGCTAATCATTGAGCTTCAATATTTTCAAAAGAAGGATCTGCTCAAACACTTTTTAACATGATAAAATGGTTTAGGAGAAGTTTCCCCTCTGCTAGGAAAGACAGCCAGCCCTTGAATGTCAAGTACGAGAAAACCTCGGGGGCTGCTGCTAAGGATGGGACACTGGCTTCCCCCCCAACCACCTATGAAGACAAATCGACATATTTCTGCAGCTCCAGCCCAGTTGCTTTTTAAGGATATTCTCGCCCCTGCGCTGCCTCCAAGACCAATGAAAAGCAAACCTTGATTCATGGACTTCATGCCTCCGACGGCGCATCGGTAATCACGGTTACCGTGTCAACTGCCGCCTCAATTAAACTACATTTGAGAATCATTTTATGCTTCAGCTCATAAACATCAATAAAGGAAAATGAGTAATAAATGACTGTCTAGAGTACAAAGGACCAGCTCATATTTCAGATGAAAATGAAGACAAAATGTAGCTTTTATTTGCCTGTGGAATTCCCATTAACTGCATCACTGACAAGAAAGAGCTGGATCAATAGCTGGCCGGCCGCAGAAAACCGTTTCTGGCTGTTCAGCGGGCAATGCAAAAGGAAACCTGTCATATTGTGATCTTTATCAGGTAATCTTCATTACCCCAGACCAATGATATATGTATATACCGGCCAGCTAGGGGCACTTCTAATTCCTGATCTTATTTGTGGTTCGAGTGCAGAACGATCACAAATTATTTGTTTACAGTGATGAAAAATCTTCCATGTTCATCCCTTTTATTCTTTTTATAGGTAATCCATATCTGGGAACTTTCTCTCAAGACTCCTTTATTCACTCGGGATTTTTAAGAAAGTATTATGTCAAATGTTACCTTCCTGTCTCCTCCAAGGGGAGAAGGACCTGCCAGGGCAGTGCTGGGCTGGAGAGAGCGATGAGCAAGGTCCTTCTCCATGCTCCTGAAAAGAATCCTGTTTCCTTTGTGAGCGGCGGTTCTCTCTTTAATTGCACCAAAAGTGCCGTTGGCCATCCACGAGAAAGAGGAATGAATGCCTCCAGTGGCAGGCAAATACAGCAGAATGTGCTCCCGTTTGTATTCTGGGTGCCCACAAGGGAAACAGAAGAAGCAAATGCATTCTATTACGTGAGAAACAGGGGCAGCCATTTCAGGAAGAACTCTTTTGCAAGAAAATCCTTGCCAATGTGAAGGAATTCAATGTTGTTTACCAACATCAGTTCAGTTAAATGGCATCGCAGGAAGCCCGGCATGGAAAGATGAGTTAAAGAGGGAAACAGGTGGGGGGAAGACAAGACAGTCAGTAGGAATGAGAAGATGGAAGGCGGGAGTGTGTTGCTAACAGTTACACTGAGAGCGATTCTAACGTTTCCCATTGACGAAAACCTTTGATCCTGATGGATCCTGATGTTCTTTTCAAATGTTGTTACACCCTTAAGAATGTTTCCAGGGGAAATTGAACTGGATGACCACCCATTTAGGCTTCTTACCAGTTTGGATTTCATGAATCCAATGGAGTAACCTATCAGGTCCTATAGACCCATCTCAAGGACGTTTGCGTGTCTGCCTCTTTTATCCCTTGAGATGACTTCTTGTCAGTAACAACAACAACAACAAAAAGCCTCTATTATACACATATCTCTCTCTTTTATTTTTAACAATCAATGGCTAAATTTCATCCCTCTGAACTAATATAAATTTGACACCACTGTCAAATTTCTCCTGCTGTGTAAAATGTATTCACTTCCTCTTGAACCTGAAACTCTGAAAGTTAAGAATGTAGGGGGGAGATTACCCTTAAATGTGACTTATAGTTGATGGTCTTTTAAACCATATTTATACTAAGATATTTGCCAACAAGGGGTCCTATTGTGGAATCCCTGGGAGGTTTTCTTTTCATGCCCTGCAGTTTGGTCCCACTGTCCTTTTTTTATTTTTCTGATGCCAGTGATGTCATGATGGTGATAAGTGTGAGGTCTAGGTGCAGTGTCACTTCCTCTGTGTTCTTAGGGAAGTGATTCTGTAATTAACAAGGGCAGTTTAACCAGGTTTCAAATGTAGTATCTAGAATCTCAAAAGACCCACAAGAATGACTCTCACTCTTTTCTTGGATTTGTTTTTCAGGAAAAGAAACCACTAAATAAGTCTTCTTGAAATCAGACTCCCATATCCCACCTGCCATATGAATTATTTCACATGCCTGAAGGCAATGGCACCCCACTCCAGTACTCTTGCCTGGAAAAGCCCATGGGCAGAGGAGCCTGGTAGGCTGCAGTCCATGGGGTCGCTAAAGTTGGACACGACTGAGAGACTTCACTTTCACTTTTCACTTTCATACATTGGAGAAGGCAACGGCAACCCACTCCACTGTTCTTGCCTGGAGAATCCCAGCGATGGGGGAGCCTGGTGGGCTGCCGTCTATGGGGTCGCACAGAGTGAGACACGACTGAAGCGACTGAGCAGCAGCAGCAAGATAACTGCATTCAGAATTAGAACAGAACAGCCAGGTGGATTTTGAAGGTTCTCTTACTGTTGTTCACGCATTTACCCCACACTCTTAACATAAATGAACAAATCCAATCATTTATCAGCTGAATACTCAACAATTAAAACATTTGATTGCCAAAAGAAGTCAGCGAAACTGAAGGAAAAAGTGACTAAGGACCCTCATACATTGCTGATGGGAATGTAGAAATTTAGAAAAGGACAGCTACTTTGAAAAGCAGTTTGGCAGTTTCTCAAAATATTAAACAGAGTTAACATGTGACCCAGCAATCCCACTCCTATGTATCTACCCAAAAGAAATGAAGACATACATTTAAACAAATCTTGTACAGATATTCACAGCAGCATTATTTATAGTGGCCTCAAAGTAGAAACCCAAATGTCTACCCACTAATGGACGGATAAGGAGAATGTGGCTTCTCCATACAATGGGATGTTTTCAGTAATAAAAAGGAATGAAATACTGACACACGTTACAACGTGATGAACTTTGACAACATTGTACTGAATGAGAAAAACAGGACAAAATTCACATGTAGTATGGTTCCGCTTGCATGTAGTGTCCAGAATAGGCAAATCCTGAAGACGGAGAGGAGAATAATGGTTGCCTGGGGCAAGGAGGTGAGAACAGAGACTAACAATTCACAGATACAGTGGCTTCTTAGGGGGCGAGTAGTGATGACAATGTTTGGAATTAGTGGTAAATATTGAAAAACTCTGAATATACTGACTATCACTGAACTGTACACTTCAAATGGGTGGATTTTACAGTATATGAACTATATTTTAATAAAGTAATAAATTAAAAAAAAAACTAAGGACAAAATAAAACACTTTAGTGGCGTGAATAGGCATAACATCACTGAGCATTTGTGCTCAGTGAGCACCAACATTTAGTGCTGGCGCAGGTGTCTCTCAGTTTCTTTTCCATCATTGCCCCACCAGTCACAGGGAAAAGGTCCTTATGGCCCCGGAATTCAGGAGCCAGTCAGTCAGTCAGCTGGTCAGTCTATCAGTCAATAGGTAATAGTCACTGGGTGACCACTGAATATGTGTCATTCAGATAGGAATTCATGAGACTGCACTGATTCCAATGAATCTGTGTAGTTCATAGAGTGTGGAAGCAGGTAGACAGAAGTCATCAAACCTCAGGCCCTTCACTACTGGGAATAATACAACTTTGTGAAAACCCAAAGCAAACCTTTTTGGGGGGAAGGTTGGGAGCAGTTGCATCAGGAAGGAGAAAATCAAGGTCCAGTCTGCTCAGGCAGGGGTTGGGCAACCCAGTCCTAGAACCACGTTGGGCAGAGTTGATAAAAATCCTCTGTGGAGCTATTTGCGTCTAATTAAATTCACTTTCTTTCATGTTATTTCAGTAAATGAACACCTAACCAACATCTGTTCCGGGCAGAGCTCCGTGCTGAACATGAGGAGAAATGAGCTTGTTTAGACCAAGCCTTTCAGGAGTTCGAGATTTGGCTCAGACTCCAAAACGTGTCTGAGAACGCAGAATGAAGGCTCTGGTTCTAGACTGAACTCTCTCTCTGTGCTCCTCATTGGTTGTGTCAATAAGATTTAGTGACTCAACTTCTGTGAGCGCTAATTTTCTCATTATTTACAATGTGGAGCTAATGTTATCTATCTGCTTATCCCCGTAGAATCGGTCTCATGGTCAAATGAGATAATGCATAAGGATTCATTTTATTGGAGAAACAACATATGCAGTCAAAGGTATTTTCTCTGGCTTCTGGTGATAAAATGGCTTTCAAGAGGGTGATAAGAGGTGTGATCTGTACATGAAGGGTGGTAAGATTTTTCTAGCTAAAAAGTCTCCAGTGCACAGAAGAGGCATCAATCCATTGAGGCTGCTAGAACAAAATGCTGTAACCTGGGTTGCTCATCAACAGCCTCATGGTTGTGGAGGCTGGGAACTCCAAGATCAAGGTGCCTCTCATTGGTGAGAGCCTGCTTCCTGTCTCATGGATGACCCCCTTTTTGCTCCAAGGCTCCTTTATAAGAGCATTAATTCCATTCACAGGGGCTTCTGCCTCGTGACCTGAGCACCCAGCAGAGGCACAGGCTCCAGTACCATCCTGCTAAGGTTGGGATTTCAGCATGTGAGTTTGGGGCACAAACATTCAGACCATACAGGAGGGTGAGGACGTCACAAGCAAGAATAGACATGAAGGAAGGTACACAAAGTGTTTTCAATGGATTAGACAGCTTTGCTAGGAAGCAAGCAAATTTCAGCAGCATGCACTTCCAAGCATTATTCCTTGTTCACTCATCCAGCAGTTAGTTGAGGTGGCTCTCTTCACAAGCCTGGCCCTGGACCCTGTGTTTAGAGAGGCTGGCTGTGGCAGCTCAAGGATTTCCTTCTCATTGCAAATGCAGAAGTTCCAGAAGGCAACCAACCATGGAGACACATTTCAAGCTTCCATTTGTGCAGTTAAATCCACCAATGTGTGTGTGTTAGTCTCAGTCATGTCCAACTCTGCAACCCCATGGACTGTAGCCTGCCAGCCTCCTCTGTCCATTGGATTTTCCAGACAAGAATACTGGAGTGGGTTGCCAGTCCCTTCTCCAGAAACCCACCAATGCCAAGGGCCAAATCGAGTCACATGGCCAAGACTGAAATGCATTCTGCAGTCACAGGACCAAGGCAATCATGTCAACTCACAGTGCATTAGAGAGGAGTGAAGAATCAGAAACAAGTTCTATCTACCACAACTGCCTTGGCTGGGGAGAGGGCAACACAGGAAATGGTAAGTATACTGTCCCTGAGATAGTTTAAAAGCAGGTATTGAAAAACCTTCAGTGTTTGAATAAATAATAAAAACGGGATTCGGTGAAATGGAGTCAGTGAAGATTTTCAGGTGTCAGTTGGCTTTAGGAGAGTGGGCTAATTAAACCAGAACGATGACCTGATATCCACTAAAACAGGTGCCGGCCGTCCTGGGATGTCCAGGCCCTCCACCTTCCCAGATGACCTTCTCTTTCTTTGCTACACAATCCAGACCACAGGCTGGGTATCCTTACCTCACTCAGCTGCACTTTCAGTTTAATCTGAGCCTGTTTATTCACTGGGAAAAGAAAGCAAAAGTCGTTCAGTCGTGTCTGACTCTTTGTGACCCCATGGACTCTACAGTTCATGAAATTCTCCAGGACAGAATATTGGAGTGGGGAGCCTTTCCCTTCTCCAGAGGATCTTCTCAACCCAGGGATCAAACCCAGGTCTCCCACATTGCAGGTAGATTCTTTACCACCTGAGCCCCAAGGGAAGCCCAATATGGGAAAGCAAAAGTCACTCAGTCATGTCCGACTCTTTTCGACTTCTGGACTCTACTGGACCTGCCCCTAAAAACTCCACCATAAGATTAACGTAATAGTCACAAATTTCCGCAGAAGGGGAGAAGGCAATGGCAGCCCACTCCAGTACTCTTGCCTGGAAAATCCCATGGACGGAGGAGCCTGGTAGGCTGCAGTCCATGGGGTCGCTCAGAGTCGGACATGACTGAGCGACTTCACTTTAGCTTTTCACTTTCATACATTGGAGAAGGAAATGGCAACCCACTCCAGTGTTCTTGCCTGGAGAATCCCAAGGACGGCGGAGCCTGGTGGGCTGCCATCTATGGGGTCGCACAGAGTCGGACACGACTGAAGCAACTTAGCAGCAGCAGCAGCTGTCTGTTGCTGCTGTAACAAGTCAGCAGAAGCAGAGTCATGCAGAACCTCATCTCTTCCTGATAATTTCACAGTTTCTGTGTGTCCACAGTCTAGGGCGAAGAGGCAGATTTCTCTGCTCGGGGTCTCATGGACACAGAGTCACAATGTTGGCCAGGAGCCTGGGGTCTCTGGAGAAGAATCTGTTCCAGGGCTCAGGCCATGAACAGTGTTTTTGTCTATATGGATGTGGACTCAGGTCCACTGGGCTCATCTACAGCTTCTAGAGACTCCTCATTCTTTGGTCTGTAGTCTCAACCACCTTGAAATCAGGGTCAAATCTGCCTCCTACTTCAAATTGCTCTGACTTTATTTTTTGTCTTGACTTTATGGGTTTATGTGGCTCCATTCAGCCCATCCACATAATCCAGGAAAATCTCCTATTTTCAGGTTAACTGGTAACCACCTCAGTGATGTCTTTAGAGTCCTTTTTGTCTCAGAAGATGACATATTCATAGGCTTAGTTTCTCTTCACATGCGGGAATAGGGCGTGATCTCCTCTAGAGGGGCCCAAATCTGCCCCCACAATGGAATAGCCTTCTGCTGGATGTTGTCTGGAGCCACACGCAATTTGCACCAACTATGACTGGCTCACCGACATCCACGAGCTTTCAATTTTAGGCTAATTCTTTCAGGATTCCTTGCTTGGCTAGCTTGCTCAGTTTCTCTCAGGACTAATCCAAAATTCTCCAGAAATCCATATGCCACCCACCCATCACTCATTTTTAGAAAATTATTTGCCTCTTATTGAATTGAGGGAAGTGAAGGTGTTAGGCAATCATGCATTCAAACTCCCACCCTCTAAGGCACCTGCATCTAGAATATCCCCTCCTTGCATCACTCTCGCTGTAAGGCTGACCCTTTTCCTGTGTCCTTTATCCCACCTCTTCCAAACCTGGCTCTAAAAGAGAACTCTCTAGAACTCCCATGGTTATCAGGGTGCCTTCCCCTGGGTCCTTAACTTCAGCCTGTATGTTCTGATCTCCCCCCAAGGAAAACCACCCCGTGTCTGGTACTCTGCCTGCCAACCTCCCTCCTCCTTTTCCATCCGACATTCTCCAAGGCTGAGCTCTCACCAGCTCCCCAGGCTGCTCATTAGCTTCCCCAAATCCTGTAACTGACCTTCAGTTCCACCATGTGACTAAGGTTATTCTCACCATGGTGGTCAATTATCTCCAACCCCAACACTTACTCTGAAATATCATTTCCCACGATGTCTGTGGTTTGATGATATTGGTCATCTTTCCTTGTGATTCCACTTTCTTGACCTTGAGTCTGCCATGGTCCCCCAGTTCTTCACTCATCAGCTCTCCTGTCCCTTGACCCACTCCTACTGGATGTTCTTCTTTGGGGTCTGTCTCTCAGGGTCTGCTGTCTCCAATTAGGTGATGTCCACAGCATCAGCTGGGACTCTCCTCCAAGCATCAGGCTCCTCCTCCTGTTTTCCGGGTTGTCACTGTAATTTGGATTTTTCAACTACTTCAAGGTCGAGGAATTCAACCTGAACATGCTTTCCCTTGTAGGAGTTGGTTTTCCTCTCCATTGGTCTTCTTCTCTGCTCCACTCTTCTTGGTTGGAATCTGCAACCAACCTGTTCTCTCATATTTGAAAACTGCCATTAACCATTGATCTTCCATTGCCGCTGCTGCTGCTAAGTCGCTTCAGTCATGTCCGACTCTGTGCGACCCCATAGATGGCAGCCCACCAGGCTCCACCATCCCCAAGATTCTCCAGGCAAGAATACTGGAGTGGGGTGCCACTGCCTTCTCCGGATCTTCCATTATCTGGAGACAATTAATAAGTCAGTCCTCCAGGTGTTACTTCCTGAATTTTTAACCTGTCTGCCTTGTTCTTTCTTTCCCTGGCACCATCCCAGGTTAAACCATGATTAACTTGGGGATTCCTGAAACAGCCCACAAATAGCCAGGAGAATCCATGCAGGCAAGAACACACCAACTCACTGTCCAAATGTCCTACATGAGTTAAGCACACACTCGCGATCAAGACCACACATTACCAGTCCAGCTCCTCTCCATCCTCATATCTTTGACTGTTGGCTCATCACATTCACTTTGTATTACAGCCGCCATAACCCCTTTGCAATTTTTTGATACATCGGGCTTTTACTCACTTCCTTGTGTACAATTTGGATACTCTGAAGTTACCTGTCTGCTTCAAATATCTTCCCCACCATCTCCCACCTTTGAGTGATTCATTCGCAGTTTTCCTTGAGGACCTGGCACCATCTCCACCTCCTTCATTCAGATTTCAAGCTGGAAGCATTGTCATCCATTGGATTCTCATGGACTAGGTGGTGTCCCTGGATTCACCACGTTCCAACTTGTGTGTTTGTTTTGATACTTCACTCAGTCTTCCCTCAAAGAGGCGGTGAGTTCTTTGAAAACAGTACTTGCATCATTGGTGAGGTCATTAGTGAGGTAAGTGATGTGAATCAAAATGCAGGCTGCAGGGCAGTGTGGAAGCCTTGTGGCATGGGGCAGCAGTGTGGATAGAACCAAGGATGTGCAGGCAGAGGGCACCTAACAGGCCATGAGCCGCGGGGTCAGTGAGGGGATGGGGATGCACCCTGACGCCAGCACACTGCCTGGCTGAGCAAGTCCAGCTTGTTTTCTCCCTTCCTGTTGCTGGAGTTCACAAGCCGCCCAGATTTCTCCCTTCCTGAAACAGGAGCCTTTTCTTCAGTTAGTTTTGGGGATCACGTTGTGGTTAATCAGGAATGGGGAGTGCAGAAAGACACGAGTTGGCGATAATTGAAATTGAAAGCAAAAAACAAGCAAACAAAAACCTGACTCAAAGATGAAGATTTAAGCCGTTATCTAAGACAGAAATAATTTTATGAGAATATATAGTAAAATGATATTGAATCTCATGAAATAATAAAACAATAAAAATAAATAATTTTTAAAAATGTCTGCATACATGGGAATTTAAAAGTTCACAAAATTTATCAAGTGCTTTGTGTCGACTTCAATTTCACTACTAAAACAAGGATATATTTATGAATACAGATAGAGATCTAGATGGGCTTCTCTGATGGCTCAGATGGTAAAGAATTTGCAATGCGGGAGACCTGGGTTTGATCCCTGAGTTGGGAAAATCCCTAGAGAAGAATGGCTACCCACTCCAGTATCCTCGCCTGGAGAATCCCATGGACAGAGGAGCCTGGTGGGCTACAGTCCATGGGGTCGCAAAGACTCAGACAAGACTGAGCAACTAGGCACAGAGATCTAGACATTTAGATACACTAAGTATGGATACAGATAGAGCTATTGATATAGATCTATACTGTATAGGAGTTGTCTTGGAGTCTAGGTCTTGGATTAAATCTGTATGGAATTAATCTGTACAGAAGTATTCCTATCTAATTTTCTTTTTTGTTATTGCTCTATATATTTTTAATGCTTTTTAGTGTGGTAAAAGTCACATAATATAAAGCATACTATTTCAGTCACACTTAACTGTACAGTTTGGTGACACCAAGTACATCTCCATTGTTGTGCAACTCCTATCTCATGTTCAGTGATCAAAGCAGTAGGAAATGACAAGGGAAAGAAAAGAGATAGATAAACTGACCTAAAACAAGGACTCATCAAAGGTACAACCCATAAGAATTTGAAATGGAAACACATTTTGTGAAGCAGAAAGCAGGTGTAGGTAGGGTCTAACATCCTGTATTATTATGAACAGACCCTGTTGTTTGCTTTGAAGTTTACATGACAAAATGGAAAGTTGTGGTCCTGGTATTTTTAAATTCAGAGCTCTACTCAGAAGAAAGAAAACGCTCACTTGCTCTGTGAAAGGGGCCCTTTGTGGGAACAGCCAGCCAAAGCAGGAGCCTGGCCAGCGAGCCCAGCTCCAGCTCCACTGGTGCGGGAGAGGGAGCCACCCTGCGTTCCCGGTCTGGGTGCTGTAGAGCCAGCGACTTCACGCACCAGGGAAAGCCTCGTGCCGGCGCTGTTCTCATTCTGCAGAGCACTTGGCTCAAAATAGTCAGGGATACGCTCACTTTTCCTTTATGAAGGAGATCTGGCTCCTTAATGCTCGCTCCCAGCTCCTGTAGTCCCATCAGTGAACACCGAAAAGGATACAGCCTGGGCTGTGTTCCCTGCCGTTGACCACAAGACAATCATCAACTCGGAATCTCAGGGACTCATTCAGAGCGAATGATGCTGCATTTAAGAAGCTAATTACAAGCAGAATGAACAAAGCTTGTCCAACTAGTTCTAGTAAGTCCAATGGGAAGGAAGAATGAACGTTTCAGAAGCTTTGGAGTTTGGATCTCAAGGGTAGACATGCTAGTGACCAATGCTGGTGTGCACCCCAAGATTTCCAGGGATAGGAAGACCTGACCCAATCAGAGATCAGTGGTAGTCCTGAAAGTGGTAACCAGCCAAAGCACACACTTCAGCTACTGAGAGATTAACATAACCTCATTCTCCTCCCTGTCCAGTTAGAGTAGCTGTCTATCCCTTTGTATTTTAAGAGGTCAGCATAATTTCCATAGCCAAAACTAGTAAGGAAACTTCAGTTCAGTTCAGTCACTCAGTCGTCCGACTCTGTGACCCCATGCACTGCAGCACGCCAGGCCTCCCTATCCATCACCAACTCCCAAAGCTTGTTCAAACTCATGTCCATCGAGTTGGTGATGCCATCCAACTATCTCATCCTCTGTTGTCCCCTTCTTCTCCCGCTTTCAATCTTTCCCAGTATCAGGGTCTTTCCAAATGCTTCAGTTCTTTGCATCAGGTGGCCAAAGTATTCGAGTTTCAGCTTCAGCATCAGTCCTTCCAATGAATATTCAGGACTGATTTCTTTTAGGATGGACTGGGATCTCCTTGCAATTGAAGGGATTCTCAAGAGTCTTCTCCAACACCACAGTTCAAAAGCATCAATTCTTTGGTGCTCAGCCTTCTTTATGGTCCACCTTCACATCCATACATGCCTACTGGAAAAACCATAGCTTTGACTAGATGGACCTTTGCTGGCAAAGTAGTGTCTCTGCTGTTTAATATGCTGTCTAGTTTGTTCATAACTTTTATTCCAAGGAGCAAGCGTCTTTTAATTTCATGGCTGCAGTCACCATCTGCAGTGATTTTGGAGGCCCCCCCAAAAAAGTCTCTCACTGTTTCCATTGCTTCCTGATCTGTTTGCCATGAAGTGACAGGACCAGATGCCATGATCTTAGTTTTCTGAATGTTGAGTTTTAAGCCAACTTTTTCACTCTTCTCTTTCACTTTCATCAAGAAGCTCTTTAGTTCTTTTCGCTTTCTGCCATAAGGGTGGTGTCATCTGCATATCTGAGGTTATTGATATTTCTCCCAGCAATCTTGATTCCAGCTTGTGCTTCATTCAGCCCAGCATTTCTCATGATGTACTTTGCATATAAGTTAAATAAGCAGGGTGACAATATACAGCCTTGACGTACTCCTTTCCAGATTTGGAACCAGTCCATTGTTCCATGTCCAGTTCTAACTGTTGCTTCCTGACCTGGATACAGATTTCTCAGGAGGCAGATCAGGTGGTCTGGTATTCCCATCTCTTGAAGAATTTTCCACAGTTTGTTGTGATCCACACAGTCAAAGGCTTTGGCATAGTCAATAAAGCAGAAGTAGATGTTTTTCTGGAACTCTCTTGCTTTTTTGATGATCCAACACATGTTGGCAATTTGATTTCTGGTTCCTCTGCCTTTTCTAAATCCAGCTTGAACATCTGGAAGTTCACGATTCATGTACTGTTGAAGCTTGGCTTGGAGAATTTTGTGCATTACTTTGCTAGCATGTGAGATGAGTGCAATTGTGCAGTAGCTTGAGCATTCTTTGGCATTGCCTTTCTTTGGGATTGGAATGAAAACTGACCTTTTCCAGTCCTGTGACCATTGCTGAGTTTTCCAGATTTGCTGGCATATTGAGTGCAACACTTTCACAGCATCATCTTTCAGGATTTGAAATAGCTCAACTGGAATTCCATCACCTCCACTAGCTTTGTTCGTAGTGATGCTTCCTAAGGCCCACTTGACTTCACGTTCCAGGATGTCTGGCTGTAGGTGAGTGATCACACCATTGTGATCATCTGGGTTGTGAAGATCTTTTTTGTATAGTTCTTCTGTGTTTCTTGCCACCTCTTCTTAATATCTTCTGCTTCTGTTAGGTCCATACCATTTCTGTCCTTTATTGAGCCCATATTTGCATGAAATGTTCCCTTGGTATCTCTAATTTTCCTGAAGAGATCTCTAGTCTTTCTCATTCTGTTGTTTTCCTCTATTTTTTTGCATTGGTCACTGAGGAAGGCTCTCTTATCTCTCCTTGCTATTCTTTGGAACTCTGCATTCAAATGGGTATATCTTTCCTTTTCTCCTTTGCCTTTCACTTCTCTTCTTTTCACAGCTATCTGTAAGGCCTCCTCAGACAGCCATTTTGCCTTTTTGCATTTCTTTTTCTTGGGGATGGTCTTGATCACTTCCTCCTGTACAATGTCATGAACCTCCATCCATAGTTCTTTGGACACTCTGTCTATCACATCTAATCCCTTGAATCTGTTTGTCACTTCCACTGTATAATCATAAGGGATTTGATTTAGGTCATAACTAAATGGTCTAGTGGTTCTCCCTGCTTTCTTCAATATAAGTATGCATTTGGCAATAAGGGAACCTCACTAATTATATATATATATATATACACATATATACATACATATATATATATATATATATATATATATATATATATATATATATACTTCCATCTGTTTCTAGCTTTCAAAATCAAAAATAAATTATAAATTTAAGAGGAGTTCCTTCCCTTTTCTATTTTTTGGCCACACCATGTGGCTTGTGGGATCTTAATTTCCTGACCAGGGATGGAACTTGTGTTCCTTGCAGTGGAAGCATGGAGTCCTAACCATGAACTGCCAGGGAATTCCCAAGGATTTTCTTTATATAGACATATAAGATATAATCTAGTTCTGGAAACAAAAGAAGTACCCAATAGCATAGCTCTTGAGTGAATGTCTGAAAAAATAAGAAAATGGGAGCTTCTTAAGAAAACACATTCAAAAAATATATATTCTAACATTCAAATAGATATGGAGAGTCAACCTGCTGGTCATGGCTTTCAGGAATCAAACTCACATCTCCCATATTGGCAGGTGGATACTTTACCACTGTGTCACTGGGAAGTCCTATACATATATACACCCATAATGATTTCAATCTCTTGATATTACTAGAATCAATGGAATAAGAGGTGAAATTCTAGAAAAAGCTATTCAATTGGAGGCTGGCAGTCAGTGGCAGGAGGTATTACTAAGCTCATAATGTAAACACTCACCCCAAGAAATGCCACTGAGTTCTGAAGGTCCTTGTCCATTATAAAAGTGTGTGACATCCCTTCAATGATGAATTGTATCAGTTATTCTACAGAGGTCCTAAGGAAAACTGAGGGAGAGGACTGTTAGTATTGACCGATGCCCTGAAATCTCCTGTCCATTGTTTACTGGGCTCATAAATTATCATTGAAGTTTTCATCTTGAATTGAAATGGAAAATTAACAGAAATCAAGAAATTTTGTAGAACATTTTACTAATGAAGTAAAGAGGACATGTTTTAATATTACAAACACTGCACATTCATTGCTTATTTTATATGAACATATCTTTTAAAGAATCAATGTTATCACTACCATTTCAATTAATCAAAATTAATTTCCCCCTTTTATCAAGAAATAAAATAGGAACAACACAAATTTGTCTGTCTTAAAATTCTAACTGCCTCTTTCATAGTTAGAATGCTGATTACTATTAAATGTTAATATTCTAAGTCTGATTTCATACTGCTAAGTCGCTTCAGTCGTGTCTGACTCTGTGCGACCCCATAGATAGCAGCCCACCAGGCTCCACCATCCCTGGGATTCTCCAGACAAGAATACTGGAGTGGGTTGCCATTTCCTTCTCCAGTGCATGAAATGGAAAAGTAAAAGTGAAGTTGCTCAGTCATGTCTGACTCTTAGCGACCCCATGGACTGTAGCCTACCAGGCTCCTCCGTCCATGGGATTTTCCAGGCAAGAACACTGGAGTTGGGTGCCATTGCCTTCTCTGCTGATTTCATGAGCCAGGTTTAAAAATACCTATTGATAAAAAGTACATGTAATCATTTCAAATTTTCAAAAATGAAGTAATCTTTTTAAAAACAAAATGCATTTATTGGTCTCAAAATAGAAAATTCACAAAATGGATTGTTTTTCTGATAGGTAACAGTGTGAAGTGAAATCTCCTATAGGATATATACTAGTGATGGAAATAACAAACTTTACAATATACATAGCCCAGAAATCCAAGATATAATAGAAAAAATGTAGGGAATCCAAAAAGAGCTGGTGTCACCTGACTGTCAAGGCGGAGAGAGGCTGTGTTTTAGGATGTGGCAGCAACCAAACTGTGTTTGCCACACACGCAGGAAATCCTTCTGGTCTTTTCCAGTCTAGCAGAGTGCACTGTGACAACAGAGATCAGAGGGGTTAGATAATTTGTGGTGGTCTACAAAGTTACGAGTCCACGGGTGGGCAGTCATCAGTTTCAGGTCCTGAATTTGTGTCTATCACGACAGGTCTGTGTAAGGTGCTCGTGGAAGAGAGTGCAACACAGGGACAGAAAAAGGAAATATGCCCAGGGTTTTCCAGTGGCCATAAGATTTGCTTTTGAGACCTATCTTTGAAGAAACAAACCAAGGCTCTATGATGGATAGATTGTGGTCTGTGTGGGATGGGGTGGGAGGTGAACGTCAGGCAGTGACAGGAGTGTCCACCCCACCCAGGCTGTTGGGAATGCAGAGATCGCTAGAGCCTTTAGGAAACACAAGTACCAGCTGTAGCAAGGGCTTCACTTCTGCTCCATCCTATTTATAAAAGGCAAGGGGTCAGGAGTACAGTAGCTGAAATCTCAGTTAAGAATCTTACTTATTTCCTATGTCAAGTCACCAAAATCCAAGATGCGTGCATCTCTGAATCTTGGAACTTCTTTTATTTCATCATTGCTAGTTTTTTGTCGACACGTTTTTTTCCTCATTGCCTACTGTGACCAAAAGGATTCAACAAAAAGAGCAATTTTATTCACTTTAGAGGACTCCAGTGGAGTTGTAATTTGCCTTATAAACCACATCACTGAGCCCCAGATTTACAACAACGCGTGATCTTTAAATATACTGTATATCACTCTCCTGATGGTCATGCAATTAAGGATCTGGACACAAGGAACAACACACCACCGAAAAAATAGTTCTCAAAAGGGAATTTGGTGTGTCAGGAAAGATAACAGTAATTTAGAATTCGGGTCAACATGATTTTAATGCTAAGAACCTGTGAAGATGAAGCCCTTAAATGTTCTACGTCTGCATAAGATCTTTCCTCTGGTCAACACAGGTAGGAAGGAAATAAAGAAGAAAATAGGAAAAGATCTTAGCAAGTGAGAAGGAAGGGACTTTGCAGGTTTACCAAAATATGATTTTTAAAATTGCTTTCTAAATAATCAGTTTTAACAGTATAATGTCAAATACCCACGAAACAGAACATTCCCATCAAAACACTACTTCTTAAGTTCTAGTCCACCCAATATTATTGAAATCTGTCTGAAATTTTAGGAGTTTATCCAGATACTGTATAATATAAACAGAAAAATTAAAATTTAATTAAAAATTAAAATCATGTAGTTTTGTTGCAAATGTTGCTTTTTTTTTCAACTGAGCTAATCCAAGTACTTCTTCTTAAAAGTGTAATGCAAAGTATTTAATAAAGAAAGCAAACTGCATGTAAATGCTTGTGTTTCCAATATGACACTGATCAGAAAGGATTCTTATCTATATATTGTAAATGTTGCTGTTGCTTAGTCACTCAGCTGTGTCCAGCTCTTTGGGGACCCCACGGACTGTAGCCCACCAGGCTCCTATGTCTGTGCGATTTCCCAAGCAAGAATACTGGAGCGGGTTGCCATTTCCTTCTCTAGGGGATCTTCCCAACCCAGGCATCAAACCTGCATCTCTTGCACTGCAGGTGGATTCTTTATCACTGAGCTACCAGGGAAGCCCACAGATATATTGTGCTAATTATCAAAAATATAAATTATATTTAAATATTCTTTGTGAACTTATTTGATAATTGTTTCTCTAAGGTTTCAACTCCATGAGTTCAGGGACCATTTTGTTTGTTACTTTATCTCTAGCTTCTAACACAAGGACCAGAAATATATATACGCATATATGGGTATATAATCTATAATATATTGTCCATGCCTGTATACATGGCATATTCTCTTTATGTAAACATGACTGATTTTTACTTATCTATATTTTTACTTACTTTTTACACAAGGTAACAAATGTGCATTTGCAAAACTCACAGGTAAAGGAGTTTTTATGCAGCCAAAAGAGTATGAAAAATTATCAAGCATGATAATACATAACCAGTCATTTTTTCCTTCAGACCACTCAAGATGGAAGTAATTCTCAGCTGTAAAAAAAAAAAAAATGAAATAATGCCATTTGAAGCAACACAGATAGACCTATAGATGATTATACTAGATGAAGTAAGTCAGAAAGACAAATGCCATATGATGTCACTTATATGTGGAATCTAAAATACAACACAAATGAATTTATCTGTGAAACCAACAGGCTCATAGACTAGAGAACAGACTTGTGTTTGCCTGGGGAAGGGGCGAGGGTGGGGGAGGAAGGAGAGAGAGTTTGGAATTAGCAGATGCAAACTGGTATATAGAGAAGGGATAAACAACAAGGCCGAGCTGTATAGCACAGATACTGTATTCAGATACTGCATCTGTGATAAACCATCATGGAAAAGAATACGAAAATGTGTGTGTGTGTGTGTGTAACTGAGTCACTTTGCTCTAGAGCAGAAATTAACACAACACTATAAATCAACTATACTTCAATAACATTTTTTTTAAAAAAGATGGAAATCATTTACACACAAACATACAAGCAACCCAAATATATCAGAGGACTGTTTAGGCCATTGAGGGCCTCCACAGCCAAAAGAAAGATGCAAAGTTCATATGAAATTTAGAAAATGGCAAAGCCTTCTGTTTTTCCTGAAAAACGCTGCATTAGTTAACTCTGCAGTTATTGTGAGAGCCTGACTGAGTTCATAGCTCATCTAATTCCACCGAACAGCCAGCTAGAGTCAAGGGTCCCCTGAGCAAGGATGCCACGGCATGAGGACGTCCCACGAGGCGATGGGGGCGGGGTCACATGGGGCGGGGTCACGTGCATGGCCCAGGTGAGGCCCTGACCCTGGGCAGCACCCCTAATCCCCACCCCTCCTCCATGGGCATCTCCCCTGCGTGTCTTCCAGCCACCGTGTAGAGCAACAGAGACTAAAACAACAAGAACAAAAATGTTTCTGCATTTGCTCTGATTTTCTGCACTCTTAACCAGCACTTTGTCCCTATGGCTAAAAGGGCTTGCATTTTTATACAGATCAATCCCACAAGAATTCACTGTAAGTTACTATTAAAATTATTTGGCTTAGTTATAAACTGCAGTAAGTGGATCAAGGACTTGGAATTTGTAAAAGTATTTTTAATATCAGACGCTAATTCAAAATGATTCTTTTTTCTTTCCAATTATGTTTATACTTTATATCATTTTAATACTCAAAACATGGCACTATTCCATTGAGACACAAATCTGTTACTTTTCAAAGGAACCAAACTTTCTCCCTTTTGACTGGAATTATATCTGGTTAAAATATGGTACCCAGTATGTGTTTTGAAAGAAATAGTGAGTAAATCTGTGAATAAATGTCCTTTTCCAATGAAATCACTGAGACAGAGTGAAAATGCAAGATATTCTAGAGACCGAAAGACTGGAAGATTTTGGAAGTCTGGATCACTTTTCTCCCATACAATGCCTCTCACTGTCATCAGGCATTCAAGACAAGGCATTGTTTGAAGAATTTTGCTTTGAAGAATTTTCTGTTTCTCTCTTCTCCTCTTACCAAGGAACTGGGAAAGCTGGTGAATGTGTAGAGAGAGAAGGAGACTGAAGCTGAGGGGAAGGTCACAGCTGCTGCAGGCAGGTGCTGTGACTCTTGCCCCACCAGCATCTCGATACCTGTACCTCAGGCGGTCCAGAGGTGTGCTCTGAAGCAGAACTGAAATAGACTGAGAGGCTCCACCCTTAGTGTTAACCCGGACCACTTACGTGTCTTGTATGGATCTCATCATTGGACTAGTCAGTTTGCTTTAGGTGAAAAATAATTTCCATCTGGGTTTAACTATTTATAATGGGCAATTATAACTGACACTGAGAAAAAAAATTTGATGAAAATAGATTATGTACTGTCACAATGACTTCATAATATTGATAACTATTTTTCCTTCAATTCTGCCTAAAGAATAGAAATCATACACTGAGAAAAACTCTTAGAGACATTTTTTGTCAAGTTATATCATGAAGCATTTGTGCTCAGTCACTCAGTCACGTCTGACTCTGCAGCCCCATGCACTGTAGCCCACCAGGCTCCTCTGTCCATAGAATTCTCCAAGCAAGAATACTGGAATGGGTTCCCATTTCCTCCTCCAGGGGATCTCCCCAACTCAAGCATCTTTAACCAGAAGTCTCTATTTCAAGAGGGAATTTAGTATTGCAATTTGGTTAACAAAACTTCACTTTTACTTGCAAGTTTAAGTTGTTATGTGCAAGTTTAAGTTGTTATGAATAGTCTTTATTCTTTAATATAAAACTAATTCCAAGTTAATATATATTATTCTTGATAAGCAGCAAAACAGGTCGAGGATTTCTAAAATGCAAATTTGCTATTATTGAAACTCTATGTTGGCTATATGACTTTAGTCCTTAGAATAAACTAAGTGACACAGATGGGAGAGCTGTTATATTTTTATCCTGTTTGTACATCAATAAGATATTCAAAATATAATAAAATAATCTATGAGTAAGCAGAGATGAATATGAATAAAATTGTGATCTTTTTGTTAATAGCATAGCTCACGCTAAATTATTTTTTAGTGATTAGGAATAGACTCCTAAGTTAAATCATATTTTGATGACTAAATTTATGTTGTGAAAACACTATGGATTTAGCTCTGCACATGTTTTATGGCATTGTCCTGTGTGTACCAATGATGCTTTCTGAGAAATCCTAGCTGACTTTCATCTCTGCCATTTCAAAAGCAAGTCATAGCCCAGCCTTCTGCACCGGTGCAATGCTGCCACCACATGGAAGAGATCAGAGATCACTACACAGAGCGGTTAGTAATGTGCGTTCAAAGAGATTAATTTCTTATATGAAAGGGATATTTCAAGTCCAAAGGTATGGATGCAAACACCCACAAGCACGCTTTGTCTTCTGCAGGGAGAAGACCATCGTGTTAGTGAGAGCACTTCCCCTGTGTGTATGAGCTGCCAGGAAAGGCAATATTCGAACAGGTTAAGCTGTTTCTTGTGTTTGCACATGTAATGTTAACATTTTCTCAAATGAATGCAGAGTAAGCCAAAATTGAGCAAACATAGGTTGCTACTAAGTTTGCACTGAAAGAGGTTTCTAGGGGAATTTAGTACTCAAAGTTCTACCCTCCACGGCTTCGGGCAGAAACTTAGAAGCTGTGAGTCAAGACAGCAATAGCAATAATGTCCCTAATGAGGACAGAAATAAATCATTGCTTGTAACGCAGAATATGCTTGGAAAATTATTTTAGCAATTTTCTTCATCATCAACAGCCAAGTTAGTTAAAATGTGCTTTGGGCTTGTAAAACAGTTAAGCATAGGTACTTGGATTTTATCAGTAGTGCTGGAAACTTTTGTATTTCAAAAGGTGGTTTACATTGTGACAGTGAGACTCATTTGTGACAACAGATCAAATGACCCTGATCATTGTTTGTATTCACAAAAGTAAAGTTTTTAAAATAATCTTTAACAAAAGTGGACAATAATTTATTTTATTATGTAGAAAAGATAACCACCTAAACCTACTTTTAAAAAACAGTGATATATTTTATTACTCAAGCTGCTGTCTCTTCACGTTGTAGAATTTATTTTGTTACAGAACTCTCAACTGTGGAGTCAAGAACCTTATTAATTAACTTTTTAAGTGACGTGCAGTTAGTGACAAGTTCAAACTATATCAGTTATTGATAACTTAGATTTGGGACTCTTAAGAAATAGGATGGATGTAAATGGTATTAGCACAGAAAATATATCTTTCAGTGACCATATAGATTTATGTAGAAATACATATATTAGTTCTAAAATACATCCTCTTACATGTGGCCTACGTTTTTAAACATAAATATGTTTAATTTTCCAGCCAAAAATACAATATGTAAGGGGTAAAAATCAGTGGTAGTATATTTATAAAATATTTTGTCTTACACTGAATATTTATACAAACTTCCAGACTATTCTTAAAATTCAAGAAATAATAATGTTCACCATGTATGTGCATAATTATATGTGTCTATTTCTTCTTGCACAAGCATTACTGAATTGTTTTGATAAATGGTATGTCTCTCAGTCTATCATTAGATATCAGATATCATAATTGTTCTATTGAAGAACAGCATTGGTTAGTAAGAAAGTGTCCTCTTTCTCCAGAGCTACAGTGTCAATCAGGGTAGGCAACAGAGTAAGTATTTTTCTGTAACAAAAAGGGACGATAAATCAAATTATTCTCAGCCTGTGATTTGATCTGTCTTTCATTCTAAATTTCCTTTTTCATGTGGATTTGAGTCAGCCCATAATGTTATTTTAATTTAGTTTTTTGTATGTAATACATGCTGCCGTCAGGTAAATGTACTTGTCATGATTGAATTCAATAGATTGTAATGACCTTTTATCTTTATTGCAAAGCTTTAGATCATAGTAGGCAGGGCTGGCTTGAGCGGCTCCAGATTGGGAATGGGGCCTAATTGAAAGTTCTCATCAATCTTTAATGACAGCGTGATTATCATTGTTGAATGCTCTCTTCCATTTGCCTTTCCCCTTTCAGAGCAATTTTTACCACTTCACTGATGCTAGTTGGTGTGAAGGTTAAAGAAAGGCAAGATCTGACTTTCCTATTGAAACAGGTACAGACAACACACAGCCACCCTGAACCCAGCTTCTCTGATGGCGCCACGTCACGGCCAGTCCCCAAGGAAGACTCAGTGACGTTGCCGGGGGAGGGCGCTGAGCGTGGTCGAGCTCAGCACAAGTGACACTTCATAAAATGGTGCCCAAACGCAACAAGTTTGCAAAAAAATACAAACATAACAACAATAAGATTCAGATTCAGAAAAAGCAATTAGTTCATTTTGGTATTTCTGATTCTCATTTTTGGTAGAACATGCAGACTTCATAAAAGAAGTAATTAATAAACAGGAAGTCACTGCTATAATCATGCCCTTGTGTATTTGTATATGTGGATGCATATATCCGCATACTTACGGCTGACTAGATGGTGTTTTAATTTAGGTACTATTTCTTTGATTTTTTAAAGTGAAGTCTAAAAGAAATTGATCAAAATTTTTTATAAGTCCATCAGGGATCAGAAATATTTATACAGCATACACTTATCAGTGATCACATGATATATATTCCAATCCTTATGCTAAAAATGGCCACTTTGTATTTACAGGTTAAAACACATTTTTTACCTGTATCAGGTTGAATTTCACTATTTCTGCATTTGGCTGCAATAAATATTTCCCGAAGCCCTACGACGGTGTACACTATTGTGAATAATGCATGCAACAAGAAGGCAGACATTTTAATTGATAGCGATTAGTGAACTTTCTAAATCTGTAAAACTACAACTGGCTTGCACTCTCAGTCAGTGCCAGCGCCTGTTTTTACACTCCAGCCTCTACTTAACAGAAAGCCAAGTGCATCAGCCTGCAGCTGCTGAGGCTGCAAACGCCAAAAAGGGGCTTTTGTTCCACCTACGGAGCCATGGGAGGGCCGTTTTGTTCCGTCATTTCCAGCTTGTTTCCATTTTCTGTCTGATATTCTTACAATGGGGAGGAAGGGCTGGTGTTTGACAGAAGGATGTCCTGTCAGGTCCTTCTTGGGGAGCTGATGTCTGGATGGGGAGGAGTGGGTCAGAGAGTCACGGAGGGAACAGTGTCATGTCCATGTAATGTACGTGTCCAAACAACACGCTTGAGATTTCATAATTAACAGCAGACCATGGGGAACATTTCCATACAGTGAGCTGTACTCCATGGAAGCGGAGGGGCTGAGCCATGCTAGGTCCCACGGAGCTTTCTCAGGCAATAGTTTGCCCTGTATTTAAAAATTGTATTTCATAATTCAAGCATGCATATGTTTGAGTTTAAAATCCCTCTAGTGGAAATTGGCAAGCATTTTTATAGGCAGAAATTAATCCTATAAAATGATTGATCTTATAAAAAATATTAGGAATATGACAGAGCCCCATAACATGTGAGAAAGTAATTTTCATATTGTAAACCCACGTTCTTAAATTTTAATTAAAAATAAAAATAAATGGAATGAGTAAACTTTAATTTAAAATACATGTATTTAACAAGATAACCCAGAATGAGAGTCCTAATGAGAAGAGGAAGTTCCCTTCTTTTGCTCTTAAACATGGTCAGGGAAGGACGCAATCAGGAATAATGGGTTATATTTTTATGGTCATTAACTTGAATAAAAATATGCATGGATTTGGAAAATCAGTGACCATCAGTTGAAAGACCGTCCTCAAGGACATCCATGGATGCGTGAGATCCCACCCACTCCAGGCCGGGCCTTTTAGAGACTGAGGTGGAGGCTTCAGGAGCAGGCGTTCTGTTTTCCACGTCTATCCTCACCATTTCCTTTCTGCTCCTCTAACACGATCATTATTTAAAATGACTTGGGGCTTCCCTCGTGGCTCAGCGGTAAAGAATCTGCCTGCCAATGCAAGAGACGCGG
Source organism: Okapia johnstoni (assembly GCA_024291935.2). Lineage (NCBI taxonomy): Eukaryota > Metazoa > Chordata > Mammalia > Artiodactyla > Giraffidae > Okapia > Okapia johnstoni. Next base: position 75,775,964 of record CM044309.1, read on the forward strand.
GTTTGGTCCCTGATCCAGGGAGACCCCACAGGCCGTAAGCCCGAGCGCTGCAACTCCTGAGCCTGTGCTCTGGGGCCCTGGAGCCGGATTGCTGAACCCGCGGGCCCTGGCGCTCCTGCTCTGCAAGGAGAAGCCGCGCAACAAGAACCCAAGCACTGCAGCCAGAGACCAGCCCCCCGCGTGCCCCAACTAGGAAAGAGCCTGCACAGCAAGGAAGACCGAACACGGCCAAAAATAAAAGTAAATAAAATAAAACTTTTATAAAATAAAATGATTTGGAGGAGCACTACAGTGCTTCTCTGTTCAGAGAGAAATAAAACAAGACTGAAGCCCGCGTGTCAGCCAGTTCCAGACTTCGATCGCTTTCGGTTTGGCATCGTGCGTCAGGAGGTCGGGTGCGTGGAAGGGCCCTGCCGCCTCCTCCACCGCTTCAGGGTCCCTCGGGTCCTCCTGCCCTGGTGGCCACTCCTTCCGGGGTGCCCTCAGCGGCCACCCGCTCCCGGCTCAGGGCAGAGGCTGGGGGACACGGGCGCCCGGCCGGTGCTCGGGGTCCCGGCCTGGCCCTGGGGGGCGCTGGCGGGGTGGGGGCGGCTGGTGATGGACTCTCCCCGCTCTGCCCCTGACGGCCCTGCCCAGCCGCCTCGCGGATTCTTGCATCAGCCAGCTTCACACTCGCACCCACCCTCAGGGCCAGGCCCGAGGAGGTCGGGCTGACCCTCACACCCCTCCCTGCCCACACTCCAGAAGGCACTTGCTCGCGGCTGGCTGGTGACCCCCTCCTCAGCCGCGGGCAGGCGCCCTACAGCAGGGCCCCCGAGGACTCCAGCTTGGCCCATTCACCCACTGCGCGCTGAACTGGGCTCATCAGCCCGCCCGCACCTCAAACCGACGCTTCCCACCTCCAACACAGCCTTAGCCAACTCTCTTGGGAATCGTCTGTTTTCCTGGAATCTCAGATGACCTAACCCGGCTAACTTCACCCAGCCTATTAGCCTCCCTGTAGGTACATTTGACTTTCCAAGATAAAGGATAACTTAAGTGCTTTATACTCGCAAGCACTCACTAGACGTAATAGATTCTCCACCACCTGGATGCTGTAATCAACTACTTAAATACCCTAGATAACGGCCAGGCCCTGGGGCCCACCTGACTTTTGTCCTGTTGACTAAATCGATGCCCCCAACAACCACCCAGCTTTCGCCTCCCGCTGCTCCTCTCTGACCTGGACCACAGTGCAAACCCGGGCTGCATCGGCTTGCTGTGCACTGCGGGCCTCTACATCCCGCAGCACAGCTCCCCAGCCCCCTACCCCGCTTCGAGACGTCTCCCCTGCGCAGCGGGTCTGCGCTCATCTGGAACGCAGTCCCTTCAAGCCCTCCGCATGCCAGCCCTCTCTCCTCGCTGGACAGGAAGCCAGGCTGAGCCCCACGGTTATCCCAGCTCCTGTGAAAGTCATACCAAACACCGCCCGGCTCACCCCACCCTCCGTCAGCCTCAGAGTGGTGGTCCCTATTGGGCTGAGAAACTCATGAGCTTGCCGTCTCCCTGCATCCCTGCCTGCTTCTGCTCTCTCCGCTGCACGATGCTGATAGCTCTGTCTCCAGTGTGCTCCTCACCCTTCTCCCTCCATGTCTGCCTTCGCAGCTCTAGCTCCTCCGGACTAGACGGTGGGGACACGCAGGGCACGCATCGCCCGTCCTCACTGACCCTGCTGCCCGCCCCTCTGAGAGCAGTCCTCTTAGACTGAAGGGCCGCGTTTGCTGCTTTTATTTAGACACCGGCCAACGGTCCTTAACCTCAAGCCAACTGGCTCTTGGTCTTTCTCTTCAAGTCTCCTGCTGACGTCACCAGAAATCTCATCGTGAGCACAGTGACAGTCCTCGATGACTCCTGGTGACTCTTTGGAGCCCTCGACACACCTTCTGCCCCTCCCTGCCCCCCAGGTCCCTCTGTCCCATCAGAGACACCCTCATGCTCAGGGAGGGTCTCTGGGTCCATGCTCCCAAGCTGCCTTCCCTTCCTCTTGTTCTCCAGCGAGTGCATTCCTCAAAATTCATTCATTCCTGTTCTCTCTCACTTTGTAGGAGAGGAATGGTTTACCCTGAAGGTTGAAACCATCACCTCAGCGCAGCTGAGCAAGAACAGCAACAATGAATAATATTGTTACCTAATATAATATTACCCAAATTTCTTTTATTCATGTGAATATCAAGACACCGTGAAATTTAGAGATAAATGTTGTTATTTCTAGTAAAAACATTAATAATAAACATATTCGAAGAAGTTTTCTAAAACAGCCAAAAGTAAAATATATTTAAAGAATGGAGAATTTCATCTAAGGGTAAAATTTCATGATGATTTTTAATAACTCAAAGCTAATTTAGTAATGGCATCAGTTGAATCCATATTCCTAAGGAAATTTAATAAATATATTCCTCCAAATTAATAGTATTTCTCAAATAGCTATTAATTAGATGTGCAGGTTTGATATCTTCATTTTAAGCTAATTTGGCTGTTCTTTTTCACCTTTCTTACCAAAACCTTGAAGGTCGCTGAAGATGCTAGTAGCCCCACGCAGGTATGTTTAAAAACGGTTTCCGGGGCACCAGCTTGCCAGTGAGGAATCTCTTTGTGAGCAAAATAATCTGGACCACATTTTATCCAGATGATAATTTGCATTGACATTGTATTTTTAAATAGCGGACTCCTGAACTAGCACACACAGACTCTCTGTCCATAATGTAACAGGGTTATGGTGCAAACACTGTTTCATGCCCCAGTGGGACTCAGGCCACCAGAAACATGCCCGCCCAGCGGTCACCCTTCCTGCTCCTCTCTCAGGAGGACTTGGGTCATCTCTTCACCATCAATTATTTCTACTCATGTACACTGATCACAACTTGGTTTTTTTGCTTTCGCACATTTGTATAATTTTATCACATCAGAAGAGGCCTTTTAAGTAACTTTACAGAGGAGAAGACAGACATCTAATCAAGTCTAACATCTTGTCTGAGAAAATCCATCACTAGTTGCTGTTTTTCCTGTAGACATTTCATCTTTCTCTCCAGATATAGTTACCTGAGGGCAGATACCCCCACAGGACCTCAGGAAAGCCTTTTCAATTCCACAAAACATTTTCAGTCAAGGTGGGAGAATTTAAAAGGGCAAATCAAATATCATTACATCACACCATAGCAATGAATGACAGGCAGTTTTGGGAAAATCATGTCTATCCAGCTCATGTTATTAGTCAAAATGCTGTGTGCTCAGTCCTGTCTCTTTGTGACCCCATGAAGCCCGACAGGTTCCTCTATCCATGGGATTTTCCAGACAAAAATACTGGAGTGGTTTGCCATTTCGTACTCCAGGGAATCTTCTCAACCCAGGGATGGAACCCACACCTTTTGCGTCACCTGCATTGGCAGGTGGATTCTTTACCACTAGCGCCACCTGGGAAGCCTGTGTTAGTCAAAGTATCTAGATATAATTAACATGGTGAATTTTAGCCAAAGGAAAGTTCCTAAGCTGTGTTTCTTTGATCCTTAAAAAGTGTATGGATTAATTTTAGGATTTCTACAAATCCTCCAAAATTAGACTTGAATTTTCTGTTTAAGTGTGTCTTTTCTGAAAGAAGGTTGTTTGCTATCATCAGATGTTTGAAAGGGTGTGTGAACCAAAGATAACTCAGAGTCCGTTGATTATTAACACATCTTAAAAGGAAGAAAGCCCCTTTTAAGACAAGTAGGGCCGTTTCCCTCTCCAGGACACTCTCTGGCACAGCCTGAGGATCTTCACTCACCGCTACCTTTGTAAAGCCGCAGAGGAGGACTGTTTGGGTTCACTGAGGCAGGGGGATGCTAAAAACAATCAAAATCAAAAGATAAAGAAAGTGTGACAAATTCCAGAGGAAGAAATCTGATAAAATTAAAGTGTAATAGACACTTCAAACTGTGTGATCTGACCTAATAAGTTATTAATAGGGAACCATTACTTCTCATACATTTTTTATCAGGAAGGCATTGCCTTTTTGTCAAGATTAGTGGATTATAAAATATTTGTGCTACACAATATAAATGACCCTACCTATTAATAAGTCTCTAGAAAGATATGCTTAAATTGAATTACATTAGGAAGAGAAGTGCCAACAGAAAATTAGGCATAATTAATGGGAACCCATAAATAAACCAGAGATGGGGGAAAGGACATCCTTCCCATTGATCATTTTGAGAATTAATTGCCGATATGCCCTAATGACACCCCAACTATTACTGTTTGCATAAGGGCTGCTCCATAGAAGGTGAAATTCACGTAGCTATGAATATGGATTAAAATTTATAGCTGGAAGATAACCCACTGGTCACATGCCTCTAATTAGCAGGCATAATTTTGAAGAGCTAAAAGCTGCCTCTTCAAACACAGCTTGTATTGTGTTTCACTAAAGCAGGATGGTGGTTTCCCTTGAATGGAACGCGGGCAGCTCCCTGCCAAGTTTGGAGGAAGGCTAGGGAGGCGTCTGTCCAGTGCGGTCATGTGGGCGCTGTCACTTTATTATTTTCCACGGTCAGAGCCAGCAGTTCACTTAGAGCTGCAGTCCTGAGAGGTACAGGCAATTATCCCTCACGTAATGGGTGCGGCGAACTGAGGTACATAGAGGATGAGCCCCCTCTTCTTCATGTAATGGGAGCTGTGAACTGAGTTGCTTGGAGGATGAGCCCCCTGGACCATCTCCATTGCAAACCTACGTAAGGTTTCCTGATGTCCTGGACCATGTCCACCATTCCTCGAAGCAAACAGTTCCACGTTCCTGATTCAGACACAAAGTAGCCACTCTCTTGGCTCATTTAGGTTTGAATCTTTGAGGCTGTAGCATGCTGATTCTATCATTACGTCTATTATTATTATTATTATTATTATTATTTGTTTAAAGTAGTCAGCATCCCATGGTGCATCTTTCCTTTTGCTCACAGTAAGCAAGGCTAATTAAAAAATGCCCAACATTCAATTTAAAATATTTGCCAATGCAAAACAAATAAAGCTAATCAACCTCTTCCTTGTGAGTCCACATTATTAGTGCAAAGCAGAGGCATTAAAGCAAGGATCAGGGTCAGACAGAGGATAAGATAAGCCAAGCGGCTCCAGAGCCCCGACACCCAGTGAGGTGGTCCCCGGGCAGCTGGGTCCTACAGGAGGCCGAGCATCGCAGGCACAGGATCCACCAAGTGGGCAGAGATGGGAGCCTCAGGGGATGTTCACAGGCACATTTGTATCAATGTTCCTGAAAACTCACCCTAGGAAAACGTATCTGCCACTGTTCCTAATGTCCTAAAAATGCACTCAAGTTATTAAGAGAAAGAGACCCAAACCATTTAAAACTCATACCTAAATTGTAATTGAACCATTTCCTCCAGCAATTCTCAAAATCCTCCCAGAGGAGCACTTATTAATATTTCTCTCTATCATCTTAGGTCATCAAGAAATAAATATCATTTATTTTTATTCTTTACTTGCTATTTCTGTTTATCCATTTATTCTTTTACTTAGATCTCTTAAATAAAATATCCAGCTTTTCCCTTCAAAAATAGCTTTATTAATGCAATCTCACCTACTAAGCTTGGAGAGAAATCTCTGTGTCTCTAGGCTGCCAGGCACGGTTCCATCTTTCCATGGCCATAGAACTAAAGAACACACTCTCATTTTTTTTGCGTTTTTGTAGAATGAAGGGGTTTAATTAGCTACTTACCTTCAATGCTCATATCGAAGCTTTAAAACACAGCTAGTTACCAGCTACCCAGGTGTTTTCTTCTGTCCTTCCTAATTATAAGAAAGCATGCACTGTTGCATTTCAGAGGGATTGTACGCTATTCTCTATTCACAGGTAAGAAAACTCAAGTAATAGCAGCCACGTGGGTAAGGATGTGTGGGGAGGACACAGAGTAAGGACAGAGCGGTCGCTTCTCAGCCATGACCTCTGCGGGCCTCCCCTCCACATCCATGAGGAGCTCCTCTGAGCCCAACTCTCTAGATGTTGCCCTTTCAACTACAGTCTGAACACAAGGGGTAAAACTTCCTTTTTCTTAGTATAGCAGAGCCAGGATGCCATTCCCAAAATACCTTTATTACAAAGAATGAAAGAGCAAAAGTGACTTAAATACAGGATATGCTGTCATATTGTGTTGGTGTTCAGTCACTAAGTTGTGTCCAACTCTTTGCGACCTTATGGACCGCAGCACACCAGGCTTCCCTGTCCTTCACTGTCTCCTGGAGCTTGCTCAAACTCATGTCCATCGAGTCAGTGGTGCCATCCAACCATCTCATCCTCTGTCATCCCCTTCTCCTCCTGCCCTCAATCTTTCCCAGCATCAGGGTCTTTTCAGATGAGTCAGCTCTTCACATCAGGTGGCCAAAGGATTGGAGCTTCAGCTTCAGCATCAGTCCTTCCAATGAATACTCAGGACTGATTTCCTTTAAGATTGACTGGTATGATCTCCTTGCTATCCAAGGGACTCTCAAAAAGTCTTCTCCAGCACTACAATTCAAAAGCTTCAATTCTTCATCACTCAACCTTCTTCATGGTCCCGTTCTCACATCCATACATGACTACTAGAAAAACACGTCATATGGTCAACATCATCATCCCTCAACCAAAATCAAGAGGGCTCTACTTCACATGTGCCAGGAGAACAGGGCAGCACTTTTCAGGATACAGAGTCCAGGACACAAAAATGACTCTATTTACCCACAAAGAAATGTTAAACCCCAGTGGCTTCCTTACTCCCAGTTTCTTGGCTGCTTGTCCTCCTCCAGAGAACATTTCTGCTCTGGGAGATTCGGGAATCTGTCCACATCGACTTCTCCAGAGATTCCTATTACCCAGTTTGCTGAGTGTTGTCAAGAACCCTTTGGTAACTTTGAAATGCTTGTCAAACAGCATTCAGCTGCAGACAAGTATTTCAACATCTTCTACGTGGAAGACACTGAATTCATCTTCTCCGGTTCCTGAGGTTAATGAGCAACCTGGTACCTCAGGTGTAGACAGACTCACTTCCAGTCCCCTGGGAGGCTAGCAGTGGCATCCATGGTGAATTCCTGTGGCTGTCTAGCAAATCCACACACCAAGTGGCTTACAACATCCATCCTCCATGGACAGAAATCCATCCTCCATGGCTCCAGAGGCCAAAGGATGCTTCAAGGTGTCCACGGGCTGGTTCCCTTCAGAGACTCTGAGGGCCATCGGGCCCATGTCTCTTCAGCTGCAGGCACCTCCACGTGTCCTCAGCATGTGGACGACCCTGCAGATCCTGCCCGGCCATGCCCTGGCCTGCGTCCTGCTCCCTGCACATCCTCTCCTGTCCTGTCCGGTCACGAGGACACCAGCCACCACAATCCATGGTGACCTCATCTTGACTCAATCGCATCTGCAAAGACTCTGTTTCCACATAAGCTCACAGGGTTCTAGGGGGATGTGAACCCGGGGTGACATTGTTCACCCCGTGATGGGAATCCTAAACCTCCTTAGGTTCCAGCTCTCACAGCCTCGGCTTAATCTTGTGTGTCCAGTGTTCAGGCTGAGATGCTTGCTTGTTTCTTCCACGTGTGTGGGTTTGTGAATTCCTCTTCTCTTGTGCTTTTAAGGTCTTGTCCAGCAGAACGAATGAAGCATCAACTCAAAAGAGCATACTGGCCAGCACCCCACAAAGTGGGGTGACCTTTCCGTAGGGTGACCTTGCTTGTATTCCTGGTGGCTCAGATGGTAAAGAATCTGCCTGCAATGCAGGAGGCCTAGGATAGATCCCTGGGTCGGGAAGATGCCCTGGAGAAGGGAATGGCAACCCACTCCAGGATTGCCTGGGAAATCCCATGGAGAGAGGAGCCTGGCGGGCCACAGTCCATGGGTTGTAAAGGCTCAGACATGACTGATCGACTAACACTTTCACTTGACCTTGCTTGCAATTCTTTAGCAGGAGCCCTGTTGGTTGTTACATATTGCAGATAAGATGTCCCCAAAGAACCCATTAAAACCAGTTAATAAATAATGTTACTAGCACTGCAGACTGTCCTTTTTCCATCCTTGCGCCGTATTAGCAAGTTTTAACCTCAAATACATCAAGAAAATTCCTCCCCTATATGTCCACTGTGAAAAAAAATATATATGACATAGATTTCATTTATTAGAAAGGCATTTTTTCCAAATAGAAAGAAAAAGATATTTGCATTTTACTTTATAAGTTAGGTCTGAATTTTACCCTGTATTCCACATAGGAAGAAATATAATATGTGAGTTCAGTGATAACGTGTGTAAACAATCTGTTGATGCACTTTACATCAGCTGTGTCTCAGTCCATTCAGAGGCACTGGTGGGAATTCTCCCAGTGGCCCAGTGGTCAGGACTCAACACTTTCACCCCCGTGGCCCAGGTTCAATCCCTGGTTGGGGAAAAAGATCCTGCAAGCCATCAAGTACAGACAAAGAAAAAAGAAAAGAAAAAGCACTTTGATATGGAAATAACTCATCTCCCCTCTGCAAAGAAAGAGCATTAAAAAGCTCAGCATCTCGAGTGAGGGGACAGAGTTACTGACCAGGGAGGCCAGGCTTCAGAACCTGGTCTTGGGCTGAAACTCCCTCCTCCAGGTCAGACCTCTTCCTTCTGTCTACAGCATTTGTTTGGAGAACAAGGATTTTTTTCCACTGGTGCCTGACTGCCATGAAACTGTCATTCATATTGTTAGATATTGAACTCAAATATTAATTTTAAAACATCTGAGGAATAGAAGAATTTAGAACATGTTTTAGGAGGGTTTTCTCTGAGGGCTGAAGTCATTCATGACTTTTATTTTCTTCTTTTGGCTTATCTCTGTGTTCCAAATCTTTCGCAAGGAGTAAGCATTGCTTTGAATAAGAAAAAAAAATGTCCAATTAAAAGCCCCTCTAAATGGCACTGAAGCATGTAAATTATCATATGTGAAACGAATCGCCAGTCCAGGTTCGATGCATGATACAGGGTGCTCGGGGCTGGTGCACCAGGATGACCCGGAGGGATGGGATGGGGAGGGAGGTGGGAGGGGGGTTCTGGAAGGGGAACACATGTACACCCATGGTGGATTCATGTCAATGTATGGCAAAACCAATACAATATTGTAAAGTAAAAAAAAAAAGATAAATAAATAAATAAATAAGAAGCCCCTCTAGCAATTTCCCTGCCTGATTTGGCAGCGGGGCTTCTGCTTGTCTGGTCTCCCTCCCCTGTGAGTCGATGCCATCTTCGGTCCATTTTCCGGGCTTTTGCTCAGTCTCCCCGGGGAAGATGGTTGGGAAACAGGTTCCCTGAGTGCACAGCCACCAGCCCAGCCACCGCCAGAGTGCTGCAGGGCAGACCTGCCTCCCAGGGTCTGCGTTCCGGCCAGCGCCGCACAGCTGGGCCCAGGACGGCCGCCGCGCATCCAGCTCTTTCTGCAGGGCTCGACAATTGCAGAAACACCAGCGATAAATATTAAATAATAACTTTGTGCCAGACCACTGGGAAAATGAAGTGAGCATTCATCAGCGTTCCTAATTCCTCTCCACCCCTGCTGTGAGTGGTCCAGCGGCCCAGCCCCAAACAGCAGAGGGAAGGAGCGGGCACAAAGGTGCCAGGGCCCTTGCCGAGCCATTTGAGGGCTGATTGCAAGGTCCACGTGGGCTGCTTTATTTAGGCCTCTGCATTCTTTTGTTTCCTTCTGCATTTCTATTTAGGTGATTCAAAAGTGGGAAAACAACATTTATAAGCCTCCATCAACACACACGTACAACCGCTCCTGGGAAGACACAGTTTGTGTTTCTTTTCTCTTTATAGGAATCAGTGCATACAAAAATAACTTTATATCTAAAAAGGCACATGTATGCCCACTGCCGTATTTAAAATGGATAAGCAACAAGCACCTGCTGTGGAGCACAGGGGACTCTGCTCTATGCTACGTGCCAGAGCATATGCTGGAGCGGAGGGGAGAGACGGGGGCATGGATACATGTACATGTATGGTTGAGTCCCTGAAACTGTCCCAACATTGCTAATGGGCTAACCTCAATACAAAATAAAAATTTAAAGATTGAAAAAAATATTAAAAATAGTAAAAAATTAAAATGCACATGTAGCTGCCACCTCCCACCCCCCCAGTGCAATCATCTAAAAATATCAAACTGGTATTTAGAGGTTCCTTTTCATGAATTTGGAAAAAAGAATAAAGAAATTATTTGCCGCAATTTTTATCTTTTTAAATAGTAGATCTGCTCCCTGGTAAAGATCAGTATAAAGGATCCTAAGTATTTACAAGTGTCCTGGTTTGAAATCCTCTCTTCTCTGATCTTGGGTCCACTGCCCTCTGGTGGACGTTCCTTGAGGTGCAGCCCGGGGTTCCCCACATTCAGGTCAGAAGGAGCTGGACCCCCTCAGCTCTGAGCCTTGTCTCATTCACCTGGCTTTTCTTCTGAATTCTACGTTTTCTCTGTAGAAGTTGATTTCATATTCCTTTCTCTTACATGTAGATTTGGACACTTGAACAGAGAATATTATCTTTTAGCTGAGAAGTCTCAAGAATGATATTAATACCACAATTGTATTGAGATAATGCTTTCAGCAAAAGAATTATTCTTGTATGTTGCATAACTATATTTAATTAGTTAGGTTTAATTCCATAAACTATGCTGGGGAAAATATTAAAAATGCAATTCATGTTGACCCATGACAAACAATCACATTTTTGCAAAATGACAAGAAAGAAGTTAGTAGTGACAAGACTATGACATATTTCAAATGGATTTCTGTTCCAAAACTTTGACTAATCATTACGTTTCTGTACAAACATGGCTGTCCTCTGTGACTCATATGAAATGATATACAAAGACGACTGCTTCAGGATGAGAAGTGAGGGTTTCTCAGGCCACCAGAATGCTGGGCACTTTGTTGCTAGGAGGAGATGAGATGGATGACTTGATTCAGGATTTGGCCCAGGAAATGAGAAGAAAACACTAGCAATGATGCATATTTAAAGAGACTTGGGTTCAAATTTGCACTGACAGAATTTAGGGAATTTCTTGTCAGAATCTATGTCAATAAATATTATCTAAATGAGCAAACGAACCCACCCAATCTTTTGAACTTCTGCTTAAAAATGTGGAGTTTCTTAACCTCCGTATTCAGCCCTAAGCATTCTGAGGTTGTTCAGGCACCTCTAGTGCAGGGATGCCCCCTCGTCCATGATCCAGGTGCAGAAGTACTACCTTTGCCGGTGGAAACGAGGTGGATTTGACACATGAAACAAGCCTGCCCAGGGCTGCACAGCGCTTCCCAGTGTCCAAGGCAGGCTCGGGTCTCTGGCTCCTGAGTTGGGGCCCTCAGTAACCCTGGTGGAAGCTACATGAACGCCTTGTCTACAGAGAGGGGACCCTCCACGCCTGCTGTGTGAAGGCTGCTGCAGAAGACTCTGTTCGTTCCCCTGATGTGTCCATCACAGTCTGCAACCTGGGAGCCTGGCGGAGTCCAGGGAACATAGAAAGCTCTCAGTAAGTCACGCCTGGTTCCTCTTCTTTCCCAGTCCACTGCGCCCTCCGCTGCACTCTTTCCAGTCAACGTGCCCCCTCCCCATTCCAGCAGTGTCTTCCTCCAGTCTTGGACTTGCTGTTGTCTGCTCAGAGCTGACAGCTCAGCTCTGGGCGCCCTCCCCTGGGGAGCACTCCCTCCCCCTCCATCCTGCTGGAGCACTCCCCCCCTCCCCTCCATCCTGCTGGAGCACTCCCCCCTGCCCTGCCCCCCCATCCTGCTGGAGCACTCCCTCCCCCTCCATCCTGCTGGAGCACTCCCCCCCCCTGCATCCTGCTGGAGTACTCCCCCTGCCCCTCCATCCTGCTGGAGCATCCCCCCCCCCCGCTCCCAGCCCCTCAACCTGCTGGAGCACTAGCCCCCTCTCCTGCATCCTGCTAGAGCACTCCCCCTCCATCCTGCTGGGGCACTCCCCCTGTGCCCCCCGGCCCCTCAACCTGCTGGAGCAGTAGCTCCCTCCCCTGCATCCTGCTGGAGCTCTTCCCGGCCCCCAGCCCCCGGGCTCCCCGGAAGCAGTTTCACACTCTCCTAAAATCACTCACCTCTCTCACCAGCATGCAGTTCTTTAAGGGCAGTGTTTATATTCCTGCTGGTTCTATACAAATACCAAGGTATTTGATTCTCCACCAGCAACTCCCCGTGTAAGAAGCATGTTTAAAACACATGTTAAGTGTGTGATCAATGGGCAAGTTGATGTTTTCCTGCTAGTAGTTTAAGAAAGCATTGATGAAAAGTACACCTAAGTAATAATCTCCCCCACAGTGAATAATTGCCCGGTGAGATTGGCGCTCTGAAGCAAAGGACCGAGTTCTGGGGGTGGGGGGAGCGGCCCCACCCTCCACGCAGGAAAGACCGGGCTGTGGTCAGGACGGGGCAGTGAGGGGCTCCAGATGTGGGCAGTGGTCCATCCTGGCACGGACCTGCATGGATGCTCACGCTCAGTCTTCTTGGGGACTAGACTCTGTTCTCAATACACATTGTCCTCTCTTGTCCTGGAGAATCTTCCTTGTTCCCAAGTCTACACTGACATTGAAGTCCCCATTCCAGCCTTTGTTAATGTCCATACAGCCCGTCTTCCCTCATCTTCCTACTTTTAAACTATTTCTTTCCTTGTGTCTCAAGTGAGTTTCCTGCAGAAGTTGATAGCCAGGGTTTGCCTTTTAACACAGCTGATGATTTCAGTCTGTTAACAGTTATGACGAGATATTCACTCTGATGTAGTTAATGATAGAGTTTGAGTAAAATCTACCATCTTGGTGGCATTTTGGTTCCATCCATCATGCATTTCTTTTTCTCTTTTTCTGCCTTCACTTGGGTTAACTAATTGCTATGATTCCATTTTATCTCCAACCCTGACATTATTTATACTTCTTTCTTTTAAAGATTCAAAAGTTGGCTAGATGTTACAATATGCACCTTTAATTAATCAGAGTCATTCTACATCAGCATTGCTCCACAGATGATGCAAGGATCTCAGGACAGTGGTCCTTGCTCAGTTCAATTCAGTCATATCCGACTCTTTGTGACCACGTGGACTGCAGCACGCCAGGCTTCCCTGTCCATCACCAACTCCTGGGGCTTGTTCAAACTCAAGTCCATCCAGTCGGTGATGCCATCCAACCATCTCATCCTCTGTCGTCCCCTTCTCCTCCTGCCTTCAATCTTTCCCAGCATCAGGGTCTTTTCCAAAGAGTCAGTTCTTCGCATCAGGTGACCAAAGTATTGGCGTTTCAGCTTCAGCATCAGTCCTTCCAATGAATATTCAGGACTGATTTTCTTAGGTCCTTGTTCTGCTGGTGGTTTAGTCACTAAGTTGTCTCTGACTCTTGCGACCCCATCGACTGTAGCCCTCCAGGCTCCTCTGGCCATGGGGATTCTCCAGGCAAGATTACTGGAGTGGGTTGCCATGCCCTTCTCCGGGGATCTCCCAACCCAGGGATCAAACTCGGGTCTCCCACATTGCAGGTGGATTCTTTACCGTCTGAGCCACCAGGGAAGCCTCTAAACGCTCCTTCTATGATGTAGTTCTCTCTTATCCATGGAGGGCGCATTATAAGATTCCCCAATGGATGCTTGAAACCACACCCTGCGCACACTATGTTTTGTCCTGTACTAATGGGATGGTCACAGGTAAAAGGTGGGGAAACAATGACTCCTGACCCAGGTGGGACAGAGCAGGGCGGTGTGAGATTTTATCATACAACTCGAACATCGTACAACTTGAGATTTATGAATAGTTTATTTCCGGAATTTTCCACTTCATATTTTTGGACTGCTGTTGGCCTCGGGTGACCTTGGCCGTGCAAACCAAAACTGTGGGTAAGGGGAACTTGTGTACACTTAGTTTTAAAAATTTCTGCTATGCTCATTAATGTAGCAGAGTGTTTGTGTGTTTTGAGAGAACAATATGATCCGTTTCCTGGAGGAGGGCATGGCACCCCACTCCAGTACTCTTACCTGGAGAATCCTGTGGACAGAGGAGCCTGGCAGGTTACAGTCCATGCGGTCACAGAGAGCTGGACAAGACTGAAGCAACTGAGTATGCACACATTTTGCTTTTATTTATATATATACCTTTCCCAAACACCCCAAATATTCAACTTTACCTTTGATGTTAAATCCAGAAACAACGTTGCAATTCATGAATTCTCTCCTTTCACATCAAAAACACATGCATGCGCTTGGACCTAAAAGAGACTCTGGTGAACATCTCATTACCCTTCAGGATTACTGAATCTTACCTTGTGTGGAATAAGTGTTGTAATATGTTATGCTTATTGCAGGATTTTGTTTTCTTCTGAAAATGCATTCAAGAATTAAATTTTTAACCAGTCACTTGCTGAAAGGCAGCCCTCCAGTGTTCCTGCCGTCTCTCCTGCCCGGATGGCCCCACAGACATTATGACACCTGTCCAGGCAGTAGGATGAGGTGATGCTGAAGAAGTCCCAGGCTTTCCTCCACCACTGCTAGGTCCTCTACCACAGAGGCAGAGCCCAAGTTCAAGAGTTGGCTGGGATCAGATTGACCTGATCTGATGGAATAGTTTTTGTCAAGGAATCAATTGTATTTCACCTACAAGATCTCAGTGATAAGGTCAAGAAAGCATGTTTATCGGCTTCTGTGACCTCTGAAATGTATGTATCTGTGGACTTCTGCTTCCACGAGCACACGAGCAGCAGGTGCCTCTGTCGGTCAGTGTCATTTTCCTTTCCATATGTGTGAGCCCTTCTTGCATGAGAAGCAAAAGGCAAAATTATCTCCCCAAACAAAGTAGCTTCTGGATGGTGTGCAATTTAAAAGGACTTAACTCTTTGACAGTTAAACATCAGTGTTAAAGTGTTTCTCTCTCAGGGCCCGTCCTCCTGCCTCCAGGCTTCATTTACGGTCAATTTGGTAATTTGGGGCCAGTTCATCTTTTCTTAGCTGTTGCTACTTCTGTGTTTTGTTTATGCTAATTTCCGTGTTCACTTTAATGGCACTTGCTAAAATTCCAGAGCCGCTGATGAAATAAAACGGTCGTTCCATTCTTATCATTTGCAATATTGACAACTTCTCTTACATATGCAAACGCCTTTTCCAGGCTCACCATCTTTATAAGCTGCCGCCAACTAATTTTCTGCCAGCTCTTTAAGTCATACTCCTAAATAGGAGTATGAATTTTTAAAAAATGGAAAACTTTGAACTAAATTAGTTCTTAAGAAGAGAACAAGAGGGATAAGTCTGGCAGGGCCCTCTTGGTCTCACCTTCACCGGGAGATTCTCTGTTTGAGTTACAGGATCTGGATTTTACTTGTTTATACAGGCACAATCGGTACCTTCATGGAGTTAATGAAGCAGGCAGAGAGGGAGTCTTCTTTGTTTCCATTTTCCAAATTTTTGTTTATATTAATGAGGATTTCAACCAAGTCTAAGTTATCATCATTATTTTAGTTTTCCTTAATTTGGACTTCCTTAATAGCTCAGTTGGTAAAGAATCCGCCTGCAATGCAGGAGACCCCGGTTCGATTCCTGGGTCGGGAAGATCCACTGAAGAAGGGATAGGCTACCCACTCCAGTATTCTTGGGCTTCCCTTGTGGCTCAGCTGGTAAAGAATCCGCCTGCAATGCAAGAAACCTGGGTTTGATCCCTGGGTTGGGAAGGTCCCCTGGAGAAGGGAAAGGCTACCCACTCCAGTATTCTGGCCTGGAGAATTCCTGGGTTGCAAAGAGTCAGACATGACTAAGCGACTGTCACTTACAACTTACTTTTTAAATTTGGTTTAGGTCTCTGTTATTCAATGACTTTTTTCCCCAAACAACATCAAAGATCAGCTTCAAAATTTATGTCACTTTAAAGATACTGTGACTCCATTCCCTAAGCTTTTCCCCTAAATTTAGTGAGCCCTATTTCCTCTGAAGAAAAGTATTCTCATATATTGCTTTTAATAATTTGAATGAAAACAATTCAGGTTATGTTTACAAAAAAATTGGCAAAGGACTAAAGACACAAGGGAAAACTCCCACATCGTGAAAATAGAGGTATAAGGTCTGAGCTGGTGTCTCAATGGGTTAGGAGTATGGAGAGCTCCTGCAGTCTCATCAGTCACTTTCCAGCTGATTTTAAGAAAGCTGAGAGTCAGCTATGTAATGAAGATAACGTTTATGAGAAGATAAAACCTTTCTTAGAGGGGGCGGACACTACCAAAAACTATCATTACTTCAGTATTTTTTTAGGAAAATCATTGCATTTTTACTGCTCAAAATGGAAACCATTTATGATGAGCTCTTTTGGCTATCTTGGGGACACATAGTTCTTTTTTTATTGACTTTTTTCAACTTGTTGACAAAAAAAAGGTGTAGCAGTCCAATATTCATAAGTCCAAGACAAAAATGCAATTTTACATGATACACTACCTAATTGTGGAAAAGGCATGTTCCTGCTAGCTAAATAAAAACTGTTTTAAATAGCATATTGGATAGGTCAGGCACTTCTCTGTGATCTGAGCCGCTCCTGGCCTGATTAGCTTAATGGGATCTGATATGTTCTCATACCCATCAATCACGTTATATCCATGTCAAGATCTATGTTCCAGATTAACAGTACAGGCCTATCTATGGTTGGTCAGTTATCTTATGAATGATTCATTTCTCTCACTGAAATTCATCTCCTAAGTTTCTCATATTGAAATTGTGACTAAAAATTCCGTTGACAACGTCTTCCTTGGGACAAAGGCCTGCTTTTCTTTCCTCATTAAGTATTAATACCGTGAGTTCCAGGTGCCTCTAACAAGAGGATGAAATAACATTAATGCATATTTAATGCATAGTTAGATAATACTAATATCTAGAGTCTGATGTCTCTGGTTGTGACCTGACAGTTTCCGTTTAACTAAATGCATGTTTTCATCATCTCACCGCCCTTCATAAGGCTATTTGTTTTCAAGTAAAATGAAACTTCTCCCTGTGATTCCTACAGCATCCTCCACTGACCTTCTCTGGGGCTCTCAGTCTTAGCTGTGTTTGGGGCACATGGCCCTGTTAATGTGCACTTTCTGCAAGAGTTGGGTGAGTCTATCCTGAATTGCACTATGTCAGTTTCCTGGCGCTGCCATCTGTAATTACGGAGGTCTTTCCTTATGACCGGGCACCACATTGGTGTCTTTCCATTCTTGAGAAGCAGCTTCTATTCTTGGAGAGGCACATTCACTTCCTTCAATTCCTGCTCCATCAGGACACTTGGATGATTTTGTCCTCAACCTTGTAATTTAATGCCCTTAATTTACACCAAAATACATGCTTTAGAACTTTTAATTTCTTAAGTCAACCAAAACACACTAATTGACAGGTGAGAACTAACTCTGGAAAGTGATTTGTTAATGTGGTTAAAATCATTCACAAGTCATCGACAATTCAGTCCATGAAAGTCATCACCTTTTTTTGAGGAGTTTCTTTTCACTTTATTTTATTTAATTTCCATAGGAATCAGGGACCTCATATCTTTCCCAGAAAATGCAATGTAATATAGGAAGTTCTTAACCCAAATAACATTGTTTTATTTTTCCCCTTTCAGTTCAAACTATACTTTTTAAATTGACTTATTTGTAGATATGGAAAAAAAAAAAAAAAGTTAACTATCATCAGCTTCCTATACCTTGCCCAAAATGTTGTCATATGATAATCATCCCCAAAATGTTGCTATATGGTAATCATCTTCCATTATGCAGTGCTTAGTAGATTTAAATAAGGTAATTTCCAAAAATACCTTAAAATTCTTTAAATTCCACGTTTGCCTTGGAGAACGGTCTTACAAGTGTTGTCATTTCTAACTTTAAGGGACGAAAGATTTTTAAATCCCTTTAATTTACACAACAAAAGCCACAGTTAGTTAATTTTACAAATATTTTAAGGAGATACATTTCGACTACTTCACACAATGTATTAATACCTTTTTATTATTATATGATGAAATTCGAAGCATATTTTATTGAAGAAAAGCATATGATGCAAGATTTCAGGGTGCTATTTCACTTTTTAATTTATTCTTAAATAAAAATGCCTTTTATTTATCATTTTATTTATGTTTTACCTTGTTTCTTTGCAAACGATGTTTTTCTTAGGAGACTGTGCCAATGCTGAAATAAAATAGAAAAATATTCCAAAGTTATCCGAAGAGTTCATAATCTTTTTTCTGTTATGGATAGGTTTATTATTGATCTCAATTTCCATGTACTTTTTCAAAGTTGAAATCAAATAATTGGCCACTTTTAAAAATCAGTATTTATCTTTAAAAATCACTTTGATTTTATTCAGTTAATTAAATGGACGTTAGTCTCGAGGAAAAATAATAAATTTACTCAATATGCTACACTAAATGCACGGCTTTCACTAACATGTCAAATTTATTTTTTTATTTTTTCCAGTTTTTCCTTTTTCATTGTATTTTATTGGCTCTGTTGAGATGATAATGTTCACAAAACAAAGACATTTTTTAAGAATCCTGAACTACTCATGCAATGCGTGGTGAAACCGGTGGCTATAAATGTTTGACAACATTCTAAGTTTTTCCTGTACATCAATCTCCATGAAAATGACATTGACTTTTTATATATATAATTTTCTAGAACATTCAGTCATTTCCTAGACACTAATGTTACCTCTATGTTAGTTTATTCATTAGACAAGCTCTTCATGGAATATGCAAGAATATGCCTTCTTCTTTGCTTTAGAGATTATTCTCCTGGGATCTTGAATGGCATTACACCTCACACTAGACAAAATATCTTGAATTAGAACTTATCTTCCAAAAGCTCCAGCTGTGAAACACAACTGGCCATTTGTGTTCTCAGCAGGGCTTTGAGAAGCTTTACTACTGAGAAGCTAGAGGCTAAGATACTTGGTCACTTTTCAGAGGCAGTCACAGAATTAAGCTTTCCACTGGAACATTTTAAGAGTGAAACTGCAGAATTTAAACCTGTGAGAATTCAAGCAGTGCAGACATTCACACACACATGTAAACATGGACACACATGTAGGAAAAAATGCCCACCTTTCTGTTTATATCGTATCTGATGAAAGAGCTCCACCAGAAAAGGATGAGGAATTAAATACATTTCCTTGGCAAAATGGAGCCCCATTCATTTGGAACTTGCTCACCCCTTAACTAAGCAAAGCTGATACTCATTTATAATGCCTGCTGGTATTTTAAACTATGTTATTTATTATGTTTTGGGCCACCTGATGCAAATAACTGACTCCTTGGAAAAGACCCTGATGCTGGGAAAGATTGAAGGCGGGAGGAGAGGGGATGTCAGAGGATGAGATGGTTAGATGGCATCACCGACTCGATGGACATGAGTTTGAACAAGCTCCGGGAGTTGGTGATGGACAGGGAGGCCTGGCGTGCTGCAGTCTATGGGGTCGCAAAGAGTTGGACACGACTGAACTGAACTGATTACATTTTTAAAATTTTTAATTGGGGGATAATTGTTTTACAATGCTGTGTCAATCTCTGCCATACAACAATGTGTATCAGCCGTAAGCACACGTATACAGCCTCCCTCCCTGCCCCACATTGCACGCCTCTAGCTTATCACAGGGCAGGAACAGAGACACAGACAAAGAGAAAGGACTTGTGGACACGGTGTGGAAGGAGAGGCAGGATGCACTGAGAGAGAAGCATTGAAATATATACGTTACCATGTGCAAAATAGACAGTGGGAAACTGCTGTATAACTCAGGGAGCCTGGTGCTATGTTACCATAGCACAAGACAGCACTTTTATTTAACACACAAGAAAGTACTTTGTTTTCAGGTACTCCGAAGAGCTTTAGAAGCAGAGTGAATACAAGTATATAAATTAATTAATGTTTGAATATTCACTAATGTGTGTGTTAGTTGCTCAGTTGTGTCCGACTCTTGTGACCCCATGGACTGTAGCCTGCCAGGCTCCTCTGTCCATGGAATTTTCCAGATAAGAATACTGGAGTCGGTGGCCATTCCCTGCTCCGGGGGATCTTCCCCACCCAGGGATTGAACCTGAGTCTCCCACATTGTAGGCAGATTCTTTACTGTCTGAGCCACCAGCTACCAAGTTGCAAGTAGTTAGCATGATTTCTGTTTATACTGGAAAGCAATAAAACAGCTATTATTGAAACTTTCCTATTACTTAGATCTCCTAATTCAAGACTATTTTTCTTCATGTTTTGTTATGAAGGTGAATTTAATTCACCATACTTTCTCCATTCTCAATTAAATATTCATCCTCACCCAGGGACAGTGACCACTGACCTCACAGCAGTTTTCTGGATCTTGGTTATCCTTTTAAGCATCCTGGCCGTTTTCTCATCAATGGTAACAGGCCGGAGGCTATCCAGGTGATTTACAAAGTCCCCCTGAATTCTGAGAATTCTCATGGTCGGCTTTCACACCATCCTGGTATGTCCCAGCTACATATCTGTTTCCTCGATTCTTTTATGTGACAAGAAGAAAGGCTACCGAGATGCTAAGTCAGAGAAGACTGATTTTGAGCCTTTCTTTAATAGGAGCAGGACAGGAGGTGAAGAGAAACAGAAGCAGAGCGGGAAACAAGTGCCCGGAGGCAGAGGGATGGCTGCCTGCATTCCAGGCCTGCGGACCACGGAGCTGCCTCTTTCGGGGTCCTGGACAATGCCCGCCCCCACCCCCCACCCAAGGCATTGCTCTGCTCATTCCAGCTTTTAAACACCAGCTGAGGGGGACTGCCTTCTGCCTCCTACAACCAACAAACTGTGATAAGAACAGATAGAAAGTACAATAAAGGTTATCAGAATAATGAACACAAAGTGCTTTCAGTGCTTCACATCTGCATATACTCTGAATTACATGTGTACACCTGTGTACACCTGTGTACACGTCAATGTTTGACTGAAAAAACAAAACTCTGTAAAGCAATTACACTTCAATCAAAAAATAAATAAATTTTAAAAAAAATCTAAAAAATAAATAAAAAGTCAAGTTAAAATGTCCCAAGTATCAACAAAACTGTCTGCTATTTTTGTATTTCATGGAATTTAAGTAACACTTGAGGACATGTCATTAAATGAATGATAGGGGTTGTGGTAGGAGGAAATATCACAACCGTTGCAACCTTGATTATCAGGCAAGCCCAGATTTCAGAATCAGAAATGTGTAGAAGGGTGTCTTAGGATGGAGATTTGTTGCTTGCTGTAACAGTAGGAATGAGAATTTTGAGAGCACCTCTTTCATTTCTTTATTCCTTGAAATGACTTTTTAAAATTGAAGTAAACATGTTTAAATTGATTCATACAATTGAGAAAACTGCATTGTCATCTGAGACTCTAAACCCTCTGGTTTTGTGTTTTTCATATTGTTTTCTCATTTCCTCCAAACAACACTAAATTGAATTTGCTGAACTTTACAGCTGCTATTAAACCAACCAAGAACTGCTATCAATAAACTTTCCTCTTTGGATAAGAGTTTCTTTCCTTCTGAAACTATTGCTTCTCTTCTTAACCTTGACCTCTACACAGATCTTGGCATCTCAGGACACCTGTGGTCTGCGGTTGTGCTTGCCATGGAATCTGATCCCTTGAGTGGTTTAAGCCGCATTTCTCCAGAGCTAATGGCTTGCTTGGAATCATAACGGATATGCATTACACAGCCATTCGCTTTGCATTTTTGTTAATGTGAAGAAGAAAAAGCAAGTAGGCCGAAATTGACCTATGATGTCAAAGGGGCTTCATCCTAGTATTCAGATGCGTATGATCCCCTATTTGTGATACATGGAAAGGTTCAGTTTAAAACAGGGGGAAAACGCCATTAAGGAATAACACAAAGACTGTTGCTTTAAGATAATTTCATCTCTTGTTTTCAGTTATTCAGAGCTGACTATTTGAAATAAAGCCTCTTTTTGTTGTTGCTTTTTAATATTAAGATTTTACTAACAAAGCTTTTTTGTTGAATGGAAAGTAAAAATGCTGGTACAATCTTGGTGAAACTGGTAGCCATGGACAGTTGACTCAGCAATCACAGCTACCCAAGTTATAGCTAGAGTCTTACGCGAAAACCTAACAAGGCTTACAGTTTCACTGGGGTGAAGTCCCCAAGCTTGGTGGCGGATTTCCGAGAGGGACTAAATGGAGGAATGCAGAATGTCACAGGAATTATTCTTTGGCTCCTTGGGTGAAGTGAGAAGATGATTAATAAGACTCCAAATAACCTGCAAAAAAAGAACTGTTCAGTATCAGTTAGACTTCTGACACGGATTTGGGTTTCTGTTGTTGTTTTTCTTAAGGTAGCTGAAATTAAGTCTCTTTGTACTTTAACAACAGTGACTTTTGAAGTGATATTCAGAGACATTGCTGGGGCACATGTTAAGAAATGGTTCAAGAGCAGAATACCTGGTGAATGTTAGATGGAAAGCATGAAATTAATCAGAGGAGAAGAATCATTGAGGACATGCTAATTTAATTGGCTTATGTTTTCCAACATACGTATGCCTACGCCTGATATATTACTGAACTTTAAAAATCTATCCAAATAGATTGGATAAAATCTTTCAATAAATAAGCAGATAAATAAATTCAATCAATTAAAAGCCTAATATGAAAGGACTGCATTTTAATTACTAGCATTTTCTACTCATTGTGATGACCTTATCCCTTCCTGTTGCATTTTGTCCTTACAACTGAAACAGTAGCGTCTAATTGTGTGGTGGTCACTGATTGTGTATTTTTTGTCGAGGGCACTGTGGCACACTGCAGTGCACGTAAAGCAGATGCTGGGTGAACGCCTGGGTGGAGGAGTGGATGAAGAAGCCGGGGGAAGTTGCTGCAATGGATGATCTAGATTTCAAGCTATGTAAGCACACATGTTGATGGGAATGCAACCTGGTTCAGTCACTGTGGGAACAAATGAAAATTAGAGCTACCGTGTGACCCAGCAGTTCCCCTTCTGCGTGTTCAGCTAAAGGAAACAAAGTCACTGTCTCAAAGGAATATGCGTATCCCCAGTGATCATCGCAACACTACTTATGATAGCCAAGGCGCGGACATAAGCTGAAGAGTCCATCCATAGATGAATGGATTCAAAAAATGTAGGATGGATAGATCTAGATCTAGATAGCGTTATTAGATTTATCCAGTAGATCTACATATTAAAATAGCTTAAGATATAGACATAGATACTACAACGTTATTCAGCCATAATAAAGAAGGAAATTTTGCAATTTGCAACAACATAGATGGGCTTCCTTGGTGACTCAGATGGTAAAGAATCTGCCTGCAATTCGGGAGACCCGGGTTCAATCCCTGGGTTGGAAAGATCCCCTGGAGAAGGAAATGACAACCCACTCCAATATCCTTGCCTGGAGAATCCCATGGACAGAGGAGCCTGGTGGGCTACAGTTCCTGGGGTTGCAGAGTCAGACACGACTGAGCAAGTAACACATTAGATGGAACTTGAGGGCCTTATACTAAGTGAAATCAAACAGAGAAAGACAAATACCGTATGTTCTCATCTGTACGTGGAATCTAAAATTTTTTAAACAAATGAAGTCCTAGAAACAGAACAAATAGGTGGCTGTGAGAGGCAGGTAGGGGGCTGATGGGAGGAAAGTGAAGCCGGTCAAAAGGCGGAATCTTCCAGTTACGAGGAGAGTTAGTCCTGGAGATGGGATGTAGAGCATGTAACTGCCGTTCACGGTAATCTGCTGTATATTTAGAAGTAGGCAGAGAGTAGATCTTGGAAGTTCTCACCAAAAGAAAAAAATAATTGTGACTATGAGAGCTGGTGGATTTTAAGGAAATATTGTGGCAATCGTTTCACAAAATATACATATATCAAATCATTATGTTGATGAATAAATTGTTATATGCCAGTTTTATCCCAGTTAAGCTGGAGAGAATGGGGGAAAAGGCTGTGTAAACATAGTCAATCAAACAGCTGTCCTTGTGATGGACACACTACCCTATTTTTTGTTTAGCTAATTAACAAGAAAGAAAAATCTGTAAATATGTGCTTCAGCACCACATCATGAGTTAAAAGTGCTAACTGCTACTTGCTTATTAAATCGAATTTTTTGAAAGGTGATGCTTTGCTGGTGATTCTTTCTCCTGAAATCTCTGTTTTCAGCTGAAGAAAGATATTTTTAACTAGGACCTGTGCAAATTAAAAAAAAAAACAAAACTTTTTTTTTTAAATAAAGTCTCTTCTGCATAAATTTTCCCCAAATAAGAATTCATAGGTTGATATCAATTTTCAGAACAAAACACTTTCAAACTAATAGTTGTAACAGATAAGGAAGGTAAAATTTTTACCAGGTGAAAAGGAACTGAAGTCAAGAAATGTAGGAATGAAATCCACACCAAACATAGAAAACAGGCTTGAAAGTGACCATCCTTTAAAGGCATATTTAAATAATTGATGATGAGCTAATTAATAGTGAATTTTGTGTCTCTTATAATTACTAACATTGGTTAAACTGAACCTTAATAAATATCACATTAGCTACTGAAAAGTTCATTTTGGTCAGTATCACTAATTCTGCCCTCAAACATCCCTAGATAAATTATTTCTCTGAAGCTAAAATATTCTTGTTCTTTACTTCTTTAAAAAAGGAAATTCATTGGTTTCTTGGGCCAATAGTTTTTACATGCTTATATAAATAACAAAATATTATTCTCAATATTTGGGGTTACCTAGTTTAGTTATAATTGTATGAATCAAATTATACTGATAATAAATTTTAAATGACATTTCAAATTTAAAAGAAAATCTGTATTTTTTCATAATACCACAACTTAAACAAAAACAACTAGGCAAACTCTTTCCTTTAAATTAATTTATAGATAGCATTATAATATCAATCATCTGTTAAAACATTTGCTACCTAATTTTGTCAGGAGATTTATTATTAATAACAGAAACAGATATTTCTAGGTCCTGACAAATCTCATTCAGAAAAATTAATTCCAACAGCATATAGTTAAAAACCTCACATATGTGACATGTTTCTGCCTTATTAAGTTGTTTAGATTCAATACATTTTCAGGATGAAGAAGAATAATGTTGGGTGTGGTTAATATATCTTAAACCAAATTATTCTTTAGAAATTAATGTTAGGATTATAAGAAAACAAATACCATATTTACAATTTTCCTTGGTAATTTCTATACAAATCACCTCTTCTAAATATTTCAGAACCATAACCAGTATAATTTGATTCATTTAACTGAATGGTACTAACAGTAGCTTCACCCTTGTGATATTTTAAATAAATGTGTGAGTTTTAAATGAATTGTATAAGCTCATAACAAAAGGGATATTGATAAAACATTTTGAAGAGTCTTAGATGCTGCCATAGTTTTCTTGGGCTACTTCTTTATCCATTATGCAAATATTTCAACCTATTAATAATTAAAATAGCAACACATTAATAATTAGGATCTCCATTACAAATCTGACCTTTAATTGAATTCTAGAGACTGAAAAATGAGCCTGTTGATTTATGCTAAGAATAAAGGTTAAAAACCATTTTGCCGGCGAATCTGATTTTTCTCATTCTTGCACACAGAAACCTTGGAGACAGATGCTCTTCTGAGCATTTCTTCTCCTGGTTCTGCCCCAGTTTCCCCCGTAAGCTAACAGTTCAGAAGGTAGGACACTGTTCCCTGTGGGTTCTGCGATCTCAGTTTTCTAGAACAGTTAAGGAGGCCCACCCTCTCCAAAGGTTAAAACACAACTGTGCACATATGGTCCTACATAGAGCCCTCCGTGCAGCGTTTTAAATGAATTCAGTCAATTCAGACACAGGCCCAGGGACGCCAATCAATCAATTGGCTGCGTTTTTTTCTCATTTAATTAGTCATTGAAATACAGTGACTGACTCCATCCCTGGTATAGACACAGCTTCTGTTACACACACAGGTCCCTGCAGCTGACCTTGCTGGGGAATACGGTTACCATCTGAATGTGCGCCTGCTCCCAGTTTGGGAGTGGCGTGGGGACCTCATATCTGTAGGACTTGGAGGGGTCTGGAATTCCTTTGTCCTCCACGTGTGGTGCCAGTGAGAGCCCCTCCTCCCCAGCATCCTTGATGGTTGGCAGAGGCTGGGGATGGAGAAAATGGGTAAAAACGGTGAAGAGGTACAACCTTCAGTTATAAGATAACTAAGTAACCATATGAGGCGATGGATGTTCAACTGAACTTATTGGGGGGGTCAATTACTGTATAACGTCATTGTCTGCACACCTATACAATGTCCCATGTCAATTATATCTCAGTAACGCTGGGAGCAATATTTTAAAAAGACAAAGAAGACCCAGGACAATTTGGATTCCTGTATTCTTTATTAAAAAAAATCAGGTAATTTAGCAACGTTAGACCCTCGTTTCTGCAAGTTACAGTTGCTTTGCAGAGTTGAATATAGTATGATATCATTTATATGTGGAATCTAAAGAAGTGGCATACAAGTGAACTTATTTACAGGATAGACATAGCCTAACAGACATAGAAGACAAACTTATAGTTATCAAAGGGGAAGAAGGAAAGGGATGACTAAGAGTTTGGGACTAACATGTATGCACTACTATATATGAAATAGATAACCAACAAGGACCCAGTGTATAGTACAGGGAACTCTACTCAATATCCTGTAATAAGCTATAATGGAAAAGAATTAGAAAAATAATATATATGTGTGTGTGTGTATAACTGAATCACTGTACTGTACACCTGAAACTAACACAGCATTGTAAATTAACTATAATTCAAAAAAAAAGTTGAGTAGCAGTACCGCTCCTCTAGAAGGTCCCTGTCTCACTTTATTCTCTGCCTGATTTCTGTAGACATTTGGATCTGAAAAAAAAAAAGAAAGCTACTCTTAAGCCCTCCAAGTTGCTCACGGGGACCCCCCCCCAAAACCGCGTAGTGTGCCCAACTGCTAGCTTCTCTTATGCAACAGATCAGGAGTTTTCTATCCGCTCAGTGTAGAGCTGGGAGGAGATCTCTAAGACCCGACTGACCGATGGCAGCATCCTCTGCTCGCTCTCGGAGATGATCCCGAGTCACTCCGTGGACGGCTCCTTGCTGCTGCCCTTCTAGGCTGATACGGAGGTTTACATCCTGCTCGTCACTTCCTGTATTGCTCCTTCTCAATGCAATTACAATCAGGATCAGTCTTGCTCCCGCGTCTTTCCCATCCTTGTCAGGATCATTTAAAAATGAGTATGCCCTCATTCTCATGCTTTCTATGAACACCGCATTACTATGAAGTTATTAATATTAACGTGGCATTTACTGCACACAATCAACTTTGGACAAGGCCACTTATCTGTTGTCTCAAACGAATAATAATTTGCACAGAACAAGTAGATAAGACTGGTAATTTATTTAAATGAATGGCTTCATTAAAGTTACTCCCATGAGGGAGGGAAGGCTAAATTAAATCGGAAAATCAGAAGGTGCTGCTCTGACGCTTTTCCCCTACATTTTAATACAGCTGTGTGGTGGCCTGGGTGCCAAGGTGGGCAGAGGGCGTTGTCTCTCCTGGCACTCAGGATCGCCCAGTCTGGAGATGGTCAGAGCATCTCTTCCTTTATCCCTGCACCTGGGGCTCTGCTCCCACTGCACTGGGGTCTAGATGCTGCTGGCATGTGGTTCCTGCGCAGGTTGAGCAATGGGCATCTGATGCCCAAGGTTCCTAGCCCATGTTGCCCTGCAGAGGCCACGGGACCTTAGTGGTGGGAGAGGAGACAGTGGCCACAAGACCTTAGTGAGGGGGGATGGAGGGAGAACCACACCACCTCAGGGCTTTGTAATTTCACATCGGTGAACAGGAACAAAGATAGACCCTCCGGCCCTGCGGTTGTTCAAAGCTGATGTGAGTGACATCTGTGAAAATTACAAAATGCTGAGCAAATGCTTGTGCTGATGGGCCAGCAGCCCCATGGCTGATTTTCATAACTAGGTCATTCATCTCCGTATTGCGAATATAGTGCAGATAGTACTACAGTATAAGAGCATGTGCATGTGTGCAAGGGAGTGTAAGAGTGTGTGTATGTGCGAGGGAGTATAAGAGCATGCAAGCATGTGTGAGGGAGTGTAAGAGTGCAAGGGAGTGTAAGAGCATGTGTGCATGTGTGAGGGAGTGTAAGGGAGTGTAGGAGTGTGTGTGTGTGAGGGAGTGTAAGTGTGTGTGTGTGTGGGGGGGGTGTGTGTGTGTGGGTGGGGTGTGGGGTGTGTGTGTGTGTGTCATTCCCGATTTCCAGGTTCAGAGTGATCGGGTCCTAAAACATCTCTGTTTACTCTGACTTTAAAAATCAGCTAACTCCAAGCTTCCATCTTCACCCTACAAATATTTTACGAAAGAAGATGTGGTAGGTATATAGATAGATAGATAGATAGATATGTATGTATGTATGTATATATATATATATATATATATATATATACACACAATAGAATATTACTCAGTCATAAAAAAGAATGAAATAATGCCATTTGCAGCAAAATGGAGAGACCTAAAGATTATCATATTAAGTAAGTGAGAAAGACAAATATCATATGATATCACCTATATGTGGAATCCAAAAAATGATAGAAATGTACTTATTTACAAAACAGAAACAGAGTCATAGACATAGAAAACGAACTTACAATTACCAAAGGAGAAAAGGGAAAAGGGATAAATTAGGAGTTTGAGATTAATATAAAATAAATATATACACTACTATATATAAAATAGATAATCAACAAGGACCTACTGTATAGCACAGGGAACTCTGCTCAATATTCTATAATAACCTAAATGGGAAAAGAATCTGCAAAAGAATAGATATATGTAAATGTATAACTGAACCATCATGGTGTACACTTATGACTAACACACCATTTTGTAAATCAACTATATTTCAATATAAAATAAAAATTTTTTTAAAAGAGTTAAATGGACAGGTGGAGGGTGTGCTCTGATACGTCTGTTCCTTGGCTGTGTAGATGCTTGGCTGTTTGGTACAAGGTGCCTGGTGAAGCATCCATAACTGGTCCCCTCTGGGTTTAACTTTAGCTTATGCATGCACTTTTATTGACCAACTGAGAACTAGCTGCCACAATCACGATCTTTTCTGGTTTTAAAGGAAATATTTCTTTTGTTTCCATCAAGACTGTGGACAAGGTAAACCAGTGCCAAAAAATCACCATGACAAGCAGCTTTGGTTTAACCCAGAGAAATTCCATGCGGAAAACTAGTGAATATGTCAACAACACAGTTTAAACTTCTGATTTTCCACTAATACCATGAATGTTTTTACTTTCTAAAGGGATAATTAATTTCTTAAGTTCTTAGACAACATTTTAAGATACAGTCTTGCTTCACTGTCATTATATACTTTGGTCATAAATTTCCATATTCTTCAAAATCTATGAAAGGGATATTGAAAGAAAAACCCATTATTCATACTGTGTTATAAACTTCAACTTGCTAAGAGGTTAGGTCTTGTTTCTATTACAAAAAAGAAACAGTAATTAAGTGATGTGGTAGACACATCAGCTAATGCTAAAGCGGTGATCATATTTTTACATATTAAAGCATCAAATCTGCACATTGTACAAGTTAAAGGCACAAGTTGAATATAATTTTCCGTCTGTGTGTTAGTCGCTCAGTTGTGTCCAACTGTTTGTGACCACTTGAGAGTAACCCGCCAGCCTCCTCTGTCCATGAGATTCTCCAGGCAAGAACACTGGAGTGGGGTACCATTTTCTTCTCCAGGGGATCTTCCTGACCCAGATATCAATCCTGGGTCTCCTGCTTTGCAGGCAGATTCTTTACCTTCTGAGCCACCAGAGAAGCTCGTAATTGTCTATAATTATATTCAATAAAAGAAAGAAAGGAAGGAAGAAACAAAGAAAGAGGAAGGAAAGGGGAGGAAGAAAGAAAGGAAAAGAAAGACCCTTTTCAAAGATAACCTGATTTTTGTTGTTTGCTTTTTGTTTGGGTAACTTTCCCACCAGAGGGTCTTTTCAAAGAAGGTTCTAATACAGTATATTAGAGAATGTGGTAGTGGTTTAGTAGCTAAGTTGTGACTGACTCTTGCAACTCCATGGACTGTAGCCCGCCAGGCTCCTCTGTCCATGGGATTCTCCAAGAAAACTGGAGTGGGTTGCCTTTTCCTTCTCCAGGGGAACTTCCTGATCCAGAGATTGAACTGGCATCTCCTGCTTTGGCAGGCAAATTTTTTACCACCTAATCACCAGGGAAGTCCATATTAGAGAACACTTGAAGGCAAATAAAAGTTTACCTGTAAAATATGATGTTTATATTTGATAATTAAACATCTTCAAAATATAAGGTAGTTTTGAAAGTGTGATCTCTAGCAATTTCTAATTTAACACTGTTCGTAAATCAACTGACAGCAACTTTAAGATTAATATAGACTTGTTTTTTTCTTTCTTAAACAGGCATTCTTTTCTACTTTTATTTAAAAAGTATAGGAGATTGTTCTCTTGTCTGTTGGATGCAGAGAAGTTGAGATATGCAGACTCTTGCTTAAATGAGGGGCACTAACTTACCTAAGTGTCAAGTCATCAGTTTAGGAAGCCCCAGAGATAAGATGCATTTTGTTTTTTCCATTAATGGGCTTTATTTTTTAGAGCAGCTAATTTTTTAAGTGTTATTTTTAAAGTTTGGGCTATCAAGTGAGTGGAACCAAGCTCAGCTGTAAAGGGGTGGCTCCTGGAGCAGGAGGAGGTGACCGGAAGCATCACGTCCCAGGGAGTCAGGCAGCCCTGGGGCCCCGACTCCAGCTCAGTCACAGGACATGTGGGGCTGCTCCCCTGAGACCCCAGGAGACTTGGCAAAGCTTGCAGAAGAAAGCAGATGTCGATTTTAGAAAAATACGATTATCTGCTGCAGGAACTGGGGATTGTGTTGACGATCACCCTCCTGCGCTGCTGGGCTCGTGATAAGGTCGGGTGAGAAGAAGGGAAAAATTTACTTCCCACACTTCTCACACCCTGAACAATTTTCACAGCTTTGGGGATGGAGATTAGTTTTATTTGTGTTTTTAGCAAAAATAGATGATGCTCTGTGAAACAGTAGAAAAGCAAATATATTTTAATATACACTATTGGTAGTATATTTTAATATACACTATTTATATTGTGCTTTTGAGATAGCATCCAAGTACTGCATTTTGGACTCTTTTGTTGACCATGATGGCTACTCTATTTCTTCTAAGGGATTCCTGCCCACAGTAGTAGATATAATGGTCATCTGAGTTAAATTCACCCATTCCAGTCCATCTTAGTTCACTGATTTCTAGAATGTCGATGTTCACTCTTGTCATCTCCTGTTTGATCACTTCCACTTTGCCCTGATTCATGGACCTAACATTCCAGGTTCCTATGCAATATTGCTCTTTACAGCATCACAATTGGGTGTTGTTTTTGCTTTGGCTCCATCCCTTCATTCTTTCTGGAGTTATTTCTCCACTGATCCCCAGTAGCATATTGGGCACCTACTGACCTGGGGTGTTCATCTCCCAGTGTCCTATCTTTTTGCCTTTTCATATTGTTCATGGGGTTCTCAAGGCAAGAATACTGAAGTGGTTTTCCATTCCCTTCTCCAGCGGACCACATTCTGTCAGACATCTCCACCATGACCCATCCATCTTGGGTGGCTCCATATGGCATGGTTTAGTTTCATTGGGTTAGACAAGGCTGTGGTCCGTGTGATCACATTGGCTAGTCGTCCGTGACTGTAGTTTCAGCCTGTCTGCCCTATGACACCCTCTTTCAGTGCCCACCGTCTTACCTGGGTTTCTCTTACCTTGGACGCAAGGTAAGGACGCATCTTACCTTCTCTCTTCACAGCTGCTCCAACAAAGCGCAGCTGCCACCCCTTACCTCTGACTCAAGGTAGCTCCTCTCCAACGACGCCCCTGACCTCGGGGGTGGGGTAGCTCCTCTCAGCTGCACTCAGTGCGCCGCAGCATAGAAAAAGCAAGAGAGTTCCAGAAAAACATCTATTTCTGCTTTATTGACTATGCCAAAGCCTTTGACTGTGTGGATCACAATAAACTGTGGAAAATTCTGAAAGAGATGGGAATACCAGACCACCTAATCTGCCTCTTGAGAAACCTGTATGCAGGTCAGGAAGCAAAAGTTAGAACTGGACATGGAACAACAGACTGGTTCCAAATAGGAAAAGGAGTACGTCAAGTCTGTATATTGTCACCTTGCTTATTTAACTTATATGCAGAGTACATCATGAGAAATGCTGGGCTGGATGAAGCACAAGCTGGAATCAAGAGTCCCGGGAGAAATATCAATAACCTCAGATATGCAGATGACACCACCTTTATGGCAGAAAGTGAAGAACTAAAGAGCCTCTTGATGAAAGTGAGAGAGGAGAAGGAAAAAGTTGGCTTAAATCTCAACATTCAGAAAACTAAGATCATGGCATCTGGCCCTATCACTTCATGGCAGGCAGATGGGGAAACAGTGGAAACAGTGGCTGACTTTATTTTTCTGGGCTCCAAAATCACTGCAGATGGTGACTGCAGCCATGAAATTAAAAGACGCTTACTCCTTGGAAGGAAAGTTATGACCAACTTAGACAGCATACTAAAAAGCAGAGACATTACTTTGCCACCAAATGTCCATCTAGTCAAGGCTATGGTTTTTCCAGTGGTCATGTATGGATGTGAGAGTTGGACTATAAAGAAAGCTGAGTGCCAAAGAATTGATGCTTTTGAACTGTGGTGTTGGAGAAGACTCTTGAGAGTCCCTTGGACTGCAAGGAGATCCAACCAGTCCATCCTAAAGGAGACCAGTCCTGGATGTTCATTGGAAGGACTGATGCTGAAGCTGAAACTCCAATACTTTGGCCACCTGATGCAAAGAGCTGACTCATTGGAAAATACCCTGATGCTGGGAAAGATTGAGGGCAGGAGGAGAAGGGACGACAGAGGATGAGATGGCTGGATGGCATCACCGACTCGATGGACATGGGTTTGGGTGGACTCCGGGAGTTGGTGATGGACAGGGAGGCCTGGCATGCTGCAGTCAATGGGGTCCCAAAGAGTCGGACACGACTGAGCAACTGAACTGAACTGATATTGTGCTTTTGCTTGTGAAAATGATAAATGAGCAAAGGAGTCCATACATCCAGTAATAAATGGGTTTTTAAAAAGAGCTATTGAAAAATATGTTTATTTTTCCACTGAATCATCAAGTATCATACACACATAACAGTCCAGATTTTCAAAGTTGCAAAAAAAGCACATGTATTCTAGGCCTGGGTTGGGAAGATCCCTTGGAGGATGGCATGGCAATCCACTCCCGTATTCCTGCCTGGAGAAAACCCCATGGACGGAGGAGCCTGGTGGGCTACAGTCCATGGAGTCGCAAAGAGTTGGACAAAACTGAGCGACTGAGCACATTCTAGGCCTTCAAGACCTTGGTCATCTAACTTAATGGACAGCTCACACTGTGCTCAGTACCATATTGGGTCATAAATCAGTTGCCATAAAATAGAACAAAGATGAAAACATTTTAGGAATTTGGGATTAACATACACACACTACTATATATATATAAGTTAGATAATCAATCAGAACCTACTGTATAGCCTAGGGAACTCTACTCAATACTCTGTAATAACTAGATGAGAAAAGAACCTGAAAAGAATAGGTGTTATGTGTATATAGAACTGAATCACTTTCTGCACTCCTGAAACTAATGCGACACTGTAAATCAACTATACCTCAATATAAAATCACAATTGAATTTAAAAAAGAAATATGTGAAGAAAAAAAGAAATTATTAGGGGTCATGATACCCCAGTGGTTTTACTTTTTGAAAATTATTCAACTGATTTTCAAACCTAAGGCTTCCTATGTATGAATTACTTCTGCAAATACAAACTGAATGCATTAGACAGCTCTAAAGCACATAGGTCTCGCAGTGGTTGTCTAAAGGCTAAGGAACACAGTGTGCCCAGAACAGCAGGGGGCTTTCCTGTGTTGAGGACCAGGGGCATCAATTGTTCTTTGAAATTTGAGTTTCCTGGGTCAATTAATAGAGCTTTTATTATCATTCACACAATTTGAGTGATCAACACTCATACGTCGATTACCTTTACCGTGTTCATTAATGAGAACCTCGCTGAATGACATTAATAAATGACTGAGACAATGAATGCTGGGCTGTCAGTGTCTCTCTACTTTCTCGTATTGTTCCTCTCTCAATACCAAACGGCCCGTGTAGGAAGAGGCGACGCCTGCAAGTCACCCTCTACAGGTCAGGGCGCCCCTTTGGCCTGGGACACCTGACATCCTGCTGGCCGATGCCTTTGGGCTCCAGGTCCTGACTGTGCCTCAGAGAAGATTCCCAAGTGGAGCTCTAGCATCTGTGCCTCCCAGGTCTCCACGACAACTGTGGACCAGGGCATCCAAGACAGGCCAGTGGGTCCCATTCACTCTCACCCCCCATTACATCTTAACTTCCTAACTTTGGAGACTCAGTGATTCAGTGAGTTCTCAGACTGATCGAAATGTCTTCCAAGTACAAAATAACTAACTAAAACACAGTTCATGTATTTGTAAATCTCTGCTATCTGCAATTATTGACAAATCAAACATTCACCAGGTGTGTATGGATGCTACATGATGAAGGTGAGTTTGACGGAGTAGGAAGCAGGCCGCCTCCCAAGTGTCACCCTTGAAGATGACACTGTCTCAAAATCCCCTCCCACTGTATCTTATTGAAGATTGAAATTCTATAAAAAGCGGCTTTAATAGGACATGCATTCTGCTGAAATTGATGTGCTATTGGAAGACATCACACATTGAGTCTATCAGACATTTTCAGGATGAAAATAGAAGAGAACACGGAAACTGCAAGGAATCTAGGTGAGGGGGTAAGGAAATTACCAGAAGGGCAAATGAACACACAAAAAAGAACTTAGTATATTCTAAAGTGGGCTTCCCAGGTGGCACTAGTGGTGGAATTTAGGACCTGCCAGGCCCTGCCAGCACACAGCAATTTTCCAGCATTCTCAATATCAGATTATCTAAAACCCTCCTCCTCCTCCAAATAAGTGATGTGGTCACCAGCACTGTTGTGCTGTATTCCTGTTGCTGCAGCTGCTAGTCACTCGGTCATGCCTGACTCTTTTGTGACCCCCTGGACTGTAGCCCGCCAGGCTCCTCTGTCCATGGGATTCTCCAGGCAAGAATACTGGAGTGGGTTGCCATTCCCTTCTCCAGGGGATTTTCCTGACCCAGGAGGGTTCTGTACCACTTGGGAAGCCTGTGCACTATTCTACAAAGTACTCTAAAACTGTACTGAAGGATTTTTTGGTTTGTTTTTATTATGTATAGAATTTGACCTTTTAAACCTTTTATCCAGTTGAAACTACTGTTTACTTAAATTTATAGTAAAAAAAAAAAAAGGCAGCCAGTATCATTTAGATGGAAATCTATTTTCTAATGTTATAAATAGACAGTACTTTGTGTGAAAGAAGAGTTAACATTTGAAACTTTATTATCAAAGATATCAGATATACTTCTGAGTTATTTACCTCTAAGTTGCCCAACTGAAGCTTGTTTTTGTATCTAAAAATAATACCTAGTTTTAAGGAATACATTTTGATTACAAATATTTAGACTATTCAATCTAAAGAAAATATTTAAATCTTGATACCAATATAAAAGCTGAAGAGAAAATATACTCCTGCCATAAAATTATTCCTACTGATAATGTTTAAACATCAACTTATGAAAATATCAATCAACGTTTGTTTCCTAAGAGCAATGCCTTTTTCTCTCCACACTCAGGAAATCATTTACTTATTATTTCGATAAGAAATAAAGGTTGTTATGGTTACCATGCAATGAAAATTAGTGTTATTTTTAAAGTGAACAAGCTATAGTGCTTTTCTCTAGAGTTTTGGTTATAGTTTCAAAACACCTGATCCATAATTAAAAGCCATTGTGTTTGATAGGTTACTAACCCATCATGTTAATAAAACAATTTCAAATTATATGCTGTCATTTTCCCAAAAGATTATCTTGGTGTGCTAATTATACCTTTCTACCTTTAAAATGATTATGGGCTTCTGCAGCAATGGATTATTCTAGAATATAATTTTAGGTAAGTATATTTCTTTCAGTAGGAATGATGCAAGTTAATACTTTGATGAAGCTTCATACGGTGATGAATATTGACTCAGAGCATCACACAAGGTGAAAGTGTTTCTAGGAGAGTAGAAGGCAGCTCAAGATGAGATCTGTCTGCCCAGCTTGGAATCTCGAGCATCCTCAAATTTCCTTAAAATATTATGCAGTGTTCTCTCTGCTACAAAGCTTAGTGAAACAGATAGATCAGAGGAAAGAATGACTAAATTCACTTCTCCAAGTTATACATGAGGATGAGGATATTTTAAATAAACGTTTATGATGACAGATCTTTTACCATGTATCCATACCCCATGTGGCTTCCCTGATAGCTCAGTAGGTAAAGAATCCATCTGCAATGCAGGAGACCTGCATTCAATCCCTGGGCTGGGAAGATCCCCTGGAGAAGGGAAACGCTACCCACTCCAGTATTCTGGCCTGGAGAATTCCATTCCCTGTATTCTATTCCATGGGGTCACAAAGATTTGGATGCGACTTTACTTTCATATCCCCTGTATCCTCCCAAACCCAAAATATAATCAAATATTTATTTTCTATAGTAACTAAAGTGGTCATAATTGAAGTTTGAAATCTTTTTTTTTCTTTTTAAAACTGTTACTTTCTTTTTTTTAGCAAGTTGTTTTTTACATAGTATCTGCTCTAGAATTAAAATTGCATATCCTCTAAGTGGGATCAGGTGTCTGGAAATTGACAAATGCCTATTCTTTTCCTTTGTATAAGTTGATTTTGCATAAGTATGATTATAACTATACTTACATGTATAATCAACTTTGTATAAGTATGGATACTTTGTGCGGAATATGTTATGTTGAGATAGTTACCAGTCTTCAATAACTTTGAATAATGGTGTTTGCCATGGAAACAAACACCATTATTCCATGTGCAGAGAGAGAGAGAGCCCTGTGATCCGACAGCAAGAAGGCCAGATGAGCGCCC
This sequence comes from Okapia johnstoni, assembly GCA_024291935.2. Classification (NCBI taxonomy): domain Eukaryota; kingdom Metazoa; phylum Chordata; class Mammalia; order Artiodactyla; family Giraffidae; genus Okapia; species Okapia johnstoni. The sequence goes on from CM044309.1 coordinate 75,813,146, forward strand.
TGCAAACAAGGCGCTCATCACCCAAGGAGGAGGGAGCGGCGCCAAGCGGTGGGCGCATGTGCAAACTCACGGCACGCTCCCAACCACAAATGCAGCAAGCGCGTCCTGAGCGAGTGGATGTAATGCGGGAAGAACTGCTATTCGGAGGGTGATAAATATCTCCTGTATGAAACTGAATAAATAGGAAGACTTTGGTTTAGCTGTTTCATATATTCTTTTTTCTTTACTTTTCAAAATCCCAAATACAGATGCTAGTGGCTGTGGCCACATAACATTTTAGAAAGAAATAAGGATTTAAATTGCTTATTTAAATGTTTGAGCGTTTTTTCCTACCCTCCCTGGGAAGATGTTCACTTAAAAAGAACTTAAATGATGTGTAGTGGTTTATTGATTATTGACGCAAATGAGAGAGATTGAGGTAAGATATATCAGGGGATAGGTAGTGGAAGGTTTGCTGCCCCCCATAAGTGAGATCAAACAGGTATTTTTTTCTTCTATTTTTAATATTATTAGTATTTCTTCTATGTTTAATATTAATACTATAAGAATTATTTGAGGAAATATCACTTTAAAAGTGTAATTCCCATACAAAATGCGAAACACTATCCTTTGGCTGGCGATTTGAGTCATGTACAGTATGTGTTAAATTGTAACTTGGAGAAGCAAATTTAGTCATTCTTCCCTCTGACCTATCAATTTCACTAAGCTTCGTAGCAGAGAGAATGCAAAATAATATTTTAAGGAAATTTGATTCTTGAAGCTGTTGTGCTTCCTTATACATAAATTACCCTTAAACCGCAGTGGTTATTGAAATAAAGAATCCATCTCTCTGACGCCGACAGTTCTTTCAGGGGCAGTGAGTCTCCTTCACCGAGCTGGAGAAGCGAAATTGCCTGTGACACCAATGTGATTATTACAGTCGCGCTTTTTATTTTTAATATTTTCCTCTTGACAGATTTATTTCTTCTCGAATCAGAAATATTTCTCCTCAGAAAAAAAACATATAGCCCCCTTATATTTTCTGATACTGAAAATTACCAGATGCCAAGCTGTGAACATAAGGAAATTGAAGACCTTTGAGGGTGACCTTAAGAACCACAAAGGTGGAGAATTGTGATGTAGTGGTTTAGGCAATTTCATCGGAGCTGCTTGGTTCGTGAAAAATGAGAAATAGGTTTTCTATTACTAAATATAATGAATTTCCCTTCTATCCTGTCACAAATTGTCAAACTTCATTAAATGGAAAAAGATCGGGACCAAACGTTCCTAGAGGGTGGTATGAATGTCCGTGCCGTACACTGGGTAAAAGCTACGTGATCTTAGACGGCGATTTCATATATTTATTTATTTTTTTTTTAATTTGGGCTGAAATTTTCAAGTAACACAGTTGGCCCATGAGGGCCAACTGGACAAACTCTGACCTACAAACAAAATACTTTTAGACGTCATTTATTAAAGTTATACATGTATATATTATGTCACATATATTAAATATCGCATTCAGGTGGTTCCATGAAGAGGTTAATCATCTTCTAGGAAATCAAAGTGCTTTTATTGAGTACCTGTCATGAAAGAACACGGCAACTTCATGGGTAATTACTTGAGATCCAGTGATCTATAATACCCACCACGAGGAAGGAAAAAATGACAATGCTAAGTACCTGGTCATCAGATGATATGTGCTACCTTACTTAGAGATCGGTAATGTCCAGTACATTAAAATATTTGTATCATCTTTGTGTTCCATATACTCTGAAGTATTGCATATGACCTTCCTGAAGGTAAGTGTCTATATTTACCTGTGGTCATGTTTTACTGTCAGAAATACTACATTTTCCTGCCAACTTTCCACCTCTTGTGTGATCACCTCCTAAGAGGGAAAGAGCCATCCTGGAGTCAGATGACCAGACTCCTGTCATGGTCCATGACCACACCCATGAAATTTGCCAAGATTCTCAGAGCCCCAGCTTCCTCCTCTGAATCATATGCGAATGACCGTAACTTTTTCTCTTTTGAGGGAAAAATGAAATATTAGGCATAATCTTCCAATAGAGTCCCCACCACATAAGAAATGCTCAAGTGTTTGCTAGATAAACATTTTTTATTGAAATCAAAAGGAATGGAAGAATAATTTTCAGACAGTACTGAAAAGTAGATGTAATGGTGCAGTGAAGATAATCAGTGATTTTCAGAAAACAGTAACACAGACGATTATTGTTGCTATTGAACAAAAAATAACTAAGTGGTGTTTGGTTATACGATAGTCCCAAGAGGTTTGAAAGAAATTGACTCTGTCTCCCAGTCATTGCTTATGCAATGGATGTAACATGAGTGTGTGGACATTAGAACTTTCTAAAGGCAGATGGTAAGAGGATGATGCTTTCTGGAAAAAATATCTAGTTGGCACTCCGTCCAAAGACTCTGAAAGAGAAGACAACCTATAAGAGAAAGAGAAGGAAAGACTATGAAGGAGATAGAGAATGAGAGAGAGAGAGGGAAAAAATTATAAAAATTAAATGTCAGCATGCAAACAGAAATGATGAAAAGTGGGAGAAGTTTGAAGAAATTAACGTGGCAATAGAAGGACATTTCTATTTGCTTTCTATGCAGACAACATATTTCACAAACATTGTTTCATCCAATGCACAATGAGACATAAACATTTTCAGTGTCTTACAGACAAGATCACAGGGATTCAGAGAAACTGAAGTCATTTGCCCAGATGAGTCATAGTTAGAACAGACTATAACACATTCGTCTGACCCCAGACCCCATTCACATACTTTTACACTGTGTATTCATGAACAAAATTATTGCAGCTATAGTTGCTTTTGCCTGCTCACACTGATCATGGGGTTTTCATGGCAAGAATACTGGAGTGGTTTGCCATTCCCACCTCCAGTAGACCACGTTTTGTCACAACCCTTCACAATGAGCCGTTCGTCCTAGTTGGCCCTGCATGGCATGACTCATAGCTTCATTGAGTTATGCCATCCCTTTCACCATGACAAGGCGGTGATCCATGAAGGGGACCATAATGAAGGCTGAGTGCCGAAGAATTGATGCTTTTGAATGGTATTTGTGCCAGAGAAGACTGTTGAGAGTGCGTTGGACTGCAGTCAATCCTAAAGGAAATCAGTCCTGAATATTCATTAGGACTGATGCTAAAGCTGAAACTCCAACCCTTCGGCTACCTGATGTGAAGAACTAACTCATTTGAAAAGACCCTGATGCTGGGAAAGACTGAAGGCGGGAGGAGAAGGGGATGACAGAGGATGAGATGGTTGGATGGCATCACCGACTCTATGGACATGAGTTTGAGCAAGCTCCAGGAGTTGGTGATAGACAGGGAGGCCTGGTGTGCTGCAGTCCATAGGGGTGCGACATGGGGGACACAACTTAACAACTGAACAACAACAATGAACATAGTTACTTTTCATACTTTCACTGTTTAACCTTTACACTAGAGATAAATGATTAACTTGCCACCGTATTACAGCTTTTGAATATTCTAAATTTGACTGTGCCATTTTTATCACTGTTTTATATTTAATGTGCTTCCATGCTACTGTTAAGCATCTTTTCATTTCAGCTTGAAGAACCACTCAAAATTTCTTGTAAGACAGGTCCAGCAGTGAGGAACTCCCTCAGGGTAACTCTGCCAGGGAAAATGTTCTTGACTGAGGGCTATTTTTTTTTTTTGCTTTCAGCACTTTGAACATAGCCTGCATGATTTCTGCCAAGAAATCCATCAATAGTGTTATGGTGGTTCCCTTGGGGGTGAGAAATTTATTTTTCTCTTGTTGATTTTAAAATGATTTTTTTTTTTTTTAATTTTAGACAGTTTCACAACAATGTGTCTTAGAGAAGTACATCTTTTGGGGTTGAAACATTTTGAGGTCCTAGAAACTGCATAGGCTTGGATGTCCAAATCTCACCATGATTATTTCTTGACAGTTATTTCGGTAAATAAGCTTTCTGCCCCTGTCTACCCCTCTTCTCCTTCTGGGACACCAGTTTCTTTTAGTTGTGCCTGTAATTCTCTTAGGCTGTCTTCACTCTTTTTGCTTCTCCAACGACTTGAAATGAGCTGCCTTTGGCTTCCCGGACTCTCTCTGCCCCATCCAGTCTGCCCTTCGGTTGGCTGCGGTTTCTTGGCTCAGCCGTGCTGGGTCTCGCCCTAGGATTCTGCTGGACTCCTCTCCAGGATTTCTCAGAAGCTGGCGGGCCTGCTGCCTGGTTACCTGTCCTGGTGGCCGTAGGGTGTGCTCCACGGCTGCCCAGCATGTCTGGCCAAGCTCTCTGGTGGGGCAGCGCTGGAAGCCAGGCTCAGCATCAGGTGGGACCAGGACTGCCTGCCCAGGTCCCTGGCGAGACAGGCACCAGGAAGCACAGCCCTGATTGAGAATCCTCCCCAAGGGCACCTCTGCCCGCAGGAACGTGGTCTGCAAGGATCCGAGCTCTCACCACTGTGACCTCCACCCTTCCGCCAGTTCTAGCTGATTCCCCAGGGACTCTGTGAGGCACAACGTAAGTGGGCTTTCTGGCAGGTGTCCTGCACCACTGGGGACTCTGGATGTCCAAGCCGGACCTCCCTTTCCCAGTGGAGGACTGCAGGCCGGGGAGGCCCCCAGGGTGGCCATGCCTGTCCTGGGGCAGGGGCGATGCGCTGAAAGCAAATCTGCTCCCCTTACCCTCTTCACCTCCTTTTCTCAGTTTCTGTGGTCTGGGGGAACACTTCCTCCTCCCCACTCCACTCTGGGATCTGCGTAAAGGCTTCTTGTCTACTGAGAATGACCAGTTGCTCTGTCTCCGGTGGGGGAGCTGTTGTTGTTCGGTCACTCAGTTGTGTCCAGCTCTTTGCGGCCCCAGGGACTGCAGCACACCAGGCTTCTCTGTCCTTCCCTATCTCCCGGAGCTTGCTCAGATTCATGTCCATTGAGTTGATGATGCCATCCAGCCAGTTCATCTTCTATCACCCCCTTCTCCGCCTGCCCCCAATCTTTCCCAGCATCAGGGTCTTTTCCAATGAGTCAGCTCTTCGCATCAGGTGGCCAAAGGATTGGAGCTTCAGCTTCAGCATCAGTTCTTCCAAAGAAGATTCAGGTTGATTTCCTTTAGGATTGAGGGTAAGGGAGTGGGGACCCAAGTTAGGAACTTCCTATTCTACCATCTTCCCAGCCTACTGCTTTCCCACCTCTAAAGTTTCTTAATTTTATCCAAGTTCCTTTGTATATGACAAGTCATTTTTCTTTTGCTTCTTTCAAGATTTTGTCTTTGAGTTTGACTTTCAGTATTTTACGTATGTCAACGTATGTCAACGTAAAGTTCATTCACCTTCCTTAATGTATGGGTTAATATTTTTCATCAAATTCAAGAAGCTTTCAGCCACAATTTTGCACTTCTTTCTGCTCCCTGCTCCTCTCCTCCGACCCCTGTTACACTTGACTGGGGTGTGTAATGGGCCCACGTTCTCTGGGGCCCTGCTCACTTTTCCTCTCTGTTGTCTGGACTGTAGAATACTATTGACCTCTCTTCAAGTCTGCTGATTCTTTTTCTAAATCAAATTAAATCATTAAATCCTCCAGTGAAATTTTAATTTTAGCTATGGTGCTTTTGAAATCCAGTATTTTCATCTGTCTGTGTTTTATATCATTCCTATCTCTTTACACTGGTATTCTCCACTTGACTGTCAGCTTTGCGATGACACCTTCTTTGTTTACTGCTTTCACCGTGGAGTCCTTTCACTCCTCGAGTACATTTACAAGTCCTGCTGTGAAGTCTTTGTTCTCAAACCTGAGATCAGGTTGCTCTCAGTGACTATTCCTCGCATTTTTCTATGTCTAGGTTACACCCTGCTGTTTCTTTGCACATCTCTCTTTTTTTTTTTAATTGAAACTTTTTGATGTTTTATATAATGTATGGGGTCACACTGGATACTGACTGTCCTTCCTCTCTCTATGGAACTGTAACTCCACAAGTAAAAACTGTGAATCTTGATTGTTTCAGATGCATGGATGTTTATAAAGATATGCTGATGTTTATGTAAAAGGTTAGTATCTATGAACCTCAAAACTGCCTTTTAAAATTAGATGAGAAGTCATCATTACAGCTGTTGACATTTGTCTGAGTGAGAGCCCATCTAAAACTTATACCCTTTTGTGTTATGATACTGTTAGTAATGATTTTTACTTTCTCAAAATAACCTCAGAGCATTAAATTATGAGATGGCAGACTTCTGAATTACAAACTAGACCATCCGCTAATCCTCTGATTCACATCCAGAAATGATTGGTGCCAACTCTGTACTATGCTTAGTCACTCAGTCATGTCCAACTTTTTATGACCCCATGGACTACAGCCTGCCAGATTCCTCTGTCCCTGGGGATTCTCCAGGCAAGAATACTGGAAGAGTTGCCCTTCTCCAGGGGATGTTCCCAATCCAGGGACCAAACTCAGGTCTTCCGCATTGCAAGTGGATTCTTACTGTGTGAGCCACCAGGGAAGCCCTGGTGCTAACTATAGCTCCTAACAAAAAAAAGAAAGCAACAAGGATTTATGTTCTGTGAATATTTCTCAGAGCAACTATAGACACAGGCAAATTAGTCAGAGAAAAAGAATATCTGAAGGTATTCATATTATACTACCTCATATTTCTATTCAAATAATTATCTCTACATATTAGGCCAAAATTACCAAGAGATTATGACTGATAAAATGGCACACATTTTAAATAGCTTCAAAAGCTATGATTTAAATGTTTTTCTCTTATCCACAGAGCCCTCTAGTGGAAACAAAGACATCAAAACTGAATCTGCAGGAAAAAATCACCAGACTTTAGACATCTCCATTTCACTTCCTCTGAACATAAAATCTGGGCTTGGGAGACCTCCCCAGGATCTTCCTTACCAAAAATATATTTGCTCAGCAAAGAATTTGATGCCAATCTGGGTAAATGATATAGAAATGGGTGTAATTTTGAATGAGATACTGTGGATATAGCACATGGACATATAATGACAAAGGTCTTTTAAAAACTATGAACAGTTTGCATCTTCAGTTTTCTTTTCTATTTTTCAGTGTTAAGTTGTCTGCTGGTGATGCTTTCGTTCTTAAGGTAAAGGATAGGAACGACAGTGGGAGCGCCTAAGGCGTGTCTCCTGTGTTCCTGGCTGATGCTCATTTGTTCTAAGTGTCCAGCTCTTGACAACTTCATGGACTGCAGCACTCCAGGCTCCCCTGCCCTTCGATGTCTCGAGAGGTCACCAAAATTCATGTCCACTGAGTCGGTGATGCTATCTAACCATCTCATCCTCTGTCACCCCCTTCTCCCTTTGCCTTCAACCTTTCCCAGCATCAGGGTCTTCGCATCAGGTAGCCAAAGGATTGGAGCTTCAGCTTCAGCTCATAAGCATTCTAACCCTTTAAAAATTATTTAACAAATATTTGAATTTCCTGCTTAAAGTTTTGCCCTATTCTTTTTCATATATTTATTTTTAACTGATTATCATGGAAAATTTCCAATGAACATCCACATTCCATGGATCCATTCCCCAGCTTCAGCAGTTAACAGCTCACAGGCTAACTGCTTCATCTATGCCTCCCCCAACTTCTCATTCTCTGTTAATTTGCAGTCCTGCTGCAGTTGCTCAAAAATTCACTCCTGAAAACATTTCCTCTGCTCCCTCCTCCATCCTCTGCCTTCTGAAACACAGGGAAAATTGGATATTATCGTAATTGTTGGAAGTAAGGTTTAAGTAGACTGGGTTTTAGAAATATCTTGCCAAGAGTTTCTAGAAGTTAATGTCAACACTGACATCAATTGAACAAGCTGGGGAATGGTGGCCCCCGAGTGCCCAGTAGCCAAGAGCTCCTGCTGGAGGCCGGGTCAGTGCAGAGGCAATCAGCAAAATTGCTTTCCAAAGATCCACCCAGGAGTTTTCACGCCAAGCATACATTTCTCTCCAACTTGCTTCCTTTCCACGTTCCACTAGTCACTCACCTAAGTTATCAGGTATCAATCGAAGATAAACCCTGACCATCAGCTCACTTCTCCCCCTCCTTCACTTTCACAGTCACTAAGTCCTGTTTTATTTCCCCAGATTCTTTCCAAACTGCCCCGCCTTCTCCCTCCCCCACTTCTCTGTCACTGTCTTAGTTTAAGTTCAGAACTCTCCTTGTGGTTGTCAAATAAAAGGGGGGGGGGTGTTACTTGATGGCCCAGCCTCTGGTGGTGCCCTGTTTTATTTACCCTCTTTGATGCGGGAGGAATTCCTTTTCTTACTAAAGTTACCTCCCATGTCGAACACTTCAAAGGTGTCCTCCTGCTCTCACCACGACCCCCACGGTTCTCACCATTTGGTCCACGTGTCACAGCACCGGGCCTTTGAGGCTCCAGGGTCAGCCCGGCTGCTTCTCCAAACTCGCCCTCTGTCCAGCAGCCACCTGCCCCCCAAAAGGCCGACCGTTATTCCCGGTCACACAACGTCCTCTCCTACCGGGAGTCCTGGCCAAGGTTCTCGAGGCTGCCCCCACCCCTTTTCCTCTTTCTCAGTGGGAGGAAGATGCGAAAAGACCAAGTACAATGTAAAGCGAAAACTTACTGGGAAAGACCCCGATGCTGGGGAAGATTGAAGGCAAAAGGAGAAAGGGACGACAGAGGATGAGATGGTTGGATGGCATCACTGACTCAGTGGACTGGAGTTTGAGCAAACCCCGGGAGAGGGTGAAGGACAGGGCAGCCTGGTGTCTGAGGTCCATGGGGTCACGAAGAGTCGGACACGACTTAGCGACTGAACAACAACAATGAAGTGACAGCAGTGGTGATCTTCCTGGGGGAAGGGACACATTCTGACCTCACGCAGGGGGACACCAGGCCCAGTGTGAACAGAACCGTCTTCCCGGCACCCACAGGAACTGGGTCCTCAGATCCCTGCTCTGGAAGCAGCCCCATGGGAAGAAGGTCCCCAGGAATGGGACCCAGAGAGAAGCACAGGTGCATGCGAGAGTGGCTGGGGCACAGGTGAGCCAGGTCACCGGGGACGTCCGAGTAAGCACTCCGGTCAGGGTCACCAGAATGTCCCCCGTTCTTTGCTAGGAGGTGGGGAGTTATTCTGAGCAGCAAATAGCTTGTGCTGGGTCATGTCTGTGGCGATCACCATCCTCTTCCTCCTCCTTCTACCTTCTCCTCTGAGGTCAGAACCAAGAAGTCACGTTTCCTAGTCTGACCTGTTAGCCAGAGGTTCGGGGACACATGCATGTGGGATTGCGGAGGTCAGCTCTTGCAGAGACTGGACCCCAGCCTCCAGCTGCTGGGCACTTCCTGCAGCTCTCAGCTCAGGGGACCTGACTCTGGTCCCTGAGGGTTGTCGGGGGTGGGGGCAGCTGCTTTCCGACATCTGGGTCACAGCTATGGTGGAATGGCCCAAGTGTCTGCGACATTCTTAAAAGCTCTTAATCTCTGTATTAAGGGGATTTTGTTGGTTTTGTTTTCTTTATTTTTAGCTTAGATGTTTACACTTCCTCCAATGGATGCTGGCTAATACAGTCAATTACATTTCATTTTATAACTATCAGTACAGCTGCAGAATGCAAAGCGGATTGGAGGTAAGTAGGAAGGGAGAGACCAGGTCAGGGACCAGGTCAGGACAACTAAAAGGGGATAACAGCCAGTGTCCTTCAGGTGTGGAGGAGAGCAGAGGTGCCAGATGGATGCTGAGCTCTTGGAGGCAAAAATTAGCCCAAATCAGTGCTGAGCAGATGCAAGGGTGGGGACAGATCAGGTCTCAAGGATGCTCGCTAACTCCCCAGACTGAGCAACTGGACAGGTGATGCAGTGGTCACTGAAATAAAGTGGAAAGATGGTGAATTCAGCTTAAGGAGTGTTGAATCCAAGGTTGTTTTGAGTCTTAAAAGTGGAAAGTCACCGAGGTAGTGCAGCATGCCCGTTTCTGTAGCTCTGAGACGAGATCACGATGTATTAATATCATGGACCTGAGAATTATCGCCTGTGGAAGGTGGCGTTGGGAGAGAGGAACCGCAGACAGATGTGGTGGCCAGCGGGCTGCTGAGTTGTCCATCCAGGCCTGTTGCTTCGAGTTTCTCTGCCTCCGCCTCCGTCAGCAGCAACCGTGCTGTCACCGCTACAGCTGCTGAAATGTTTTCTTCCTCTTGTCCCTGGTAAGCATTCACACCCACTAAATTTAGTCCGGCATTTCCCCACTCACCACTGCAACTCTAGAGTCTCAAGGGGGGCTGCAGGCCTGGGCCCCTGCCCTGGTCTCACATGGAATGACCGCTGGACCGGCACACGGCTCGCTCGCAAGCTGAGGGCACTGATTTATTGCCACAAGGGGCGAGTGCACCTTGACAACATGAGGGGTCCCAGTAAGACTGGCACGGGGGCTCATCACAGGGTTTGCACTGGGTGGTTTGGGCTGGGGCTCAAAGAAGGTCCTGGCTCGAGGGCTGCCCCGGCCAGGGAACGCCTACAGCTGCCGCTGGTCTGATCCCATCCGTGGAGCAGGAGTGGAGCAGGCTGGTGCAGTGACAACAAACGAGCAGACAAGGCTATTGCGCAGGCTCTCCCTTGAGGACTCCAGGGTGCTATAGGGCCCCGGGCCCTGTCTGGAGCGCCTTCCCCCGGCCCCTGTGCCAGAAACGCTTCTGCTCCGTCTCCACCACCTTGTCCAGCTCCCGCCCTCGTCAGGGTCCCCAGCGTCCCCAGCTGAACCCGGTGGTCCCTGCGCCTGCTCGTGCTCCTGCGCTGTCCTGTAGCTGACCTATCACACCTCTGCCCGGGGGAGTGAGCCCCAGGGGGCAGGGGAGGCCGCCTACTCCTTCTCTTTCCTTCCACCGAGAACATCACCTCGCTTGTGGAAACTGCTGAACACAATGACAAAAATCTTCCCAAATGACCAGGGCTGCCTCCCCGGACATTCAGTTTGGAACTTGCTCCTCTGTGTCCAGATGCATGCCCGTCTCACCCCAGAAGCTTCCGACAGCCTGAACTCCCCAGAAGGCTTCTCAGGGTCCTCTCTACTTTACCCCACCCCACCTTCCTGGTTTTACTCCCAGCAACTTCCCTAGCTGCTCCCCGTGCGGAACCTCTCTATGCGCTAACCCTTCGGTCTTCTCCGCTGCCCTCGTGGTGTCTTCCGCGGACATCCGCAGACGCCCTGCCCTCGACCCAGAGACCAAGGCCCAGGTCTAGCACCGCCACCCTCCTGAGCCCCGACGGACCCGCTCCCTGCTGTGGCCGAGGCCCCTCCAGAGGGTGCTGGGCGCCCCGCCTGAGCGCCTCCGTCTCAGGCTGAGCCTCAGATCCCAGCCCTCTTCTCTAAACAACATGGACGTGGACTGTGCTTGAGGAGTCCTGTTATACTTCACAATATTTAACCATAAAGTTTAGAGCATGTTGGAGGCAGCGGGTACTTCCCTGGCCATCCAGTGGTTAAGACTTCGACTTCCAAGGCAGGGGCTGTGGGTCCGATCAGGCAGCCACATGCCTTGCAGCCAAAAAAAAAAAAACCATGAAATAGGAGCTATATTGTAACAAATTCAATAAAGACTTTAAAAATGGTTCACATAAAAAAAAAAACTTTAAAAATTTTTAAAAATAAAACATTAAGCACTCAATGAGCAGAATATTTTATATAAAAGACATTTCAATACGTTGCATCAAATGTCATTTCTTATAATACGTTTCAGGCTGTTTTGTGATAATAGGGGTTTCATAATGGTGAACCTGAGTCCACAGAAACATCCTAAGTACCTTCTTCATCATCAATAAATTGCAGCTATAGTCAATATATGTGTGAATTTTAGGATATTCTTTGATACATTGTAAGTTCACATTCTTGGAAAAGTAAATCAAGGCCGCCCAGTTTGGGACTGTGGTTCGATTCTTCTGGAAGCTCACTGAGACCTAAAAGTGACTGCCTCAGTGTTCCGAGCCACCAGATGGCAGCAGTTTCATACAATTCTGGAGCAAAGGCGGCCACTTCCACTTGTGATCAGATCTGAACTGAGGCTGCCTTCTTCACGAAAGCTTCAGTATTATTTATACTGCAGGGCATTCTCCTAAAGTATTCATTTAGTGATACATTCTAGACAAGCCACCAATCAAACTGCCTGGTTGTCCTTTTTTTATTTCATTTTCCATTATCTGGGAAAAAATTAAATGATTAAAACCCACTAATCTCCTAACGTTGCAATATTTACTGTGAGAGTCTGCATGAAATCACATTAGGTATCAAAATAAGCCATTGCACTTATTCACTTCCCCCCGTTGGGCTGGCATTCAGTACTGAGTGTGCCTACCATGCGACGGGGCTCTGTGAGGCACAGTGGGAACCGGTGGGAGGAAGGACTGGTAGATACAGGGCAGAGGTGTAGGGTTGACCAAAAAAAAAAAGCCACAACCTAAAACTTGAGAGTTATGTTTCGTTTGGTAGGAATTTTTAGGGCTTCAAGCCCAGAGGCAGCATCTCAACTGACCCTGAGAGAACTGCTCTGAGGAGGTACGGACAGAAGAGGAGCCAGGTTTTATAGAAGTTTTACAACAAAGGGCTGGTAGTCTGACCATCAAAAGATTACTATAAATTAAAGACAACCAGACCTCCCAAGCTAAGGAATTTAGAGCTTTTCTCTGTAGGGAAGATCCAAGGTTCTGGGCTGTCTGAAATCATTCCTTCAAGATGCCCCTCTGCTCTCTGGGGCCAGCGTCCTGTGTCCTCACGTCCTGAGCTCCCGATGGGCTCACTTTAGGGAGCGGCTGCAATCTGGTGGCTGCTAGACGGCTGGTGTTCTTTCCTCCCTGAGCTCCCTCAGGGCTCACTGGCTTACCCAGGAGGGCTTTGAGGCTTGCCATTTATGTCTCTGATGATCAACCTTTAATCTTTACTCAGACTTAAATAATAAAATGTTAAAGAAACATAGAATTTGCACTGGATCTTCCCAACTAGCTGAGCTATGCCATTGGCCAACAAGGAGAAGGTGACTCAGAACCAACAGAATTTTAGTGCCTCAGAGACCTTGGTCTGCTGACTGAATGTTGAGAATGATCTTACTAAGAAGGGGTGGTCACTCACGGTGCAACGAGAACAGCCAGGGTCCCTCAAGAGCTGAAAAGACACCACAAATACAAGACGTGCAGGCTGGTTGGGAGGTTCTGATTAGTCTCCAAGTCTCAGTCTCTGGAAGAGACCGCACCGGAGACTAAGGGAATGCCTTTTCCCCATTCTGAGGTTCGTGACAATGATTATAATTTGCAGGTAGGAGCTGATTATGCATCAGGTTTGTTCTAAGTTGCAATCCTACATGTAGTGTTAACAACAATCCAAGAAGCAGTTACACCCAATCTCTAGTCTACAGACAGAGGAAGAGGAAGGATAACAAATTCAAGTCTGGGTACTCAACACTGAGATGGGATTCAAATTCAGACAGGTGGGTCCCGGAAAGGTAAACACGCTGTGACACTCGCTGCCCCTGAAGGTGGATACGTCTTACCTCACAGATCGTCCACAGTGGAAACGTGCCCTCATACAGCAGGAATTTTGACACGCTCAACCAAAGCAGGTGTTTTCAGCAGAAGGTTCCAAGGACACACTCAGTGAAAGGGACATGACCTGTAGTCCTCCAGGACTGACCAGCCCTGATGCCTATGAAGTGGGCATGATACCCAGTCATGAACTGTCACGACATTGGAGATGGCGGAAGGTGTGTGGACAGGATGGGCTCCTGAGAAGGGGCTGGGCCCACACAGGTCTTCTCTTCAGCTGCTCTTGCATCACCTGAGATTCTATGTTCATCTCCCTTCACCGGGTGATCCTGGGCCACAGTGGGACAGAAGACACAGCAGGCTCTATCACAGCTGCATGTTTGCAGTTACACCTTCTCCACGATTACCTACTTGCATGTGGTCAAGGGCGTGAGACCCTGGGGGCCTTTGTACAGAACCATGGGCTTAGACGAGGCAGATGTTTTCACAGAGAACTAGCTCAGCCTGTGGACACCACCAGGGAAGGAGGTGGAGCCAGAGCAGACCTGGAGGGCAGGAGAGCCTGGCACTCAGGAGGGTGTGCTGAGCACCGAGGCCCCGCCCACACCCGAGAGGCAGTCCAGGAGCCGGAGGCTCCACCCACTCATTGCGTTTTCCTGCTGACTCTGAGGATGGTTTGGGGAGGAAGTGACAGAAGTCAGCAATCCTGAAGCACAACCGCCAGGGGAGACGTGAAGTTGCGTTTTATTTTTGTTTTGAATGGTCCTTTTTTTCCCGTCTTTGATGCCGCTTAGCGTAATGGTGCCTCGAAGCCATGCAGACAGTCATTTGTGTTTAGATGTGAGGAAACGGAGCATTATCATTTTACAGAGAAGAAATCTACGGTAGAAAAAAATGCGACTTGCCTGAGGTCACAAATCAAGGCAGTGGCGCCAACGAGCTGGTTTGCTCCTCAGAGAAGCAGTGCTTTTGTGGAAAACCGGAGAACCACATTAGGGCTCCTTGAATTGGTTCGAGGACACATTCTCGTCGCTGCGCCCCCCGCGGATCGGTAGCTTGGGGAAACGAGCGGTGATTTGCTGGATGCTGCGCTCCGAGACTAATGAGCTTGAATATCATTTTCCTCCTGGTATCAGTCTTCCCCGAGTCAAGTTGCTCACCCATTTCGGTGCTAATCATCTCAAAACGTCCTTCGTTTAAGAAGGAATTTAAACTTCAGATGAGAAGAAAAAAAAAAGATTATAATGTCTAATGCTTTAGAAACGTTCGGTTTCTGCTTCAAAATGTAGCAAAACTCTGCCATGCTGATACTTTGGAACTAGAGGGCAGGCTGAAACAGTGCTCACAGCAATCAGTGTTTAGTTATCAGAGGTAAACAGAGAAAATACTAGTGTCATCACTTTCAGATGAACGTGTACTTGGAACCCAAGTGTCTCATCTTCCAGTCCTTCAAGTCCATCCTACCCAGCACCCTCACACCCACATCAACAACAAGGGTTCCCTGCACTTGAGTCCCGAGGGCACCACGCACCAAGGTCAGCCTCCAGTTTCTATTTTGCCTCTGACTTTGACTCCAGCAAAGAGTGTAACTCCCGGGGTTAGAGACCAGAGGACGCTGAGCTGGCAGAGGAGGAAGTAACTCAACACTAAAAACCGGGTTCACGGTGTGTGTCTGGGGGGCGGGGGGCTTCCCTGTTGTTGTTCCATTACTCCGTCGTGTCCGACTCTTAGCGACTCCATGGACTGCAGCACACCAGGCTTCCCCGTCCATCACCATCTCCAGAGCTTGCTCAAACTCATGTCCAATGAGTCGGTGATGCCATCCAACAATCTCATCCTCTGTTTTCCCCTTCTCCTCCTGCCTTCAGTCTTTCCCAGCATCAGGGCCTTCTCTAATGAGTGGGCTTCCCTGGTGGTTCAGTGGTGAAGAATCTGCCTATCAATGCAGGAGACCTGGGTTTGATCCCCAGGTCAGGAAGATCCCCTGGACAAGGGCACTGCAACCCACTCTGGTGTTCTTGCCTGGAGCATTGCATGGACAGAGGAGCCTGATGGGCTGCAGTCAATGGGGTCATGTTGCATGGACAGAGGAGCCTGATGGGCTGCAGTCAATGGGGTCACAACGAGTCAGACACGACTGAGAGACTGACTTTCCAAACACAGAACCAGCTTATATGCAGACAGCAACATCCAGACTACAGGTTACCTCATACACTTGAGGATTAATAAGATCAAAATCATTGCTAAACACATTTAATAGAATAAAAAAGTTTATCATTTCCTTGTATTTTCCAATTATGATACAAAGCTGATAAAATGGACAAAAGTAACTCACCTTACCTAGAGTGTTTATGAGCATTACTTTGTGTATCCAGCCTCATTAGGATATTGCATTCTAAATTTATAGATAAAACTCTCTTCATAAGGCTTTCTTTGAGATCTGAAGAAAAACCACCCAAGATACAGTTAAGATGTTTAAAGGAAATGATATCACAAAATGCTATGTTAAACTATTTGAAAGACAACGCAGATTGAAGGAGAAAACAGAACAGGCTCTATTTTGAAAGCAGGACTCAATCTTGGGCTGAACTGTGGACTTTGAGCTTTATGCCCAGTATCTATGGAAACGGCATACCAACTGGAAAACCAGGCCCCCGGAAGGAAGAGCCCCAGGGCTTTCTGTAGCCTAAAAGAATACCCTAATTATCTGTGTAACCGAATAGAATCATACATTCTATTAAGTTTATTGGGGTATGACCACAGGCCTATTGATAATTGTCCACTGCTAACTACCTAGGCTTAAGGCCTATGAATCACAGGTTAACTTTGATTGTATCTTTCTTTTCCTTCGTTCAGACTAGTTTCAGGGAATTTGGGGAGGCGGGTTTGGGCGCGTACACTTGGGGTATATAAGGTTTTCACAAAAACTGGTCGGGGTCCTTGGCTAAGAGGAGACTCTGCCTTGGGCCCACCGGTGTAATAAACTGCACTCCACTATCTGCATTGTCCTTCTGAGTGAGTTTGTTTCCCGGAATGCGTGGCTACAACAAGATCATTTAAAATCTTCAGTCCTGCCTGCCAGTACCTCATGCAGGTTTGGAAGTTTTCTGGGCTTAAACTCTTACTTTTTAATTAGGAGTTAAGATTTTATTTGTTGTGTCCCATAAACCAAATTGAGTAGGAGCAAATGTTATCAGGAAAACTGAAGTGATGCTTTTTCAGAATTAAATATGGATTTTCAGCAGTGATGAGAAAATCAGCAAGCTGGAAGCAAAGTCAGGTATAGATGCTGCAGATTAAACAAACTCAGCTACAAATCTAAATCGATTCAAAGCATGTAACACGAGGCTCTCAGAATGGCCAGCTTGGACCCTTGATGCTGGTGATGCTGGTGGCAGTATCACAGTAAGTTAGGGGGAGCACACCCACAAAATCAAAGCAAAATTAACACAATATAAATGTCTAAAGGATATAGAAATTCAGGGAAATATAAGGATATTCAGGTCAATTGCTAAATATTTTTAAATGCCTTGTCTGTGCCAATGATAATGTTCTGTTGTGGATGGAATATTTGAAGTTATAGAAAAGTCCTTTCTATGAATAATCTTTTAACAGAATTAAGTACATGGTTATTTCCAGAAATTTAGAAAAGCAGAAAGAAGAAAAATACTTGACCAAAAACTTCGCTTCTGTTAATAACCATTATTAACATTTTTATTTCTTCCAATCCCTATTTTTCTGTGCAACTATGTATGTATCTTAATGATATTGTGATCCTGAGATACAAAAGTAAACTAATTGTATGTTTTCATTTCACACATCATGAATATTTTGCACTGTTGCTAGCAAGCATTTTTAAATGAGTCTCCAGTATCTCAGTATAAAAGATTGGCCTATTTTACTTTGTTAGGTAAAACGATGGTGGAGGGTTCAACTTTGAAAGTTCGTACTGTTGTAGCCACCTGTTCCACGAAACAAACTCACTCAGAAGGACAATGCAGATAGTGGAGTGCAGTTTATTACACCGGTGGGCCCAAGGCAGAGTCTCCTCTTAGCCAAAGACCCCGACCAGTTTTTGTGAAAACCTTATATACCCCAAGTGTACGCGCCCAAACCTACCTCCCCAAATTCCCTGAAACTAGTCTGAACGAAGGAAAAGAAAGATACAATCAAAGTTAACCTGTGATTCATAGGCCTTAAGCCTAGGTAGTTAGCAGTGGACAATTATCAATAGGCCTGTGGTCATACCCCTATAAGCATAATAAATGTTACACAGATAATTAGGGTATTCTTTCAGGCGATGGAGAGTCTAGGTACGAGTCTAGGTGTAGGGCTCTTCCATCCAGGGGGTCAGGTTTTCCAGTTGGTAAGTCATTTCCATAGATACTGGGCATGTAGCTCAAAGTCCACAGTCCAGCCCAACATGGAGTCCTGCTTTCAAGACAGAACCTGTTCTGTCTGTTTGCTCCCTCATTATCAGTTAGAGATGCACATTGGAGATATATTTAGGGGTGAAAATTGCATGACAGATTTGCTGGAAAAAACACAATACACAAGTGAAGGACTAGATAAACAAGCTTGCCAAATGTTTGTTAATTGTTGAAGCTGGAAGATTAACCTGCATTTCTTTGCAGATCTGTGATTTTACAGTGTTTCTATAAGAGTGAGAATCAAACCTTGGCCATAATTAGTTAGGAGTGTACTCAGTTGTGTCCCACTCTTTGCAATCCCATTGACTGTAGCCCTCCAGGCTCCTCTGTCCATGGAATTTTCCAGGCAAGAATACTGGAGTGGGTTGCCGTTTCCTTTTCCAAGGGGTTTTCCCAACCCAGGAATCAAACCCATCTCTTGCTTCTCCGGCATTGGCAGGCAATTCTTTACCACGGGCTTCACCAGGGAATCCCAACCTTATCCATAAATATAGTCAATTATACCCCTTCTTGAAAAGGTAATATCTGATCTTTCATGTCTGTGTCTCCTTAATAAGGCACTAAATCCTTCCGTACTCTGAGATTAATTTCTGGTTCTCTAATTGGCTCCATTGAATGAAGTTTGCATCAATACTGCACTCTTTTAATGATTACAGATTTCAATTAAGGTTAATCTCATGGAAATGAGTGCCCCGTCTTCAACCGCCATTTACTGTCATTTCATCTCCATGAACCATCTCTGGTGCTACCTCTTGGTTTCCCTCTCAGCCTCCTGCTGTGCCTTGTCCGGTTCCGCTTGACAGAGGGCTGGTGAGTGCAGTCAGTCATCTCCTGGGCTTTCTTGGCCTTCGGGCGGTGTTAACTTTACTTCCTGGAGGTAAGATTGGCTGAATATGCTTTTCTTCAGTCTTCTCGTAAGTGAACAAGGAGCCTGGCAGACGAGATCTGTGCTGGGTGTTTCAGTCAACCCTTGGAACACTAGCCACCTAGGGTGTGTTTCTACCCATTGCTGGCATCCTGTAGACCTGAGATGGTCTCCAATGAAACCGCATGCATCCCCAGAGTGTCTTCAAGGGCAATGCTTCTGAACCCAGAAGAGAGAGTCTCTGCTTCTCACCCTCTGGTCTCTGCTGCTGTGAGGTTATGAACTACATCTGTGAAGAATCAAATCCCCCCAAACTGAGAACACTTTCTGCTCTGCTGCAGAGCTTTGTTCAAGGAGATCAGGGTCCCTGACAGAGAATCTCCAGGCACCATTGCACACCTTCCTCCCAGTGGTTTCCAGCAGTTGCCCTGAGCAGTGGGATTGCATCAGTTTTCTTTTGTTTTGTAACAAATTATCACCCACTAAGACTTTCCCTAGTGGCTCAGCAGTAAACAAAGTACCTGCAATGGAGGAGACATGGATTTGATCCCCAGGTCCGGAAGATCCCCTGAAGGAGGAAATGGCAACCCACTCCAGTATTCTTGCCAGGGAAATCCCATGGACAGAGGAGCTTGATGGGCCAGAGGCCATGAAGTTGCAAAGAGTCAGACATGACTGAACAACAAATCACCCACGAAGCAGTTTGCACCTGCAGAACTGAAGAGCTCCCAGTTCAGGGGGATGTATATCCAGCTGGGTTCTCTGGGCACCACTGCAAGGCTGAGAGAAGAGGCCACCAGGGCCATGTCTCACCCGCAGATGCAGCTCTCTCCCACCCCGCACAGCTGCTGCAAGCATTCACGCTTTATGGCTTCAAGACCAATGTCCCCATTCCCTGACTGACAGTCAGGGAGAAGGGGTTTCCACACCCCTTACCACCCAACTCCTCCGTCTTCCAGCCTGGCACATGGGTCCCTCCCACACTTTGCATCTCTGGCTTCCTCTTCTGCAATCAGCTGGAGAAAACTTCTCCTAAGAGGCTCTTGCGACAAGGTCAGGCCCACCCAGGTCCTCTCCTTGTTTTGCAGCCAACCTTGCCTTTCAATATAACTTGAACTTGGGGATGACATCTAAGCACGGTACCAACCCCAGCGACTGCAGGCAGGATGTGTACACCGTACATGGGGATGGAAATTTAGGGGAGCATTCTAGAATGCTGCCTACAGTAGGAATGGAGAAGAAAAAGTTATGAGAGGGTATTAGCTGCCTCAGTAAGCTGTTATTATTAGTTTTGCTATTTTTATTACATCTGCATAATGAGTTACTGGAAAGCTGTATCAAGGGTATGAATGCAAATTGTGCAAGAAATACTTTAAAAACTTTTTATTTCTAGATGACTGCAGATTCACCTGCAGTTACAAGGAATACTATAGGGAAACCCCACCCCTCCCCCACACTGGTGAAATCTTGCAAAGCTGTGGTCAATATCACAACAGAAGACTGATGCTAGTTCAGGCAAAATTCAGAACATTATCATGCCCACAAGGGCGCCCTTCTGTGGCCATTCCGACTTTCCTCCCCCCTCCCCATTCTGGAACCTCTGAAACCACACATGTGTTCCCATATGTATAATGTGCTCGTTTCAAGATACTATGTGGACAGAATCATACAGAGTGTTAACTTCTGCGGTTGGCTTTTTTCACTTAGTGTAATTCTCTGGAGATTCATCCACAATTTATTCATGTCTGTTGCTGAGCAGTATGCAATGAATATTTATTTTTGTAAGTCAAATTTTTTTCACTCAGATGCCACCACAAGCAGTCTGGGAGTAAACATCACATTGTTCATTCAGTCTCAGTGAAACCCCCGACTCCTTCAAACTCTTGACCAGGGAATTTAGTGATGCTTTTTAATCTTCTTCTAGATGGAAGGTTTTGGAGAACAAATATCAAAAACCTTGCTCTTTCTGTTTTGCAACCTGCCGCATATTTAACTGCAGCAGGAGCTCAGAGTCAACATAGATACAGGTGAGGAGAAAAGGCAAATATAAGCCAAGAAATAGACCCTCAAGTAAGACCTTGCCCAGCTGCCCTGGGGGTCTGCGAAGTGTTGGTTTAAAGGAGAAACCCCACAAAATTCACACAGGACCACAAAGTTCACACAGGAGCCTGTACTGTTGTCATCCATCCCAAGGCTCCGATTACCGCCCCTGCAGGGTGTTAAAGAGGGTGAGTGAGTATAACCTTGTGTGTTACAAGGATGCGTGTGAGCACCACTGTAGCTCCCAAGGCACCACCACAGAACATCTTGTTGAAACTCACAACCACCTTCTGAGGAAGAGTATGAGATAGTTCTTTCTCATTGTAAAGATGATAGCAATTTGAGTCACTGATTTTCCTCGCAAGTTTCTGTGAGAGAAGACACAGAATAATAATAGAAATAATAGAGATAAATGTTCTGATACGTGGCTCAGTGTTTATTGTTGCATTGTAACTATTTACCTGCAAAAACTGTGCTGTCCCACCAGATTCAGAGAGCTAACAATTGTCTTTTCCATGGGAAATTAGAGAACAATTACAAGAGGTGGTATTTGGGATGGAAAAGGAACAAATGGAGTTCTTTGAAATAAGAAAGGAGATAGCTGTAATAAAAACAACTAATTAAATATAATCACTGAAGTTTACCCCATGAGTGCAGGAACTTTCTCTCTTTTTTCACTGCAATATGGTTAGTGCCTATCACAGTGTATTACGAGGTATATAAGGGTGTGTGTGTGTGTGCATAATGAATTGTGAAAGAAATCAAAATTTTTGAGAAAAATTTATTATAGCTATATATAAAAGACCTAATTAAAATGCCAGATGAGTACATACAGTTCTCTCAATAAGATACAGGGATGTTTAACAATGTCACGTTCCACCACTATCGTGAAGAATTTTATTCTGTTCTTTTTTTAATTATTAATTTTTTAAATGAATAAAACCCAACCTAGGAAGTATATTAAAAATCTTGTCATCGGCAAATGGACACTCAGGAAGGGCTTATTCTTTTACATGTTTGTCGATCCTTTGGACACAAAGTCCAGTAGATATTCAATTATTAATTGGTTTGCAATTCCACCCTCCGGTTTGGATTGTGTCTCCCTCCGAAAGCTTATCGAGTGATGGTCTCACCCGTCTGGTGTGTCAGGCCGCTTACACCATTGACGTGGCCAGTGTGGAGAGCCAGACTCTCATGGGCTGCTTGCTGGGGGCTTATAGCAATGACCTTCAAATAAACTTGGGAGACTGACAGTTTACTTACAATTGCTATTCTCCAGAGGAATTCAAAACACACCTCTGTCAGTTCCCATGGAAACAGCTGTGTGATTTTCTTTCTCTGAATACCCTCCTGTCCACCTCCTTTGCTGTCACACTCTGCAGGTGAAATCTCAAGAAAACTCTCTGTTTTCATAACAGAAGACACGAAGCCTCTTCGGAGAAGTTGGGGAAACCTTGGCCATCTCCCTACTCTGATCTAAAAATCATGTTTTACTTACGCTTAGGTGATGCCATGTGGGCACATGGCGTATTTACGAAAGACAGAAAGTGGAGAATGGGCTTCCTAGGTGGCGCTAGTGGTAAAGCACCAGCTGCCAATGTAGGAGATGTAGGAGATGTGGGTTCAACCCCTGGGTCTGGAAGATCCCCCAGAGAAGGGCATGGATGGCAGACAGCTCCAGAGTTCTTGCCCGGAGAATCCCATGGACAGAGAGCTCAGTGGACTACAGTCAGTCCATGGGGTCACAAAGAGTCGGACACCATTGGAGCGACTTAGCACATGCACAAGAAAAGTGGAGAAAATATTGCCACCAAGACAATTAAAACACAGATGACTTGAGACTGATTTTTCTCCCCAAGAATCCTGCCACTGACAGAAAGGATCTCTTCATCTCTGGCTACAAGCTACAGATCTGTTTTGAATGATTACAGCTCTAGCCCATATGAAATAAACACAAAGTAAATAAGCATGTCTCATTCTTATTCACTGTATTGATTGGATATAATGTTTCTCAGCCCAGTCATAATATATTCCTGAAAATGTCTGAACCTCCTCAAAGAAAGCAACCCCCAGGCCGACAAGGTTGATTATTCATTTACGTGTGGTGCATTTATTAAATGGTGCTAGGTGTTTAATGCACTGAAAGGCACTGAGACAGAAGCTTCAGACTGGAGAGGCCCTTCCCTACGGAGAGCTTAGGAACCACTTTGGGGAATGCAGAATGACCATAAACAAATCAACAGTAAATAGCAGCATAAGTTAACATGTGAGCCCCCTTACATGCTGTGGAGAAGGTGAACAGTGTGACAGGTCAGTGGTGGGGGGGTTATTTTCCATTTTGTGGCTAGCATCCTCCCTCTGACAAAAAAGGATGGCATAAGGGCCTTGATGTTGAAGCAGGAAGGAGACACAGAGCCCTGGGGAGACCAGCATCACCTCCTGAACCAGGCAGGAGCTGAGTCCTTTTGGACCAGCAAGTCGGTGAGTCAGTGAGATGCGGAAGGTGGTCCACAATGACATCAGCCAGGAGGAGGGGCCACATCACGGGGACTCTGAAATGTGGAATTGTTTGGAGTTTGTTCTAAGAGGGATGAAAAGTGCTGAAGTCTCTGGGAATGTCCAAGTGGACAAAGGAAGAGTTTTTCTATTTAAAAAGTCCTGGTTACTGAGTGGAGGCGAGACTGCACGGAACAAGGTCGGAGATCACTGGGTCACTGTGGTTTGGACCTGGGGAGGCGGGGCTTGAGCAAGGATGGAAGGAGGAGATGGACGCGCCTGGGTGGCTGTGAGGCATCTGGGGCTGAAGACTCTTAGAAATTGTTGGTGGATTAAATGGAGTGGGGTGAAAAAAGAGAGCAAATTGGCTCCTGGTTCCTCCAGGAGGGTGGGGCGGTGGCAGCAGCATGTGTCAAGATCTGGATAACTTCCCTTTAAGGACCTGTGTCCTGTCCAACCGCAGTGCCCCGGACCTTCGCCTCCATCCAGGAGGGGGGAAACGCCACGGAGAACAGACACTCCTGTAACCGATTCCTCTTCAGACCTCGCCCTGTGCTTCAGGGAGTGAGGACCAGACCTTCAGTGTGAGGTGGTGTTTGTCAGAATAGAGCACGTTCTCCCCAAGCTCTTTTAGGCGGATATTAAACACACCTGAATAACCTGAAATAAATACACACATTACGCCATAGTAAAAGCCTCTCAACTTGTTAGAGAAGGTAATTGAAAACCAATATTCCTTGTAAAGAGGAACACACCCACAAAGAGCGTTACACTGGGTGGTTTTGGAGCAAAAGTTAATGGAAGCATTTCTTTTATGTGTGAATTTCCAGGAACACTTGGACGGTGCTTGACAGTCTATGATCATTTCTCCAGTGACAGGCACAGAGCATATTATTAGTCTGGGCAATGTCTCCGCTTTCTTTCTGTTCATACCCTGCAGGAATATATCTCAGGATTTTAGACAGTTCTTTATCAATAATTTTCACAGATTAAATTATATTCTGATCAGTGAGGAGAGACGAGCCATCCAGCAGGTACATCCATCAGGTAGGGTGGGACGGAAGCACAGGTAGACAGACATGCCTGAGCGTCCTGCCTTACTCTGCCAAGCTGCGGGACCCACGGGGTCCGTGTGTCTGCCTGGCTTCTCTTTTCATCGTGATTCTCTGCCTGGCAAAGCTGCCACCGGCCATGGCCACTCCAGTGGGCCCTCAGCAGGATCCTGACAACTGGAAGATGTCCTAGCAGTCCCCTTCCTTCTGCTCAAAGGGCTCCTTCCCTGGTCCTTGAACCTGCCTCAGCCTCTGCAACGGCCATTCCTCGGAGGGGACATAAGAGAACCAGTGTCCGGGGAACCTGAGTCTCCATCTCCAGCTTACCAGCATCCCAGCATCACCCCTGGAACGTGCAAGCAGGCAATTCACAGAGGCCTCTCTAATGGGCAGTAAGCACAAGGAAGGATGCTGGAAGTCAGCTCTAGCCAGATCCGCGGCACGCCTCAGCGACAGCCCTGCTTTGACGAGGACGGCACGTTTTTAAAGGTTCAATAGTATGCAGCCTTGGCAAGAGTGTGTCAGGCAATCATTCACTTCAACGCCCATTGACAGGACATGAGCATAATAATGAAAATATCTGGAGAACAGTTAGATAGCATGTGTATCAGGCCAGATAGGCTCTCTGCTGTTAATAATTTCCTGGTTCTCAATGGCTAAACACAACACGATTTCGATTTCTAGTTCATATCCATCCAGCACCGTTGGGGAAAGGGGAGAGAGAGGGGCCATTCTCCTCCACCCAGCCACTCCAGGGTCTTTCACTTAGTGACCCCCACCTACACTGGGTCACCCCAAATCCTCCCAAGGGCCTCTGCATCCCACAGGTCAGGAAATAGAGGACGTGCAGAGGAGGTGAGGGGAGGTTCCAGCAGCCTCGGGGCCAGGCATGTACCCTAGTCCAGAGCTGAGTGACGTGGTCTTGTCCACCAGGTCGGGGGACGTGGGAAGGGGTCAGTTCTGTGCTCTGTGTCAGGGCAGGAGGCCCTGACCAAGCAGAGCAGCTCCTTGTCCAGAGCGCTAAGTCTATAAACAAGAAGATGCCTCAGTGGTGATGGAGCCAGGTCTCTCACCCTCACAGGTGACCCCGAGGCTTAGTGCTCACACTTTCTTCCCTTCTGTTCTGAGCGCTTTGCTTGGTGACTGTATGTCCACACCGAGGCTTCAGATGCAGACACTCTGCCTTGTCTATGTCTGTAATAAAATGAATCTGTAGATTCATTGAAGTTAATGGGACATCCTCAAAGTGTCCCCAAGACTTCACAGCGTGTAGTCAGGGCGGCAGATAATGCCCTAGGGCAGAGATGTGCTGTTTATAGGAAAAAACGATTCCTCCAAATGACCCATCTTATCCAACAAGCTTTCTTTTATGAACAAGTTCTTTTCCTTCATGGTTATTCCATTTCAGCAAATA
The DNA here is from genome assembly GCA_024291935.2 of Okapia johnstoni. Lineage (NCBI taxonomy): Eukaryota > Metazoa > Chordata > Mammalia > Artiodactyla > Giraffidae > Okapia > Okapia johnstoni. Next base: position 75,838,944 of record CM044309.1, read on the forward strand.
AAACATTTGTCACTTTAATCATTCAGTTGACCAACCTCTGCTCTACTCATTTTGTTGTGATGCAATTTACACGGGCAAAAGCAAGGGGCACTTTTTAATTAATAATACATTGAAGAATATCATGATATTTATGATTAAATTTATGATAGCTGACACAGCAAATATGGATCCATTATATAAACCAAGTCTTTAAAAGTCAAGGGGTTTTCCTAGGCTATTTATGCTTTTACATTATATTACCTTAAGCAATAAGAATATTAGAAAAAAAGCAGCAAAGTAAACCCTTCAAATAACATACAAATAAACACTTAAAAAATAAAAATGTTTATAAGAAGGTATTATATGCTTGTTCCTTGTCTCTTCTCTTAAAGATGAACTAATCTAAGTGGCTATAAATACCTTTTAAGTCACTTATGGTGCCACTGATTGGAGGAGGTTATTTATAATGCAGCTATTTAAAGGTGGTAATTGAAAAGCAGATTGGGTTTATCACTTTGTCCTCCGGGTAATAGCATTGTCTTAGAGTTTAGGGAATGCTGAAATAGGGTTTACTCTTTCTCCTTTCTGTGGGTTTTAATGGAGTGTTGACTCTCTGTTCAACTATTTCTTCTGAAACTTTGTATGGATGGGGAGTAGGGACAGGAGATAAAGTTTAAAGAATGTGTCTCCAAACGCGCAATTATTGTGTCCTGTGAAATGGATTGATAGTCGTGGGGCACATTATTCTTACTTAAACAAGAGGCCATTACAATTTTCTTTAGAACACGATACTGTATGGTCATCTTCCTTTGTCTTGAAAACATCCAAATAAACATGAAGGGGATGACTTTTCATTTACTTTCAGGAGAAATGTGCTAAAACCTTTCCTTCACTATTTATTTAATGCACATGCTGCACTCTTTGTCACTAAAAAAGTACATTTACTTAATCTTTAAGAACAGCTGCTGTGATTTATGTGGGAGACAACTTTTAATTCTGTCTTTTCAGCACCTGCAAGATGCTTTTCCAGAGTGTGAGGTTTTCATTGTTCCAATCTTTATGCCATAGCTGAAGTAGATTTCTGTCTATACATGGTATTTAGCACTAATTTGTGGGGGGTGGGGGCGGGAATGCTCCCTCCCTGTCAGCAGCCAGCTATGTCCAGGCAGTTTCCCTGCTACCCACTTTGAGTTTTAAAAGATGGCAAGCATGGGGCTTTCCTCGTAACTCAGACGGTGAAGAATCCACCTGCCAATGCAGGAGACTCAGGTTCGATCCCTGAGTCAGGAAGATCCCCTGAAGGAGGGCATGGAAACCCACTCCAGTATTGTTGTCTGGAGAATCCCACAGACAGAGGAGCCTGGCAGGTTTCAGTCCATTGGGTCGCAAAGAGTCGGGTGTGGCTGAAGTGCCTTAGAGCGCACACATGGACTTTTGTGCAGGTCTCAGGTCTATCAGGTACAGCTGCATGGCCTGAGGGAGATATTGGATCTCACTCGGCTTATTTTCTCATCTGATAACCAGGATGGTCACTTGAGTTCTGAATGAGCAGCCTTCTCTTGCTCTCACTTGGAAGGTCTTTGTTGATTTTGCAAGATGAAGCCTCCTTTGTTTTCTTAGCTCAGATGAACATGCATTGCTGCCTGCTTGCTTCTGGTTAATAGTTGGCTCTATGATGAATAGATGACTCCATAGATACGTTGACAGATAGTTTACCATACCTATCAATCTGTCTACTTGTGGGTGCAATAGAAACCTTGCTGTAAGTTTATAACATGGGCCAAATAAGGTTTTCTTGGGATTTCTCACTGCAGCTAGTTTTGACTTCGCTTTCTTGAAACTCTCCCAGGAAAAATTCATTTTACAATTGTTCCTTTGTTTGGTTTCTTGAGGGCTTTCATGGTGGGATAATGTTTGGCGATGAGATCTGGGGAGGGTGGAGGTGTGGCTTTCTTTTGTCAAGCAAGAGAAGAGTGATTGTAAAAACAACAGGGACAGAGGTGGGAAAGCAGAGGACACACTCAGGGGATCACATAGGTAACCTCTGTGAAGTGGGGCACTCAAAGTTGTTGCCATGTGGCTGCCATCCCTGCCCTTCCTCCACGGCCTTCTCTGCCCCTACCCTGCTGAAGACGGGGCTCCAGAAGGACCCCAGGGAGGCAGGGAGGAGCATAATGAGGCTGCTCTAGAGGAGTAAGGGGCAAGCTGGGGGCGGCTTCCTTTGCAGTCAAGGTGATAAAGATCAGTGGGAACCAGGATATATTGTGAAGTCAGAGCTAAAAGAAATTACGTAGGAACACGGACTGGGTGGGAGGTAAGATAAGAAGAGGTCAGAAGTTGTTTATGGTCCCAGCAGGAGCATGCACAGCGCTGCCCCTCACTGGACAGGAAAGGGGAAGTGTGGACGGTGCAGCTGAGGGCATCAACAATGGTGTTGGCCAGGTTGAGACCGAGGACTTTCAGTTCAGTTCAGTCGCTCAGTCGTGTCCGAGGTCCAAGCATTAGGGCTGTTGGATATGTGAGTCCAGAACTCCGGGGAATGGTGACTTTTCGGGATACTGACACTTTAGAGTCAATTAATGCACAGGTGATACTTAAAGTCAAGTGACTGAAGGACCTGGTCAAGAAAAGAGAGAGAAGCCGGGTCCCAAGCCCTCGATCCCCTCAGCAAGAGCTGGTCAGAAAGAAGAGGACACAGTAAAGGCAGAAGAACTGGGGCTGTCGGGACCGGGTGGAGTGGCTGCCTGGGAGCTGAGAGAAGGCAAGCGGACTGTGATGCTGACATAGACTGAAAAGTAGTAGACATGTGTATGAAAAGCATCACGCTATGTATGCGGGTCCCATGAAGGCAAAGGACAATGTCTGGTTTGTTCCTACCCTTCCAGGACTCGAAGCCTCGCAGAGAGATGGACACACACGGAATTAAGCCCCATGTTCCCCACCCCATGGGCGTAGTCAGTGAGGGGAAACTCAGTTCCCATTCTCTGTGGGCAGTTCACGGCAACCTAGGTATGAGGTAGGCTTGGAAAGCTCAGTCGAAATCTTATTGGGCTGATTTTCAGAGCAGCGTGTTTATGGAGAAGGAGCAGAGACATAGGAACACAGACATGGAGGGCGCAGTGCAGAAGACACCGGACTGAACGTGATCCTGGTGATCAGGGGAGATGGAGCATGGGGTCGGGCTGCAGGTGGGGCAAGACCTTCTGCGACATGGGGGAGACGCAGGCAGAAAGAGCATCCCCTCCCCGACGTGTGACCTGTGACTCAATCTCAGCACTGACAGCATCAGAGACAGTCTGACGACCTCACTGAGGATCCCTGTGCACTCATCTCCTCACCCGTCAGTGACCCACAAGCCCCCCCTGGGCCACTCTGAGCGGGGCTTGGAGGATGAATGCAGGCGGAGGACAGATGGGGACCCAGGCATGAGCGCAGCGTTATCTATACAGTGGGAGGACTCTGGGGGGAGTTTCAGGAGACTTCAGGTAACTTAGGCTTCACACAGTTTTCCTCTTGTAGTTAGGGTGCTAAGTCGTGTCCGACTCTTTGTGACCCCATGGACTGCAGCACACCAAGCCCCCCAGTCTTTCACCATCTCCTAGAGCTTGCTCAAACTCATGTCCGTTGAGTTGGTGATGCCATCTATCCATCTTCTTCTCTCTCATCCCTTCTCCTCCTGCCTTCAATCTTTCCCAGCATCAGTGTCTTTTCCAATGAGTCAGCTCTTCGCATCAGGTGGCCAAAGTATTGGAGCTTCAGCATCAGTCCTTCCAATGAATATTCAGGACTGACCTCCTTTAGGATGGACTGGTTGGATCTCCTTGCAGTCCAAGGGACTCTCAAGAGTCTTCTCCAACACCATGGTTCAAAAGCATCAATTCTTTGGTGCTCAGCCTTCTTTATGGTCCAACTCCCACATCCATACATGACCACTGGAAAATCCATAGCCTTGATTAGACAGACCTTTGTTGGCAAAGTAATGTCTCTGCTTTTTAATATGCTGTCTAGGTTGGTCATAGCTTTTCTTCCAAGGAGAAAAGTCTTTTAATTTCATGGCTGCAGTCACCATCTGCCATGATTTTGGAGCCCAAGAAAACAAAGTCTGACACTGTTTCCATTGTTTCTCCATCTATTTGCCATGAAATGTTGGGACCACATGCCATGATCTTAGTCTTTAGAAGGTTGAGTTTTAAGCCAGATTTTTCATGCTCCTCTTTTACCTTCATTAAGAGGCTCTTTAGTTCATAATTTCAATGAAAACCAGTAAACATGTAACATATGATTCTATCATTAGGTCTTAGTTAAATTTAGACATTAAATGGCTTTCATCATTATTCGATGATTGAACCCACGAGTAAAAAATTGTGCTTACTAAAAACCTGAAAACAATGAAAGTAACAATGAACTTGTCTTTAAAATGAAGCCCTTCAGGTTCAGTTTTGAACTGGGCATGTTAGGACAGACCCTTACTCTTGTCGTGAAATCATGGTGCACAAGTGAACTTTCTCAGACTTCTTAGAAGGAACCAGTTAATTTGTTTTGATCATAACAGGTGTCTCAGCATGAATCCAGGAATAACTTTGGCTTATAACTATTTCAGAGAAATATAGGGAGAGACGCAAGAGGATGAACAAGAGAGAGAGGGTAACCCACTGTCAGCGAATGTCAAGTGACCCAGCGGGGAAGCAGGTCCTCATGTAGAGCAGGGTGCTGCCCGCCACCTTGCGGACACCAGCTCTATGCAGAAGGACTGGCTTTCTGCTCCTGGTGGACAGGATGCACGTAGGTGAGTAACTGCAGCTGATGAGTTTGCTGCTCCAATTTTCCACGTCCCCCAGTGTCCATGCTCCCTAAACTTACAATTCCTCCCACTGAAGAAAAGCAATGTGCTTCCCCATTTCTTAGCTTTGAGCTTGACCAGTGATCTGCTCTGGTAAATTTCTGGGAGAGACAAGACCCCATGCCTGGAGAAGCACAAGCCATGGACTCTGCTCTCTGACCTTCATCTTCATCTGGAGGAGAGGATGCTGTGCTGGCCTCTGGGGCCCCGGGGACCCTCATCTGACCCCCAGATGCCTGAACTGGAGCCAACATCAGAGTCCAGCCCGGTTCTGAGCCCCACGGGGTGATGGCTGATGAAGCCACTGAGTGTCTGAAGATGCTCATAACATAAATGTCTATTATGTGATGTTTGCAGCTGTGAGTACCAGATACAGTGGCCAAGCATCAGAATATCCTTTTAGACAGGAAGACAAAGCCAGCCAGGAGATGCAGTCAAGAATTACACATTGTATATTTATGTCAATTTAATTATAAAAATTTGTAATTCTTGTAGTTTACGATGATACATCTTAATGCCCAAAGGCTTCAGGAACAATGAATTTTTGCTTTGATGTAAGCTCTGTGGGTGTCAGAGGACATTCATTTTGACACTCATCAATATTTATGGATGTGTAATAGGATTTACATCAGCAGCGCAGAAAACCTTCTTGATAAATGCAACTGCCTCACAGTAAAATACAAACATAGGTCAAATCTCATGAGGAAATAGTCGTGAATGTGAACGTGGGCACGTAGGATGTGTCTCACCCACCATCAGGGAACGGATTTACGTAACTTCATACGACTGTCATCATGACTGGTGGGAACAATAGCAAGTCCTGTTTTTCCTACTACTCACAGGATTGTTAACCTGAGCTCCGAATTCTCAGAAGAATCCATGGGTGGGCATTGCTGTTGTTCAGTCGTTCTGTCATGTCCAACTCGTTGTGACTCCAAGGACGGCAGCACGCCAGTCTTCCCTGTCCTTCACCATCTCCCAGAATTTGTTCAAACTCATGTCCATTGAGTCGGTGATGCCATCCAACCATTTCATCTTCCGTCGTCCCCTTCTCCTCCTGCCTTCAATCTTTCCCAGCGTGAGGGTCTTTTCCAGTGAGTTGGCTCTTTGCATCAGGTGGCCAAAGTACTGGAGCTTCAGCATCAGTCTTTCCAATGAGTATTCAGGGATGATTTCCTTTAGGATCAACTGGTCCGCTCTCCTAACAGGTTTCAATTATCCTACATAGTGTTATCAGCTGAAGTTGCCATTGTTTATGTCAACTATTCCTTAATAAAGTTGAATTTAAAATAAAATTTAAAAAAAGAACAGCTGTATGAAAAAGAAAAGAGGGAATGAAGGAGGCATTTGGCCTTGGGACCAGGTTGAGAGCGACGACCAAGCTTCAGGCAGCCTCCCCAGACGCCACGCCAGAGGCAGGGAGCTGGCTCTGACCCGCCGGGTGCCTCCTCGAGGTCTCCATTCAGCCAGAAGGGGGCGGCTCACATCTTCTGCCAGCCTAGAGGGGCTTCTCTTACCTGACAGTATAGCCGCCTTACAAGACGGTATATTATGCGCCTTCAGAAACCAGTCCTATGACTTAGTATCAGTGAGAGGAGAGGGAAGGAAAAATTTGCAGGTGAAGGAGCAAAAATCTGCGGTTATTTCAAAATGAAGATACCCACTTCATCCATGCTCAACAGGCAGAAGGCTAGAAAATAAGACACGTTATAATATCACCTCCTCCCATTCTCTGTCCTGGGTTTATTCCACTTTGATCCTCCTAATGAAAAATGAAAATTCTCTGTTCCAAGCAGTCCTCAGTGTAGAAGCACAGAGAGAAATAGGGAAAGGAGACGCCCCACCAAGAAAATTGCTTTCTCCTCCATCCCTGAGCCAAGCTCCGTGGCACTGGCTCTGTGAGACATCTAGAAAGTACATTTTCTGAAACGATGGGTTTTCAGGAACACGCAGCAGAGCCCACAATTAGAATAATCAGAGTCACACCACCCTGTTCTGAGCGCCATCCCCAGCCCTGCAGGAGGAAGGGGAAACGCGGGTCTGGGTGGACCAGCATGGAGGGAACGTGCACCCCGAACTCAGGATGTGTCCACCTGTTTTAGGAGCCCGGCGGCCATTGCTGCTCTGTCTGAGGGGCGAGCGCTTCCTTCAAGTCAGAAAAGCTGCTGAGGATGAAAGCAGTCTCGGCATCGTGCTTCTGCAGGGTTTTCACGTCCGTGAAGTGCCCCAAGCTCGGGATCGCTCAGAGGCTGATGGAAAGGGAACTGGGGAGGTGAACTGTCCCAACACGTGGCTCTGTTTAGACAGCCACTCCCTGTTAGTGAATGCTTAAAAACAAAACCGTTTTTAATTTGTGCTTTGATAAATGCCAACTCCTCCAAACCTCGATAAAGTGGACTATGTAACATTAAAATAAATGAGAACAGGCTCTACAAACTACAGCACCATCACACCCCCAAAGCAGAGTGAGCCTCAAGAGTGGAAGGAAATGCTAGTCCCCAGCCCCCAGGCATTGGGGAGCTAGCTGCCGGGAGGTGACCCGTGACGGTCGGGGCCACCGTCTCCGCCGCCTGCATTGGCCTCAATTACGTTTCACACACAGGCCGGTCTGAGGACGCCCTGGGCGGGGGGTGCTATTGTGTCTGGACCACAACGGCAAGAAAGCTCGAGCTTTACTAGAGGGAACTCATTGGATCCTGAGGACTAGGAATGGCTCGCTCATCAAGTAGATTTTTGGTTCTAAAGTACTGGGTCCCCAAAATTCATTTTATACTAGAAAACATTGAAAATATACTTTGTAAAAATACTGAAAAGAGAAGATTATTATTAACAGTTCCATGGCTGAATTCACTTCTTTATTACCCCTCTTTATGTGATTTTACATTGGTGAAATCTTATTAGAGTATATAAATATTATTAGATATAACACATACATTATGTAAATGTAATATCTAAAAAAGTAATCCTTACAGACATCAGTTTACTGGCTCCACAGTGTCCTCCTGGTGCCCTGTTGGCTGGAAGTAAATATTGTTATCTCCAATTTACTGATAAAGGATCTCAAAGAGGCCACAGAGTGGTCAAAGGCCACGTGGCCAGACCATAACTGGCCAGGACCTGTCTCCAAAGCTCAGGCACTTTCCCACCCTGTTCTCTTCCCTGGTTCTGCAGTCCCGACCTTCCATGGTTCATGGCAATCACTTAAAGCCATTCCTCGAGGTTCTCTTCATCATCCCCTTGTGCTGAGACAGTTTAGGGGTAAATCAGTCTGGACTTGGCATCCTCCGTAGAGAGTCCTGTTCTTTTCAGAGGAAGAAAATCACAAGCTATTCCTAGCAAACTGGTCACAGGCATGTTCTGATAACACGTGTACCACTCTCTACGTGGGCCAGGGGCAATGCTCAGGCAGGAGGAAGCTGGACAAGAAGGTGGGTTAATCTTTGTTGCAAGCAACCAATCAGAGCCTCCTTTTGTGAGCAGGTGTCACACCCCTCACAAGTTACCACTTGTTGATGGACCTCAACTCTTCCATGCGTGAGGAGTTTGGGGGGCGCTGTTCATGCTGGAGGAATACCAGGGGGGCAGGACGGGTGGGCGGCATCTGCAGACAGAGCCCCAAACCTCTGCTGGCTTCACCTTTGTCATCGCTACGTCACAACTCATCTTTCTGCATTTTCCAGCCCACACGGATGGATGGCTTTCTGTGAGGAAGAGCCTTGTGCGTCACTCTGCCCAGGCCACCTGGCTGGAAGGTGTTCACACGTCCCTACCTGTCCCTGGGGCTGGGGCTGCACCCACGCCATGCCCACTCACACAGCCACACCCGCGTGGGTCCAAGGCTTTGGGGCAGGACTGGTGGTCGCTGGGGTTGGGTGGGGTTGGGTGGGGTTGGGTGGGATCCCTCCCTGCCGGACCACCTCACCTGACCACATGGTGACAACTTGAACTGACAACAGACAATCACAAATAGTAGCTAATATTTACACTTTTCTAAAAAAAATTTTTTTTTAATGTTCATTCTTCATGTCCAGGCTGGTTACATGCATTTAATCCTCACAGAAGCCCTGCGAGGTTTCTCATTCTTGTCTCCAGTTTATAGGCAGGACAGCAAGGCCCGGAGGGATCATGTGTCTTCTCTAAGTTCCAGGGGTGGGGGGACCAGGCTGGAGCGTGTGGGACTCCACGTTTCCAACGATGGTGTCGTTTGTCTCTTGCAGCCAGTTCCTATACAACTTCTCTTATTAAAGAGGGAAAGAATCAAATATAAGCCAAGCCATAGTCAATATTCCTTATTAAAAAGCAAAACAAAAGCCTCAAATCCCCACTCATTTCCCAGTTCTCAGTAAATTGTGTTGCTGTAAATCACGAAGAAGGATCTCTGGGGTCTAGCCCTCGGAGAAGTGTGAAGGCGAAGCCTCCTCCCGGCTCCGTGCAGCAGCAGTGTGCCCTGGACGGTTCCAGGAAGGAGCAGCAGAGGGCAGAGCCGGCCTGGGTAGGACCAGCCTCCTCTGATGCTTCGCAAACAGAATCCCACAGGCTTCAGCTTTTGTTTCAGCTTTTTATTTTGTATTGAGATAAGTGGATTAACAATGTTGTGAGTTTCAGGTAAACAGAGAAGGGACTCAGCCATACATACATATACATCTATCCTTTCTCCTCCAAACTCTCCTCCCAGCCAGGCTGCCACATAACACTGAGCAGAGTTGCCTGTTCTGTACAGCAGGTCCTTGTTGGTCATCATTTAAATACAGCACTGTGGACGTGTCCATCCCAAACTCCCCAACCACCCCTCCTTCCCACTGCCACAACCAAAATTGTGTTTCTAAGCCTGTGAGTCTCTTTCTGTTTTGTAAGAAAGTTCATTTGTATCATTTCTTTTCAGATTCCAAATATAAGACATATCAACGATATTTCTCCTTCTCTATCACCTGCAGATTTCTGTTACAGGAAGTCTGTGATCTCCACACAAGTGATTGGGAAATTCAGTATACTAATTTGCCAAAAAAGTTTCTCTTTGTACATGCAGAGAGATATTGATATTTATACAGATCTATACATATTTATATGCATATATATTGATGTGCATGGCTTTCTGTACAAATGGTGGTGGTGGTTTAGTTGCTCAGTTGTGTCCAACTCTTGAGATCCCATGGTCTGTAGCCCTCCAGGCTCCTCTGTCCATGGGAATTCTCCAGGCAGGAATACTGGAATGGGCTTCCATTTCCTTCTCCAGGGGATCTTCCTGGCCCAGGGATCAAACCTGCATCTCTTGCGTTGCAGGTAGATTCTTTATCACTGAGCCACCAGGGAAGACCTCTGTGCAAATAGATATAGATACATATAGACAACTAGAACCATAATAGATGGAATCATCGTTAAATTAGGTGAATGTTTGAAGAGTTCTTTTAGATAGAGTAATTTAAATCAGTATTTTAAATCAGTTTAGGAACTTCTGAGTTGTGTTGCATAATCAATTGCCTGACTCATGGAGAAGGTAATGGCAACCCACTCCAGTGTTCTTGCCGGGAGAATCCCAGGGACGGCGGAGCCTGGTGGGCTACCGTCTATGGGGTCGCACAGAGTCAGACACAACTTAGCAGCAGCATCTTTTCTTACTGTCCCAATGGCGTTCTCATGAACATGCCGACAGGATGTAAAGCTGTAATTCGGCTGGAAATCGAGTGTCAGCTCATGGTCGTCCAGACGCAGGGAACAATCCCGCCAAAGCCAAGGTGCCGCCGGGGGGCGGCCCTGCAAGACTGAGGGTCCGGGTGACCACCCTCCCCCAGACCCGCCGCCTCCACGGCTGAGGCCCGGCTCCCGCCCCGCCCTGACAGAGACTCCGCGGACACGGTGACCCAAGCAGGCAGACCCCCCACCTCCAAGTCAGAGCCCCGGGCGCTCCGATGGGGCGAGCGCGAGGCCTGCAGCCCGGCGGGCGGCGCTGCCCACTCCTCCCCCTGGGGCAGCCTGGGGAAGGACAGGAGCGGGCAGGGCCGGGCAGGAGTTTGACCAAGCAACTAGGGCAGAGACGGACAGAACACAAGTGAAACTGCGTTCTAAGAAACAGGTCCGTTTAACTGAGTCAAATTGACTTCAACCAGTGCTGCTGGAGGAGCTACCCCGTGCCAGGTCCTATGCAGGATGTGGTAAAGAGATCACGGAGATCACGGGGAAGGAAGTCCCGGCCCCTGTGGACCCCGTGTTCCCATGCAGCTCAGCTTGGCTCTGACACCCGCTCTGCCTCTCTCTCTGGATCTTTCTCTCCCTCTCCACCCTCTCTCTCCGGGTCTCTCTGTCTCTCTCCAGCTCTCCAGCTCTCTCTCTGTCTCTCTCCCCCGCTCTCTGTCTCTCCCCCCCCCTCTCTCTCTGTCTCTCTGTCTCTCCCCCTCTCTCTCTGTCTCTCTCCCCTTCTCTCCGCCTCTCCATCTGGATCTCACTGTGTCTCCGTTCCCCCATCTGGTCCTGCCACAGGATGGCGTCGTGGTCCGCAGCCTTCTTCCGCTGCATCAAAGGCCCTGCAGCGAGTGTCCAGAGCCCTCCAGGGCTAGTGACCTGAAGGAGCCTCCTAGGAAGGCAGGGTTGGTCTGATCTCACCTCCAAGGGAAGCATCACTTACTGCGAGATGCCAGCCCGGGCCGCCCAGGCTGGAGACTATCGCGATCAGGGAGCATCTCAGAAGGACTGCAGTAGAGTCAGGGCTTCAGGGCTGGGATGGACCCGGAGGCCCCTTAGAGAGTGAGGGCAACGCCCTGACAACCCCAGGTAGCTCTGGTCCCCGGCTTGATGGCACAGGCCCCAGAGTGCCCATGTTTCACCTGATCTTCTACCCACCGAACTCCTCTGAGCTAAACCAAATGCAGCAGGAATCATAATAATAAATACATCTGACATAGAAGGGTTCTAGTATAACGTGAATATTTGAGACTCAAAATGAAGTAAACATCAGTGTAAGTAAACATTGTAACACAAATATAAATATGCTGATCAAAAGGAGAAATACAGAACAAACATAATAATCTAACTGCTACAATTTGAGTCCCGCATCCTAATATAGGAAAACCAGGTCAAGTTTTTCTCTGACACGGATGGTCTGGGGACGGCATCGCTTTGAAGTTGATCAGAACCGTGCACCTGGAGTTCGTGTCCCGGCCTTGGGGACACCTGCCGGGGGAGGGGGGGGCAGGCCGGGTGGGAAGGCCATGCAGGGCTGTGTCACAGGAGGGTGACTGTCCGCGTGGCTGGGGGAAGGGTCCCGAGTGTGTGACTTTATTGCTCCTTGCTCCAGTGTTTACACAACTGAGTGACAATAATACAAATGTAGAACTTGGTACAATATAGTCTCACGGTGAAAGCAAAGTTCTTGCTAAAATAAAACCCATGAATTCAAGTTTTATTTGACATTGTTGAGGGGCATACAATTCATAGACGTGTCCCAAAGAGACACAGTTGGCAGAATTCACACACACACGCGCACACACACACACACACACACACACAGGAACTGGTTCAGAGCCGACAGTGACTTTAATAAAAAGCACTGCTGCTCAGCCCTGGCGCTTTCTGCCTGCAGCTCATTATCAAACAGGCTGCAGAAATGTTTGAGCTTCGAAAGACTTGACTCTGTGAGTCAACGCAGGGCCCTGCAGTGATCTTGAACATTTGGGAAGTGGGTCCTACAAATGCTGCTGTAGTTAAGAACCTCTAGTCAAGCATTCAAGAGAGGAGATGCCGAAGGATTTCTCCATGGAAACTGGATCACACACGACGCAGGACATCTGTGCAATAACCCTGCAGAGACTCAGCAGATTAAATGGTGACAGCTCCAGCTGGACGAGGTTTAATCCAACATCCTGTAATTACGCTTCAGGATAGGCCAATCTAGAAAGCATCTTTTGCTAGAATTCTCATTTTTAATTGGAAAAATTAAATTTTACATATGGTTATTCTATACTAGGTGGAATAAAATTGAAAAGATCTATGACTTTGAAATATCTAGATTTAATAAAACACTAAAAATTATAATTAGAGACAAGTTATTGAATGCATTTTGCTTCATACAAATCAGTGCCAAAAAAAGATACTTTTCATGGGGACAAAATATCTGCCAACACAATATTCAAGCTAAAATATTTGCAATTTCAATACGAAAAAACACAAAATTAAAAAAAGTTCTACTGTAGCATATTTGGCTTTAAATAAACTTGGTATTTCTGCACCCTATCACAGTTCTTCTCCTTATGGTCAATTAAAAGTGTTGAAAATGTCAAAACATATAACCACAATACATAACTTTAAAAAGGAAACAGATAGTTTATACAGAGATAAATTATAAGATGAAATTATAAAAAGAGTATATTTTTAGAAAGTATGAGTGATACAGGATCATCAAGGATACAGCCAATAATTTTTAAAATTAAGTGACTATGTAATAAGAATAATAATTCTGCTTAAGTGTTTTTTAATATTCTGATAATATAAACAAGCCTTTTATATTTTGCTTCAATGTACATGAATATATGGAGAAGGCAATGGTACCCTACTCCAGTACTCTTGCCTGGAAAATCCCGTGGACGGAGGAGCCTGGTAGGCTGCAGTCCACGGGGTTGCTGAGTCAGACACGATTGAGCGACTTCACTTTCACTTTTCACTTTCATGCACTGGAGAAGGAAATGGCACCCCACTCCAGTGTTCTTGCCTGGAGAATCCCAGGGACGGCGGAGCCTCGTGGGCTGCCATCTATGGGGTCGCACAGAGTCGGACACGACTGAAGCCATTTAGCAGTAGCAGGACATAAATATATAATATTTTCTTTCTTAAACAAATACTTCAAATTACATAATTTTAACACTTTCAGCACCTTTTCAGTCCCAGCTTGTCTACCTCTGCTGAGGTGACAAATTACACAGTTGCCTTGGTTACAGGGCATTAGCCCAGCATCAAATGAAGTGGTGTCTTTGATGTTCATATTTCTACCCTCAGGTTGAAGCCACGACTGGGCTGAGGCCCAGTTGGGGTGTTCTTGGTCCTTTCCCATAATTATCTTAGAACCTCGATTCAATTGAAAGGAGAGGAATGTGAAAATGAAATTAAAACGGAAATGAGGAGGATTTTCCTTCTGGGAAGATGGACTAGACACACTTTTCCTCTCTTCCTCTCATTAAGCATAACTAATAACCTTGACCATAATAGATAAAACAAGCATGAGCAGGCTCAGAAGGGAGGCTTCCCCGAGAGCCTCTGGACCCAAGGAATGACACACGGTGAGCTCCCTGTGTTCCCCAGGCTCAGGGAAAGAGAGACAGGCGAGCACAGGGGCCACCAGGAGACCCCAGCAGAAGCCCAGGGCAGGAGCAGCCCCAGACAGAGTCCTTTCAGCCAAGAACCTCTGCTCCAGCCACACCACACCAAGTCCCTGTCCGCCAATCATCCCAGGCGAGCGGGCACCCGCCTGTGCCCTGCTCTCCCGGTCGCAGGACAGCGGCCCCCTCCACCGCCCAGCTAGTGTCAGGGTCGTCAGCTGGAACAGGTTTAAATAGCAACACCCAGATTCTTACTCCATGATGCTCAAAATAGCCAGTTTTCAGTCAGTACCCATGCACCGTACCAAGAAGCAGGAAGATCTCAGAGTGCATGAAAGGAGACAGAAAGGGGCTGCTTCAGTCGTCTGACCAAGACTTGACAGCCGCCATCACAGGCGTGCCATCGTGAGCAAGCCACACAGGGGACACGGATGCAGAGAACGGGACCCCGGCAAAGAAATGAAAATCTCCAAGAGAGAAACAGAAGATACAAGGAACGCAGTAGAAACGTCAGAGCCAACAGTCTGAGCGACAGAGCAAGTTAGGACACTAATAATCACGGACTAAGGAGTCAGTTACCTCTATTCGGTGCTTCTAAGGCCCCAAAAAAGAAAGCAACAAAATGCATACGCCCACTCATCTCTAGATTCTTTTAAAAAACTTCTAGAAATATATTTTTATTTATTACATTTTTATTGAAGTATAGTTGATTTACAATGTTGCGTCATTTCAGATGTGCGGCAAAGTGATTCAATTATACATACGTATGTGTCTTTTTTTCAGATTCTTTTGACTTACAGATTATTAGCAAATATTGAGTGTAGTGCCCTGTGCTATACCCTAGGTTCTTGCGGATTATGTTTTAAATACAGTTGGGTGTATATGTTAATCCCAAACTCCTAATTTCCTCTTCCCCCTCACCTTTCTCGTTTGGTAACTGTATTTTAAAATCCCCCGCCTGCCTCCCGCCCCCCTCCACGCTGGGGAGGATGATCTCAGGCGCTCCCCCTTGTACGCAGTGTGTTATTGGTGGCCTTGGAGCAGGCCTGCCAGTTCTGTTTGATGCTACATCTCATTTCTACACATGCCAAGATGCATAAACATGTAATCAGAAGCCTTTCAAACTGTTTTCACACTTCCCCACCGGTAATATTTCACCCAATAACTTCATTTCCACATCTTTGATTCTTGCAATGACACATTTAACACTGTGAATATCCAATGCCAGGCTGAAAAAGATGTTTGCCTCCTGTGATGTGTTACTGAATATCAGAAGGGCTTCCAAACCCCTTTCTGCCTTTCCAAAAGGAATCCAAGTGTATTTACACAGCACTGATTTAAACATAAAGTCCTCCTCTTTAAATATTATTGATGTCTCAGTTTCTAGATGATAAATAATTATGTGTGCCAACCTCTGGTTTTTAAAGCATATTTCACAGGCACTATCTCATTTCAGGGTCACAAACCCTGGGGAGGAGACGTGATAGGTAGGTGGGTATCATCACAGACACACTGTCTGGGGGAAGAGATTAGGAATAAACATTTGCATCTGCCACTGGTCACCCACAGTGGTTTCCCTGGTGGCCCAGTGATAAAGAATCTGCCTGCAATGCGGGAGATACAGGTTCGATCTCTGGGTCAGGAAGATCCCTGGAGAAGGAAATGGCAATCCACTCCAGCATTCTTGCCTAGAGAATCCCATGGTCAGGGGAGCACGATTGTCTACAGTCCATGGGGCCACAAACAGTCTGACACAACTGAGCAAGCAAGCAAGCTTCCCCAGTTGCATATTGGCCTCCTCTGTCCTTGGGGTCTCATCTTCTTCCAGGTTACCCACCTGTCTAAGCATCAGATCCCACCCAGAAAGTCACTATTTTGCGTTCTTGGGTACTCACTCTAGATTTCCACACTTCTTTCCAGTTCCTGGATCTGCTAGCAAGTGAGTCATTTTTCTGCCCCTTGTCTGATCTTCAGGCTGTTTACTTTCTTCCCTATAAATGCACCCGGATCTTCCTCACCTCTGCCCACGGCCACCTGCCAGGTCACCTTCCTGGGAGGCTCTTCTGACTTCTGGCTCCTTGAACTCTGCCTCCCAAAATGTAGTTCAAATCCTACCTCCTCCTAGAGTCCTTCCATTGGAATTGCTAAAGCAATTAATGTCAAAGTAATTCATCTGGCAGTGAGTCTAAAAAAGAATCTTGTGATATATTGTTATTTTACTCATCATGCATTTATATCTTGATTCTTAGACTCAATTATCTTTTTATCAGGAAGAAGATCTTTAAATAGTCTTTGTATTTTTATTTATTTTTATTAATTTATTTATTTTAGTTGGGGGCTAATTACTTTACAGTATTGTAGTGGTTTTTGCCATACATTAACGTGAATCAGCCATGAGTGTACATGTGTTCCCCATCCTGAACCCCCCCCTCCCACCTCCCTCCCCATCCCATCCTCTGGGTCATCCCATTGCCCCAGCCCTGAGCATTTGTCTCATGCATCGAACCTGGAATGGCGTTCTGTTTCACATATGATAATATACATGTTTCAATGCTATTCTCTCAGATCGTCCCACCCTCACCTTCTCCCTCAGAGCCCATAAGACTGTTCTATGCATCTGTGTCTCTTTTGCTGTCTCGCATATAGGATTATCGTTACCATCTTTCAAATTCCATATATGTGCATTAGTATACTGTATTGGTGTTTTTCTTTCTGGCTTACTTCACTCTGTATAATGGGCTCCAGTTTCATCCATCTCAATAGAACTGATTCAAATGTATTCTTTTTAATGGCTGAGTAATATTCCATTGTGTATATGTACCACAGCTTCCTTATCCATTCGTCTGATGATGGACATCTAGGTTGCTTCCGTGTCCTGGCTATTGTAAACAGTGCTGCGATGAACACTGGGGTACATGTGTCTCTTTCAATTCTGGTTTCCTCAGTGTGTATGCCATTCACCATTGCAATGAAAAGAATAAAATACTTAGGAATATATCTACCTAAAGAAACAAAAGACTTATATATAGAAAACTATAAAACACTGATGAAAGAAATCAAAGAGGACACAAATAGATGGAGAAATATAGTGTGTCCATGGATTGGAAGAATTAATATAGTGAAAATGAGTATACTACCCAAAGCAATCTATAGATTCAATGCAATCCCTATCAAGCTACCAACAGTATTTTTCACAGAACTAGAACAAATAATTTCAGTTTGTATGGAAATATAAAAAACCTTGAATAGCCAAAGCAATCTTGAGAAAGAAGAATGGAACTGGAGGAATCAACCTGCCTGACTTCAGGCTCTCCCACAAAGCCACAGTCATCAAGACAGTATGGTACTGGCACAAAGACAGAAATATAGATCAATGGAACAAAATAGAAAGCCCAGAGATAAATCCACGCACCTATGGACACCTTATCTTTGACAAAGGAGACATGAGTATACAATGGAGAAAAGACAATCTCTTTAACAAGTGGTGCTGGGAAAACTGGTTAACCACTTGTAAAAGAATAAAACTAGAACACTTTCTAACACCATACACAAAAATAAACTCAAAATGGATTAAAGATCTAAACGTAAGACCAGAAACTATACAACTCCTAGAGGAAAACACAGGCAAAACACTCTCCGGCATAAATCACAGCAGGATCCTCTATGACCCACCTCCCAGAATATTGGAAATAAAAGCAAAAATAAACAAATGAGACCTAATTAAACTTAAAAGCTTTTGCACAACAAAGGAAACTATAAGCAAGGTGCAAAGACAGCCTTCAGAATGGGAGAAAATAATAGCAAATGAAGCAACAGACAAAGAATTAATCTCAAAAATATACAAGCAACTCCTGCAGCTCAATTCTGGAAACATAAACGACCCAATCAGAAAATGGGCCAAAAAACTAAACAGACACTTCTCCAAAGAAGACATACAGATGGCTAACAAACACATGAAAAGATGCTCTTTGTATTTTTATAATGACTGTGTGTGTGCTTAGTCACTCAGTCGTGTCTGAGTCTCTGCTGCCCCAAGGACTGTAGCCTGCCAGGTTCCTCTGTCCACGGGATTCCCCAGGCAAGAATACTGGAATATATAACAAATCACAGAAAAGGTGTTCCATAGGTCTCTGCTGGTTTCATTTGACCTGGAAATAAAATTTTCTCACTAGAAATACCACTTCCTAATAGAATGTTATCATACTTTGATTTTTTAAAATGTCTCTTCTAAGACTGTCTAATGACAGGTAACTAGACAAATTATCTAGTAGAGGAAACAATGCATTTCTTTTCAAAAACGTAGCAGTTTAAAAATGTCCGTAAAGGGAAATCTTTGTACCCAAAATGTCACAATTAGAAATGCAACCGTAGAGAATCGTATATGTGGTTATTGTGGGGTGAAAGCTTTCAGCAGATGGTCAGAGTGAACAGAGAAGACAAAATGGAGGCATATGGGGATCAAATGGTACCTTCATCTCACATGGAGGCTACTCGAGAGGATGGAGCCTAGCCTGAGAGCTAGCGGGAGTCTGGAGAGAGGCCTTGCACCGTCAGGACCCTCCGGGAGTCCCAGGGAACACCCGGCCTGGAAGTGGGGCGGCGGCTCCTGCTCCCGTAGGCTCGGCCGGGAGGGGCGGCAGGCCCGCGCCTGCGTGCCCGGGTTAGAGTCCACGCCACGTGGATGGGACTCGCTGGAGAGATTTAAGGAAAAGGGCAGCTTACTGGGTGTTATACTACCTTTTAAAATAATCACCTTTGCTGTTGTGGAGAGAACGGGCTGGTCAGGAGTGAGCAGAAAATGTAGAGATGAGTTAGGAGACAGTTGTGAGAGTCTGAACAGGAAATGATGGCAGCTTGTGTTGGATTTAACAGGCATCTGTGGAGAAAAGATTTGATGCAAGACGTGGATTCAAGATACGAGATGGATGGAAGAGATATATGGATTGGAGATGTGTTTTATTCCAGATCATTTCTAAGTTTGGGGCTTAAGTAATCAGGTGGATGGTATGCTAGCTAACTGAACTATGAATAATATAATCTAGGGCAAAATATCTCCCAGGAAGTGTCCTCACGGACCAAGGAGGCATCTTCCTTTTTTATAAAAACACACCTGTAAGTACAGGTAATGAAGCACTTCCTCGGGGCATCACAAAGACAGAACGGAAACTTAAAACATCTGTAACGCCACGAACTGTACATTTTACCCTCTCACGGAGCTTCCCTGGTGGCTCAGTGGTAAAGAATCCACCTGCAATGCGGGAAACCTGGGTTCCATCCCTGGGTCGGGAAGAGCCCCTGGAGGAGGAAACCGCAACCCACTCCAGTATCCTTGCCTGAAGAATCCCGTGGACAGAGGAGCCTGGCGGGCTGCAGTCCAGGACTCAGGGTGGGACACAAATGAGCGACACACACACACACACACACACACACACACACGCGCGTGCGCGCGCGCGCGGAAAGGTAGCTAATGCTCAGAAATACGCAGTGTCCTCAAAGTAAAGGAAAATCCCAAGCTCAGGAGGATGACCCTTAACCCCCCCGCGGTGGGGGCTCCCTCCTCCTCCAGACTCAGGTATGGCCGCGTCCCTGGGGCGGGGTCTCTGCGGATGCGCTCCCGACCCGCACCCGCCGGCTCCTGCCCGCTAAGCTGACCGGCGCTGGGGCAGGAGGGCCGCCTCCAGCCCCAGTGCCCATCCCTGAAGGAGTCCCGTCAGTGGGATTCCCAGACCAACCGCTAACCCCGAAGGAAGCAAGGAAGGAGAGAGGAAAGAAGAAGCATTTTCTGTTTAAAAACCTGTGTGATTAGGAACAGCTTTGCCCCGGTAAATGAATTCACACGATAAAGCCAGATCTTGTCAGTTGTACATCTGACTCTGCTATTTCATTACACCTATGCTTCTATTAGTTTGGGAGGACAGTTTCTTTTGACCATCTCAAATTGTTTCAACTATACAAAGGAGAAAAAGAGAAGTTTGCGGTGGGGTCCAGGAACCCCCAGTGTCTAGGGCAGTGGTGAGACTCCAAGTGAGACAGCAAGGGCCATAGCTTTGCAAGGAGTGTGAATTCCAGGGCAGCCCCTAGGGACACTCACGTCTGCCCCCTCCGCCTGCCTCCTCCTGTCATCATGAAGCTTAAAGCCTGGTCTACAAAGAATTTTCTCCACAGGAAATGAATACTGAGTTTCAGTAAAGCATTTGGATTTAGCTTCCAAGCAATGAAAAAGATGAGGGGAAAAATGAAAAAGGAGGCAGGAGAGGAGTCTTCTTTGCAGACAGGACATCCGGCAGGTTTTCACCTGACACAGACTCAGCCTTCGGGACATGAAGGGTCAGTGACTATCTGCCTTTCTCCTTTCTCCACACTCTCCCCTCCTCAGGCTGGGTGCCCTCACTCTTCACTAATAGAAGGTCCACGGGGGCTGCAATGGGAGATATTCTGTGGGCTTGGAGGCTACGCTGTTGCCATGGCAACTCCGGGGAATCAGAACAAGTCTGAACAGGTCAGAGAGCGGAAGGCAACCTCGCTCTGCTCCACTTCATCAGCCTTTCATCGGCTCCTGTGACTTCCCTCCAGGAGACCAGCTGGACGTCCTGCCAACCACGCCTGGCCAGGCTCTAGAACCGACTCCTGCTTTGTGAACTGTCAGTGGCTGTTTATGGATCCCCTCACATTAAGAAGGCCCCTCAGAGAGCAGGTGTTTGAAGCCGGATGCCAGAGCCTGGGTCCTGACCCACAGCTGTGAGTTTGAACCTGGGTTAGTGATCTAATGCCCCTGTTTGCCATCTCACCTCATCCACAAAGGGGAGCTGACATCACTCACCTGAAGACATCAGTGCTCCCCTTCCTAAGGCTGTGAGCACTGAGGACTGCTTATCAGACACTTAGAACGCAGCTCGAACCACAGTATGTCAGAGTCAGAACAAACTGAATGTGATCTAAGAATAGAAGCTATTGCCTTATGATCCTAGGGCTGTGTAAAAACAAAATGCATATGATTTCTGCCATGTCATCAGGACCAGCTACAGAACAAGTGACCTGGGTCCACTGCTCGCCGGGCCAGGCACGGGAGTGAGCACTTTGCCTGTTTATGGTTTTAGTTCTCACTTGTTTCCTGTTCTTCTAGTTCATTTACAAGAGGAGATGTTCCCCCTGCCCCCCCACACACACACACTTCCTGACCTGGGGATCCCAGAACAAACATGGTCCTAATTACAGGGACCACAGACACCCACCTCCATGTGGTTTAGCCACAGTGAGTTTACAGTTGTAGTCAACAAATACTGTGAGCTGATTATAAGAAATACAAGAGGTCGAAAGTCCAGCATAACCGTGTTCTGAGCATATTTAACAGAGAAATTGATAGTGTTGCTGTGAAGGCTTTTGAGGCTTATCCCAAGGTTAATTCTTCTTTTTTCCGCACTGTGTGGCCTGTGGAATCTTAGTTCCGCAGTCCAGGACTGAACCCATGCACCCCAAAATGGAAGCATGGACTGGAACCACTGGGCTTCCAGGGAAGCCCTTAATTCACTTTTAATAAACTTTGAAATTTCAGTGGTTCTAGAAGTTCTGAGGAAGAGAATGTGAGGGAAGGACATGGGAAGCTGATGGACTTCATCACCTGTGAGAATCAATGGTTTTATTATAACCCTCTACCCGCATCCACAGATCTCAATTTTTGGTGAGTTTAAGAAATAGAAGACCCAGATTCACGTTCCCCTAGCCTGGGAAATGTAAGGGATATTTTTAAATAATCATACACTAGAAATGGACTAGCTGGCTCCGGGGAGCAGCCCAGGTGAGAACTGCTGGTCTCATATTATGCTTGCAGTTGGCTGGTCTTAGCCTTCATCCCACTCAGGCAAGTTCCCTCTGCTCCTGTCTTATTTCAGATTTTTTATTAGAAATGGATGCTGAATTATAACCTATGCTTTCAGCCACCTATAGATATAATTATAATCTTCCCCCCTTTAATTTGGCAATCACTAAGCATTATTATGTTTTCTTATTCAAAAAAAAAAAAGTGCTCTTGCCTTCCAGTCAAATCTGCCATCCAGTGGGTCCAAAATCTCCGTTTCTCCTCTCCTCTTGTCTGGGACATGCTGCCTCCATCATGAAATCAGACAAGTCAAGTGTGAATCCCAGTTCCAATGAGACAACAGGAGTGTTACTCATTGATGAGACGCAGTGTCATGTATATGGAGTGTGGGCAGTGCCCAGCACACAGCTGGACCGCAGTAAAGGATGGAGCTGTCAGCATCTCTGTTGGGGGTGTGCTTCTCCAGGAAACCCTGGTCCCCACATCAGGACCACCTCCCTCTCCCCAGTGCCTCCTCTCAGGCCCCCACCCACCCCCATCCCCACCCGCAAACTCAGCACATCAGGGGGCTGGGGCTGCCCTGGGGCTCAGCACAAACCCTGCTGGTGCAGACAGGCTCCTGTCCAGCCCTGGACAGCAGGCCAAGCAGGTGGATGAGAGCCACCATGCCCCGGGCTGAAGAGCGGCATGCTGGTCACCAGGCAGAGGAATTTGCTGGAAATGGAACCTAAGATTGAATACGCCCTGGAGTGGACAAGGCTGGGAAGAGACTGCAGTTCCTCAGACAAACTGAGAAGAGCAGCACTTTTGTGTGGACAGGGCTCTGTTCGTAACGTACCCACAGGAAATGGGGCATGTCATTTCTGAAAATATCAAGTCTTAAGTTCTTACATTTTACTGCAGTTGTTAAGAAGCAGATTATTTTCTCCTGACAAGTTCAAAGGACTTTTACAGGCCATTCAGGAGGGAATTATTCAGCAGACTTGTTCACTTTGCTCTCTTCACTCAAAGTCATGCCTATTAGATTCTGGAACAAAAAAATAACAATATCATTTTGGTTCTAACACTTTCACTATCACCTGCTTGCTGTATTTGTCATTTGCCATGAACTTTCATCAGCACTGCAGGTTAAACCTACAGGCAGCAAATGCATTTTGAGAAGTGGAGTTAGATGTGCAAGGTTTTAGCTGTTTATAATTCCTGTGACTTACAGTCCAATTTTAAGAGATTATATCTATATTTTTCCATATTAGCCATAATGAGACTTTCATAGAGCAAATAGATATTGCACTTATTGCTGGCAATCACATCACAGATATATAGCCAATGGAGAACTGGCTCTCTGTAAGACCTTGATTTCCAATTTGTTCAAAACACCAGAAATTATGTACAAATTTTTTCATGTACTTTCTGCATTAAAGTTCACTAAAGAACACAATGTATGCATATTCATAAAGGCCAGATGTTACCGGGTGAAACAGATTCCCCAAGCAATTATGTTTTTGGCAGGCATGAGTCGACTGTCCTCAGATGGTCAGAGCTTCCCAAGGACCTTGAATGTGTTGGTCAGATCTCATGTCCCAACAATAAAGCAATCACTAATTCTCTGGGCTTTTGAGAACTGAAAGCTCAGACACGACTCAGGGGGCTTTATTTTGAGACCATAGTCTTTTTTCTTTCCTGCATGCTAAGATTGTTTCTCAGTGACAAGGGGGAGAGAAATTCTCCATCACATGGGTACCTGGCTGAGGCTCCCTTTCTGACAGTTTCCATCTCCTCCATGTTCTGTGTTCCCCGAAATCCTGGCTCTAAATCAGGAGGGTCAGCTGGGAGACAAACTGGGGAGGAAGTGGGAGAAATCCCCTCTCTGCTTGACTTGACTTCTGAGTTCTGCCTCGAGAATCAGTCCTCTGAATTCACTACACATTAGTCAGTGGGGCCATTTCTATTTTGATTCTTAAACCTGACTTCTTGCTTCACACCTCTGAGGAGCTTCGGGGCTCTGAGAACAGTCCATCCCAAATGACAATTTCTTTCTCGCTTTTGTGCATATAAAATGTCAGCTATTTCAGATAAAATGCAATCATACTTGCCCCATGCATTTAGGTAAGCAAACTATGATCTTAACATGAAAATTTACCTACTTTACTATACATAATTAGAATTTTTGAGTATGCTTATTTTCACAGAAAAAATAAACAGGTTCTCAAAATATGGGTGACTATTTTAAGTGTTTCGGAAACAGAAACACTAAGACCAAGATGGGAAAGGAGCAACAGCCTCTTTGAAAGGGGAGGTGGCGGCTGCTCTTAGGTGGAAAGTTCTTAGAGACGCTCCCAGCACGGCCCTCAGAGGGGAGTGACAGACCGGAGTGAGCCTACACTGTGGCCCAGAGTTTCCCGGGCAGGGTGCCTTCCTGCAGGTTCTTGGTTCACTTTCATAACCTTCCAGAAAACGCCCCTCCCTGGTCAAATCTCCTCCTGGACCCGCTCTCTCATGCCTGGGGAAATGATCCAGAAGCCGGGTGTAGCCGTCTCCAGTGGAATTGATCCAGCAGTGACCTTCAGCAGCACCTGTTACGTCAAGACAGTGGAAGGTGCGGGAGAGACTCGGGGGTCCTGGAGCCGGCATCTCCCCGGGAGGAAGGAGCAGACCCCCCGAGTAAACTGCTCGGGCCTCACACACACAACCCCTGCCCCTCAGCCGGGGGGCCTCCTGCCGACTCCAGGCTCCACCCTCCCTCCCCGATTTCTGCAGAGTCCTGCCCCTTTCTACTCTCACAGTGGCTTCCTCTAAGCGTGTGTTCTGATGGCTCCCGATGCTCTACATGTCAAGACTGGAGAGAAGTCAGCGCAGACAGTACTAGAATGAGCACTCTCCAAAGTGCAGCCCCGTGACAATCCAGACACAGCAATTCTCACCAATTCTCACTCTGTGGACCTGTTACCACTCACATTGAGCAGAACTCCAGGCCCGGGCAGTCCATCCGCTATCTCTTTGGCCAAGTGCCCTGACTGGGAAGAATGTCCCCACAAAGCCTGAGGTCCTTGCTAGAGCCTGCTCCCCTTGCTCAGTGCCCCCAGGCTCCCCAGTGGCCACATGCCCCCTTGCCCGCACATGGCCTTGACCACCCTCCCAGCTTGTCTTCACCTGCTCTCTGGCCCCTGTACCAGCTGATGCACTCAACCTCTTCATTTCAAGATCCAGAGGGGATGAGTCAACAGTGGGTTCTGCATGGAGGCTGGAACGCACCCCACCCCAGATTCTCCAGCTCGTCCACGAGCTCCCCATGGCGTCACACACTGCCCTCTGCTGGTCACAGAATCGTAGCGTCACAGAGAGCGATGTATTTTACACTCGCTGTTTGGAGAAAGCTATTTCAGAAGCATTTTCATGCTGGTCCCTTTTTACCTTTGTAAACCCATCTTGGTGTCACTGGATCAACAACCATCTTGCGGTACCTGGTTCATCCTACCTGCAGCATTGCTGGAGACCATGTTTGGTGTAAAAGTGATTCCAACAGGTGACACGTTTGTTCCTTGAGGAGGAAGGGTCGTTGTCATGGGCGATTGGGCCAGAATGGACTGGCTGTTCTTGAGGAACTGCCTGATGACATAGAGCTACCTCAGATGAGACAATTTTCCTCCAAGCTGGTCTCAGCAGTGTCCCCGGATTTGACTGGGCCGTGCGGGCTGATGTCTCTGGTCTCAAAAGTGTCCCCTGACTTTATCTTCATTCGTAGGAAATAGAAGAATGACAGAAGCCATTCTGAAGACACGACTGTTTCTGTGATACATGTGAGCCCCTTCCAATCCTCACAGTCCCAAAGGAACCGGTCTCACAGAGAATGGCACGGCTCACAAGTAATGAATTTGCTGAAAAGAATGGACTTCAGAAATGAGAATATGATTTACACTCAAGAACCACAGCTCTCACTTTTGCAGTAGACCACCTAAGAGAAGTAAGAGCCTGGACGCTCTCCACGACATCACGGTGGCATACCCTGACAACACGCTGCAGACGGAGCAGCACCCCCTCCTCGGGGACTTTCCCAAGGAAAAGCACCCCATGGTCCCCAGTATCCCGTGGACACCCTCCCGACATTTCCCCCAACACCCCATGGATGCCCTCCCCTCAACATCCCCCGATACCCTGCGGACACCCTCCCCGATACCCCAAGGACACCCTCCCCATGACGTCTCCTGATACCCTGTGGACACCCTCCCTGATACCCCACAGACACCCTCCCCTCAACATCCCCTGATGCCCCATGGACACCCTCCCCGATACCCCACAGACACCCTTCCTATGATGTCCCCCAATACCCCATGGACACCCTCCCTGATACTCCACAGACACCCTCCCCACGATGTCCCCCGATACTCTGTGGACACCCTCCCCGATACCCCATGGACACCCTCCCCACGACGTCCCCTGATACCCTGCGGACACCCTCCCTGATACCCCACAGACACCCTCCCCACGACGTCCCCCAATACTCTGTGGACACCCTCCCCGATACCCCATGGATAGTCTCCCCGACACCCCATGGATGCCCTCCCCGCAATGTCACCTGACACCTTGTGGATACCCTCCATGACACTCCGTGGATGCCCTCCCCTACACCCTGTGTACACCCTCCCCCAATACCCCATGGATCTCTCCCCACAACGTCCCCCAACATCCCATGGATGCCCTCCCTGACACCCCGTGGATGCCCTCCCCATGACATACCCTGACATCCTGTAGACTCCCTCACCAATATCACTTGGAATCCCTTCCTGATACCCAATGGACTCCACCCTGACACCCCATGTATGCCCCCCAATACCCCATAGATGCCCTCCCCACGACATCCCCCGATACCCCATGGAAGTGCTCCCTGGTACCCCATGGACACCCTCTCTGACACCCCATGGACGCCCTCCCCATGACATCCCCCAATACCCCGTGGATGCCCTCCCTGATACCCTGTGGACACCCTCCCACACACCATGGATGCCCTCACCGTGATGTTCTCCAACACACCGTGACCGCCCTCCCTGATACCCCATGGACACCCTCCCCGACTCCTTGTGGACACCCTCGCTGTGACATCCCCCAATACCCCGTGGACGTCCTCACCGATACCCATGGACACTCTCCCCTCAACATTCCCTGACACCCCGTGGGCAACCTCCCTAACACCCCATTGATGCCCTCCCCACGAGGTTCCCCAGTACCACATGGACACCCTCCCCGATATCCTGTGAATGCCCTCCCCAGAAACACCGTGGACGCCCTCCCCATGACATCGCCTGACACCCCATGGACACCCTCCCTGATAACCCGTGGACACCCTAATCAATACCATGTGGATGCCTTCCCTGACAATGTGTGGACGCCCTCCCCACAACGTCCCCTGACACCCAGTGGGTGCTCCCAGACACCCCATGGACGATCTCTCTGCAATATTGCCCAAACCCCATGGATGCCCTTCCCAAGATCCCATGGATACCCTCCCTGACTCCCCATTGCTGCCCTCCTCTACACCCCATGGGCGCCCTCTCTGATACCCTGTGGGCACCCTCCACTCAACATCTTCTGATAACATATGTACACCCTCCCAGACACCCCATGGACGCCCTCCCCATGATGTTCCCCAACACCCTGTGGACACCCTCTACAACACCCCGTGTATGCCCTCCCTTACACCCCATTTACACCCTCCCCAATACCCCAGGGACCCACTCCATACAACCTCCAACATCCTGTGGATGCCCTCCCTGACACCCCACGGACACACTCCCATTGACATCCCCTGGCACTCCATGGATGCCCTCCCCAATATCCCATGGACGCCCTTCCTGCTACCCTGTGGACTCCACCCCGACACCCTGTGGATGCTCCCCCCAGTACACCATATATGCCCTTCCCTCGACGTCCCCTGACCCCCTCCCCACAACGTAACCTGACACCCCATGGATTCCCTACCTAATATCCCATTGACCCACCCCCTGCTACCCCGTGGACGCCCTCCCCAAAGCTTTTTCATTCTCCTCTTTCACTTTTATCAAGAGGCTCTTCAGTTCCTCCTCACTTTCTGCCATAAGTGTGGTGTCATCTGCATATCTGAGAATATTGATATTTCTCCTGACAATCTTGATTCCAGCTTGTGCTTCACCCAGCCCAGAGTTTCTCATGATGTACTCTGCATATAAGTTAAATAAGCAGGGTGACAATATACAACCTTGACGTACTCCTTTTCCAATTTTGAACCAATTTGTTGTTTCATGTCTGGTTCTAACTGTTGCTTCTTGACCTGCAAACAGATTTCTCAGGAGGCACGTCAGGTGGTCTGGTATTCCCATCTCTTGAAGAATTTTCCACAGTTTGTTGTGAGGGGAGCTACCCCACGTCTGAGGTCAGGGGCGGCAGCTGCGCTTTGCTGGAGCAGCTATGAAGAGATACCCCACGTCCAAGGTAAGAGAAACCCAAGTAAGACGGCAGGCATTGAGAGAGGGTGTAAGAGGGCAGACAGACTGAAACCACAATCACAGACAACTAGCCAATCTGATCATACGGACCACAAACTTGTCTAACTCAATGAAGCTAAGCCATGCTATGTGGGGCCACCCAAGATGGACGGGTCATGGTGGAGAGGTCTGACAGAATGTGGTCCACTGGAGAAGGGCATGGCAAACCACTTCAGTATTCTTGCCTTGAGAACCCCATGAACAGTATGAAAAGGCAAAAAATAGGACACTGAAAGATGAACTCCCCAGGTTGGTAGGTGCCCAATATGATACTGGAGATCAGTGGAGAAATAACTCCAGAAAGAATGAAGGGATGGGGTTATGACAGAGGATGAGATGGCTAGATGGCATCACCGACTTGATGGACATGAGTTTGGGTAAACTGTGGGAGTTGGTAATGGACAGGGAGGCCTGGCGTGCTGCGGTTCATGGGGTCACAAAGAGTCAGACACCACTGAGCGACTGAACTGAACTGAACTGACACAGTCAAAGGCTTTGGCATAGTCAATAAAACAGAAGTAGATGTTTTTCTGGAACTCTCTTATTTTTTCAATGATCCGATGAATATTGGCAATTTGATCTCTGGTTCCTCTGCCTTTTCTAAATCCAGCTTTAACATTTGAAACTTCTTGGTTCACGTACTGTTGAAGCCTCGCTTGAAGAATTTGGGGCATTAGTTTGCTAGCATCTGAAATGAATGCAATTGTGCGGTAGTTTGACCATTCTTTGGCATTGCCCTTCTTTGGGATTGGAATCAAAACTGACCTTTTCCAGTCCTGTGGCCACTGCTGATGGGATGTGAACCATTACACTAAAAATAAGAACTCATACAGAAGGGCACTGAGTAGGCCACGAGTTTTCCCACCAGGCCTCTTTGATGACATAAGCCAAAATAATTGTGAAATTCAGTAGAAGAACGTGGTGAACGGTTGAAAGAACAGTAAATGCCAGAGCCCATAACTGAAAGCTCTTAGCAAAGCCCTTCCTTGTGTGTTATGCTGCCATTAGCTGCAGGAGAACCTCTATGGATCCTCTGGTTCACAGATTCTTGGCCCATCGTTACCCCAGGCTTCTTATTCCTAGGAGTGGAGAGTAAGCTTGCTCTCCAGGGGCCAGATTATAAAAGCTTAAACAGCAAAGAGAAATGGATAGGAGTCTTGTGATCGAGGAAGACAGGGCATCAGACTCAGGAAGTGAATCCCCACTGCCCAGCGACCTACCTTTAGGAGGCTGGGAATCCTAGCCGCGTGCAGGAGATATGTTTCAGTCTTGAATGTGTATCACCTTAAACCCGCAGCACACACCTCATTGTAAATGAGAGGATGGGGTGTATTATTCTTGATGGAATCTTGTTGTTATTGCCAATTTACA
This sequence comes from Okapia johnstoni, assembly GCA_024291935.2. Lineage (NCBI taxonomy): Eukaryota > Metazoa > Chordata > Mammalia > Artiodactyla > Giraffidae > Okapia > Okapia johnstoni. The sequence continues at coordinate 75,868,767 of CM044309.1, forward strand.
GAAAATCACAGATTCAAAAAAGTGCCGATTTTAATAGCTTTACACAAGTAGGCTTCACTGAAATAGTAAAGCCATTGTGAAATCAAATAATACTGCCAAGGAAAGACAACTATAAATTCAAAAAGTATTGCCATCTTATTCCTAAAACAACAAACTCTGAATCAGCACAAGACTTTCGGTACACTATTCCTTAAGAGTAAACTCTTCAACTGACAAATATCAGTGCCTTGCATGCTTGGAATAGTCAGTCAAGTAGAAATTTTTACACAACAAAATCAATATGTGTCACTAAAATTGTTTTTTAGTTGTAAGAAATGATCTAGGATATTCAGATCATTCATAATGCCTGTCATAAACAAAATGTCCAATAACATCACACTCACGCTTCCTAATCCATCACCAGGACTGACGGCTTGAGATTCATACTTCATGCTGCCAGAAGGGTCTCACCAACGGTCACACTGAATTTGTTTTGTGGAATGACATTATATGCAGCATCACGATGGATTATGATCACAAAAGGCTTTATTTATCAAATCATAAAGCTCATAAAATGCTTTATTATGCAACTATTTATGAAAATAAGAATACAGTTTAGCATTGAAACATTGTGATATTGACTAGTTCATCAAATTCTAAATCTATAATCTTATTATATGTTATGGCAATGATTTATTCTTTGGAAAAGTAGAGTAGAGGGCTCTAATGCATCTTTGTTTAAATAGCACAGCATGTATGAAAGTATTTTGTTGGTATAATCAGAACACAGGTATCTTTCTCACTGACATAAAGAATAGTTCGTGGTATTTTTTGGTCAAAACTGAACCTCTGGTGGCAATGATGTGAGTAACTGCAGAAAATCGCACAAGTGACGTCCTTTAAGGGTGAGAAGGAGGGCAATGCCCGTGATCGGGGAGACGCAGGAAGTGACGTCCTTTAAGGGTGAGAAGGAGGGCAATGCCTGTGATCAGGGAGGCGCAGGGAGGGAGTAGAGCGCACTCAGACTGCACGTCTCTGCTTCCTGTTTAAACAAGGGTCACTCAGGTCTCAGCGAAATTCACACTTACGCAGTTCTTCCAATTAGCACGAGCCAATATCCAATGTCTAAACGACTTACTTGCAAGTGGTTAAGAGTGGAAGTGAAAGAATAACACAGGTAAGGTGGGAATACAAACTGCAAAATCAGAAAAATGTCAAGTACATCTGACCTTATTTTCCATACCGTGCAGGCAACAAATAATACCTTCATTGTTGTTTATTTAAAAGCTAAAATTCTTCATGAAGATGAACTGGTCTTTCCCAAATCATAATTGAAGAATGATGGTCTGCTCTCTCTCCTAGAGTAATTTCATCCTACTTTCTTACTGATGCAGTCTTCTTACAGAAAAGTGTTCAAGATTCAGGGAACAAGAGCTTGACATTCTATCACTTACAGCTGTTTAGTCACTAAGTCGTATCTGACTCTTTGAGACCCCATGGACTGCAGCCCACCAGGCTCCTCTGTCCATGGGACTCTCCAGGCAAGAATACTGCAGTGGGTTGCCATGCCCTCCTCCAGGGGATCTTCCTGACACACGGATTGAATCCCCATCTCTTACATCTCATTCATTGGCAGGTGGGTTCATTACCACTGTACTCCCTGTCTCTGGGTTGGTAATTCTTGCACTCTCTCAGATTTGTCCTCCTTATTATCTTTGCTGTGGTGACCTGTGATCAGTGATCCTTGATGCTACTGTTGTGATTATTTGGGGCACCACAAACCCTACCCATACAAGCCATTGAACTTAATCCTGAGCTTTCTGCCTGGCCTCTTAAGTCCACTGGACTTGCAGGTACATAGACTTGTTAAAGGTAAAGCCAGTTGAACATCAAATGAAGTGTAAAAAAGTGTTTTTAGAAGAGAAGAGTACTAAGCAGGAACACAGTTTGGCCTTCTAAGATCAGTGAGGCGGAAGTCAAAACAATATTAAAAACCAGAGAGCAAATGTGTGTCGTTAAACACAGCAAGAGGTTAACGACAGGAAACGTTCAAAGAGCAAAGAGAGGTCAACTCATTTTAAATTTAAATTAATGCAACAGGAAAGAAAAGACTAAAATTAAATTCTGAAATGCTCTAATCATATACTGAACTAAAGCTTGTATGAGGGTCACTGAAGATAAGGGGCTTTTGAAAAGTATGTTCTGGGCGGGCGGCTTATTGTAGGTGTAACGTTGATGTTGCAAGTCCAGGGGAACATGAGCCAGAGACCACTCGGAGGAGCCAGCCCAGCAAGTGGAGGCCTGGAGGGGGAGCGGTCGGGAGGACTCCCTGGGACAACCACGTGGAGTCTTAAGAATGGGCCTGGGGGCTCCGCTGGTGGTTCGGTGGTTAAGAATCACCTTGCAATGCAGGGGATGTGGGTTCAATCCCTGGTTCAGGGGGACTAAGATCCCACATGTCTCAGAGCAACGAAGCCTGCCTGCCACAATGACTGAAGCCCCTGAGCCACATCTAGAGAGTTCATGCACCCGGACAAAGATCCCGTGTGTAACAGTGAAGGTGCCCAGGGAAGCAGTGTGCCCAGTGATGCTCAGTGAAGATGTCGCGACTAAGACCCAAGGCAGCCAATAAATAACAAATTAAAAAAAAAATCAGAATGAGTCTGGCTGGAGGATGAGGAGTGGGGGTACTCTGAGAGGAGGGTCAGCAAAACAGAACCACCCGTGATAGATTCAGGGCACCTGAGATCCTCGGGCCCAGGGGATGTGAGTGGGGGCACTGGTGACCGTGAAGGGCGCCCCGCTGGGACAGTGAGTCAGGGCATCTGTTAGGTCACAGATGACCTAGTGCTGCTGCAGAGAGTCTGAGGCTTTCCTGGGTTACTTCCTCTCTGTCAAGGACTTGTTTACCTCGGGGCCCTGGGAATCCTGGCCGTACATTTAAAATCCAGCGACTCTCCTAAGATGCTCAGAGGGAATTGATCTCGGACTCTTGGCTCCTTCAAGCACCATCTGTCCTTTAAATCTTGTGACCCGATCTTCCATTTTAGAGGACTGTCACAAATCTTCTTTTGCATGTTTTTGTTTGGGTCTTGCTTTGTCCCCTTGTCCAGGAACACAACAAGCTTCTGTTGTAAGGGCTTCACTCTCCTGCCCACCATCCGTCTCCTAATTACTCTGCACACACTTTTCTGCTTTCTTATTTTCTCACCACGCCCCTCCTGTCCCGACCGTGTGGTCAGCAAACTGCCCCCTCCGCACGTCCTCCAGACCTTCAGGTGGATGCTCTTTCTCCCCAGCTCTTTTCCTGGGTTCTGCAGCTCACTTCTCATCTCGTCCTGCTGTCCGAGAAGGACTTGCATGATCGCTAGAGAAACCAGTCTCCAAGAGGCCCCATGTGTGCCTTTCCTACGAGAAGTGCAGCATGGAACCCCCTCTGAGCCCCTGACCAGCGACCCTGGGACACGGGGCCACTTCTGCTTCCTCACTCTTGGAAAACAAACACGTCATCACCTATGCCCTGATTTTACTTCCTTAAATAACATATTCAAAAATAGATAACAAAAATGTAGTCTTTTCAATAGTGTCTAAAGGAAAGAAAACACGTGCATTTACCTATTGTGAGTTTTTCTCTCGAGTTCACTTCAAATGAAAAAAACATCGAAGATTCTGTGAGAGGACTGACAGGTATTTACACCAAGGGCTGCAGGTCCAAGACTCTTCCAGGTGAAGGCCCGTCACAGTCGTTTCAAACATTTTCCCCAGATGCCCCAGGAATTCACTTCCCCCAGGAATTCTGACTCTGGCAAGGACGGGAAGGGGCAGTGTGGGTCCGGGTTGGGGATGACGTCCTGGGCAGGGGGTGGAAGGCGTTCCAGGACTGCTGGCAAGGCTCCCGCCCTTCACAAGCCGTGGCTGACTCGACAAAGCCACACTGCTTTTACCCGATTTAGAGTCAGAAATCTAGACACACATGGAAGTCAGTAATTTTCGTTGTCTTTCTCTCTATTTTGCCATTTGTGAGATAAATCATTCTAGGGAGTTTTGTGGTGTCAGAGGTCGTGGGAAAAGCACCACCCACACTCATTTCAAGAACAGGCTGACAGTTCGAGGATCCTGACGACATCCGTTCAATCCCTTTTTAACCACAGTGATTTGCAAACATAAAGAGAAAGTATTCTAAATTAATTTATCAAAGCTGTGGTTCGCAACCTCTGAAGAAGCACCCACCACTTGTGAGAGCTGTTTGCAGGACTGCAGTGGAGGTTGCATCCAAACTCAGACACCGGATTTTAAACAAGCCTTAAGTAGTGACTCAATGCCGACATCACCCAGAAAACTACGTTTTTCATGCAGGACAATTTATAAGGAAAACTCCTAGGAATTTTTTTCTCAAATAAAATGAATTTTGCTGATCCATGAGAAATAAGCCTTTATCCTATTACTGGTTTTTCCACCTGCATTTGCACAAAAATCTCCATTCCTAGAAACGTTGTGCTTCAGACCTTCTGATGGTGCGGGGTTTACCACATTACATGGTTTTTTATGTATTTCTGGGTGCAATAAGCGATGGTTCCTATACAGATAGCATCTACGTAAACAGGAGCATCCGGTTTGCTTCCTGTACTGGCCTGGGAGCAGAGCTCAGCAGTTCTCTTCCTCCTCAAAGGGGAAATCCACTCCTGCAAGATACTACTGATTTACTAACATTTACTAGCAATTTTAGAGGGGAGATCAGAGAGGGAACAAATGATGCTGTAGAACACAGACTTCCTGCTAAATGCACCATTCCTCCAGCATTCTTCCCTGAGAGCTCCCTGGGCACCTTCAAACAGCCGCCACAAGTTATCTCCAAGAAAGGGAGGCAGGCTGGACTTAATCTTGTCATCCTGGCACTGAATTTGAGGTTTATGACTTTATTCTGCAATTATCTACTCAATCTATTTTTTTCTTCTATTTTTTAAGAAGAACATAAACATAATTTCCCAGGCCCATGAAAGAAGACAGAGGACAGTTATCTCTGAAAGTCTGGGAAACATTGAACTAGATGGTATTTCCCGTCATTAATTCTCAAGGGAAAAATGCACAAAATGAACAAATACTCCTCATTGAACTTGCACTGGTTTTTATAGTTTGTTTTTTTAATTTCTCCTTGACCAAAACATTTTCACGGTTTCCATATATCCCACGAACACTTTGTTTTTCTCAAGGCTGTTTCTGCAAACAAGGATGTTTCAGCAGGTGTCAGCCAAGCACAGAGTTGGCCTCTGGTACATTACACGATTTCATGACTTGCCTTTTTCTTCTCTGTGACATTTATAAAAAGGCGCTTCTAGTAAAAAGTGCTTCACAGAAGAAATATCAAGAGCGAAAGACAATGTGTATGACCCCCAGGACAAAGGGCTCCCCATGTATGCGGCTCCTCCATGGCTGAGGGCTGCTCACCCTTCATTCCGCTGTCATGGGGCCCTCCACCTTATGTCCCGGTGTGGGGATGTGAGGCTGGATGGTCAGAGCAGGTGGGAGATGATCCAAGAAGGATGTCACAATAGACAAGGCTTTTTGTGAACACTGAAGGCTTGAAATCTAATGCGGGCCCTCTGTGAAGGGCTGCAGAAATTCTAACGCGGTAGCCCTCATCTTATACAAGCCCCTAGACTCCTCATGGGGAATGTGGAGGCATGAGCCCTGTGTTCCCCTCTCTGCCAGTTGAGGATTAAAGCCAGCTTTCTATTTCTACTTTTCATTCGGCTTTGGTGGGCAGAGAAAGCCAAGATTCTGGCCTGCAACAAGGTTACCTGCTCACAGTCTGCCTTCATCCTGCCTTCATGTAGCTCACGCCTAGCTTCATTTGGAATTTATAGGAATCTTGTAAAGCAATGATGCATGGGAATCATTCTTGGTGGGGAAACCAGCTCTGGTTTGGTTGACCTCTGAATTCTCTTAGTTAAAAGCAGAACCGACAGGAATCTGAGATTTCTGGGCGACAATTCTGACCTGGCGCAAGTTCAAGACCATGAGGGGTGCTTCCCATCAGGGAGGACAGGCTCTGGCTCATGTGCTGCATTTCCCGTCCTAGCCCCCAGGTCGCTGGGCTGGGGAGTTATTCGGGGCTGGACCACCTCCCGGTCCTCAGCTTAGGTTCCCGGCTGCCTTCCTACTAACAGAATTTGGCCCAAGATTGTTTAAAACAAAAAAAATGTTAGGAAAAATGTATTAAAGTGACGAGTTTAGGAGGTAAGGGGAACGTGTAAAATGATGGAAGGCATCCATCCCACGCAGTTGTCTTTAAACAGTGTTAGCGATTTGCCGGTATTAAGTTGCTGAGAAAGGCTGGGGAGATGCCGGGCTGGGGAGATGCCGGGCTGGGAAGGTGCTGGGCTGGGGAATTGCCGAGCTGGGGAGTTGCTGGGCTGGGGAGATGCCGGGCTGGGGAGTTGCTGGGCTGGGGAGATGCCGGGCTGGGGAGTTGCTGGGCTGGGGAGATACCGGGCTGGGGAGGTGCCAGCCTGGCAGCGAGCCAGTTCTGCACAGTTTCTTCTTTGGCCACCTGATGCGAAGAGCTGACTCATCGGAAAAGACCCTGATGCTGGGAAAGGTTGAAGGCGGGAGGAAAAGGGGATGACAGAGGATGAGATGGTTGGATGGCATCACTAACTCAATGGACATGAGTTTGAGCAAGCTCCAGAAGATAGTGAAGGACAGGGAAGCTTGGCGTGCTCCAGTCCATGGGGTTACAAAGAGTCGGACACGACTGAATGACTGTACAACAAGTTTCTTCTTGGTCATGCTCAGCACAGGCATGCAGGGGTCAGTTTTCAATGAACAGACCATTTCCAGAATCATTTCTGGTGGACCTCGAGGGCCTTCGACTTGGACATGCAACACATTTCTCCTTCCCTGACGGCTCCACCCCTATCTATGGCTCAGTCAAGGGCATTTCCCGGGCATTGACCCTGGCAGGTTTCCCCTGAAGCAGGATTAAGACCAATTCAAGGGTGCAGGCAATGTTGGAAAATAAAATTAAAAATCATTAAGTCATGTCTGACTCTTTGTGACTGCATGGACTCTAGCCCACCAGACTCCTCTGTCCATGGGATTCTCCAGGTAAGAATACTGAAGTGAGTTGCCATTCCCTTCTCCAGGGGATCTTCCCTATCCAAGGACTGAACCCAGGTCTTCTACATTGGCAGGTGGATTCTTTACCACTGAGCCACCTGGGAAGCCCCAAATTAAAGACATAATCTCCCAACGCAGAAGCCCTCCCCATGAAGGTAATAAAGAAAGAAAACAGCTTTACCATCAAGACAGAGTTAAACTGACGCCTGACACATACTGCAGGTCATCTGTAGAGTGGTGCCAAGGCAGAGGGGGCTCTCCCTCCGGTCCAGCTGGGCAGACGAGACCACTGCACACATGGTCTCTGGGTGTAGCTGGTCTTCGGCCTCTAACAGCGTACGGTTCATCCTGAGTCTACCTGGTAGTCAGGGTAACATCTGTGTGAGTGAATTAGCTTTACAGAAAGCACAGGAGGTCATCCTGGAACTTGGAGCCAGGTCCCACTGATGGGCAGCTCCCTGACCCTCCAGGAAAGGGGGAGATAGGGGCTCATCACTATGATGTTAATTCCCAAGAGATGAGCCACATCCTTGAGGAAGATGGTCCTGGTCATGAAGCTCAAGGGGCTCCTTCAGTTTTTATAGAGGAGTAATACATGTCACAAAGGTGAAGACCCAGGACAGGGTTTCTAAGGTTAAAGGTCCAAGGGCAGAGTGGGACCTTTTCTCATCTTTCCAGGGGGGAGATGGTTAGATTTTCTTTGGCCCCCTTTTCCTCCAATTCTCAAACTAGCCTGAGACTGGTGAGCAGCCCCACTCCCACTCAGGGTGAGGGATCTCTCTGGGCAGGTCCCCCAGATATCAGTCTCCCAGGAGGCTGGCTCAGAATCCTGCCTGCATACCTGGGTTCACAAGGGTCACCTGCATCTCACATACCAAGAACGCCTATTTGGGGAGGCTGTGGTGCCAAAGAGAATCCCTTGAACTTCTCTGTTCCTGATTGACCCCTTGCACTGATGCAATGAAAACTGCATTGGCTGCTGAATTATCTTCATGCTTCCAATAGCTTATCATTCCATCAATCCATCAGTCTTTCCATCCATCCACCCATCTATCCATCCACCCATCCATTCATCTATCCATCCATCCATCCATTCCATCGAATATTTGCCACATGCCAGACCCTGATGTGGATGCTAAGACTTCATAAGCAAACAAAACCAGTCTAGTTCTCATCCTCAGGGAAACCTCTACTCATCTCAAAGCTGAGTGACCTTCTCTTTGCTTCTGTTGGCACATAAGTGAACCATCCAATAAACCGGACCTGTCTGTCTGTTACATCATCCAAGAATCCTTCAAGTTAAATGATACTTTATTGTAACAATTCAAGCAGTACTAATGTTGTTTGAAATGAATTTTATTCGTGTTCTTATAATATATTACACCTCTATTCTCATCGAATTGGACAGTGCTACCATTGGGACGGCCTCGAAAACAGTGGGTCATATCCAGGCACTTAAATACAAACAGAACTCCGTGTTTTAAACAAACCATTTAAAGCACTCCCCTACTGCGAGGGAGACAGCACAACCCTCATCACTTGTGTTTAATCGAGAGCAGAAATGTGACTCTTGTAATTCAATTTCAAAAGCTTGTTCAGTTCCCTCCGAGAATTATTACATTAAAGAGAAGAGAGACTATTAATCATTCCTGGCCGGGAGGTTGCATTTAAGTATTAGCGGGGAATTAGAAATACCAGGAAAAGATATTTGCAATCACTCTGGTGCCTCACTGAGTCATCCAGGGTCCCCTGACTGTGCAGTCATGTTGCGCATGACGCTAATCCGTGGAGCTCTTCTCTATGGACATTATTTTGCATCTTACTGGAATTTCAGATAGAATATCAATTCCAGCGAGGTGCTCATCAAAGGAGAGAAACTGAATGTTGCACACATAGTATTACCAACAGAGCGCAATAATGGCTCTGCAGATTCCTTTTGTGCCAGATCTTACTCTGTGCATAAACATAATATAATTGGTGATCCATTACATTTAACCACACGAATAGTCACAAGCTTTATTTCTGCTATAATATAAAAAGTGTTCATTTTGTTTCTGTCTCTCTGATTTATGTTTTTCAGCCTCCAGATTGTGTATAAATAATGTAGCTTCTTCCTAACTCCTTCCTTCACTTCTGTAAATTCCTCTTTTCAGTAATTCATCTCCCTTGGTGTGTATAAGTTGTGTGTGTATTTTCTTCTGTCAGATTATTAATTTATAGATGGAATTAACAGTATTTTATTAATGTCAATATTCAGTGGTAAGTATTATTGAAATATGAAACGCCCTTCACATTATAGACATTTAATAAAACTTGTAAAAAAAAAAAAAAAGGATAAAAGCTCACAGGTAAGTGAAGTATCTCTTATAAAAAGAAAATATCCCTTGGCAGAACAATTATCAAGACTCTTTTAACTGTAAATTGAGCCAGTTGAGAAGGAAAAATATCATTTGATGAGTCATGCGGTTAGTTCCTTTAATGATGCAACTCTAGTGATGAGACAGCTGGCCCAGCATCTAGACCCAGCTAGAAAGCAAACATACTTATTGGTGCCTGGGTGTATTTACCTATATGTGAGCTCTTGTGGGCAGTTAAGTTCTTTGATTTGTATTCTTGAGTCCTGGTTCCTGCTTTTGTGGTCACTTAATAGACTTCATTAAGAGAATCTCAGAGTCCGTGAACCTCCCAGGTTCAGAGAGATGGAGCTGAAACATAAATAAACAAGTGGAATATTTGATCTGTGTAATCACTGTTCTTTATATTTTGAGCTTCCTTCTTGCCCATTTGACCTATGTGAATAGACCCTGTGTGTCTCTCTCTTTCTCTCTCCCATATACAGATCTGGCCAAAACTGTGATCCTATGAATGTGATAGTTCTTAATGTTTGTTATCATCTTGACAGATTCTAAAATGTTACAGAAATTTCACATTCAGGATGCTAGGTCTTGATTGAATAAAACTAAATGCTTATTTGGCAAGAAAAGAAAGGACCTAAAACCAGTGCCTCATAGGAAATAGGGAATCTCATCCCCAGGTCAGTGGGAACCATGGACACCCTGGCACTGCCCCCAGCACCACCCCCCATTCATGGCCGGAACCATTAGGACTGGGAGGCTGCTCTGGTGTGGGGGCTCCTGGGACATTTTCATGCTTTGCTTCTCATCTCATCTTCCCAATTACTCTGTGCAGCAAGCAGGTCAAAGCCTGCCCTGAACAGTCTCAGAGTCACCAACTCATCTGAGGTCACAGGCTGCTATTGACTGAATCGTGCCCCAAATTCACATGTTGAAGCTCTAACCCCCATGTGGCTATGTTTGGAGATAAGGCTTTCAGGAGCCAGTCGAGGTTACATCAATCATAAGGGTGGGGCCCTGGTCCAAGAGGATCCGTGGCTTCATCACAAGAAGACCTGTGCATGTGTGTGCGTCTCTCTCTCTCTGGCGTATGAAGACCCAGAGAGAAGGCACCATCTACAAGCCAGGAAGCTGGTTCCCACCTCAGATGGAATTGCCCAGCAGCTGGATCCCCAATTCCTGGCCAGAGCAGAGAGACAGCGCACACCCCTGGTGAAGTGAGACCCAGCGCTTCTCCAAGACCAAGGCTCTGAAACTGCCTTTTGGTAAGAGGAGACACCAGCCCATTCTTGAGACATTTTGAGAAGACTGCTCTTATGGCCTGTACCTCTCTTTTATCTCAGCTTTCAAAGAGATTTAAATATGTTATAGTGAATAACACAGGAGCTGTCTGGGCTGCGGTTGCCAGATTCTCATCTTTCCACTGAGCTCCAGACACAGGGAGGTCTAAGCCCGTGAATATCCCTCCAGCTGGGTGCCTGCTCTCCCTCCCCTCTGACAAGGAAAGGCAGCTGTCAGCCGCTCCTCAGAGGCTCTTGTGTTATATGTGCTTAGACTGTGAAGGGTGTGCGTTTGTGACTAACACACCTTCAGTTGAGAAATTCTGTCTCAAAACATTGAATAAAAAACCATCTTACACAACGTTTCTGCCAATGTTGGATGCATAACATTCGTGTCAAATTTCAGATTATTCTATGTGCTTCCTTCCCTGTCTGCGGTAGGGCGGTAAGTAAAACTAGTAGAACTAAAGGGAAATGTCCTTTCTGGCTCAGAGAGTTTGTGTGGATTCCCAGGAAGAAATAAAATATTTGTATCATGAGGTAGCAAAATAACAAATTAAAGCTTCCAAATGCTCATCAGTTCAACCAGTTAACTTCAATGAATAATGATGGAAGTTAGTATTTCCCTTCAGGTGGTTATCTGTGTAAAGACACTTCTGTGAATAGAACGTATCTTCTTTGACTTCAATCGTATAGCAACTTATTTTCCTGCATTTTTCACAGGGATTTTGCCATTTTCATTATAAAGCTAGGACATGATGAAATTAAATGTCTGATTTAAATCTAATGAGAAAGTTCTTTTTAATTCTTTTTCTGACAGATTAGTGTCAACATTTAAAAATAAACAGAGTTCATAATAAGTAATCAGAACTGAGAGGATGGTCCTGTCAGACGAATCACCTCTTCTTTACTCAGAGTCTGAAATGCTCAGTTAAAATGTCCACATCACCTGTTTTTTAGACCACTTTCACAGATAAATATAACCAAAATACTTGAAAGCTTTTTTGTGTGCGCAGTGGTTATAAAAAGTTAGAGGGTTGCTAAGATATTGGAAACATTTCTTAAGTAATTAATAGTTTTTGTCCTAGCTCTCTAAAAATACCACCGTCATCAACAACAGTCACATCACCCGCCCTCCTCTCCGACGGCTCTCCTACTGCTCGTGAAATAAAACCCACAGGTCTTATCCTGGTCTGGGTACCCCGAGGGACGTGGTCCACAATCCTCTCCAGACTCTGGTCTCCATATCGTCCTTCTTTCTATTTCAGCAGATCTGGGTTTATTTCCATCCCTTTCCAGTGTTGGCCCATCATCCCATCTGACCATTAGCATCACATGCATCTGCTTCCTAGACCACTGTCTGCCCTTGTTCTGGACTTTCCTCCTAAGCTTATGGCTCTCAGACCAGACCATCCATCAGAATCGTCCTACCTGGATGGTAGGACACAGTTCAGTGGCCCCATCCTACAGCTCCTCAGCCTCTCAGCTGACAGACACGTGCAGATGCTCATCCATGGCTATGACGTGTCTGTGCACCCTGATGATACTGCAGACCAGCTGAAGAGCATACGTGGGTGCAGAAACGCAGGGAGCCTTGGTCCACGTACTCAGCCACACCACCAACCCAGTGTGGAGAAAAGGTTCAGCTCCTTAGTTTCTCATTCTCTAGCATATAATTTTGAATTTGCTGTGTCTCCTCCCTTTTATATTCTATTTTACTAAATTTACTCCCAGAGCAACGCAGAGTAAGTTTCCTAAAGAAAGGGCCAGTTATCACCACCACCTGAGATGGGCACCCCAACATTTAAGCTGTTGTTCAGTCACTCAGTCAAGTCCCACTTTTTGCAACCCCATGCGCCGAAGACCACCAAGCTCCCCTGAACTTCCCCATCTCCTGGAGCTTGCTCAAACTCATGTCCATTGAGTCAGTGATGCCATCCAAACTTCTCATCCTCTGTCATCCCCTTTTCCTCCTGCCTTCAATCTTTCCCAGCATCAGGGTCTTTCCCAATGAGTCAGTTCTTTGCATCAGGTGGCCAAAGTACTGGAGCTTCAGCTTCAGCATCAGTCCTTCCAGTGACTATTCAGGGTTGATTTCCTTTAGGACGGACTGGTTTGCTCTCCATTCAAGTGCCAGCACTACGAACATCAGCAGCCACATGGGTAAAAGTGTGAGGTGAGAGCCCACAGCAGCATCCTCGTTCCTTTCCTTATTTCCCAGTGTTCAGTTTCACAGTTTGGAGGTCTTTACCAACTCTTGGAGGCTACAGTCACCTGTAAGCTGAACTGGAGTCTTGTTTATTTGAAGAGTTCTCTGTGGCCTAAGAAGTGAATATCTTTTCAACATATTTACCTCCAACTTGCCATGGAAAATTCAAAGAAAGGAAAAAACAAACCCTGGCTAGACTGTTCGGTTCTTAATGGCAGGACCTAAGTCCTATTAAAATCTATATCCCCATTACTCAGAGCAATGTACCACATGGAGGGAACACCCCGAGCCCTTCTGAACCAGCTGGCTGAACAGTACAGCTGAACACATTATTCACTGGGTGTTTCTAACAAGCCATGGGGGCTCTGTGGAGACTTGGCAAATTAATGACTGCATGAGTAACTGCTGCACAGTGTTTGGGGAGGCACAAAAATTTGTAGGGCATTTAGAAGGGATGAACTTACTCAGCTGTTAGAAATGCACTGACTTGTTCCTATATGAAAATTTTTATAAAATCATACTTGTGTTTATGTAGAACTCAAGATTTGGATTTAAAAGGTAAGTGAGATATCAATCTATTTATGCAAATGTTCTTAGTGTATTATCACTATTTGTTTTTTCTTCTTCCTAAAGAATAACAGCAGAGATATAGTCATTTTATCTTGAAATAACAAGTATGTTTTGGCTCCAAGTATATCATAAATCAAGACAAAGTGTAGTTATTAACATTACTTGGTCCAAACAATGTTCCATTCTATTCAGTTTTTCTCCTTAAATAAGTTAGAGTAGTTCATTTAGGGGTAATTAGATCCTCACATACTTTATTGGGTCTTAGGAGGATGTACAATCATAAGAGATAAGCATGCTTCTGCTGGCATAGGCTTCTTTCGGGGAGAGGAAAGGAAGATGCAGGCAATGGGTGCGCGGTGTGCAGAGGGTCCTGGTCTCCCACTGGAGTAGCTGTGAGCTCCTGTCACTTAACCAATAAGCACGAGACAGATTCAGAGATGGGGAGCCCAGCCCTGGGCTGCTTCCAGTCCAGAAGAGGTTGTGCATGCCACCTTTGTTTTTCGGCATTTCCCTCCTACCTTGCAGTGGGGACAGGCTGTGTCAAGGAGATGGATGACTTGCTTTTACCCCAGGCCACTCTTTCCCTGTGGTTAGGTCATACTGTCCTTTTCTTCTTAATCCCACCCACTGTCTTCCTCTGCTGTGTCTCTGCCCTGATGTGCAAAGAGCTCTGCATTTATCACACGACTCTCCCTTCCCCAAGGCTGTTTTCAAGCTTCGAGCACTCACATCTTTACTTTTTAATGAAAACCTACCGACATCATTTCTCTGCTTCCTACATTTCGCTGGCTCCATGTGACACAGATTGAGGATACAAATCCTTGGCGGATCCTCCAGGCTTCTGCAGCCAGTTTCTCCCTAACTTTCCAGCTGCTCCCCGACCTGTCTCTCCTCCTGAAATACTGGTCTTCACATGCTCAGACACGCCACTTCATTTCTTCTTCAGAGATGCAGGCATGCCTGGCCCAACACCTCAATTCTTCCCCTTCCCCAATCTTCCCATTTTGCATTTCCATGCAAGGTCACCCCTGGCCACACAGTAGGTAGAAGGCTCAGCTCTCCTTGACACCTTGTCACTCCCCCCACATCCAGCCTCAAGGCTTATTTGCACAATCATTTGTCGATTGTCCGGCACCCGCATCACTACAGGAGGACCTGGGTCACCGTCCACCTCTGGTCCTTCTGCCCCATCTCAGCAAACAGCTCAGTGCTGGGCACCTTGATGGCAAACATTTGTTGAGTGAATGGAAGAAAGAAAGATCTTTCCCGGGTTTAAGTGTCTGGGTCAAAGCGTTCTTTTCTATCAGATTTGTGGACATGAAAATGCAGATAAGAATGGGCTGTCATGGATTTTGCAAACTAATGGAAAGGTCATCCAGTGACAGCACCTTAGAGCAGGAAGCATCAAAGTATGACATGAGACATGCACATGGACCACACACGCTCTCCTGATGCAAAACCACAATGTCTTCCTTCAACTTTTAAGGTCAAATAATGCATAATTCTTAGAACTTTAAATTGTATCTTTAGTAAAAAGTCTCCATACCAGTTAATACTAAAAAATTAGGGTTCAAAATATTTGCTATTTATATTTGAAGCGATTACTTCACTAGCATCTACCAAAACATCTTGTTAACGACTTTTCTAAGAAATCTAGCTGTTCTGCAGCCCTTGTAAATACTGTTAACCTAACCTCCCACGGGGTGTCTTCACAGTCAGAGTTGGTGTTCCCATGGTTTTTCCAAAGAATGCTTTACATAAATCAGTTTATTATCATTGCTGTCTTAGATGGTGTTGGGGAGAGGGAATGTTTCCTTCTAGCCCATTTGGCTCTTTTGGCTGCTCTCATAATTAAATTGACAATAGATTAACAGGAGAAAAAATATTTATTTGTGTGCACGAAGATCTCCAATAAATAAGAACAAAGATGGGGCCAAAGTAGCCAGCTTTTCTACATTTCAGAAAAAGAAAGATGAAATGTGTGAGAATTGACAGAACAAAGAAATTTAGGCTTGGGTGCTTAATTGATATTAAAAAAAAAAAAAAGAGTTTGGGCTTGGGACCATAAATGAGCAAAGAAGTAATAGGTTTGTCTATGCAACCTTCTTGGCCCTAAATTCCCATTTCTGGTAATAAAGGTGCTTCTCTGCCCACTTGTAGAGAGAGAGAGACTTTCACACAGGAGATCCATTTCCTGTTCTCAGAGAGACAGAGGGGATGAGAAGCAGCTGTTTCTTTAGTAATTTACATCCAAAATAATCAATATTCCTCCTGGCATCTTGGGGGTGGCCTGCCCTGAGCCCCACAGCAGTCAAGGAATTTTTAGTTGCTGTTGTTTTTTAAATGGAAATCACTGTTTCTTTTATCTCTTCAATTGAGCTTGTTGAGTGGCGACTCATTAACTGATCAGGAACAAGGCTGTGTGTTCATATCAACAGTACTTTTCATTCATAACTAAATGAGCATTTTGACTCATAAAATAGCTACATGGAGTTATATAGGCCATGCAAAACCATCCATTCTCTGACTGCTAAAAATTGATGCATCCTTAATCCAACCTCCCTTTCTTTCTACTTGTCAAATGAGGATTCACTACTGTCACTAATGTAGTTTTCCATTTAGAGTGAAGCAGCTGGGGTCGGCGATCCACAGCCTCTCCTTCCTGACCTTGATGTTCATTTTCTAAGGAAAGAAACAACAGCAGCCCCTGCTTATCCACCAGAGGTCTGGCTTTCAGGATTATTTAATGCATGGTCCACGTCTTTCCTAAATCAACATAATGAATAAAATAATCAAGCACAGATGATGTTGGCAGAATTCAATCAGGATGTTAGTGTTTACACTGTAAAGACTAACATGAGGTTCGGCTCTTTGCAGAGAGACAGTAAGAAAGTCAAGGAAATGAAGGGCTTCCCTGGTGGCCCAGCGGTAAAGAATCTGCCTGTGAAAGCAGGAGACATAGGTTCCATCCCTGATCCAGGAAGATCCCACACGCTGTGGAGCAGCCAAGCCTGTGAGCCACCGCAGTTGAGCCTGTGCTCTAGAACCCAGGAGCCACAACTCCTGAAGCCAGCACGCCCTAGAGCCCACGCTCCACAATAAGAGAAGTCACCCCAGTGAGAAGCCTGCGCCCCGCAACAAAGAGTGGCCACTCGCTGCAACTAGAGCAAGCCTGGGCAGTGACAAAGACCAGCACAACCAAAAATAAAAAAAGCAAAATGCCAACACCTCTAAAAGGTTGAATCGTAAGCAGTGGAAGGTTTGTCGTCCCTGGGTCCGATTGGTGTGGTACCGGCAGTGGGTCATTTCCTACTTTGGAGCCGGGGACACTGCAGCCTTTTGGGAAGGGAGGCCGTGGGTCCGCCAGTCTGCATTTGGACGGGAATTATTAAATGCATCTGAAGTCAACCAGAGCCCACATCCTAGAACAACATGCAGAGCAGCATCAATCACGACAGTGGAAAACCAAGACTGCTGCTGGAAACTTCCCAGAAGCATTTGTTCAGTGACCCTCGGCTCTTTATGGTAAAAAAACAGAGGAGTCAGCATTTCAAAATTCAAGCATTAGCATCCACTGGGGGGGGTCAAAGGTCAAGTGCAGCAGATTATGAGCCTAAAGACAATTATCCCATAATTTCAGGAACAGTTTAGAACTACTCCAGAGAAAAACAAAAATCAACAACTTCTTTTTTTTTGAGCAGAATCTAGTCACCTGTTCAAGTAAGCCACAAGCGAAAATTGTTAGACTAACCAGATCCTGGAATCTTGCTATATAAATGGACATAAATAAAGATGATGCTGATTAAAAGAGGTTTATATTGATATGTCTCTCATCTTTCTTTCATTTCAAAGTGATTCCTTGTATAAAAATATTGAGATTAAGAAATAGCATTAATGTATGTAAGTGTTCTCTAAGAGACCCAAATATATCTATTTTAAACCAATTTGTTCTTTATAATGAAAGAGTAATTATCAAAACTGAAATTGGGAATGCAGAAACCTAAGAGTAATATAAAGAGAATGAAATACATAGGGCATTTTTAACTGTGATTAAGAGTTAAGAGCTTCAGTTTATTGTATTTTTTAGATTCCACATAAAAGTGAGGTCATACAGCATTTGTCTTTATGTGTCTGATTTATTTCACTTGGCATAGTGCCCTCCAAGTCTATCCATGTTGCTGCAAATGGCAAGTTTTTGTTCTTTTTTATGGCCGAGTAGTATTCCATTGGGCTTCCCAGGTGGCACCAGTGGTAAAGAACCAACCTGCCAACGCAAGAAACATGAGACACAGGTTTGATTTCTGGGTTTGGAAGATCCTCTGGAGAAGGGCATGGCAACCCACTCCAGTATTCTTGCCAATAATCTCATGGACAAAGGAGCCTGGGCAGGCTACAGTGCATGGGGTCGCTAAGAGTCGGACATGACGGAAGTGACTTAGCATGCACACATTTACCTCTCCTGGGGCTTACTTGAGAAGAGCCAACA
This sequence comes from Okapia johnstoni, assembly GCA_024291935.2. Taxonomy (NCBI): domain Eukaryota; kingdom Metazoa; phylum Chordata; class Mammalia; order Artiodactyla; family Giraffidae; genus Okapia; species Okapia johnstoni. Next base: position 75,886,764 of record CM044309.1, read on the forward strand.
GAGAATCTTCCTCATGCTTCGAGATGCATAAAAATGCATGGGAGCCTGTTAACCTATCTCTGGGGATTCTGGGTCAGCAGGTCTGCTTTTGACATTTGTAACCAGCACATTAGATGGTTTTGGAACAAGGAATTGGGTTAAGAAAAAACTACAATAGAGGTTACTTCCAGCAATCTGCATGTTCTTTACACATCATGGAAAGAGATCTTATTTAATTTTAGCTTGTACATTCATCTTAGTTATAGATTGATGCAACATGCACAAGCTATATATATTTAGCAATGGCCATAGAAACCCACCATCAGCACATGCCTATGGATACACTGCTCACTGCACCATCACCCTCACTCCCTGAGTAATCAAGCCACTCTTCTCATTATTTAGTCTCTAATAAATTATATTTAAAATATTCTATAGCCTGCATTACTAGAACAGTGTTTTCTTCTTTCTTCCAATCCCCATGACAAGACTCATTAAACTCTCTTTCGAGTAATATGAAACATTCTCTCAAGGGTCTGTAATTTCTACCTTTGACTCTTTGTAATCTTTAAATTTGCAAAAAGTGAAGTATACGTTAATGAACGTTAATTAGCTGTGTTCAGCTACATTCTCAGTGAGAAGGTCAGGTGTTCCGACTTTATCACCAAAAGAAATAAAAGATGATTACAGAGACGTGTTCTCTATAGATGACATCATAGTAATGTTATTATTTTGAGAATCTGAGTGAGGGATGGCAAGAGAAAAAGAAAGAAATTTAAATTAATTTTTAAATGTACAAGGCTTATGATTTTTCTTATTTAATCTTCAAAACAATCTGAAGATGCTGATATTATCACTAACGTTTCTAAAATAAAAAATAGTGACACTGAAGGTTTAAGATCAGCCAATTCACACTGCTGTAAGTGATGAGACTGGGCTTCATGTTCCCCAAGCCTTTCTGACTATAACCTCTATGCCTCCCTTGGGCATGCATGTGTGCTAAGTTGCTTTAGTCATGTCCCACTCTTTGTAACCCTGTGGACCATACCCCACCCAGCTTCTCTGTCCATGGGATTCTCCAGGCAAGAATACTGGAGCGGGTAGCCGTGCCCTTCTCCAGGGGATCTTCCCGACCCAGGAATCAAACTCAAGTCTCCTGCACTTCAGGCAGATTCTTTACTATCTGAGCCACCAGGGAAGCCCAACGTAATACAAGACACTAAGTAACACTGTTTTGTGCAGTCTTCAGCAATTTTTCTTCAAAATAACTTGTTCATAGAATCACAACAAGTTAGTACTTGGTGAAATTACCAAAGCTTTATATAGTCAACGATCTTTTGCCATTGCTATTGCTAAGTCACTTCAGTCGTGTCCGACTCTTTGCGACCCCATGGACTATAGCCCACCAGGCTCCTATGTCCATGGGATTCTCCAGGCAAGAATACTGGAGTGGGTTGCCATGCCCTTCTCCAGGGGATCTTTCTGACCCAGGGATCAAACCTGTGTCTCTTGTAGCTCCTGTAGTGTAGCTCTTTACCTCCGAGCCACCAGGGAAGAGCTTTATATAGTATTTATATAGTCATCTTTATACAGTCAGCAATCTTACATTCCAACAATGATTCCAAAAAAGAGATCCTCAGAATGTAAGAGTCCACTGGAAAAAATTCTAAGAGTACTTACCAGGATAAAGAGTTGGGTAAGTGAGTTTGTCTTTTGAGAATGTTCATTAAAAACTGCATGAAATGTGGATATACATGTGTGTGAATGTAATGATTAGTGCATCAAGAGTACATATACATATGATATATGCTCACATGTGCAAGGAAAGAAATCTCAGTCTACACAAGTGATTGCTAGCAACCTTCCCTTGAAGATGGGCCAGGTAGTCACCACTCAACAGCTGCTTCTCGCAGCCCCTTGGGTGTGCAGCTGTCCTGCAGGAGGCCATGGGGAGCTCAACTTTGAAGAGGTCTCTTTGTCTGAAGTGTCTCTCTCTGCCGACAGCAGCCTTTCATTGTGGAGGTCAGCTAATCTCCTTGCCCGAGATCACCACTGTGGTCAGGAACAGTAATGCTTCAAGCTCTGAGTGTGTTTTGAAATATATTTTTTTAAAAGTGCTGACATGGTGTGGGTGAGAGGAAAAATAAAGTGTAAAATATTTCTCTCTGAAATGCATTATCCTTATCAAAAATTGCTAATGGGAATTTGTGATATTTCAGAGTTCTGGGTGGTAGCTACAATTTTCTATTTAGTATCAGAAAACCAGAGTTGTTACACCTGAAAGGAGTCCCAAATAAACCACAACACATCAATCTTTTAAAAATGAAGATTCTGAAAATGTGTTGTGCTAAATGAACAGAACCAATAAGTCAATCTGAGCAACTCACTGGATTGGAAAAGAAGGGAAACCGAGGAGCCCCTTGGGTGGACGTGTGTCTCATTAGATAGAAGGGAATTGCTGTGCTGTGTCACAAACTGCTCATTACAGATGGATCATTGAACATGCACAGTCTTTCAGAAACTTTCCAAAAGCTACAAGAAAATCAGACTTACTGACTACCGAAGCAAATTCTCAAGAACTATTGTTTTACGGTAACACAAAGATGGTTGAAAATTATCATTAAAAAAAAAAAAGTTAGCATTTCTGTTTTATCACAACACATTTTCTTAAGATCCCACAAAAAAGAAATTTCCCCTGCATATAGCAGCGTTGTCCTCATAGGGTAAAAGGGCAAATTTTGAACTTATATCTTCTTAAAATAGTATTATTCAGATACAATTAACATACTATAATGCTTGTCCATTTAAAGTGTTTGAGTCTATGGATTGTAGCATATTTAAAAGGAATTATACTTACAGAATATTATCATAATCTAATTTCAGGAATGCCATCATCCCAAATTGGACAAAGTTGATGTATAAAGGAAGTATCTATTCATGGAAGGATCTACATTCTGGTTTCATTTAGTGTCCCTTTGGTTATAAGTGACCCCCTGCCTTATTCCCATGTACTGTAGGCCTACTAGGTGGTTATGAAGTCATAATCACCAGATTATGAGGCTCAGGGAGGGACTGGCACAGAAAGGTTAGCGAAGGGATTGATTGAGTCCAGTTTGCTGTATTCCTAGAGAACAGAAGAGGCACCGATGAACTGATTTGTCTATGGATCCTCTCGTTCCAGTGATCGGTCTCTGGGTTCTTCATCTCTCCTCTGCCCTGGAAACCATCTATTAACCACTCTGATTCCTGGGTCAGGAAGATCCCCTGGAGAAGGAAATGGCAACCCATTCCAGTATTCTTGCCTGGGAAATCCCATGGACAGAGGAGCCTGGCAGGCTACAGCCCATGGGGTCACAGAGTTGGACATGACTGAGCAACTAGCACTTTTACTTTCATTCTTTCTTAACTCAAACTTCATAAAAATCAAAAGATAAAGAGCATCTTCATCCTGGGGGAAAAAAAATATTTTCTACAGCAGCTTTAGTCAGCAATGAGAGAAGTTAAATTAAAAGTAGTTTTAAGTTATCTACAAGCACTCAAATGATTAAATACTAAATTACTTTCAAAAGTATATGAACTTCAAGGCTCATATAATTTTACTAAGTGCTCTGTTTACATCTTATTTCAGATGGGTATATTAGGGAACTTTTCCAACAGAGGCTGCAAAGCTAGTGACATTCCCCCTCGGAAATTATCAAGACTCTAATAAGACTCTGTAGCATCTCTGCTTCATAAGCAGAAAGTAGCTGAGAAAATGAAAAATCTTTCAGGGTGAACTCTTTAGGGTAATTATAGACTGTCTGATGATTCACTTCAAGTTTGTCCTAAAGGATCTTAGTGACGTTGGACCTCAGTGTTGGTTTGGACCTTTATTCCTGCCATGGGCAACATTCCATGGTGTTTTTCCTCCTGGGCATGCATTTGTTATGCAGACACAATGAAGAAATGTAGGGTGTTTACTGAGGTCTTTTGAAGTGAATGTGGTCCACTGGACAAGGGAATGGCAAACCACTTCAGTATTCTTGCCTTGAGAACCCCATGAACAGTATGAAAAGGCAAAAAGATAGGACACTGAAAGATGAACTCCCCCAGGTTGGTAGGTGCCTAATATGCTACTGGAGATCAGTGGAGAAATAACTCCAGAAAGAATGAAGAGACACAGCCAAAGCAAAAACAACACCCATTTGTGGATGTGACTGGTGATGGAAGCAAGGTCTGATGCTGTAAAGAGCAATATTGCATAGGAACCTGGAATGTTAGGTCCATGAATCAAGGCAAATTGGAAGTGGTCAAACAGGAGATGACAAGAGTGAAGGTCAACATTTTAGGAATCAGTGACTAAAATGGACTGGAATGGGTGAATTTAACTCATATGACAGTTATATCTACTACAGTGGGCAAGAATCCCTTAGAAGAAATGGAGTAGCCATCATAGTCAACAAAAGAGTCTGAAATGCAATACTTGGATGTAATCTCAAAAACGACAGAATGATCTCTGTTTGTTTCCAAGGCAAAGCATTAAATATCACAATAATCCAAGTCTATGCCCCAACCAGTAATGTTGAAGAAGCTGAAGTTGAAAGGTTCTGTGAAGACCTACAAGACCTTATAGAACTAACACCCAAAAAAGATGTTCTTTTCATTATAGAGGACTGAAATGCAGAAGTAGGAAGTCAAGAAACACCTGCAGTAACAGGCAAATTTGGCCTTGGAGTACAGAATGAAGCAGGGCAAAGGCTGACAGAGTTTTGCCAAAGGAACGCACTGGTCATAGCAAACACCCTCTTCCAACAACACAAGAGAAGACTCTACACGTGGACATCACCAGATGGTCAACACCGAAATCAGATTGATTATATTCTTTGCAGCCAAAGGTGGAGAAGCTCTATACAGTCAGCAAAAACAAGACCGGGAGTGGACTGTGGCTCAGATGATGAACTCTTTATTGCCAAATTCAGACTGAAATTGAAGAAAGTAGGGAAAACCACTGGACCACTCCAGTATAACATAAATCAAATCCCTTAAGATTATAAAGTGGAAGTGAGAAATAGATTTAAGGAACTAGATCTGATAGACAGAGTGCCTGATGAACAATGAATGGAGGTTCGTGACATTGTACAGGAGACAGAGATCAAGACCATCCCCAAATGCAAAAAAAGCAAAACTTTTGTCTGAGGAGGCCTTACAAATAGCTGTGAAAAGAAGAGAAGTGAAAGGCAAAGGAGAAAAGGAAAGATATACCCATTTGAATGCAGAGTTCCAGAGAATAGCAAGCTGATTTAAGAAAGCCTTCCTCAGTGATTAATGCAAAGAAATAGAGGAAAACTACAGAATGGGAAAGACTAGAGATCTCTTCAAGAAAATTAGAGCTACCAAGGGAACATTTCATGCAAAGATGGGCTCAATAAAGGACAGAAATGGTATGGACCTAACAGAAGCAGAAGATATTAAGAAGAGGTGGCAAGAATACACAGAAGAACTGTACAAAAAAGGTCTTCATGACTCAGATAACCACAATGGTGTGATCACTCACCTAGAGCCATACATCCTGGAATGTGAAGTCAAGTGGGCCTTAGCAAGCACCACTATGAACAAAGCTAGTGGAGGTGGTGGATTTCCAGTTGAACTACTTCAAATCCTGAAAGATGATGCTGTGAAAGTGCTGCACTCAATACGCCAGCAAATTTGGAAAATGCAGCAATGGCCAAGATTCCAATCCCAAAGAAAGGCAATGCCGAAGAACGCTCAAACTACCGCACAATTGCACTCCTCTCACATGCTAGCAAAGTAATGCTCTAAATTCTCCAAGCCAGGCTTCAACAGTACATAAACTGTGAAATTCCAGATGTACAAACTGATTTTAGAAAAGGCAGAGGAACCAGAGATCAAATTGCCAACATCCATTGGATCATTGAAAAAGCAAGAGAGTTTCAAAAAAACATCTATTTTTGCTTTATTGACTATGCCAAAGCCTTTGACTGTGTGGATCACAGCAAACTGTGAACAATTCTTAAAGAGATGGAAATACCAGACCACATGACCTGCCTCTTGAGAAATCTGTATGCAGGTCAAGAAGCAACAGTTAGAACTGGACATGGAACAACAGACTGGTTCCAAATAAGAAAAGGAGTAAATCAAGGCTGTATATTGTCACCCTGTTTATTTAACTTATATGCAGGGCACATCATGAGAGACAGTGGGTTGGATGAAACACAAGCTGAAATCAAGAGTCCCGGGAGAAATATCAGTAACTTCAGATATGCAGATGACACCACCCTGATGGCAGAAAGTGAAGAACTAAAGAGCCTCTTGATGAAAGTGAAAGAGGAGAGTGAAAAAGTTGGCTTAAAGCTCAACATTCAGAAAACTAAGATCATGGCATCTGGTCCCATCGCTTCATGGCAAATAGATGTGGAAATACTGGCAGACTTTATTTTGGGGGCTCCAAAATCACTGCAGATGGTGACTGCAGCCATGAAATTGAAAGACACTTGCTCCTTGGAAGAATAGCTATGACCAACCTTGGACCGCATATTTAAAAGCAGAGACATTACTTTGCCAACAAAGGTCCATTTAGTCAAGGCTATGGTTTTTCCAGTAGTCATGTATGGATGTCAGAGTTGGACGGTGAATAAAGCTGAGCGCCAAAGAATTGATGCTTTTGGTGTTGGAGAAGACTCTTGAGAGTCCCTGGGACTGCAAGGAGATCCAATCAGTCCATCCTAAAGGTGATCAATCCTGAATATTCATTGGAAGGACTGATGTCAAAGCTGAAACTCCAACACTTTTATTGTAGCCACGCATTCCAGTAAACAAACTCACTCAGAAGGACAATGCAGATAGTAGAGTGCAGTTTATTACACGGGCGGGCCCAAGGCAGTGTTTCCTCTTAGCCAAGGACCCCGATCAGTTTTTTGTGAAAACCTTATATATCCAAAGTGTATGTGCCCAAACCCACCTCCCCAAATTCCCTGAAGCTTGTCTGAACAAAGGAAAAGAAGTATACAATCAAAGTTAACCTGTGATTCATATGCCTTAAGCCTAGGTAGTTAACAGTGGACAGTTTTCAATAGGCCTGTGGATATACCCCAATAAGCATAATAGAATGTATGATTCTATTTGGTTACACAGATAATTAGGGTATTCTGTTAAGCAAGAGTCTAGGTATGAGCCCTGGGCCTCTTCCTTCTGGGGGCCTGGATTTCCAGTTGGTAAGTCAGTTCCATAGATACTGGGCATATAGCTCAAAGTCCACAGTCCGGCCCAAGATAGAGTCCTGCTTTCAAGATAGAGCCTGTTCTGTCTGTTTCCTTCTTCACTTTGGCCACCTGATGTGAAGAACTGACTCATTGGAAAAGACCCTGATGCTGGGAAAGATTGAGGGCAGGAGGATAAGGGGACGACAGAGGAAGAGATGGTTGGATGGCATCGCTGACTTAATGGACATGAGTTTGGTAAACTCTGGGAGTTGGTGATGGACAGGGAGGCATGGCGTGCTGCAGTCCATGGGGTCGCAAAGAATCAGACACAACTGAGTGACTGAACTGAACTGAACTTTGAAGTGAAGATAACCTCTAAAGATTTAAGTCACTCATCCTTCCCCTGCATGGAAGTCTTTCCAGAAGGAGCAAATCATAGTCTAAGAACACAGTAACCACTCCTCATTCTTGTGTGGGACTGGGCTCAGGATGTGAGGTGTACCTGGAAGATTCAGCTCCCCTTCCCTGAAGGAGGACAGGTCCACTGCTTCCTAGCACGTTATCATTGTTGTTCAGTTGCTTAGCCGTCTGACTCTTGGTGACCCCATGGACTGCAGCACGCCAGGCTTCCCTGTCCTTTACTATCTCCCAGAGATTCCTCAAACTCATGTCTTTTGAGTCGGTGATGCCATCCAACCATCTCATCCCCTGTCATCCCCATTTCCTTTTGCCCTCAAACTTTATTGGCATCAGGGTCTTTTCCAAAAGAATCAGCTCTTCGAATCAGGTGGACAAAGTATTGGAGCTCCATGTTCAGCATCTGTCCTTCCAGTGAATATTCAGGACTGATTTCCTTTAGGATGGACTGGTTGGATCTCCTTGAAGTCCAAGGGACTCTCAAGAGTCTTCTCAAGTATCACAGTTCAAAAGCATCAATCCTTCGACACTCGGCCTTCTTTATGGCTCACCATGAGCTCATCTCATCACGGGCTCCCTGTTATGAGGGCAGGAACCTCATTCGTGAGTGCCTCATGACCTGTCACCTTCTAACAGCCCCCCTCCCTCGTTTCGTCACCTTGAAGGTTGGAATTTTAACAATTTTGCTGGGAATTGTTCGGTCCAGAGCAACAGCAAAGTGGAGTGTGTGATTCTGAAATGAGTCAGTTTATCCTGAATGAATCCATTTATCCGGGACATCAGTCGTCTGTGACATGTATGTGTCTTCACTCGTTAAACTGAGAGCGGATGTGAAGGAAGTGACAGGAGGTTTTCAGAAACAGCTGAGCTGAGTGTCCCTGTCCCGGTGACCGGAGTTGCCTGGGGCTGAGGTCGTCTGTGCAAGCAGCGCCCTGGCCCCTGTCACCCTCCACCGCCGGCAGCGAGCTTGCCTCTCCGCACGGAAACCCTGGGCCTTTGGCTCCGCCCCTTGGGAACAGGCATGCTCGGTCACGCCCAGCTCTGCCCACGCGATTCCCCGGGCAAGAGCACTGGAAGGGTAGCCATGCCCTCCCCCAGGGGATCTTGTTGACCCAGGGATAGAACCCGTGTCTCCCGCAGCTCCTGCATTGCAGGCAGATTCTTTATCGCTGAGCAAACGGGGAAGCCGAGCTCTGCCCCTTACACCACTGCATGGACCTCTCATCTGGGAGCCTCCTGGCTGACGTTACTTCCTCCTTATTTCTTCTCCCACCTTTCTCCCACTCAGCTTGCCAGCCAGTCATCCTGTAGAGTCTTTGAACCCTGCCGCCAGCATCTCTGGGCCACCGGATTCCATCCCACTTTCCAAGGTCCAGAGCTATAAACATTTCCCACTAACGGCCCCACTTACCCATTCAGGAGCACCGCTCACTGGCTTGCTCAAACGCCTGCTCTTTGTCCTAAATTATCCCCATTTGCCCTCTCCCACAAGATGTAAGACACTCATTAAATTTGTTTTGTAACTAATAAACTTCAGGTGAAGTTCCCCTTTAATCACTCTCAGGAAGAAAACAAACATTTTGCCCCAGAGCATCATTCATTTCATAATTTATTCAAAGATTAGGGGCAACCTAGCACTAACGTTTTGATAACTTAGTAGGGAAATTAACAGTTGCCGTCTATTCATCACTCCTTATTCCATCTGAAAAATGGAGAATTTCCTGCCATGTTAACAAAGATGGCACAGCCATGAGCGCTTCATCCAGCCCTCCCACGTGAATTCTGAGTCAGGAGGGCACCAGGAAGAGTGGTACCTGCTCTCTGCCAGCTTCCGCTCCCCAGAGGGAGCACTGAGGAGCTGGTGCCGGGGAGGGGGTGTGAAAAACACAGGAGAGGCCCCAGGTAGCTGAGGTGCTTATGAAAGGGATGGTTTCAGGGCACCTTCCCTTACGCAGAAAAGCTCTAAATTCCTTAACTTGGGGTATCTACTTTGCTTTAATTAATAACAATCTTTCAATTACTTGCCCTTTGTTGTAAAACTTCTGTATAACCTGACTTCTCCCCTCGAATCCTTGAATCCTTCTCTTAGGTTACTCGAGATGCTGCCTCCCGGTCTTGAAGTCCTAAAAGAATTTAGTCAAATTGTTAGTTACTCAGTCATAGCTGACTCATTTCCTCTGTCCATGGATTCCCAGGCAGGTTTCTCTTTGTAATGTGTAGGTTCTTAAGGCTAAATTGTGGATTCTACTTTCTTTGAAGTGTGTACTTGTATCTCTCTTAAAACTCGATGGTTTAGAACAATGAATTATTTGTTACGTGTGTCTTTCTCTTTAGTCTTTTTTCAAAAATTACAGAAAACAATAAAAACAAAGTTCATCAGTTTGCACTGTTCACAGTCAGATTAAAAACAAAGTTCATCAGTTTGCACTGTTCACAGTCAGATTAAAATTGGAGTGCTATATTCATCTACTAGCCTAACAGTGTCTGATACAAAAGTTATCTCTTTATTCTCATGCTTTTTCTACAATTTTCCACACTGGTAATTCTAACTGATTCACTGCCTCACTTTATAAGACCATCTTCTTCAGAATTCTTCCGTTTCACTTGCTCCCTTTCTCTGTCTCCCAATTCAATGTAACCTAAAAACCAAACTAATACAATAGCTGAGTAAAATGTTTTTGTCACTCTTTTAAAAGGTTTTTTTCCTCCAGTCTGCTATTGGTAGTAATTATAGACTCTCTTTCCTAGATGAATACATGTATTCAAAATGTACATTTGGTTTGATAAACTCTCCTTGCTTTTTTCACAAAGTTGTTTGCTGAGATCACAGCAATCTGAACTGTGCGACTGAACATTTTGTGCCTATTCCAGTGCACTTCCTATGGATGATGTAACCTGGGACAAAGGGCACACTACCCTGTGTGCTAGGAGACCCTGTTAGAACAGGTGAGGGCTCTCCTGAGAAGACCTAGTCACGTAATTGTTGAAACACAAGCCACTTAAAACTTCCCAGGAGGAGGAGAATAGCCCAAGGACGCTGAAGACTTATGATCGAGGCTGAGCATCTTCACGTGTCACGAGAGAACACACATCACAGCAACAGAGACCCATTTCTCACAATCAGACGGCTAAGAATTAAAGCAAAAGACAACCTTGAACTCTCTTAGCAAACATGAACACACACCACTGGCCAGAATGCAAATCAGCACAACTCTCTTTTCAGATTAGTCTCCTGATGGAAATAAAAACACAAAGGGGACCTCATTAAAGGTAAAGGTTTTTGCACAGCAAAAGGAACCATAAAAAAATGAAAAGACAACCTCCAGAATAGGAGAAGACATTTGCAAAAGATATGATTGACAAGGGGTTAGTCTCCAAAATACACGAATATCTCATACAACTCAATGTCAACAAACAAGCAAACAAACAAAAACCACCTGATCAAAAAATGCGCAGAAACTCTAAATACTGTCTGCCTTGGTTCAGACTGAGGCATGAGGATATTAAATGACCTGTCATCAATATACAGAAGACTTTTGACATTGAGCCTTCTACTCTTTGTGATCTCACGCCATAGCAATGGGAAATAATGGTCACTAATCATGATTAAATTCACACAGTGAGAGAGTAATAGAGAGATGTCCCCATGTTTAACAGTAGATTGTAACCTTCTGAACTGATCTTTGCTGCTATCTGACAATAGGGAACTATTAATTTAGAACATGGTTCTATGATTAGCTTGAGATAATTAGAACGCCTCTGAATTACTTTGCTTTAGTTAATAATTTATGTAGAGAAGTCCTAAAACATTGATTAAGCATTTTAAAGGTATTCATTTGGTCTGCTTTCTTTTTCAGGCAAACATCACTTACTTATGTGTAAGAAACCCTTTAGGACAGATGACATTCTATTGTCAAAACATGAAGGATTTCATTCCATTCAGATAGCAGCTGGCACTTTGTTTATCTTGCCAAAGGACTCAGTTCACCAAGATGGTTCTCAAATGTGCTCAGTGCCAGAAATAAGCATCAGGGTCATCATCTGACCAGTGAATGAGTCCAGATCACCTGTTTCACCACCTGAGTGGTTCATTCACTTGGAAAATAGGAAAGTAAAGAGGTCCTGGAATTGAGTAAAAGGTTAGTAAAAATTAGAATATACTTAAGGGGAAATACTACACTTTTCACATATAGACCTTAGAACACTAGAAAGAAGGATAACTAATTGCTGTTTTTACTAGTTACTGAGCTAGGTATCTTAGTTGAAAGGACTTAAACTTTTTAAACATCCTAGTTGTAAACTTTAAGTAGCAGAGACTTTAAACTTTAAATAGCATCCCACATATGCTGCAAGCAGTCATGACGCACCATCCTTGAAGATTTGATGCCGGGAGTGTTAGCTCGGCTCATTGAACTTTACTCCTCTTTCATTTTGGTTTTGAATGTCCTTCAAAAACCATGGAAAAAATCACAGGGATTTCTTCTTAAATTTGTGTGCTTATCCATAATCCTCAAAGCCAGCCCCCAAAGTGATTTCCAAATGAGTTCTGGGGTTGTTAGCTGCGTACGCTGTGACCGTGGATGGATATAGATTTCTGAGTGATCGTGTTAGTGGCTCAGTCGTGTCCAACTCTTTGTGACCCCAGGGACTGTAGCCTGCCAGGCTCCTCTGCCTATGGGATTCTCCGTGCAAGAATACTGGAGTGGGATGCCATTTCCTTCTCCAGGGGATCTTCCCTACCCAGGGATCAAACACAGGTCTCGAGCATTGACAGGCAGATTCTTTACCGTCTGAGCCACCAGGGAAGATCCAGAGTCTAGGTGGCTTAGCTAAAGAAGAATTGTCAATGTTATTAAAAGTAAAAAAAGAAAAGAAAAGGATCAAGGAAGCAAGAAAGTAGACCAGCTTGTTGAATAGGATAGTGTACTGGGTTGAATGTTCATGTCCACCCAGAACCTCAGAATATGACCATATTTAGAAGTAGGGTCTTTGCATATGTAAACAGTTAAGGATCTCAGGAGGAAACTGTCCTCCATTCAGGGTGGCCCTAAATTCACTGACAAGAGTAGGAAAGGACACAGAAGGACAAGAAGAGGAGGAGAAGCCATGTGAGCATGGAGGCAGAGACTGGAATTTCCAATCACAAGCCAAGAGATGAGGATAACAGAAGCTGGAGAGGCAGGAGGGACCCTCTGGAACCCTCAGAAGGCACACAGCCCTTCAACTCCTGGATTTTGCACTTTTGACCTCCCAAACAGTGAAGGAATAAATTTTCTGTTTTTCTAGCCATCAGATTTATGGTAATTTGTTTTTTCAGCCCTGGGAAACTAATGCAGCTAAAAGACAACTCAATGAAATTTCAAACCCAAGGCTAAGGAACTGTGGTTTTGGAGAAGACTCTTGAGAGCCTCTTAGACTGCAGGGAGATCAAACCAGTCCATCCTAAAGGAAATAAATCCTGAATATTCATTGGAAGGACTGATGCTGAAGCTGAAGCTCCAATACTTTGGCTACCTGATGCTGGGAAAGATTGAGGGCACAATACTGTAAAACAATTATTCTTCGATTAAAAATAGATAAATTTTAAAAAAGAAAAAAAAGGATAAAAATCCTCTCTAAGAACGACTCTGAGAAACTTTGAGGAGTGTAAAATGAATCAAGGTGAACCTAGAACATTCCTAGAAAACGTAACATAGTTGAAGAGCAGAAAGGATAATAAACAGTCCAAAAGAGTGAGGACCACTCAGTCTTTTTAAAGACTCAAGCCAAGAAAACAATATCCTGTTTTTCTGAATTTTCTTACCATTTTCCACTTCAGTTACCTCTGTGTGACATTTACTGCATCCTTTATAAAAGTCAGCCCAAAGAACGGTGGCATGCTTATAGCACAGAAAATAATCTTTTCAAGTGAATTCAGTATTTGAGTCAGAGCAACAACATATCTTTGCATTTCAGTACCTGAAATGTTTGTTTTGCTGCTCTATAAATATTGTTGTAAACTTGAGAAACTTTCAGTTTACCTGAGGGCTGTTGCAGTGGGTTCTCAACACCGTCTGACAATGTGTGATAAATCTTTAGACCCTTTTCTGCACAGATCAGTGACTTTCTCTCTCCTTCTGCAAGATATGGAACTTGAGAAAAGCTTTTATTGAGTAGTCAGAATTATCATTTGCTTGGCAGTCCAATGACCCCATTACAGGGAGTCTCCATATTCCATGTTAAAGACAATTGTAATGAAAGTGGGTATTGCTGAATGAGAGCAGCCCCAGCTTCCTGGTTTATAACCAGGAAAGGGAGAGATCTGCATTCTGGAGTCAGGGGAGAGTCCTGCAACTGCTGGTGTAATTAGAGCTGTTGTTGTTTAGTTGCTAAGGCTCATTCGACCTTTGTGACCCCATGAACTTGCAGGCTCCCATGTCCATGGGATTTCTCGGGCAAGAATACTGGAGTAGGATGCCATTTCCTTCTCCAGAGGGATCTTCCTGACCAAGGGATTGAACCTGAGTCTTCTGCATTGGCACTGAGCCACCTGGGAAGACGCAATTAGAGCTGTTATCTTCCCCACCCCCCCCGCCCCCGCCAAAAAAAAAGCAAACTGAAGTCAGACAGAAAACTCCACTGCAGGGAATGTTCCTGTCTGCCACCAGAAATGGAGGAGGCGAGCTTATTCACTTGGTGGTATTTCATCTGCCCCCTAAGTGTCTCCTACAGAATCGTTCTCTCTGATTTTTCCTTCAAGGCAGATAAAACAGACAGCGCCAGTGAATCCTAGCTCCATTCCCGAGTTTTTCTAAGCATTTTCTGAAACATTGTAACCAAAACCGACCTTTCCAACACTGAACCGTAAGGTGTGGCACTCCTGCTCAGTCCTTCTCTTGGCAGGACAGAGCCCCAACCTCAGCCTGCTCTCCAGGCCCTTGTCCATAGAAACGTCTTTTTTCAGTGAACGGAAAAGTCCAGCCAGCCATAGCCCGCTCCAAACACTTAATCATTTGGAAAACAAGCTTTGAATGTTTAGGACTATGTGGAACAGGATCTACAAACACAGGACACTTTGATGGGAGTGTGTTTTCAATGTCTCACCATTTTCATTCATTCAAAATTCGGAAGACCCTCGTGGAAGTTAAGTGAAAGAATTTGTCGAGAAGAGATAAAATTTTAGAAGCTCTAGTGTTTAGGAAGAGTAATATAAAAAGCATGCTTTTTGAACAAGGAAATAGCTTAAAAGTTCAGTTAACAACTATTGTTTTTAATCAGCAAGGAGCTCCAAATTGAGAAGAAGGAGGGAAAAGTGAATACAGCCCATGAACATCAAAGATCCTGGTCAGAAGCAAAGTGTCCTTTCAGCTGATGTCAGACGTGGCTGCAAGTGTTAATTGCAGATGGAAATATGACTTAATAACTAAGATAGCCTCTAAACATGGCTCCCATGGCAACACAGTCATGCCTGGCAACCAGACTTCACTTCCTTAGTGATAAATGAATCAACTGCTTTATTTTTCATGGTGCAGCCAGTTCAGTGGAAGAAGTCACATTGACTTTAGGAGCACACGATTAGACGGGTGTGGGGTCACCACGAAGTAGGTGCGTGTGTGCATGCTAAGTCACTTCAGTTGTGTCCGACTCTTTGCGACCCCATGGACTGCAGCACGCAGTCCACTTGTGCAGGGACATGCAGGCTTCCCGGTCCATCACCAACTCCCGGAGTCTACTCAAACTCATGTCCATCAAGTCAATGATGCTGTCCAACCATCTCATCCTCTGTCATCCCCTT
Source organism: Okapia johnstoni (assembly GCA_024291935.2). Classification (NCBI taxonomy): domain Eukaryota; kingdom Metazoa; phylum Chordata; class Mammalia; order Artiodactyla; family Giraffidae; genus Okapia; species Okapia johnstoni. The sequence goes on from CM044309.1 coordinate 75,902,133, forward strand.
CTCCTCCTGCCTTCAATCTTTCCCAGCATCAGGGTCTTTTCCAATGAGTCGGCTCTTTTCATCAGGGGGCCAAAGTACTGGAGCTTCAGCATCAATCCTTCCAATAAATATTCAGGACTGATTTCCTTTAGGACTGACTGACTGGATTTCCTTGCTGTCCAAGGGACTCTCAAGAGTTCTCCAGAACATTTCGAAAGCATCAAGTCTTCAGTGCTCAGCCTTCTTTATGGGCCAGCTCTCACGTCCGTACAATACTACTGAAAAAACCATAGCTTTGACTATACAGAACTTTGTCGGCAAAGTAATGTCTCTGCTTTTTAATACACTGTCCAAGTTTGTCATAGCTTTTCTTCCAAGGAGCTACTGTCTTTTAATTTCAGAATAATAGCAGAACACACATTTAAACACTTTTAAATGCTTTTAATTATGATGGTGGATTGCCCACCGCTTACAAGGGTCAGTGTTTGAGAGGTTGCCGCTAATATAATTATTATTATTCCTACTTTTAACTTACATGGTGGAAAATAACTGGTGTCCAAAAGTTTAAGGCAACTAACATTAAACATCTGGACATTTCAAAAGAAGCACTGGCTTCGTGGGTTGCTATGACTCAGTCTGGTTAACAACATGTGGAGAAAAAAATGTTCCATGCCAAGAAGGGGGTATGTCCCTACAGCGTCACTGGAGTCCTGGCTACTTAACCTCATCACGGAGAGGAAGAAAGCCTTCCTTTTCAGTTTACTCAGGTTTTTCTCTTACTCATTTCATTACTCGGCTATTCTTTCAAATAAAAGATCCTGGTGATAATACTCTCAATTCATCGTCAGTGCAGCCACTGAGGGGACTTCTTTTTTTAGCTAGAGTTTCTGAGCAGAAATTTGATTTGCTTTTCCTTCATGGCAAAGTGGGGCACAAACACTCCTTGGCTAGTGGGAGAAGCAGAATTGATGACTTCATGGTCCGGCATCATCTGATCCTCACTATGAAACTTTTTCCTTTAAGTGAAACTGATGGGAAATGGATGGCATCAGCGTAGGGGGATATATGTGCTTCAGAACTAAGAGCTGCTTCACATCACATGGCATCCCAGAGGGTCTGAGTCAGTGCCTGCCTCATGATCTCTCTGTGCGTGGGGCCAAGGTTACAACCAGCCTTGTGTTAATATAGGACAGACTTGACTGTTGTTGTTCAGTCACTAAGTCATGTCCAACTCTGCCACTCCAGGGACTGCAGCATGCCAGGCTCCCCTGTCCTTCATTAGCTACCAGAGTTTGCTCAAACTCATGTCCATCGAGTCAGTGATGCCATCCAGCCATCTCATCCTCTGTTGTCCCCTTCTCCTCCTGCCTTCAATTTTTCCCAGCATCAGGGTCTTTTTCCAATGAGTCAGCTCTTTGCATCAGATGGCAAAGTACTGGCACTTCAGCTGCAGCATCAGTCCTTCCAATGAATATTTAGGGTTGATTTCCTTTAGGATTGACTGCTAGGATTGACTTGACTATAAAGACTTATAAAAACTTCATTTGTCAGAGTTTTGTGGATTTTTCTCATTGCAGATAAGGAAATATGGATCTGTACTTAGCCAATAGAATTAAATACATAAACATAATTTCTAAGACAGAATCAAAATAAACTCACACCATCCACCTTCCTTTTAGCCAACTTACATTTTCCTTTCAAGTTGAAATTGTACTGTGGCAAAGTAAATGACAAGACATATTGACCAAAAGCACTTTCCCTTTTGAAATAACGAAATACACATATTCATGTAGCCATAACCACAGTGATGAAATGCTAGAGCAATTTCAGAGAGAAAATTCGATCACAAACAGAATAAAGGTTCTGTTTGGGTTTTGATGATAGTGTTTCTGTCTGTCTGGCTGAGAACGGAGGAGAGCAGGACCATTCCAATCTGCAGCAGCAGCAGTGAGACATCCACCTCCTTTGCAATTCTCAAGATAAAGAAAGAGATTCAACAGTGTGTTTCTGTACACTTAAAAATATTATGCATGCCAAAACTATGAGTTATTGTACTTGTAGGGTATTTGAGATGTGCTAGATTTTTTATGGCTGATGCCTCAATATTGATTTAATGCATGTAGTTTGTGAGTTTTTACACATAGTACTGTAGGCAGATTGTAAACTTTTGATAGGTCAGTGAACTTTTAATCTGCCATCCTAATAGGGACACATTTGAGAGTGAAAAGGAGTCAGCTTTGCAGTTTCTCATACAACAGAGATCAGAAGGGTTCCGTCCCCAAACCAGGCTGTGAAGGCAGCCCCCTTCAGAGATTTTCTTTCTTCAACTCCAAGATGGGAATACCAGACCATCTGACCTGTCTCTTGAGAAACCTGTGTGCAGGTCAGGAAGCAACAGTTAGAACTGGACATGAAACAACAGACTGGTTCCAAATAGGAAAACGAGTATGTCAAGGCTGTATATTGTCACCCTGCTTATTTAACTTGTATGCAGAGTACATCATGAGAAACGCTGGGCTGGAAGAAACACAAGCTGGAATCAAGATTGCCGGGAGAAATACCAATAACCTCAGATATGCATATGGCACCACCCTTACGGCAGAAAGCAAAGAAGAACTAAAGAGCCTCTTGATGAAAGTGAAAGAGGAGAGTGAAAAAGTTGGCTTAAAGCTCAACATTCGTAAAACTAAGATCATGGCATCTGGTCCCATCACTTCATGGGAAATAGATGGGGAAACAGTGGAAACAGTGTCAGACTTTATTTTTTTGGGCTCCAAAATCACTGCTGATGGTGATTGCAGCCATGAAATTAAAAGACGCTTACTCCTTGGAAGGAAGGTTATGACCAACCTAGACAGCATATTAAAAAGCAGAGACATTACTTTGCCAACAAAGTTCCATCTAGCCAAGGTTATGGTTTTTCCAGTAGTCATGTATGGATGTGAGAGTTGGATGGTGAAGAAAGCTGAGTGCTGAAGAATTGATGCTTTTGAACTGTGGTGTTAGAGAAGACTCTTGAGAGTCCCTTGGACAGCAAGGAGATCCAACCAGTCCATCCTAAAGGAGATCAGTCCTGGGTGTTCATTGAAAGGACTGATGTTGAAGCTGAAACTCCAATACTTTGGCCACCTCATGTGAAGAGTTGACTCTTTGGAAAAGACCCTAATGCTGGGTAGGATTGGGGGCAGGAGGAGAAGGGGATGACAGAGGATGAGATGGCTGGATGGCATCACCGACTCGATGGACATGGGTTTGGGTAAACTCTGGGAGTTGGTGATGGACAGGGAGGCCTGGCGTGCTGTGGTTCATGAGGTTGCAAAGAGTCGGACACAACTGAGCGACTGAACTGAACTGAACTGAACTGAAACTCCAAGTCAACCCACAACCAGCCGGAGGCACAGGTGACTTTTCTTATAATTCTCAAATTCTTCTTAGAAAACACTGAGGCTGAGGCCTCCATAACTATATCTTGTAACAGTCAATTTGAGAGACAAAAATAATTCACTTAAAAATAACTCAAAAGTCAAACTGATAAAAATGTGAATGATTTACACAAAATAGGCCAAACCCCAGGGTTACACTAGAGAACCCCTGGGCTCTGGAGTCCGTGGTTCTCAGATCGAGGGGAAATGAGGAAGGTGCAGGTACGTGGGTGCTGCCCTCTTTATCATGGATTCTCAGTTAAAAAAAAAAGACAAGGTGTTTTCTTCTTCAATTAGGATTTCTCATGAGTCTTACTGAGTAATAGTTTCCATCATTAAGTAGTCAGATCATTGTTTCAATTTTTTACTGTAAAGTGACATAAAATGAACTCAGCTGACTTAAAATGAAAAATAAATGTACTGGATCAAGACACTACATGCTTGCTTTGCTCCAGAGTTACAGTGATGACTTCCTGGCTGGGTTTTCTCTCTGCCCATCTGCTCCTTAATTTTATCTCACTTATCAAGGCATATATAAATAAAATAAATATTACATAAAGTACACAGACTCAAAGTGGTGGTTAACTTGTGTTGGTCACAGAATTTCTCATATTTTATGCTGAAGTGCATGTATCTTGAAAATCTTGATGAGTGCTATCATTTAATATTAATGACTTTTTCAAACTTTCATTTGCATAAGTGCTTGAGTCTGATAAACATTTTATTTACAGAGAGCTCTCTAAGCACTGATTAAAGGCTTTCAACCAAAGAACTCAAGGCAGATGAAGTAAAACAAAGCAGATTTCAGATTCACTGAAATGCAACTATGAATTCCAAAGATTTGATAAAACCTGGCAAGTCACTCTTGTGTGATGCCAAACAACATTACATGTGGAGACATTTTGAAAGTAAATGTTTCATTTTCTACATGCAAAGTGTTATACTTTGGCTTCAGATTTCTTCCTCTTTTAGAAAACCTTTGGAACTTCCTTGGCAGTTCAGTGATTAAGACTCTGAGTTCCACAGAAGGGGTCACGGGTTTAGTCCCTGGTAAGGGAACTAAGATCCCACATGTGTGAGACTTAGCCAAAAGAAAGAAAAAATTAACAAATAAAAAAGAATGCATTTTTTAAAAAGGTAAGAAAGAAACATATTTCATCATGTATTAATTACAATCTAATATGACAAGAACAAGAAAAGAAGGTGCCGAGCACAGGTCTTCAGGAAGCAAGCCCAAAGCCAGGACACAGGCAACGGCAGTCATCTTCATGGGCTCTTTAGTTTTTACAGAGATCGGTAGAAAAGTGAGTATGTTTTCATTGGCTGCATTGTTTGCAATGTGCTTGCATGCTAAATCACTTCAGTCATGTCTGACTCTTTGTGGCCCCATGGACTGTAGCCCTTCAGGCTCCTCTGTCCATGGGCTTCCCCAGGCAAGAACACTGGAGTGGGCTGCCATGCCCTTCTCCAGAGGATCTTCTCAGCCCAGGGATCAAACCCAGGTGTCTTATGTCTCCTGCATTGGCAGCTGGATTCTTTACTACTAGCACCACCAACATGGCTATACCAAATGTTTTGGTGCCATGTGACCATATTCATCCATGACATTCTACAAAATTCTATTAGCTTATCGCAAAGATTTACATATCAGAGTATTTGGTACTCATCTGTGGTATTTCACTTGAGATGCCCCCTGTATTTATTTTTAATATTTTCATAGATGCAAAACTCTCAATGAACATATGTGCAGAGCAATGGAAGTTCTAATGGCAGTGTAATTGTCTTGGTCTCTCTCAGAGTCCTGGGTATTATCAAACGTGAAAACCAAAGACACCTTCTAGGGCAAAATTTTACACTTATAGTAAAAGCTCACTTGAGCAGATCAGAGATAGTAAAGGAAGATCTAGACAAAAGAAAGGCAAAGAGAGGAGTAAAAAAGTTCTCAGAAATTATGAGTCCATATCTGATACCTCATCCTGAAACCAACATAAAAGAGGAAAAGAAAAAAAAAAAAAACAAGCCTAGAGTTTGGAGGGTTCAATCTCTCAAAAAAAAAAAAAAAGAAATCAATTTTACTTAAAAAATAATCCAAAAAAAAAGTCTCAACCAATTTTCATATAAAATTATCATAAGAAAAACTAATATAAAATAATGTCTCCAGGGACCATAAAAGCATTCCAGAAAGACTTCTTTTTTTCACAAAACAGTTGTACCACAAAGAAAAACACATAGCAGTCTCACAAGATCTCAGTGCAAAAAATTTGAAACAGAATTTGTACACTCTGAACAAGCAGGTTCATTAAAGAAATACAAGAGTGGTTCAGTATTAGAAGTTCACTAATAACATTCATCATATTAACAGAGGTAAGGGAAAGTCAAACCAGCAAGGAGAGCAAACCAGTCAATACTAAAGGAAATCAACCCTGAATACTCATTGGAAGGACTGATGCTGAAGCTCCAGTACTTTGGCCACCTGATGCAAAGAGCCAAGTCATTGGAAAAGACCCTGACGCTGGGAAAGATTGAGGGCAGGAGGAGAAGGGGACGACAGAGGATGAGATGGTTGGATGGCATCACCGACTCAGTGGACATGAGTTTGAGCAAACACCAGGAGTTAGTGGAGGACAGGGAAGCCTGGTGTGCTGCAGTCCATGGGGTCACAAAGAGTGGGACATGACTTAGTGACTGAACAACAGCAAGGGGAAATCATATGATTTTCATAGATATATAAAAGATATTTGACAAAATCCATTGCTGTTCAGTTTTCATTTTCCCCTGTGTTCAGACACTACTCCCTACCATCCCTCCCCTCACCATGTTTTGAAATAGATGCAAGCTACAAAGCTCACAGCAATTTTCCTTTGTATATTATCAGTTTATCTATTATTTCTCATACGGGCGAATAATGCAGTGAATGTGCCGTGCATTATTCTGTGAGGTATAAACCCATGTTTCAAATGAGTATTTTTCCTCATGTGTATTTCTTTACTTCACTCTTTTTGGCTTTCAAAAAATAACTGTCCCTATGGAAACAGTAATGGTGCCACTTTGCCCTAGGAGCAGTACGTAAGAGAAATGTATATTTAAAAATTCATTTAGTTTCATGCTTTTATTCCCAAAATATCTATAATTATGTCTCCAATATTATCATAATATAAAAATTTGGAAAAGAATAAAATTGAAATTAAGAATATTCTTTAAATTAGGTTCAAATATTTTTCAAAGTTCTACCTCTTGGTGAAATATAAAATTTGATCCTTATTTCATTTATTGGTTAATTGACCCATCCAACAAAAAGTTATTAAATGCCTATGCTTTGGCAAAGATATAGAATTTATCACAGTACATTTATCTTATGTTAGAAAATATAATGAGATTTTGACAAGAAATACTAAATTTGGAAAACTCAGCAGTAACCACAGGACTGGAAAAGGTCAGTTTTCATCCCAATCTCAAAGAAACGCAATGCTAAAGAATGCTCAAACTACCGCACAATTACACTCATTTCACACACTAGTAAAGTAATGCTCTAAATTCTCCAAGCCAGGCTTCAACAGTACATGAATGGTGAACTTCTAGATGTTCAAGCTGATTTTAGAAAAGGCAGAGGAACCAGAGATCAAATTGCCAACATCCGCTGGATCATCGAAAAAGCAAGAGAGTTCCAGAAAAACATCTATTTCTGCTTTATTGACTATGCCAAAGTCTTTGACTGTGTGGATCACAGCAAACTGTGCAAAATTCTTCAAGAGATGGGAATACCAGGCTACCTGATCTGCCTCCTGAGAAATCTGTATGCAGGTCAGGAAGAAACATTCAGAACTGGACATGGAACAACAGACTGGTTCCAAATAAGAAAAGGAGAATCAAGGCTGTATATTGTCACCCTGCTTATTTAACTTATATGCAGAGTACATCATGAGAAACGCTGGGCTGGAAGAAGCACAAGCTGGAATCAAGATTGCCAGGAGAAATATCAGTAACCTCAGATATGCAGATGGCACCACCCTTATGGCAGAAAGTGAAGAACTAAAAAGCCTCTTGAAAGTGAAAGAGGAGAGTGAAAAAGTTGGCTTAAAACTCAACATTCAGAAAACTAAGATCATGGCATTTGGTCCCATCACTTCATGGCAAATAGATGGGAAAACAATGGAAACATTGACAGACTTCATTTTCTTGGGCTCAAAAATTACTGCAGATGGTGACTGCAGCCACGAAATTAAAAGACGCTTGCTCCTTGTAAGAAAAGTTATGATCAACCTAGACTGCATATTAAAAAGCAGAGACATTATTTTGCCAGCAAAGGTCCATGTAGTCAAAGCTATGGTTTTTCCAGTAGTCATGTATGGATATGAGAGTTGGACTATAAAGAAAACTGAGCGCCGAAGAATTGATGCTTTTGAACTGTGTTGTTGGTGAAGACTCTTGAGAGTCCCTTGGACTGCAAGGAGATGCAACCAGTCTATCTTAAAGGAAATCAGTCCAGAATATTCATTGGAAGGACAAATGCTGAAGCTGAAACTCCAGTACTTTGGCCACCTGATGTGAAGAGCTGACTCATTTGAAAAGACCCTGATGCTGGGAAAGATTGAAGGCGGGAGGAGAAGGGGACGACAGAGGGTGAGATGGTTGGATGACATCACCAACTCAATGAACATGAGTTTGAGTAAACTCCGGGAGTTGGTGATGGACAGGGAAGCCTGGCATGCTGTAGTCCATGGGGTTGCAGAGTCAGACACGACTGAGAGAATGAACTGAACTGAACTGCTTAAATGTGTGCCTTAAAAATTCTTTTGTCTTCAAGGAAGAAGAATGATAAAAGTATCTCTAGCATTTTTACATTTTCAGAAGGGTTATTTAAAAAGCTTAATTACCAAAAAGTGAAAGAAATTATTGCAATAAAACTCACTGCTTCATTTCTCCAGTTCCTGGAGCATCTCAACATTACTCTCAGTTAATTATTTTTCATCTTTAGAGCTGAAATTTAAGTGGTCCTAAAAATAGCTCATAAACAAAGACATTAATTTTGAGAAACTCAGATACTTGAAGCAGGCCCACTGCTGACCATTTATTAGAAAAGAGACTCATAATTTACGAGGAAGGAAGCAATAGACATACTTCTTTTCAAGACAGTATAAGTTAAATCAGTTTGATTTGACTGTAATTCACAGATATTTATAGTCAGATAAGAAATGACACACTTGATTGCTTAAATTTACAGTATTAAGGTCTTTTTTCTCTCATTTAAATAATTTACATTTTTTCTAATAAAAAATTGTAATTTAGAACAAAAGAAGGCACTCATCTTAACAATGCACTTTTTTTGGTATGAACATATAAACTTTAATTGGATATCAAAGGACATATACTTTGGCTTCATAAAACTGCTCACTAACCTGAGGCCCATGATTTAATTTGCAGAGGAGGTAGGGAAGGAACCCAGGGGGAGCATCTTGAACAGAAGTTTAAACATGAATCTTGGTTGAATAAAGTGTACACAAAACAGTGTCGTTGGTTATGGTGTAATAAGATTTAACCATGCTGGACAAAGCACCTTCTCTCTCTGTGTATAATTAAGTGGTTTCGGAAGCAGATCCTGGCAGGAAATGGCATTTTCTTAGTATAACACTAAACCCCTGTGAGGAAAATTTCCCTGAAGCTAGACAGCATTCTTTCCATATTACTTAGGCTTCCCCATTCTATGCGGTAAATGTTCTATAAAAATTTACTGATTAAAAGGTGGACTTTTATCATTAACCACCCAATATGAATCAATAAGTGACTGCGAGTTGAAAATGGAGGACTTTGGGCTAGTGATTTAGGTAGAGAGAAACAACAGCCCGGATCAAGAATACAGGGTAATAACAGCCAGTCTACACAAAGTTTGCTTTGTTTTTTCCTCTGTGCTCTTAATTTGGGGAGGGTGAAGGAAAAAGATTTTGCTCAGATGATCTTATTTGCAAAGCAGAAATGGAGACCCAGAGGTAGAGGACAAACTTACGGATACCAAGAGGGGAAGGAAGAGTGGAATGAACTGGGAGGTTGAGACTGACATATACACATCACTATGTATAAAACAGGTAACTAATGAGAACATACTCAGCATGTATAGTTCCGTGCCCTGTGGTTACCAGAGTGGGAAGTACATCAAAAAGGGGGATATATGTACATGGAGCTGACATAACTCAATATCCAGTAGAAACTAGTGCAACATTGTGAAGCAACTATACCGCAATAAAAATTAATTTTGAAAAAAGAGAAAAGGGTATTGGGCTGAGCAGGAACATGAAGGATGATCAGCAGGTTTGCAGACAGTGTGGTGTCCTGGGAAGACAAAGGACTTTTGAAGACTGAACTGCCTTCACAGCCCAGCTCCATCTTTTATACCTGAGACATTTTTATTATCAATTAATGGGGCCATTTTAAATGGTGAATTCGCCAATTAAAACAAAAGAATAAATTAGAAAGGTAAAGATGTAAAACTAGCTTGTAATTAGTCCTCACTCCATCCCCACATCAAATCTACCACTCAGTTCTTACTTTTTCTCATAAACAATAGAAGATGTTACCTCCCATCACATGCTGTGATGTCTTTTTTTCACTTCTTTTGGCAACTGAAGAGGGAGCACAGACTTTCAGAATTAGATAACCTGCTCTTGGAGCTGATTAAATGCTGGGAAGCCATCCAGTCCTTCTGGGTCTAAAGACTCATCTGCAATGACTTGAAAAGAGCCAACCTGGTCCTTAACAGAGGCTTAATAACGATCGGTCTTCCTCCCCGCACGTAGACACACGTACTCAGTGTGTTCCGCTTATCGGAGCATCTAGGGAGGGCATCTGTCACAAACACAGACATGTTCAGTCACGTGGCTCACGTCAGCACCGTGGACGCTTGCTTGTGAAGATCGTGAACGATGCTCGCTGCTCCTCTTCCACAAGGACTCCCAGCCCCAGGGCTGGGTCCTGAAGCTCCCTGGACTCCAGCACTTGGCTCTTCTCAGCCTCAGCCCCAGGGCTGGGTCCTGAAGCTCCCTGGACTCCAGCACTTGGCTCTTCTCAGCCTCAGCCCCAGGGCTGGGTCCTGAAGCTCTCTGGACTCCAGCACTTGGCTCTTCTCAGCCTACACTGCTGTTTTGCTCTAGTTTTTTTTACATTTGACTTTTTAGGTTCCACATGTAAGTGATCTAATTTCTCTGTCTGATTTCTTTCTTACTAAGAGAAAGAGCCTGGGAGAATTTCTTTTTAAGAGAAAAACTTCTCTTTTCAGGTTTCTTTGAGATCTCCTGCTAAGCCTGTGAATTTTCTCTTTCTAAGGAGTGAAACAATTTTTTTTCAGAAAGTGTACATAGATCAGTTGAAGCCATGACAATGTGAACAGCTCATATCAAGTCCGTGCCAGTACCCACACCACAGCTGTCTTCAGACATCAGTGACTGCAAATTGTGATTGGTTGAGAGATAATTCCAAGTTGTAAGAATCTTAAAATGTGAAAAAAGTGAACATATTAAAAGAGATGAAAGGTGGTTATAACTAATATTTTGAGGAATTATTATGTACTGTGCACTTTTCCAAGTCAGTTAGATTTATTGACTTATTTAATAGTAATAATATACAAACCTGTACAGAAAGTGTTAAAGAAGACTCTTGAGAGACCCTTGGACTGCAAGGAGATCCAACCTGTCAATCCTAAAGGAAATCAGTCCTGAATATTTATTGGAAGGATTGATGCTGAAGCTCCAATACTTTGGCCCCCTGATGAAAAGAGCCGACTCATTGGAAAAGACCCTGATGCTGGAAAAGATTGAAGGCAGGAGGAGAAGGGGTCAACAGAGGATGAGATGGTTGGATGGCATCACCAACTCAATGGACATGCACTTGAGCAAGTTCTGGGAGGTGGTGAAGGACAGGGAAGCCTGGTGTGCTGCAGTCTATGGGGTTGTAAAGAGTCGGACACGACTGAGTGACTGAACTGAACTGACAGTAAGTGTTATCATGACTCCTACTTCATGAATGAGAAACAAGAATATTCAAGCAACCAGAAACATTTTATTCCCAAGCAGCAGTCCAGTTCATTGTTCACAACTTGCCAAATACAGCATGATACTATTGAGCAAAGAATAAGAACTCAGAATAGTCAAAAAAAAGAATAGTTTTCAATAGAGTTTTAAGATAGGATATGGAACACCCAGTTAAATTTGAATCTCAAAAGCAATGAATAATTTTCAATATAAGTGTATCCTAAATACAGCATGAAAAGTATCTACACTAAAAAAAAAAATTGTGCTCATTATTTTCTGAAATTCAAATTTCAGTGGGCATCCTGTGTTTTCCCTTCTAACTCTATTATGCCTATGGCGCATACCAAAGTGAAGTGCTTCCTTACCCATCTTAAGTTCAGTTCATTTCAGCTCAGTCACTCAGTCATGTCCAACTCTCTTTGCAACCCCATGGACTGCAGCATGCCAGGCCTCCCTGTCCATCACCAACTTCAGGAGTTTACCCAAACTCATGTCCATCGAGTTGGTGATGCCATTCAGCTGTCTTATCCTCTATCATCCCCTTCTCCTCCTGCCCTCAATCTTTTCCAGCATCAGGGTCTTTTCAATGAGTCAGTTCTTCACATCAGGTGGCCAAAGTATTGGAGTATCAGCTTCAGCATCCATCCTTCCAATGAATATTCAGGACCGATTTCCTTTAGGACGGATCTCCTTGCAGTCCAAGGGACTCTCAAGAGTCTTCTCCAGCACCACAGTTCAAAAGCATCAATTCTTCGATGCTCAGCTTTCTTTATAGTCCAACTCTCACATCCATTCATGACCACTGGAAAACCCATAGCCTTGACTAGATGGACCTTTGTTGGCAAAGTAATGTCTCCACTTCTTAATATGCTGTCTAGGTTGGTTGTAACTTTTCTTCCAAGGTGTAAGCGTCTTTTAATTTCGTGGCTGCAGTCACCATCTGCAGTGATTTTTTTACCCACCTTATAAGAGCTCATGTCCCTTTCAGGATAGCGAGAGATGGCCACACATTTAGAACATATTTAGCACTTTGTATGTTTTGTGACTATACAGCGCACTTTCCATGAACCAGATGCTCTGTGCATGTTATTAATGATCCTCAAAATGGCCTGAAAAGGACAGTGTTTGCTAGCCGCATTTGATAGATCAGGGTGTTCAAGAGAACAGAAGTTGAATGTCTTCAAGGTTACACAGAAAATGAGCAGTGACATGAACGTGCGAATCCATTTCCATCTGCCTGCAGAGGCCATGCTCTTTGCAGTGAAAACCGTGGTTTTGTGCTCTACTCTCCATCTTGGCTGCTCTGAACTAATTTTTCCAAGAGGGCATGATTGCTCCTATCCCAGTTCATATAAAACAGTGGGGATTAGTGCCAGGATGGGGCAGCCGCCGTGTGTCCTTCCCGGCTCCCTCCAATCATCATTGGAGGTGGCCGGGACTAAACAGCCAGCCCCCGTCGGGTGCCAACTGAGAGGAAACAGGAAATCCATACTAATTTCGCGTTCTGAGGGAAAGCCAGGGGTACAGTGAATAAGAGTGCACTTTTCACTGTGAATACAGATAAATCCCTCAAGCAAAAGGACTTGCTTTCAGATGACAGAAACTGAATTACAAAGATGCTAGCTCCCAAGTTGCTGACTTACAATCAGGATAGAAAACACCTCCGGTGTGGTTCAGGCTATATGTGTGTTATCATCAAGGCAATTTGGCACTTCAAAATTACTGTGTTTGCTTAAATATTGATTATTTTGAGGTTTAAGATTAGAATCAATGAGTTTTATTACACTTTATTTCAGCTGAGGGTTTTCATGAAGCAACTCAACCATGGTTTTGTAATGATGTTTGAAAATTAACATTAAAGGTAAAAATGCCATTAAAAAAAAAGACAAGTTACACTTTTAATTCTCATATTTGTCATTGAGCTTTATTCTTAGTGTGCATGTCCACCGTTTGCTACTTTCCCCATTTTTTGGCAACACTCTCTCTGTCTGTTTCAGAGATGTGATTATAACACAGTGATGGAAAACCAGTTTTGACTCCCATGGCACTAACTCTCATTGAAAACACGTGATGCTTGGAAGAGGCGGGGAATTAAATCAGAGGCAAGACAGAAGAAAAATAATTTAAAATATGATCTTAAAGATGCAGGACTAACATAGTAAATGCTTGAATATAGATATTTATACAACCAAATAAAGATTTTTTTATATTATGTCAAACATCTACATCTTTAATAGAATTTTGAAGATTTTTCAGAAGTTTTGTATTGTATAATGAGGTAAAATTAGATTATTTGGGCTCCCATATACCTATCTGTCTTCTCAGTATCATCTTTAGTTCTGATTAGTCTTCTTTAGAATGAAAGGTGTTCAGTTTAGGGTTACAAGGTGCTTTTTAGTGGATCAACAGTGATCTCTGTGTTTTGAAAAATCAATGAAAACTACACGTCCAACTTAAAGTATTTGGGACAATGTTTTGTTTATACCAAGAAAACTGAACTCAATATAACATGATTAAACAATAGCTACTGAAATGCAGAAACCTGTGCTGATTAAAATTACAAACGCAGGTGATGACAGTAACATATATTTAAAGAAGGCCTAATGACATGAACTATTAAGATGAAGGACATGGAGCCTTCAGAGGAGGACAGACAACGCTTGGAGCTGGACTGATGGAAGGCCATGTCTTCATCCCAGTCTTGGTGCAGCATGCCACTCAGCCTATTTTCAGATGCAAATCCAGAGTCCAGGAGGTCCATCCATGCCATAGACACAATCAACATAGAGATTGTAGTGACTGTTATCACTCAAAGAAAGTATGTAGGAGGAAAAATTGCACAGAAGATGACCCTGGGCAATATCGTTATTTAGGGGCATTCACACAGAGGAACCAGCAAATCAAAGTGTATAAAATAATTAGAAATATAAGAGGAGATGCAGAAGATCCTGGCATCATGAGCTATTATACAATGTTGTGTTAATTTCTGCAGTACAGCCAAGTGATTCAGCTCTGTCTACATATACATTCTTTTTTAATATTCTTTTCCATTATGGTTTATCACAGGATCATAATAAGAGCCTCTTATATGGCTTAAAAAGTTCAAGTTTTGCCATTTTTGTGTAAAAGAGTCCAGGTGTCTTCATTCTTGGGTCTTTTTTATCCCCTACCATCTAGAACAATTTTTCCATCTTTTTTTTTTTTTTGAGTTTTAAGACCCAGATATTTCAAAGAATGCAGCCCAGTTATTGGAGAAAGCCCTTCCATTTAGGTTTATTGCATGCTTTCTCTTGGTTGGATTTGGGTGTTGCATTTTTGGAACAAATATTTGCAGTCTTATCAGTGCATTGTGTCTAAAAGCACAGGGGCTCAACCTGGCTGATGACTAGTGAAGTCACTTTGATCCCATGATCACTTGACCTAGATAATGTCTGCTACAATATTGCTGTTTATCCTTGGTGACTACTATGTTCTCAGCAGAAGATACTTTGTGACTCTAGAGATAAATCATTTTTTTTCCTCCCTGTTCTTGCATAGTAGCTTTGATAGCACTTGATAGGTCTTGCCTAAGACAATCTTACTACATGGCAGATGTTTACTGCAGGTCAGAGTAAAAGCATAGATTTCCCAGTGTGTGCGTGCTCAGTCCTGTCCAACTCTTTGAAACCCAATGAACTGTAGCCCACCAGGCTCCTCTGCCCATGGGATTTCCCAAGCAAGAATGTTGGAGTGGGTTGCCATGTCCTCCTCCAGAGGATCTTTCCTACCCAGGGATCAAACCTGTGTCTCCTTTGTCTTCTGCATTGCAGGCAGATTCTTTACCACAGCACCACCTGGGAAGCCCTCAATTTTACTATGGTAGTTGCCAAATAATGATATGGTAATTTCATCTACTTTCTACCTTTTATAGTTGGATTCCTCCTATAAGAACACACCTCTCCTTCTCTGCCATTTATTTATTCACTTATTTTATCAATAAGCCTTTGTGATTGCTTATTTTAGCCAATAGGCCATATAACCTATTACTGACATTTATTTTTTTCTCACTCAAATTGTCCTAAATAGGGCCAGTGGGAGCCTGGCTGCAGGCTTCTGCATCATTTACTTCCTTACTGCCTGGTGTCACAGGTGGTCCAGCTCTTCTCACACTTCCCTTACCCCCAGAGTGGTACCAGCCACATCTCCAAGAAGCCCTGCTTATTTTCCTTCAAGAATGGCATTTACAAATCAGAACTTGGTGCTAGATGTGACTTGTATGATAGACACAGGAAATATGTATAAATAGATGCAGATAGATGCATACATCTATATCTATTTTCATATCTATTCATTCCTTTTTCTCTCTCTCTGCATCTCTACCTCTCTTCCCAACACCACAGGGTTTCTTCCAGCTTTGCCCTTTTCTTTATTCATAACTCTCTTCTTCAGCAGGGAAAAACTTCACATTATCCACAAGATCTCTGTCTATTATTTTCTCACATCTAAAAATCACACAAAGCAGTTTCATAATTGCCAAGTCACTTCCCTGTGTTTAAAGGGCAAAATACTGTCCAAAGAAACAGGTTGTTCTGGAGCTGCTAATTCATTCTTTTCCCTCACCCTTCAGTATGTTTAAGTGTTTAATTTGAAAAGCATAAACCTTATTCATTTCACTTTGTTGTATTTTGGATTTTTTTCTTCTTCCATACTTGTTGATTTTACTTATTTTGTGGAAATATGAAACATGAAGTAGTTCTGAAAGTCAGAGCCCTCGCGGGAATAATCAGAGATCTGTTTCATCCCTCACACCTCTCTTCGCTGCCCCCTGTAGGAAACCAATCTCATTTCCTCTCGCTGTGTCCTTCCTGTGCTTCCCTTTATAAAAATGAGGAAATGTATGTGTGACTTTTCTTACTCACTTTCTTATTTACACAGAGAAAAAATTATTGATCATCTTCCCTTATTAGCTTTTCTAAGTAACAATATCAGTTCAGTTCAGTTCAGTTCCTCGGTCGTGTCCGACTCTGCAACCCCATGGACTGCAGTACGCCAGGCCTCCCTGTCCATCACCAACTCCCGGAGTCTACCCAAACTCATGTCCATTGAGTCGGTGATGCCATCCAGACACCTCATCCTCTGTTGTCCCCTTTTCCTCCCGCCCTCAATCTTTCCATATCACTTGTAAGCAATTTCAGATGAGTTGACAGTGGTCTTCAAGGTGAGGGTTGTCCAGACTTGCCCTCCTGGAAGGACCATCTTGACCCGTTGCCTGGAGACCACCACGCAGTGAAGCAAGCCCAAGTGGTCCAGGAAAGAGCCAGGGTGAGGGTGGGGAACCAAGGTAAGAGCTGCAATCAACTGGCTCTGCTGACCTGCCCACTGGATGGCGCCCTTCCAGTTTCTGTGAAAACTGAAAAAGAACAATATCAGTTCAGAACAATATCAGAAATCAGGGGAGAGACTGCCCAGAACAGGAGGGGTGAGTCTGAGTCCCCCTTTGTTTCCATGACATCACAACGTGTCTCTGCCTGACGCCCTTCCCAGTTTCCAACCGAGTGACTGTCTTCCACGTGCTTGTTCTGACGACGTTCCTTTTCCTTCTGTTTCTTAAGCATGTGTTGCAGACTGCTTGCTCAGTAGCTGTCTTGTCTGACTCTTTGCGACCCCATGGACTGTAGCCCCTCAGTCTCCTCTGTCCATGGGGATTCTCCAGGCAAGGACACTGGAGTGGGTTGCCATGCCCTCCTCCAGGGGATCTTCCCAACCCAGGTGTTGAGCCCAAGTCTCCCACATTGCAGGTGGATTCTTAACCACTGAGCTACTGTTTTCAGTTTCAGTTCAGTCACTCAGTGGTGTCCGGCTCTTTGCAACCCCATGAACTGAAGCACACCAGGCCTCCCTGTCCATCATCAACTCCCAGAGTTTACCCAAACTCATGTCCATTGTGTCGGTGATGCCATCCAACCATCTTATCCTCGGTCATCCCCTTCTTCTCCCTCCTGAGTTACTGCTTAGTGGTCCAATTATTTGTCAGCTCATTAGAGCTGTTCATGAAGGCTGTAAATCCCCTGCTCGAATATGTTTGCTTCATCACAGTCATGCCTTCAGTATCCCCCAAATGTACTTCCCCCAAATAAACTATCCACCATTGCCACCACTGTAGGCAGAATCTTTCTAATATCCTAGTCTGATTAGGTTATTCTGATTGAAAACACATCCGTGATTTCCTGTTGTGTAGGAGACAGAACTCAGATTATTTGGAGGGACATAGACGTCCTTTTACAATATGATCCCCGTTTTACTCATCCAGTCTCTTCCCCCACAGTGGTCCCATGAGCCCCAGCTTCAGCCTCATAGTGATACCCACACACCTGCATTTATCATGCTGTTTCATGCCGGCCTGCAGAGATTGTATTTTCTGTTTGTGATTTCCTTACCCTTCTTAGACAAAAAATCCCTTTATGAGTCACACCCAGAAAAATCGCTGTGAGGATGTTGTCCCTGACTGCTCAATATTGAGTTGCCATCTGTCTTGACTTCTCTTCAGATAAGCCTGTGCTTGAGTTACAACATCTACCAGATTGCTCTAAATTTAATTCACATTCTGTCTCTCTCTTATTATTTACCCTTCATTTAGATCAGGGAAACAATATTAATTATGTTTGTTATCTCCAGTGCTTGGTACATAGTAGATACATGAAAAAAAGACTCAATTAATAATTCAAGGGTAGAGATTAGGGTAATTTTTAATTGAATTGAATGGAAACAAAATGAATAGAAAAATGCTCTTCCAGGAAGTTAAGCTTCATTCCTCGGCATCAATTATCAAAATGACCTTGGATTTTTTTCCTACGGTCTGTTTGGTAATCCAATTTAAAATTTAAGCCTAAATCTTTTAAAACTTAAGTTTATCAGAAAAATATACTTAGAACACAAAATAAGATCCATGGTAGATTGAAAAAAAAAAGTCAATTAAATCTACTGTAGGATTATTTTAGAGTTTGTATCATCAAATCAAAACATTATTACAACAAATAGCCAAAGCTTGTGTTATTATTTCTAAGGTCATAACCTCAAGATTTCAAGTTTAATGATCAACTTCAAAAGCAAAATTGGATTTATCACTTGGAAAAATTGGGAATATTTTTCACTCCTTTTATGCAGCTAGTATAATCCTAAAAGCAAAACCTAAACATAACTTGAAAAAGAATTCTGAAGCTCTGAGAAGTGGAAAGCTTGTCAGCCTCCACTCCCTCCCCAGCACGAAGAGCCAGGCAAACTGAACCCTTTTGCTGGAAACCGAGAGAACTGGGGTTGGGACAGTTCATGCCCAGACCTCTGGAGGGCTGGGCTTATCCAGAGTCATGACTGAGCTGAGTTGGCCTGGATCTGAAGCCCCTGAAGCATCAATGTAAAACGATCATTTTGAGGACCATTTTTTCATAAATTTATGCCTTATGTGCTTATGCATGCATGTTCAGTCATGTCTGACTCTTTGCAAACCTATGGACTGTAGCCCGCCAGGCTCCTATGTCCATGGGATTCTCCAGGCAAGAATACTGGAGTGGATTGCCAGTCATTTCTCCAGGGGATCTTCCCAACCCAGGGATTAAGCTCATGTCTTTACCACTGTGCCACCTGTTCAGTTCAGTCACTCAGTCATGTCTGACTCTTTGTGACTCCATGAACCGCAGCACGCCAGGCCTCCCTGTCCATCACCAACTCCCAGAATCCACCCAAACCCATGTCCATTGAGTCAGTGATGCCATTCAGCCATCTCATCCTCTGTCGTCCCCTTCTCCTCCTGCCCTCAATCTTTCCCAGCATCAGGGTCTTTTCAAATGAGTCAGCTCTTCCCATCAGGTGGCCAAAGTATTGGAGTTTCAGCTTCAACATCAGTCCTTCCAATGAACACCCAGGACTGATCTCCTTTAGGATGGACTGGTTGGATCTCCTTGCAGTTCAAGGGACTTTTAAGAGTCTTCTCCAATACCACAGTTCAAAAGCATCAATTCTTTGGCGCTCAGCTCTCTTTATAGTTCAACTCTCACATCCATACATGACCACTGGAAAAACCATAGCCTTGGCAAAGTAATGTCTCTGCTTTTTAATATGCTGTTTAGGTTGGTCATAACTTTCCTTCCAAGGAGTAAGCATCTTTTAATTTTATTGCTGCAATCACCATCTGCAGTGATCTTGGAGCCCAGAAAAATAAAGTCAGCCACTGTTTCCACTGTTTGCCCATCTATCTGCCATGAAGTGATGTGATCGATGCAAAGAAATAGAGGAAAACAATAGAATGGGAAAGACTAGAGATCTCTTCAAGAAAATTAGAGATACCAAGGGAACACTTCATGCAAAGTTGGGCTCAATAAAAGACAGAAATGGCAGGGACCTAACAGAAGCGGAAGATATTAAGAAGAGGTGGCAAGAATACACAGAAGAACTGTACAAAAAAGATCTTCATGACCCAGATAATCACCCAGGTGTGATCACTCACCTAGAGCCAGACATCCTGGAATGTGAAGTCAAGTGGGCCTTAGGAAGCATCACTGTGAACAAAGCTAGTGGAGGTGATGGAATTCCAGTTGAGCTATTTCAAATCCTGAAAGATGACGCTGTGCCACCTGGGAAGCCCCTATAAATCTATGCTTTATTTCACTAAATAAATCTTAAGATTCTTGGGTAAAAGACTCCCTTTTCTGTTCTTATATAAGTTAGCAATGTAGGGCTTTCAAAACAGGCTCCAATACAGATATTAAATGGAATGGATATTCAAGAATTTAACTTCAACCTCTTCATTTCATAGGTCAGCCAGCTGAATAGATTTAAGAATTTACAGGACCAGGGAATGATGACACCAGAATGTTAGCAAAATCACTTTAAAATCTGACCCACTGGGTCTGTGTAATCAGGACTTGGTGTTCAGAGGTGCTGAGAACCTCCGAGGGGATTGAAGATGATTTTCTGACAAAGGTCAGGAGACGGGGTCAGCCATGGCCAATAAACACATGGTTTACTGCTCTTTATACACTGATTAGAGATGTTACAAAGGAGCAGCTACTCAACTCCATCTGGATGAGGAGTTTCCTGGGGTGCTGGAAGCCTGAGGAGAAGGGACACTTTCAGGTTGATGAGGGAGTCTTCCCAGGGCGAACCTCCACCTGCTCTTCCCACTTATGCCTCCGTTCATGCATGAGGTCTGCAAAAACACATCGGAATCCAATGAGTGAGACTGTCTATGAAACACAGACTCAGAGAACAGACCCAAGGTTGTCAAGTGGGGAGGAGGTGGATTGGGAAGTTGGGGTTAGCAGACACAGAATATTAGGACGTATTCAGGACGGATAAGCAACGAGGTCCTACCATATAGCGCAGGGACTATATTCAATATTTTGTGATAAAACATAAAAGAAAAGAATATAAAAAAGGATATGTGTCTATATAGTTTTATAACTGATTTCCTTGGTGGCTCAGTGGGTGAAGAATCCACCTGCAATGCACAAGACTGCCTGCAATACAGGAGACCTCGGTTCAATCCCTGGGTTGGGAAGATCCCCTGGAGGAGGTAATGGCAACTACCCACTCCATTATTCCCGCGTGGGAAATCCCATGGACAGTGAAGCCTGGCAGGCTTCAGTCCATGGGGTTGCAAAGAGTCAGACGCAACTTAGCAACTAAATCACCACCACCGAATGTATATAACTGAATCACTTTGTTGTACAGCAGAAATGAACACAACACTGTAAATCAAATACCCTTCAATAAAAAAGTAATTAATTAAAAGGCAAAAAAATAAGAAATCTCAAAAAAGAATCCCGTGTTTCAAAGAATATATGCACCTGAGGAAAATAATGAGATATTGAAAGCAAACTTCAGTTTTCTGTTAATCCCAGAATGAAAATCTGAAAAACAAGTCAGGCTCACTTTCATGTGCTGATCCCCACCCTAGTTGTGGACACACCCCGAACGGCCAGTTTGAACTAAATGGACATCAGTCATTTCATATGAGCAGGTCCTTAGGACTTGGGGCCCAGAAAGCCAGGCCACCACGCAGGGCGCCGAACCAGCCACACATCCCTGCGGGAATCTCTCCATGGCTGAAGGTGCCCCCCTACAGTCCGACATCTGCCTGTAGACGCGCTCCAGGGCCTTGACTGATGAAGCCCATTTTTACATCAGCAGGGAGGGGAGCCTTGGAGGGGCACCGCCAGCCACGGGCCTCACGGGGGCCCTGCAGTGTGGACATGGGGGCACCAGAGCGGGGAAAAGACGAAGGCGGGAACTGTCTTCAAGATGCCACAGTCTGCCCTCATTAAAACCGTGCCCACAGCGAACTCTGCATGAAGAACAATCATTCATGAACTCAACTATTAACATAAATGCTTTAACCTTCTGTGAATATCCCAGGGGAATAGACACCCCTCAATAGTTTCCATTTGCTGGGCCCTCCCTAATTTTCTTCCATTGCCCTCTGAGCAGGGGTGGGACGACTAGCCTCTTCATCTTGATGGTAGAAGCACCTATGGAGACAGCAGGTTAATGAAATCAGTTGTCAGATGGATCCTTCAGGCACCCCTTATGGAATTTATCCTCATATCACTATCACTGTCTAAATTGGTGTTCAAACAATGATAAATAGGTTTCTCGGCCATCATTATAACTGAGGCTTTGCTCATCAGGACAAGAATCGGGGCATCTTCCTGTTTTGTTTTTTTTTTTTTAATTTATTTATTTTAGTTGGAGGCTAATTACTTTAAAATTTGTAGTGGTTTTTGCCATACACTGATATGAATCAGCCATGGGTGTACGTGTGTTCCCCATCCTGAACCCCACTCCCACCTCCCTCCCCATCCCATCCCTCTGAGTCATCCCAGTGCACCAGCCCTGAGCACTTGTCTCATGCATCGAACTGGACTGGTGATCTGTTTCACATATGATAATATACATGTTTCAATGCTATTCTCTCAGATCGTCACACCCTCACCTTCTCCCACAGAGTCCAAAAGACTGTTTTATGCATCTGTGTCTCTTTTTCTGTCTTGCATATAGGGCTATCATTAGCATCTTTCTAAATTCCATATATATGCATTAGTATACTGTATTGGTGTATTTCTTTTTGGTTTACTTCATTCTGTATAATGGGCTCCAGTTTCATCCACCTCATTAGAACTGATTCAACGCATTCTTTTTAATGGCTGAGTAATATTCCATTGTGTGTATGTACCACAGCTTTCTTATCCATTCATCTGCCGATGGACATCTAGGTTGCTTCCATGTCCTGGCTGTTGTAAACAGTGCTGTGATGAACATTGGAGTACACGTGTCTCTTTCAATTCTGGTTTCCTTGGTGTGTATGCCCAGCAGCGGGATTGCTGGGTCATATGGCAGTTTTATTCCCAGTTTTTTAAGGAATCTCCACACTGTTCTCCATAGTGGCTGTACTAGTTTGCATTCCCACCAACAGTGTTAGAAGGTTCCATTTTCTCCACACCCTCTCCAGCATTTATTGCTTGTAGACTTTTGGATGGCAGCCATTCTGACTGGCGTGAAATGGTACCTCACTGTGGTTTTGATTTGCATTTCTCTAATAATGAGTGATGTTGAGCATCTTTTCATGTGTTTGTTAGCCATCTGTATGTATTCTTTGGAGAAATGTCTGTTTAGATTTTTGGCCCATTTTTTGATTGGGTCGTTTATTTTTCTGGAATTGAGCTGCAGGAGCTGCCTGTATATTTTTGAGATTAATTCTTTGTCCGTTGCTTCGATTGCTATTATTTTCTCCCATTCTGAAGGCTGTCTTTTCACCTTGCTTATAGTTTCCTTCGTTGTGCTTTTAAGTTTAATTAGGTTCCATTTGTTTATTTTTGCTTTTATTTCCAATATTCTGGGAGGTGGGTCATAGAGGATCCTGCTAGGGGGCATCTTTCTTAACTTCAAATGTGGATAACTGGTTTTAGAACAACCTAGATGGTGCTAGTCTGTAACCTGGGCTGTTTCCAGAAATTGTATTTTCACTTTTCACCTGGATGTTCTGGTTTCATCCACTCTTAAGTGTGATATGGAGAAACTCTCAATGTCTTCCACATCATTTATGTCTTGACCTGTAAAATGGGAATAACATGCAGTGATTACAGACCTTGGAGGCATATATCAGACAAGCCAACATCTGTGAGGTGCTCTGTACCTCCCAGAGCGAGGGTGGGTAACATCCCGTTAGCACCCACAGGGTCTCTTTTAGAAGCATGAGCACCAGTGGCAGCATAAGAAACCTACTTTTAATTTTTTTTTTTTTTTTATTTATTTTTTATTATTTTAGTTGGGGGCTAATTACTTTACAATATTGTAGTAGTTTTTGCCATACATCGACATGAATCAGCCATGGATTCACATGTGCTCCCCCTCCCAAACCCTCCTCCCACCTCCCTCCCCCTCCCATCCCTCTCTGTCATCCCAACGCTCCATCCCTGAGCATCCGTCCCATGCATAGAACATGGAATGGTGTTCTGCTTCACATATGACAATATACATGTTTCAATGTTATTGTCCCAGAACGTCCAACCCTCACCTTCTCCCTCAGAGTCCACAGGACTGTTCTATGCATCTGTGTCTCTTATTCTGTCTCACATATAGGGTTACCATTACCATATTTCAAATTCCATATACATGCATTAGTATACAGTATTGGTGCTTTTCTTTCTGGTTCACTTCACTCTGTATAATGGGCTCCAGTTTCATCCATCTCAATAGAACGGATTCAAATGTATTCTTTTTAATGGCTGAGTAATATTCCATTGTGTATATGTACCACAGCTTCCTTATCCATTCGTCTGCCGATGGACATCTAGGTTGCTTCCATGTCCTGGCTATTGTAAACAGTGCTGCGATGAACATTGGGGTACACGCGTCTCTTTCAATTCTGGTTTCCTCGGTGTATATGCCTAGCAGTGGGATTGCTGGGTCATATGGCAGTTCTATTCCCAGTTTTTTAAGGAATCTCCACACTGTTCTCCATAGTGGCTGTACTAGTTTGCATTCCCACCAACACTGTAAGAGGGTTCCCTTTTCTCCACACCCTCTCCAGCATTTATTGCTTGTAGACTTTTGGATAGCGGCCATTCTGACTGGTGTGTAATGGTACCTCATTGTGGTTTTGATTTGCATTTCTCTAATAATGAGTGATGTTGAGCATCTTTTCATGTGTTTGTTAGCCATCTGTATGTCTTCTTTGGAGAAATGTCTGTTTAGTTCTTTGGTCCATTTTTTGATTGGGTCGTTTATTTTTCTGGAATTCAGCTGCAGGAGTTGCTTGTATATTTTTGAGATTAATTGTTTGTCTGTTGCTTCGTTTGCTATTATTTTCTCCCATTCTGAAGGCTGTCTTTTCACCTTGCTTATAGTTTCCTTTGTTGTGCAAAAGCTTTTAATTTTGATTAGGTCCCATTTGTTTATTTTTGCTTTTATTTCCAATATTCTGGGAGGTGGGTCATGGAGGATCCTGCTGTGATTTATGTCGGAGAGTGAAACCTACTTTTAAAATAGACTATGTGCAGATCAAAACTAGAGTGAGGTATCCTCTTACTCCTGTCAGAACAGCCACGATCAAAGAGTCTACAAGCAATGAACGCTGGAGGGGGCATGGAGAGAAAGGAGCCCTCCTACACTGTTGGTTGGAAGGACAGTTGGTGCAGCCGCCATGGAGAACATGATGGAGGTTCCTTAAAACACTAAAACTGAGCTGCCATATGACCCAGCAAACCTACCTCTGGGACAAAACTCCAATTAGAAAAGAAGCATGTGCACCCATGTTCATTGCAGCACTATTCACAATAGCCAAGACGTGGAAACAAGCTGAATGTCCATCGACAGAGGAATGGACAATAAGATGTGGTACATATATACAATGGAGTACTAGTCAACCATTAAAAATAATGAAAGAATGCCATTAGAAGCAACATGGATAAACCTAGAGATTATCATACTGACTGATGTAAGCCAGACAAAGAGAAATGTCATGTATCACTTACACATGGAATCTGAGAAAAAAAGATACAAATGAACTTATTTGCAAAAAGAAATAGATCCACAGACCTAGAAGACAAACTTATGGTTACTGAAAGGGAAAGGCGGGAATAAATTAGGAGGCTTGGATTAACATTTACACACTATTATATACAAAATGGAAAACCAACAAGGACCTACTGTATAGCACAGGGAACTCTGTCCAGTATTTTGTAATAACCTATAAGGGAAAAGAATCTGAAAATGAGCATGTGTTATAGCATGGTAGAAGGTAACTGAAGAGTGGGTCACATGAGGAACAGCTGGAGAGGCAATGAGTGTGGTTTAGAAAGGGGACCCAAGCCTAGTGGGGAGATCTCATCACCTCATCTCAATGCTTGAGGTGTGGGCCAGTGGAAGTGGGCCAGGAACCCTGTGGTGCGAGGGTGCCGTACCAGGGAAGGATGCTGGAAGCTGCAGGAGGACACGTTTAGGGTGAGTACATGAATGACTGTCTAAACCTTACAGTTGCCCAGCAGAACGTGCTGCCTTTGAAGGTGGTGATGTCTCTGTCACTGGAAATGCTCTATCCGAGAACGGGTGAATTCTCGGGAACCTGGGGGAAGGGATTCCTACACCAGCTGGAATCTTGTGCTAGAGGACCTCTTAGGTCCCTTCCAGAAACACCAGATTATAAGGTCAGTTAATGCCATGTGGGGCTTCCCTGGTGGCTCATATGGTAAAGAATCCACCTGCAAGGTGGGAGACTCGGATTCTATCCCTAGGTAAGGAAGATTCCCTGGAGAAGGGCATGGAAACCATTGGGGAATTCTTGCTTGGAGAATTCCATAGACAGAGGAGCCTGGCAGGCTATAATCCATGGGGTTGCAGAGAGCTGGACACAACTGAGCGACTAACACTTTCACTTTCAATGCCTTTGAGCAAAGAAGTACGTGATCCCTATTTTAGAGCTATGTCTCATTTCAGCATGACTTCAAGGTTACCAAAAAGTATTTTATTATTATGAATCATCATTTAAGCTTGACCTTTCATCCCAAATTACTGGTACATATTAATTACATCTTTTAATACAAAAAGGGCTTCCCTTATGGGTGAGTTGGTTAAGAATTCCCCTGCAATGTTGGAGACCTGGGTTCGATCCCTGTGTTGGGAAAATCCCCTGGAGAAGGGAAAGGCTACCCACTCCAGTATTTTGGCCTAGAGAATTCCATGGACTGTATAGTCCAAAGGGTCACAAAGAGTTGTACATGACTAAGTGACTTTCACTTTAATATAAAATGTGTATCTTATGATGTAAATAGTATTAATTCATATTTATAACAATTTTAAAAATATTTTATAAATAGTTTATTATCTAAAAGGTCAACATGTTATAGCATACAGATGACAACTCTTCCTATGACAGATATTTAGGTTTTCTGTAAGCTTTCTCGGTTTATCTTATTTAGGATCTGGGGCAACATTAGGGCTCAGGAGAAATGAGCATTCATTCTTCTCAGTGGCCCTTATAACACAGACTGCAACATGATATGGAGGCTCTCTATAATACTGAACATAAACGGAAATAAAACTAATGTAATGGGAATAGCTAAGTTAAAGAAATCAGTAAAATTTTTCTGGAAAAAAATTAAGTTATCTTGATCTTATTAGAAACATTGGAATTTGCAAAATATGCACTTTGTAATAGGCCTTCTTGCCCTGTTACTACGGGTACCATGTTGTGAAGTTGGGCCAGTGATAATGGATACAAATCTTACTTTAAATTTTATATAATTACCTCTTTATGCTGCAAAAAAGGAAGAAATCTTTTCTTGTTTCTCTTGTGCATCCTGCCTCCCTCA
Organism: Okapia johnstoni; assembly: GCA_024291935.2. Taxonomy (NCBI): domain Eukaryota; kingdom Metazoa; phylum Chordata; class Mammalia; order Artiodactyla; family Giraffidae; genus Okapia; species Okapia johnstoni. Next base: position 75,929,394 of record CM044309.1, read on the forward strand.
GTTTTATTCACAACACAGTTTGAATCTTGATGAATCTAACACAAAAACTGTACCGATAAACACCTCCAACTGAATAGCACAGAGAAGAGAAGATGGAAATGTTCCCTCCTAATGAGCCGTGTTATGAGGACAATGTTCCGAGCCCTGTTGAGCAACACACTGGGAACCACAGACTGAAAATGAGTCTTCTCATGGGTTCAGCCAGAAATCGAGAACGGGAAGGGTCCTGACACCCCTAGCGGGGTGACATTGACATTCAGACCGCAATGTGCCTCGTCACCAGCCTGAGTGGTGTGTGAGCTGCTCCACACAACCCACGGGAGCTAGAGCGTCAAATGGGCCCAATTCTCTGTCTTCTGTAAGAAAATTACAGTGTACCTGCTTACCCAGCCAAGGGGAAAATCTGACTCCCTTTCAGATTACACAAAAGTAGATATTTGTATCATGAGTACTTAGGGAAATGGTTCTTTAAAAAAAAACAAGTCAGAGTCACAGAGTTAATGGATTTCGTGAAAGGTAGGAGCAGGAAGCAGGAGTCGAGGACAGTGTCTGGACGCAGGTAGGGGCAGACGTGACTCAGTAACATGACTGATGAAGATTAAGTGGCAAGTTTCAGAATTTCAACCCAGAGGAGAACTGAGCACACGAGGCAGGTACACATGGGGATCAACCTGATCAGAAAAGGGGCCAGACCCCCCCTGCCCACAGGGCCCCAGCTCCACCGTCTCCCCACAAATCCCTCTCCTCGGCCGGTGGGGAGGGATGAAGTCTCCCAGCCTCTCCTGGGGCTCATGCACTCAGAGAGCATCCGTGAGCAGCCTCCCACCAGCATGGGGGGTGTAGAGACTCCCCCGACCCTTGACACGGGTGCTCCACACATCACCGAGGTGTCTCCCTTGAAACACGGCACGTTGGCCCTAGAAAAATAAGAGAGGCCTCTCGCAGAACCCACTCACTCGTCTCACCTCACAGAGCAGCAAGGATGATGCACGGGGAACCAACAACCCAACATCATGAAACTTAGAAGACACAAAATCTGTCAGCTCTAAATTACACAGAAGTAAAGTGAAATGAAATCGCTCAGTCGTGTCTGACTCTTTGTGACCCCATGGACTATAGCCTACCAGGTTCCTCCATCCATGGGATTTCCCAGGCAAGAATACTGGAGTGGGTTGCCATTTCCTTCTCCAGGAGATCTTCCCGACCGAGGGATTGAACCCGGGTCTCCCACATTGTAGGCAGACGCTTTACCGTCTGAGCCACCAGGGAAGCCCAGAAGAGCTATTGAAACAGAGAGAACAGTGTGTGCTCATCAGTCCCCAGGGAAGCCTGGGGACATTCCAATGGGGTGAAGAGGAGGGCAGGGGACTTCAGAAATTCTCATGACCAACACACCCAGAGACCAGCATCTCTAGGGAACCTGTGAGGATGGGATCCCTTAGTAGGGTCAAGATCCAGCGAGAGGAGCAGGTAGAAGATGCCTGGGCATCCTGGCTGGTACCAGGAAGCAGCAGTAATCACGTGCCTGCGGAAAGTCAGGGAGGGCAGAGGCCTTGGGAGGCTGGTGGGGCCCCAGAGTCAGAGGGGAGCAGCGACATCACAGGAGCCCTGAACCGAAGGGTCCCCGTGCTGCCCGGGCACAGGCCCCTCCTGTCACAGGGCCAAGCAGCATCTTCAGTGCTTTAGAGAAAACTGTGTCCTGATCCAAAGGAGTTTGTTCTAGGAATGCAGGGAACACCAGCCACCGTCCTGCCCCACTCACACTGGCACCAAGAAAACCATATGATAACCTCTGGAACTTGAGAGGCTTTGGCAAAGTACAACCCTTCTTGATGAAAAATAATGAAATATCAAAGGAACTATTGAATTCTACTTGTATATATACATGCAACAACCTAAGAGCCAGAGACTTCCCGTGGAATCAAAGGAAATATTGCCACTCAGCCCAGGAGAACGTCAAGGACAGCCAGCATCCCATCAATGTCCACTGCAAGTGTTTACTAGAGCAGTTAGGCAGAGAAGGAGCCTCATGTACGCAAATCAGAAAATAAGGGGTAAACAAACCCCTACTTTGCAGACATTTATGCAAACACTACCCAAAGAGTCAGACACGACTGAAGCCACTTAGCACGCACACATATACCACTTATATGCAGAATCTTAAAAAAAAAAAAAAAAGATACAAATGAACTTATTCACAAAACAGAAATAGACCCACAGACATAGAAAACAAACTTACATTACCAAAGGAGAAATCAGGGTGGGAGGCAATAAACTAGGAGTTTGGGATTGATATATATACACATACTGCTGCTGCTGCTGCTAAGTCGCTTCAGTCGTGTCCGACTCTGTGCGACCCCATAGACGGCAGCCCACCAGGCTCCCCCGTCCCTGGGATTCTGCAGGCAAGAACACTGGAATGGGTTGCCATTTCCTTCTCCAGTGCATGAAAGTGAAAAGTGAAAGTGAAGTCGCTCAGTCGTGTCCGACTCTTAGCGACCCCATGGACTGCAGCCTACCAGGCTCCTCCATCCATGGGATTTTCCAGGCAAGAGGACTGGAGTGGGCTGCCATTGCCTTCTCCAATATACACACACTACTCTATATGAAATAAATAATCAATAAGGACCTATTGTATAACACAAGTAATAACACTCAATATTTTGTATCCGAACTTATAAAAGTACCTGAAAAAGAATATATATATATATATATAACTGAATCACTGTGGTATACACATGAAGCAAACACAACATTGTAAATCTTCTCTATTTCAATAAAAATAACATCAGAATACGAAGTCCCAGAGAAAATTTAAAAGAAGAAAAAAAATTTTGCACAAGAGTTCATCTTTCAGTTCTGGTACATTCCACACGATCTAACTTCACTCATCTATGATAGAGTCTGTGTTTACAGCACTGAAAGCTAAAGAATGAGAATCTTCCTTAGGATGTATGCTGTCCTGGTGACCCCATTATTATATACAAAACACACCTGAAAGTGTGAGAACCCTCCATATAAATTAAGAACAGTTTAGAAGAACAACACATTGCAGAATTAATTCAGATCCTGGTCCTATTCTGCCCCCAATGCCCTCTCCTGGGTCCTTGGGCAAATTCACAATGTTAGTCTTTTCCAGGAAGCAGAAATCTAACTAAATCAAAATGAAACACCTGGAGCAGGTGCCAGGGGTTAAATAAAGTGATTTGTGCTTTAATTTAAATTGAAGGACACTCTCTGTAATACCAAGGCTTTAAAAGCTGCAAACTAGGCCCAGAATGGCTGTCAGCAAAGGTAACTGGTCATCATGACGCACAGGGGGCTCTCTGCGCGCACATCCCCGGCCTCTGGGCCAGGCTGGAGACCAGAACAGGCCGGAGGGAAAGCTGACATCCATCCTTGTCCCCTCGCATGCAGTCAGCCTTCCTGACCCGAGGGAGATGCATGAAGAAATTGTGGCACTCTCCTGAGAAAGCAGAAGCAGAGAACTTCAGAATCCCCCCTTTCACTCTGTCGCCACCCCAGCCCTGTCTTGGTCCTTCCTTCCCAGGCTGAGCCGTGAATGCCCAGTCTGCTTCTGCGCCATCTACAGGGGCTGAATAAAACTTGAAACCCAGAGGAAAGCACAGCAAGCCAGGGAGGGCCTTCCCCAGAGACTCAACAACTCAGCCAGAAGCACTCGAGGTTCTCACTGGTCTTCCCTAAATGTCAAGGGGAAAAATAGCAAATAAAGAAATAGGTTTGTGGGCTCACAGGAACTGTGATTTCACAGCAATAGTGAAGCCAGCTGAGGAGTGCAGGGTCAGGAAGCAGTTAGAAACACAGCCCTCCCTCGGAGGGAGGGAAGGATGAAGGAAAGAAGAAGGGAAGGAGGCAGGAGGGAAGGAAGGAAATTTAAAAATAGAGATTATGAATTTTTAAATGTTTCTGGGACATTGGCTGGTGACTCACTTCAGCTTGCAGGATTGGCTGCGGGGGACCTGAATTGTAACGTCCTGAAGGAGCTGTCATGATGTCAAAGAAGATACAATGGTCTTGAAATCAGACACTCTGGACTCAAACCCTTTAGAAAAAGTAGGAGGATCATTTCTCTAATTTTCTCCTCAACCAGCAATTTGGTTTTTGTGTACTTGCAGTTAGTGTCTAACAATGGGGTTTTCGAGTTGCAATACTGATTTTCAGCTACACGTCAGCTTGGCTGCCTTTCAGACCGACAGCCCAGTCCCCCTCCATGCCAATGGGCCAGCATCCCCAGTAATAAGAATCTACACCTGTCAGAAACAGCAGCCACTTTTTCCTGGACTCCAGAGCCTTTTTCCCACCCAAAGAAAATTCAGGACCCTTTAAACCTTAACCTTTTCTTGAAAGTTAAGTTAAAAGATAAAAACCTCACCCAGAACCATCTTTTTACAAAGGAAGTCAGGAGAAAGTTTGGGATGCAGTTGACTTTTGGTTACCACGGTAACTACTGCTAGCATCTCTCTTTTAATTTAAAGCAGTAGCTCAGAGGAAAATCTCTCACAAGTGTAGTTATTGATTAACAACACAGAAGGAGCCCACCTGCACCTTTCCATTTAGTGCCCTTACCATCCCTGCCATACTGGCAGGTTTTTCCATCCTAACCTACATCTGGAGAATACACTCTGAAAACTAGGACTCTGTAATCTAGCTGTTATCTTTTAGAATGCGAAAAGAATTTGGCTTTGTCTGCAAAGTCACAAACCAGGACCAGACCTTATTAGGCTGTCAGATCTGACCTCTATGCTCAGGAAACCAAAATCATAAGCAACCTTATCTTTGGGAACTTATCATGACATAATTGACAGTCCCAGGATAATTCTTCTGTCAGTAAGTGTTTTCTGAGATATAAACTTCATCTTCTGGTAAAAGAGGAAAATCAAAAAATAATTTCCTCAACTGCTTTTGCTTGGAACTTAAGTTCTTCTGTTTATGCCCTTACCATGATCATCCTCCTATGGCTTACTCATCCTCATTTGTCCCCCTGGTTAAAGGAGAGCATCCTGTGGAAGGAAAGCAGGGGTCTCTCCTCTGCTTGTCTCCGTCCACCCTATGGCCAGATGCCCATTTCAAATCTCAGGTCAGCTGCTAACCAGCAACATGACCTTCCTCAAGTTTCCGAACTTGCCTATTCCCAGGGGTTTTCTCAGGAAAATATGGGTGGTGATACAGCACATGGCACAGAGAGCTGTGACTAGGATGAAATGACATAGGTAAACTCCTTTCAAAAAGCATCTGGCACCAGCCAACCCTCGGGGCTGGGGCGCGGCATCAGCACGGAAGAGGCAAAGGACCAGGAATCACCTGGAAACTGACACGGAGTGATGGGCAGTGCGGACGCGTGAGGAGAAGGTCCACACGGTGGACTGGGCACACGGGACGGGGGCCTCCCGGGGAGGAGGGCAGCAGAGACGCCCAAGGGATCCAAGCGAGGGGAGCCCGTGGACAAAACTGCCTGCTGAGCCCACCGCTCCAGCTGCAACAGAGAGGGTGGTTCTGCCGTGGATGCAGCGGGCTGGAGGGAACCAGATTAAAAGGTTACTTATTCATTTGTCAGATAACTGGCGATTTTCTGCTTTGTGATAGGACGGACAGAGCAGGAAACAGGATAGACTCCCTCCCATGAGCCGTTTCCATGGACAGTGATCAATTCTCCAAAGGAAAAGTACAAGACCTGTCTGTGACAGGACCACGAGACAGAGGGGTGCTGCTTAGAAAAGCCAGGAAAACGTCCCCTGCAGGAATCATCCTTCCCCTGAGGCCTGCCTCTGTGAGGGGACCGGACCGGGGGCCAGACCGGGGGCCGGTCCCTGGAGAAGAGGAGGGTACCGGGTTCTAGGCAGACGAACAGTGTGCAAAGAATGGAAGGAGTGAGGTCTGAACATGGCCGAAGCGGTGAAGGAAGAAGGAGCCGATGGCCTCTGCAGGGAGCAAGGTGCTGCCACGCAGGGCCCTCTGAAGAGCCCGTGTCTGGCTGCTCCCTCAGGCAGGTCACCTCAGGCTTCCGGTCTCCACGTGTCCAGGGCTGCCCTGGAACTGATTCTCAAGCACTTCCGGGGCTGTGCCTCCACCCGGGAGTGGTGAGGGGTCAGGGCCATGGCAAACAGTGCCGTAGGAGGCTCCCGGGCTGAGAGCCAGCACGTGGGACCCGGCTGAGGTGACAGGCTGCCAGGTGGCACCTCAAGCCTGAACCGGTCCCGGCTGGAGCGAAGACAAGGGTGAAGCGGCCTCCTAGTGTTGGATTTAGCAAATCTGATGAAAGCGTGTGGGGTGCAAATAGGGAAAGGCTGCAGCTCGGGGCGAAGCATGACATCCAAGCTGTTTTTCCCATTGATTTTTGCCTTTTTCTCTTGTTCTGGTCCACAAAGTGGCAGCCTTTGGAAACTGGGCTTGGTGAAATCCCAAAGAGCTAAAATGAGTGTTTTCATTTCAAAGGCTCGGACTGACCTTTTCATTACACCAGCTTTAACAACATGAAGAATTAAAAGGTACAACCTAATTGAGTTGCCTTGGTTGCCCTGGAAATCTCCAGCAATGCTTTTTATGTTCAAACAAGGAACGTCACAGTGGAAAATATGACAGAATTATTTTATTATTACAGTTCAAAATTAAGAGGGATCACATATACCCTTACAATAACCCACTTCAGTAAGATTCAAAACAAGGAGCGCATTTAAACCCTTATGCTGAGAATACAGAAGATTTCCCTTCCAAGATATCTTTAATTAATGCCGTAAGCTACAAATCTATGTTGTTGGTGTTATTTAGTCACTAAGTCCTGTCCGACTCTTGGTGACCCCATGGACCTTAGCCCACCAGGTTCCTCTGTCCATGGAATTTCCCAGGCAAGAATACTAGAGTGGGCCGCCATTTCCTTCTCCAGGGGATCTTCCTGACCCAGAGATGGAACCCATGTCACCTGTATTGACAGGTGGGTTCTTTTCCACTGAGCTGCCAGGGAAGCCCTACAAATCTATAGAAGATGCTATACTTTGGTTGGCTCTGCTGGTTTTCAAGCTTTTACAGTTTTTTGAAAAGAATTTGATATGAGAGGCTTTTATAATTGAAAGAAGAAGAAGACTTTCAGTTTCATGGACTAAGTCTGACATTATGTCAAATTATAACTTATGTGAATATATGATGTACTATTTTGTATCACTTAATCAACCATTAATTATCCCTAGTTCAAAGACAGCAGTATTTTTTATATTTTAAAACAAACATTTTTAAAAGATTTTTGTTTTCAGTGAGCTAATTTATTATATTTATAACTTTAGGAGAGTCTGGAAATAACTCCTATCATCAGTTTATTTTTTGAATACACAGAATTAAACTTAATTTAACCCACTATTTTGTAAAAGATCTTTCAGCACTACTATATATGGTGTATATAGTACATGGAATAATATGTGTAATGGTCTAAAAATTCTCCATCATTCTAAAAAAATAAGTTATTGGACTGTAGCTGATTTGCAATGTTAGGTTAGTTCCTGTTGTACAGCAAAGTGAGTCAGTTGTACTATTTACAATAGCCAGGACCTGGAAGCAACCAAGTGTCCATCGACAGAGGAATGGGTAAAGAAGATGTGGTATACACACACAAAAGAACTACTTTAGAACTAGATTTAGATTAAAAACGTTAAAGCCCAGGTCTAGGATCACTGGTCTATTTCTCCATCATTTTATTCCATTTTACTGTAGTTAATATTTTATTTTGCTTTGTTTTATGAAGCCTCTTTGGGTTGATGTATTTCCACTAGACATATGCTTCATATTTTTAAGTGAATTATGATACTTACCATTACTTCTGTGATACTTTCTAAAATACAGAGCAAGTAATACATGCAAACTCAGCCTTCCCAGCATCTGAGCTGACAGTAGCCATACAGTCACAGGTTCTTTCCAGTCAGGTGTCTCTTCCTTTTCATGCACTAATTACTGGGATCTATACTGACTTATCTATCATTTTTTTTCTTTGGAATCTCAGGGGAAACCCCAAATGTAAAATTATGTTGTTTTAGTTGTTTGTTGGCAAATTATTGCATTGATTATGGCACTAAAAACTGAAAACAAAATTTCCTCTCATCCTGTACCTCATGTATTTTCCTTAGAATCAGAGTGATACCAGTGATTCAGAAACAATGTTTAATGTGTCATCGATTAACATTTGTGAAATAGTCCTCAACGGCTAAATAATGTTTTTTTAAATAAAGGATTCAGATTTCTGGTTCCACCTAAGACACAGCAAGCCCAGCAAAGGCAATTCCCACCACAGTGAAATGAAGTCACAAATGAAAACTTTGGACATAACACAAAAGCCACATTGACAACCGTGTGGCCACAGTCAACTCCAGTGTCCGGTTTTCCTTCTTCCCTTCACCTCTGGCTTTGACCCAAGCACAGGCTGGCTGAACAGGGATGGCCCCGCAAAGGCTCACAACAAAAACTCCAAGAAAAGACTGTCCTTCTGGACAGAATATTGAGAAAAACTGGCTCTCAGAGCCACCAGAGAATGTGGAGAGAAATCTTTTCTTCTCTCCAGGCCTACAGAGCTGCAACAGGACAGGACCAGAGGAAGACTGTCCCTGGAAAAAGGAACCATGGAAAGAATCCCCAATTCTGTGAAGACCATGCAGAAGTGAAATCCATGTTCTATCCATTTGCCCTCATCGTCCAGCCTGTGGGCAGGACCAGTCCCACAGAAGAGCATGACATGACAGAGGAGAAAACTTGGAGACTATTTCTAGCTGTCGGGCCAAGGAGAGGGGTCCCTGGAAGTCAGAGAGTGTGGGGGAGACCAAAAGAGACCCCTAATTCCACGTGGGAAACAACAAGTTTCCAGACTGTTCCCCAAGCTGCCCGAGTCTGGAACACACCCAGAGGAGCCTGGCGAGGGTGTTGTCAAGGGAGCTGCCCATGTCTCAGGCAACCCCACATGATGCTGGGGGACTGTGGGGCAAACCCCAACAGTATAGCATGGCTTGGAAATAAAGCTGATACAGAAGAACCAGGCACAATTAAATCTGGATCAGTCTTAATCTAACTGGGTTGATTACTGGTCAAAACACAGCAGTTCGTATTCTGCAGATTTTAACAGGATTCAGGTGCCTCACAATGTTGTAGGTTAATTGTCTAAGTTACAACCCCAAATGCCCTAACATGCCAAGGGCTGTGAAATTCTGAACAGTTTTCAAAGGAAAAAAACAGTCAAAAATGTCAATCCTCAGATAACCCAGATGGCAGAATGATCAAAGATTTAAAAAAACTCTGATAACCATCCTCCACGACATCACCTGAAGTGAACAGAAACACAGACATTCTCAATAGAGAAGTAGAAATTCAAGAGAGAATTCAATTAAATTTGAGAACTGAGATACACAATAGCTGAAAAATAATTCAAAGAATGGCCTCAATAGAAAAAAGAACTGACTAGACACCAATCAAAAGATGAATCGAAATTATCCAATCTGAAGAACAAAGAAGAAAATGAGAAAAGAATGAGGGACTCAGGTTACAGTAGGACAATATCAAACATTCTGCATTCGGACACAATATCAAGTGTGCCACTGGGATGGGATCCCTCAGAGGGGAGACAGAGATTGGAACAGAGAAATGTACGTGGAGAAATAGCAGCTGAGAATTTTTGTGAAAAATATAAATTTTACAGGTTTGAGATAAGCAGAATGAAGCAAAATAAACTCAGAGGGAAACATGACCAGACATATCAGGAACAAAATTCTGAAAACTAAAGATGAAAAGAAATTCTAGAAATAGGCCAGTGAGGAACAAACAGCCTTTTACACGTAAGGGAGCAGCAGTCCTGAGGTCTGCAGATTTCCTGTGGGAGGTCACAGGATGGTATATATGTGCAGACTGTAAACCCAGAATCCTACACCCAGAAAACACATCGTCCAGGGATGCAGGCTAAATGAAGACATTCTGGGATGAGACATTGTTCCCAGCAGACCTGCTTTCATAAAAAGAGATGCTAAGGAAATTTTCCAGTCAAAGGCGAGATAGTCCTGAAGGGAAATTCAGGACTTTGGGAATACAGGAAGAACAATAGAAATGGAAAATGCCCAGGAAAATGTAATAGGTGATATTTCATCTTGGAAGTTATTTAAAATGTATTTAACTGTCTGTAACAAGACAGGGAGTAAGAGAGTAAGCAAGGATGGTACTCGGAAGTGGTACCATTCCTTCTGGCCACGCTGTCTCTCCTGGATCACCATCAGCCTCTGGACAAGATGCTGCTGCTGCTGCTAAGTTGCTTCAGTCGTGTCCCACTCTGTGCAACCCCATAGACGGCAGCCCACCAGGCTCCGCCATCCCTGGGATTTTCTAGGCAAGAGTACTGGAGTGGGGTGTCACTGCCCTCTCCCTGGACAAGATGATATACAGTCAAAAACTAATCAAAAATAACTGAATCATCAAGAGTCACAAAATACAAAGTTATAAAATGTTACCCAAAGAATTAAAAGATTGGACCCAATATATTAATGGATTAATTCAATCATACTCTTAAGAAAACACAATTCTGATGTTACATAACTCTTATTTAGCATCAAAAAAAATAGTCACATAACACATTTTATGAGTTACATAATAGCCATTATCAAAGCCCAATAAAAAAATCATGTAAATGGCAAAAATTATAGGCCATTAAAATTATTATAATAGGGAAAACGTACCATCTAGATACTTTCCTGCAAACTTAATTCAAACGGGGCTAAAATATCATGGTTTCATTCCAGGGTTACTTTCTATTTTGGTATTATGGTCCTTATTATTTGAAGATTAAATGTTACAAATTCAAGTAATTAGTATTAGTGAACATTTTTTGAGAATTTTTTCAAAGTGCATACCATGTACCAAATGTCCTAGAATCCCTGCATGAACATGAATATAAAATTATATGTATTAATGATGGTGAAATCAAAGATTCGTACTGTAACCTTAAAGACAACAAAGGAAACACTGAGGAATCAGGACTTTTCACTCTTTGGGAAGTCTATATTCTGCACTTGCTTTGTGTTTTCAGTCACCATGACTTCGTACAAACCCTACCAAACCACTGCTTCTTGTTATATATCCCACATGCTCAGGTTACATATAATGGGCAGCATCTGTATAGTCAGAGCTATGGTTTATCCAGTAGTCGTGTATGGATGTGAGAGTTGGGCCACAAAGAAGGCTGAATGCCAAAGAATTGATGCTTTCAAACTGTGGAGCTGGAGAAGACTCTTGAGAGTCCCTTGGACAGCAAATAGATCAAACCAGTCCATCTTAAAAGGAAATCAACCGTGAATATTCATTGGAAGGACTGATGCTGAAGCTGCATCTCCAGTACTTGGGCTACCTGATGTAAAGAGTCAAAACACTGGAAAAGACCCTAATGCTGAGAAAGTCTGGGGGCAAGACAAGAAGGAGGCAACAGAGGATGAGATGGTTCAATAGCATCACTGACTCAATGGACACACAGTTTAGTAAGCAGGAAGGACAGGGGAGCCTGGTGTGCTGTAGTCCGTGGGGTCGCCAAGAGTCAGATACTAATTAGTGACTGAACAACAAGAGGTGGAAACTACTGCTTCAGACACTTTTAAAACCGGGTCCAAAACCATTCCTTCTGGCCATGCCATTCCTTCTGCCTCCCCCGAAGGGGGGACTGGTGTTATCCACTGCATTCCACGGGCCACTCGGGTGTAGGGCCGTGAAAGAGCCCGCACACACATCCATCCACACCTGCAGAAGCTGCTGGAGAAGCAAGCACACACAAGGCAGAGTGGCGACAGCTACAGCCAGGAAGCTGAGACTGGTGATGGAGCAGCGATGACTGCTCTCAGCAGTGGGGGTCCAGCCTCTGAGCCCTGAACCCGGTGGGGCTGGTGTGGGGCTGGAGGCTCTGGAGACCGGACTCTCTGAGAGCTGATGGCATCATGGACATTGCTACAACTCTGGTCCCCGCTCTCCCGAAGCCTGGTGGGATCTAGGGAAACCCCAGCAATACTCCTGGAAGCTCTCCAGGGAGCTTAGGGGATTCCATGTGACGATTAACGTGGTATCCACAAGTGGGCATTTGCAGTAACCCAAAGGGAAGGAGGTGGACATGAGTAAATGGACATGAGTTTGAGAAAATTCTGGGAGATAGTGAAGGACAGAGAAGCCTGGCGTGTTGCAGTCCATGGGGTCATGAAGAGAGGACACGGCTTAGCAACTGGGTGACAACATCAAAGGGAAGGAGACCAACCTAAATGCCCATCCACAATGCAATGAGCAAGTAAATCATGGTTTTTCCACAGTGAAATCCTGCATAGCAATTTAAAATGCAGCAGCATCAGTAAAATGCAACAACAATGTTGCATAAAAGAAGCCAGATAGCAAAGGGCACCTTCTCTACAATCCTTCCATCTGAAGAGCAAAACCAGCAAAGCCCGCGTCATACAGTGGGCACAGCAGTCAGCGTGAGCAGGGGAGTGACCGCAGAGGGCTGTGTGGAGGGCAGGCGTCTCATTGTGAGAAATGTGCTTTCCCCTGATCCCGGCTCTGATTACACAGCGTCGTCTATTTCTGGAGCTTCAGTGAGTTGTATATTTATGTACTTTTTGGTGATATGTAATTTTTCAGTAAGAAGCAGAAATGAAATACGTTTTAAATATCCTTATGCAGTTCTTTGGTTCAACTGAAATCTTACTAAAACGTGATGATGCCATAGAATCTAAACTTTTATTCTTTTTAAACTTTTATTTTTAAATGATATGTACACATTTCTGACATGAAGAAAACAGCTCACGGACCAAAGTAGAATGGTGTGAAAGAACATGTTGAAATGGATGTTTTATTTGCCCTTCAGTATAGTCGGTTCTTGTTCAGTGTGAATGTTCTCTTTGTAAGAGACTTAGTGCCCTCAGATCAAGTTACAAAAATCACCTTACAGTGGGAGTTTCTTCACCAAAATGTCTCAGCGTCACAGTGATAGATTTCTTTTGTCTTGCAGGACTGTCAATAGTAAAGGAGTTTTTATACTTTAGTAGATAGGATATCAAATAGGGCCCTCAAATTTGAAAATTTCCATAATAAAATGGCTAAACGTGCCAGACTAGTAGTGCCAGAAGAATTCTTAACAGCTCTGAAAAAAAAAAAAAAAGGTTTAACTCAACAGACCTGATACTATCCATTCTTAGAAAGACCTGCTCAGAAGCTTGGTACCTGGGAACTTCGATGATAAGTAGTCTAAGATCCAGTACAGTATGGGGGCTTCCCAGGTGGCACAGTGGTAAAGAATTGCCTGCCAATGTAACGTCAAAGAGGCAGGTTTGATTCCTGGATTGGGACGATCACCTGGCAACCTACTCCAGTATTCTTGCCTGAAAAAATTCCATGGACAGAAGAACCTAATGGGCTGCAGTCCATGGGGTCACAAAGAGTCGGACATGACTGCACAAGCTGATATAAGAATTTCCCTAAAGGATGAGAGTAGCTCAGAGTGCTAAGGCTATTTCTGCAGATAACACAGTGAAGCCTTTGATGGAGGGAACTTCCCCAGAGATTGTTAATAGTGCAGAATCTAGAAGCTGCAGGACTTGCAGACTCTAACGCATCCTTGCCTAGCTGTGGCAGCTGAACCCAAAGGCAAGGAGATGGTGCCCTTGTGTAGAGGACAGGAGAGCTAAATTGCTTTGAACCCATTAGACATTCGTTCTCAATTCTCCTTTTGCTCCTGTTTCTAAGTTCCTCAAGAAGCTTTCTGAATAGGCTCTCAGGCTCAAAAGGGTTTTCCTGCAGCCAAAGGAGGCACAGCGCTTGGGTTCCGAGCCGCCAGGCCGCGTGGTGGCGGATCTTCACTCTGAGAAGCTGAGCTGGCCTCTGATTGTAGTAAATGCTTTTCCACTGAGACGGATGATACTGAAAGGTATCGTGTGACTGGTAATCATGTGAGCTCCTTGCAAACAAATACGATGAAATTTTGGTTTTGTGTATCAATATTGCCAGCTTGATTAAATTCTGTCTCCCACTGAGAAATGCATTTGCTCTTGTTTGTTAACTGAATCAGAACCCAAAGAAAGATGCATTAAAGAAGTTAATGAACACCACCCCAGGAGCCCTTTTGGAAGCCAGACTAAAAGCTTTCTCTGACTGGCTATCAGCTGCATGCTCCAGCTCCCTAATCGTCAATCCCTGTGATTCTCTTTGTATAGATTTAGGGTGGGTTCTAAAGAGGCCACTCAGTGCCCCTAAAGAATATTTCCTTTCCTACTACACCCTGAGTCCTGGCGCCTGCAGTGTGCCCCCAGAGTCCTGTGGAATAGCCAGGAATAGCTTGATTTCATTAATCTTTTATAGGAAAAATAAGACCCTTTGAAAACTGCACTCACAGATGATTTTTAAAATAGTGATATTTGTGTATGAGCAAGAGCACTGGCGTAAGCTGGTTCCTTCACCCAGAAAGAGCGAGTATCAAAAATACTGGGATGCTGTCTTAGCATCTATACTTGAGTTCTGTATGTGCAGTTATGCCAGTGACAGGTTCTTAGTATAACATCCCCTAGGTGCATCCAAATCCTGCATGATTCCCTGGTGGCTCAGATAAGAATCCGCCTGCAATTCGGAAAACCCAGGGTCAATCTTTGGGTGCAGAAGATCCCCTGGAGAAGGAAATGGCAGCCCACTCCAGTATTCTTGCCTGGAGAATCCCACGGACAGAGGAGCCTGGTGGGCTATAGCCCATGGGATCACAAAGAGCTGGACACAACTGAAGTCACTTAGCCCGCGCACTTCCACTTGCATGAGGTGTGTAAATAGCCAATTCATACAAGCAGAGGGAAGAATGGTGGATGCAGGGGCTGAGTGAGAGGGGGAAATGGGGACTTGTTCTTCAAGTGGATATAAAGTTATAGTCATTCAAGAAGAACAGCGTAATTCATAACTGCCAAAAATCGAAGGCAGCCAAGATGTTCTTCAGTAGGTGAATGAATGGATACATAAACTGGTAAATCCAGACAGTAAAATATTGTGCAGGAATTATTTTTTTATCAGGCCACAAAAAGACATGGAGTAAATTTAGATGCATGTTACTAAGAGGAAGATATGCATCTGAAAAGGCTAAACACTCTATGGCTCCAACTTTTGCCACATAACATCCTGGAAAAGGCAAAACTATGGAGACGGATGAAGCTACCCTGGATGACATTGCGAGGGTAGATACCTGCCAAAACCCGTGGAATGTGTCGCACCAAGAGTGAACCCTAATGTGCACTGGGGACTTTAGTCAATAATAATATGTCAATATTGGTTATCAGTTATAAACATACCACACTGTGTTAGTGGCTCAGTTGAGTCCAACTCTTTGCTATCCCATGGACTGTAGCCTTCCAGGCTCCTTTGTCCATGGGATTCTCCAGGCAAGAACACTCTGGTGGGTTGCCATGTTCTCCTCCAGGGGATCTTTCTGATCACATAAAGGTAAGATATTATTCACAGGACAAACTGTGTGGATCAGGGAGGGTATACATGGGACCTCAGCAATTTCTGCAGTTTTTCTCTAAACCCAAAACTCCTCTGAAAAATGAAGTCTATTAGATTCTCAAAATTTTTAAAGGTAGGGTTAACAATAAGAAAAAGAAGACAAAATTTTTAAAGTGCATTTTAGGTTCTGTCTTGGGAATTTTATCTTGCATTGCAATACTTCTCACCTAGATCAGGACTCCATGGAAGAACCAGGATGGCATGTGAGAATAAGCAGAGAATGAGCAAAAACATCATGCTCATTGTTTTCAGCATGACAAGTTTAGCTCCTATCAGACTCTGTGAACCATCCACTGTACTGGTTTAGTTCCCCTTTGCCTCTCACTCTTCCAGGCTTTCTCTCCAATCTGGGCACCAATGTGACTCAGCAAAGTGAAATATTATAGCAGAACCACACTATTTCATTATATTGAAAGAACCAATAAATGCTAAGCAATGTTAATCCATTCATCACATAAGTTATACATTATATATGAATCCCATTTTATGGCAGCCTCTATAACAAAGCTCAGTAACTCAACAAAAGCCCATGGATATTCTTAAAATAAGATCTACTGGGCTGGCATTTAAAATTGTCTTATATTCCCTGAATTATGATGCAAACATTATCTTTGCTTTGGCAATGTGAATGGCTAGATTTATGGACTAACCTTTACAGCATTTCGGATTTTCACCAAATAATTGGATGAAGTTGAGCCAACGCCAGAATTCAACCAGCATAGTGAAGAGAAACAGTGTTCGGTGAGTTGGCACAGTTGATTCTAGCACAAATGGAAAAGCATTACGGTCCTGTGTCCACTGTGTACAGCTACAGAAATGAACTGTCCAGTTAGTGCAAGTACAAATGAAAAGATTTAAAGGCTTTTCTGGTCATAAATACTGTTTAGGTGATTTATAGGATTTCTGAGTATTACAGAATTCCACGAAGACCCGGTGAAACCTAAATCACCAGCTCATCTTTCTGCCACCTCTGAGCTCAGCACTCATTTTGATTCATTTTGGTTGGAGACAGCCTAAGTCAATTGGTCTGTAAGTGCAATTACTTCTCAGATTAATTATTTTTTCTGAGAAAAGCTAAATCTGATAAACTAGAACCTTTTAGGAAATAGGACTTCGCTTGGATAGGAGTAATTAAAACCTGATAAGCTATGAGTTGCACATTCTCTTATACTACCTCTCTCTGCCAATTCTTGGGGGCCTGACCTAGAATTTGGTGTTTTCAAAGACAGGTGGTGATTTGAGGAGTAGGTTTTTGAATTAGTGACCATACGACTATTCTGGGGGTACTTTTCTCCTAGGAGTCTAATTTTGGACTCCAAGGTCACGAGTAATGCTGGCAGAAAGCCTCTTCTGCTTCTGCACCAAGGACCATGGACTTGGTGCCTTTAGCAAAGAGGAAAATAGTGCCCTGTCTTTGAAGTAATAACAGGATGAGTGTTAAATACTCTTAAGGGGGACAGGAATGCATTAGTTCTTCCAGGGCTTTATTGTTTGCATAATAGTCTTCAAATCAATTTAAAAAAGGTATGAAATTTAGAGTGATTATAGAAATTTTATAATAAGCAGTAATAAAGCAAGAAGCATTAAATATAGCTCAAAAGACAGAAAGTATTTAAGTTTAATACATTCATAAAATGAATACTTACTCAAGAGGGCAGAAATTAAACAGCACCAAACATCAAGGTATTTTACAGAATTTTCTATGACATTATGAAATTTTATGGAACCTACTGAGTCAAGTTAATTCTGGCCATAGACTAAACAGTTTTTCCCTTTCCCAGAAGACACAAACTAAATCCCCAATGATGGATAATCATTTTTAAAATGGGTGATGCACACTACAGTGAATGACAGAAGAGTTTCAGTGAATCAAAACTATGTGTCCCTTTTGGAAAATCAACTAAAAATGCCATGCCTAACCAACCACCCTGTGAGTGTTCAGATGGACAAATCTGCAGGCTATCTCTATAGAGATAGAGATTTTTACTATCTCTAAAGAGAGGGTCTTAGTTAATCAAGACTGAGAAAAAGCTCTTCAAAATAGACAATTACTGGAACTAAGTTAAAGTGATAGATGCAGATGACAATGTTAAAAATATTTTTAAGAGTCTTAAATAACCCTCATTTTTAACACCAAAGGACCTATAAAGAAAGAAAACATAATAACTTCACTTGGCTAGAAAAAGCATGGCCTCCAAAACAGACAAGTATATTTGCTAAGAAGAAAAAATAGTTGATTTTCAACTTCTTGCTAAACAAAATTTAGTCCTTAATTAACTAAATCTGAAGACGTAGGGCAAGGGACCGAAGAAGGCCTGTTGATAAGAGGCCCCAGAAAGCCCGGGTGGGACCTTTACTTGAGACTCAAACTGTCCCTGAATTTTGTAAGTAGGACATGGCCACCAGATGAATGCTTGGAGAACAGTTCATTCTGAATCATGGAGAAAGGGCAGACAGGTCTGATTCTGTTAGCCAATATGTAAACATCCAAAATTTGTATCATCGATGTTTCATAAAAGGAAGAAAAGCAAGTGGGACTGAAAGCGTATTTGAAGGAAAAAAATGGCTATAAAGTTCCCAAGTTAGCAAAAGATACAAACCTACAGATTCAAGAAACTGACCAAACCCCAGCCTGATAAGCCTAAATAGATCCATGCCAGGACACATGTGACTGACAGTCAAAATTCTGAAAAGTAAAGTCAAGGAAGAACATCTTGAACAAGGTACAGATTAAAGGCACATTGACTGATGGGAAACGCCACTGCAAAGGGCAGCGGACTCCCCATTTCAAGCCCTAAAACCAGGAGGAAGAGGCACAGCCTTAATTTAAGAGCCAAGAGAAAGGAACTCTCAGCTGTGAGTGTTCCCTCAAGTGAGACTACATGAAGACATTCTCACAAAAGGAAAACTGAAAGACTTTGTCTCTGGGATAATGATAAAGGGACCACCAAGAAGAAATGTGATGCTGAACGGAAAGACAGCAGATAATAGAGCTTCGAAATACGTAAGCAGTAAACCTGGTAGGACTAAAAGGAAATAAACAAATCCACAATTGCACTTGGGGACCCCCACACCTGTCACCTCTCAGTAATTGACAGAAATTACTGCACAAAACTTCAACAACGTGTAAAAAAGACACAACCAACCAACAGGACCTATCAAAAACTCCATCTCTGCAACTGTCTGGAGGGGACACCTGCAGATCCCCAGGACTGGAGGCCATCAAGGAGACGGACTGCAGCCTCATGAAACTGTATCCATCTGCCCGCTTTAAAGGGGCCTCCCTGGTGGCTCAGGGGTAAGGAATCCGCCTGCCAAGCAGGAAACTCAGGTTTGATCCTTGGGTCAGGAAGATCCTCTGGAGGAGGAAATGGCTACCCACTCCAGTATTCTTACCTGGAGAATTCCATGGACAGAGGAGCTTAGCAGGCTGCAATACGTGGGGTCGCAAAGAGTCAGACACTGACTTAGTGACTAAACGGAAACAACAGCAGCAACCAACTTTAAAAGGTGCTGACCTCAGGGTCTGGCATTCAGTCACCCTGAGTTCAGTTCAGTCACTCAGTCGTGTCCAACTCTTTGCAACCCCATGAACCGCAGCATGCCAGGCCTCCCTGTCCATCACCAACTCCTGGAGTCCACCCAAACCCGTGTCCATCGAGTCGGTGATGATATCCAACCATCTCATCCTCTGTCATCCCGTTTCTCCTCCTGCCCTCAATCTTTCCCAGCATCAGGGTCTTTTCAAATGAGTCAGTTCTTCACATCAGGTGGCCAAAGTATTGGAGTTTCAGCTTCAACATCAGTCCTTCCAATGAATACTCAGGACTGATCTCCTTTAGAATGGACTGGTTGGATCTCCTTGCAGTCTAAGGGACTCTCAAGAGTCTTCTCCAACACCACAGTTCAAAAGCACCATTCTTTGGTGCTCAGCTTTCTTTATAGTCAAGCTCTTACATCCATACATGACCACTGGAAAAACCACAGCCTTGACTAGACGGACCTTTGTTGGCAAAGTAATGTCTCTACTTTTTAATATGCTGTCTAGGTTGGTCATAACTTTCCCTCCAAGGAGTAAGCATCTTTTAATTTCATGGCTGCAGTCACCATCTGCAGTGATTTTGCAGCCCAGAAAAATAAAGTCAGCCACTGTTTCCACTGTTTCCCCATCTATTTCCCATGAAGTGATGGGACCAGATGCCATGATCTTAGTTTTCTGAATGTTGAGCTTTAAGCTAACTTTTTCACTCTCTTCTCTCACTTTCATCAACAGGCTTTTTAGTTCCTCTTTACTTTCTGCCATAAGGGTGGTATCATCTGCATATCTGAAGTTATTGATATTTCTCCCAGCAATCTTGATTTCAGCTTGTGCTTCCTCCAGCCCAGCATTTCTCATGATGTACTCTGCATATAAGTTAAATGAGCAGGGTGACAATATACAGACTTGACGTACTCTTTTTCCTATTTGGAACTAGTCTGTTGTTTCATGTCCAGTTCTAACTCTTGCTTCCTGACCTGCATACAGGTTTCTCAAGAGGCATGTCAGGTAGTCTGATATTCCCATCTCTTTCAGAATTTTCCACAGTTTATTGTGATCCACGCAGTCAAAGGCTTTGGCATAGTCAATAAAGCAGAAATAGATGTTTTTCTGGAACTCTCTGGCTTTTTCAATGATCCATCGGATATTGGCAATTTGATCTCTGGTTTCTCTGCCTTTTCTAAAACCAGCTTGAACATCTGGAAGTTCACGGTTCACATATTGCTTGCTTGGAGAATTTTGAGCATTACTTTACTAGCATGTGAGATGAGTGCAATTGTGCAGTAGTTTGAGCATTCTTTGGCATTGCCTTTTTTTGGGATTGGGATGAAAACTGACCTTTTCCAGTCCTGTGGCCACTGTTGAGGGTTCCAAATTTGCTGGTATATTGAGTGGAGCACTTTCACAGCATCATCTTTTACGATTTGAAATAGCTCAACTGGAATTCCATCACCTCCACTAGCTTTGTTCATAGTGATGCTTCCTAAGGCCCACTTGACTTCACATTCCAGAATGTCTGGCTCTAGGTCAGTGATCACACCATCGTGATTATCTGAATTGTGAAGATCTTTTTTGTACAGTTCTTCTGTGTATTCTTGCCGCCTCTTCTTAATATCTTCTGCTTCTGTTAGGTCCATATCATTTCTGTCCTTTATCGAGCCCATCTTTGCATGAAATATTCCCTTGGTATCTCCAATTTTCTTGAAAAGATCTCTAGTCTTTCCCATTCTGTTGTTTTCCTCTATTTCTTTGCATTGATCGCTGAGAAAGGTTTTCTCATCTCTCCTTGCTATTCTTTGGAACTCTGCATTCAAATGGGTATATCTTTCCTTTTCTCCTTTGCTTTTCACTTCCCTTCTTTTCACAGCTGTTTGTAAGGCTTCCTCAGACAACCGTTTTGCATTTTTGCATTTCTTTTTCTTGGAGATGGTCTTGATTCCTGTCTCCTCTACAATATCATGA
Organism: Okapia johnstoni; assembly: GCA_024291935.2. Lineage (NCBI taxonomy): Eukaryota > Metazoa > Chordata > Mammalia > Artiodactyla > Giraffidae > Okapia > Okapia johnstoni. The sequence continues at coordinate 75,950,434 of CM044309.1, forward strand.
ACCTCCATCCATAGTTCATCAGGCACTCTGTCTATCAGATCTAGTCCCTTAAATCTATTTCTCACTTCCACTGAATAGTCATAAGGGATTTGATTTAGGTCATACCTGAATGGTCTAGTGGTTTTCCCCACTTTCTTCAGTTTCAATCTGAATTTGGCAATACGGTGTTCATGATATGAGGCACAGTCAGCTCCCAGTCTTTGCTGACTGTATAGAGCTTCTCCACCTTTGGCTGCAAAGAATATAATCAGTCTGATTTTGGTGTTGACCATCTGGTGATGTCCATGTGTAGAGTCTTCTCTTGTGTTTTTGGAAGATGGTGTTTGCTATGACCACTGTGTTCTCTTAGCAGAACTCTATTAGCCTTTGCCCTGCTTCATTCTGTACTCCAAAGCCAAATTTGCCTGTTATTCCAGGTGTTTCTTGACTTCCTACTTTTGCATTCCAGTCCCCTATAATGAAAAGGATATAATTTTTGGGTGTTAGTTCTAGAAGGTCTTGTAGGTCTTCATAGAACTGTTCAACTGTAGCTCCTTCAGTGTTACTGGCCAGGGCGTAGACTTGGATTACTGTGATACTGAATGGTTTGCCTTGGAATCGAACAGAGATCATTCTGTCATTTTTGAGATTGCATCCAAGTACTCCATTTCGGACTCTTTTGTTGACCATGATGGCTACTCCATTTCTTCTAAGGGATTCCTGCCCACAGTAGTAGATATAATGGTCATCTGAGTTAAATTCACCCATTCCAGTCCATCTTAGTTTGCTGATTCCTAGAATGTCGACGTTCACTCTTGCCATCTCCTGTTTGACCACTTCCAATTTGCCTTGATTCATGGACCTAACATTCCAGGTTCATATGCAATATTGCTATTTACAGCATTGAACCTTGCTTCTATCACCAGTCGCATCCACAATTGAGTATTGTTTTTGCTTTGGCTCCATCCCATCATTCTTTCTGGAGTTATTTCTCCACTGATCTCCAGTAGCATATTGGGCACCTATGGACCTGGGGAGTTCACCTTTCAGTGTCCTATCTTTTTGCTTTTTCACACTGTTCATGGGGTTCTCAAGGCAAGAATACTGAAGTGGTTTGCCATTTCCTTCTCCAGTGGACCATATTCTGTCAGATCTTTCCACCATGACCCGTCCATCTTGGGTGGCCCCACATGACATGGCTTAGTTGAATTAGAAAAGGCTGTGGTCCATGTGATCAGATTGGCTAGTTGTCTGTGATTGTAGTTTCAGTCTGTCTGACCTCTGATGCCCTCTCTCATTGCCTACTGTCTTACTTGGGCTTCTCTTACCTTGGACATGGGATATCTCTTCATGGCTGCTCCAGCAAAGCGTAGCCACTGCCCCTGACCTTGGACGTGTGGTAGCTCCTCTGGGCTGCGCTTCTGCGCTGTCGCAACTGCCGCACTCCTATCACCCTGAAACTAGGTGCAAAAGGGGATTATTCCCTTGGAACACTAACAAGCATCTGTTGGTGAAGATGTGGAGAAAAGAGAAGCCCTGTATACTTCGGTGAGAATGTAAATTGGTGTAACCACCATGGAAAACAATATTAATGCTGCTGCTGCTGCTAAGTCGCATTAGTCATGTCCGACTCTGTGCGACCCCACAGATGGCAGCCCACCAGGCTCCTCTGTCCCTGGGATTTTCCAGGCAAGAATACTGGAGTGGGTTGACATTTCCTTCTCCAAAACAATATGGAGATTTCTCAAAGAAACTAAAAATAGTGCTACCATACGATCCAGCAATTCCGCTTCTGGGTATTTATCTAAAGAAAGTGAAAGCACTACTTTGAAAAGATAATGTACCCCTGTGTGTGCTCTGTCTCTTCTGTCTTGTCCGACTCTGCAACCTCATGGACTGTAGCCCACCAGACTCCTCTGTCCATGGAATTCTCCAGTCAAGAATAGTGGAGTGGGTAGCCATTCCCTCCTCCAGGGATCTCCCCAAATCAGGGATGGAAGCTGGGCTCCTACATTGCAGGCAGATTCTTTACCATCTGACCCACCAGGGAAGAAAATGAAGGAAATGACATTAAAAGCCCAATGCCATTTATATTCAGTCAAAAAAAGGAAATCCTTTGTAAACACTTCACAAAACAGATACAGGATCTTCATCCTGCAATTGCAGAATGCTAATGCTTACAGTTTGGGGGAAATGATCATCTAGCCTTGTCTAGATTTGACGAGGATACATGGTCTTTTCAACATCCTTTCTGATACATGACATTTAAAAATACATCTTCCACTTCAGAAGGTTAAGGGAAGAAATCTAACTTCACATAGATTTTTTAAAATACCCCTGAATGAAGTTAACTTTATATAGAAAACAATTCATTTATTCATTTATATGCATGTAAGCTAAGTTGCTTCAGTCATGTCAGACTCAGGGAGCATGGACTGTAGCCTGCCAGGCTCCTCTGTCCACGGGATTCTAGGCAAGAATACTGGAGTCAGTTGCCATTTCCTTCTCCAGGGAATCTTCCAGATGCAGAGACCAAATCCACATCTCTTACATCTCCTGTATTGGCAGGTGGGTTTTTTTTTTTTTACCACTAGAGCCAACTGGGAAGCATTCATTTATGTAATCAATCAATATTTATTCCAATTGATCATGTAATACATGCTACAGGAAAATGATAAAGATGTATAAAGAAGCTCATCCTTTCAACAAGCTTTTCAAGGGAATAAGAGACACCGATAATAACAGAGCTAGACATAAGAAAACTGTCTTTCTTTAGGTATTAAATTGAACATTCAGAAGGTTGATTAGATTATTAATAGGTATCCCAAGTTACATTAATGGAAGCAGAAGTGGTGAATGTTATATGCTTATAATCTATTTGTCTTATTGCCAAAACCGTAACAATTGATAACTTTGTCCTCACATTAAGATCTGTGTATATTTCACTATAATTGTCAAAAAGATGGTTTAAAATGCTGGTTTCCATATTCTCACAGAGCTATTCCACCATATATTCTGGGCATCAAGGACAGGGGAAAAAAAAAGATTTCTTTGTCTAAGAGTTCTGGTCATGCTGTCCTTTTCTTTCAGTTATCTCTACAAAATGTTTCAAAATATTCTAAATAATTCCAAAATAATTTGTTAAACATTCATTTGCACCCAGCCTGATTTGATTAGAGTTAAATTAGTAAGTGTCCAGTTTGTAGTCTAATTCTAATGATGATGAAACAAATGATGAACAGGAAACATAGTTTAGTTCATAAATAAACATTGGTAGCTCCCAGATGCTTGTTACGGGAAAAGTTCAAAGTTTAGACTAAAGCATCGATTCTCTTTCATCAGAAGACCTTACAGAGAAGACAGTCTAAGAGCCTAGGGAACTGATGGGATGGGGTTCCATTCGGAAGTACTCCAAGGCCACAGCTCTCATTAAAGCACAGTGTGTATAATTAAGTGCTTGCTGTCTCTCTTCCCTTCTGCTCTGTAAGCTTAATTAATGAGTGCGAGAATCTCGTCACTCTCATTATGTCTCTGATTCCACAGGAGGCAGCCCAGGTGCCATGGCGGAGGATGCACTCTGAAGAAACAGCGAGGGTGGCACCCGGGGAGGACAGCATGGGGGCCTCAGGTGCGATGGGAGCGGAGAGAAAGTTTGCGCAGCTCCTCTGCTCCGTCAGCCTAGGGCCCCGGAGCGCCTGCGGGACTCATTCCTTTGTGCTCCCCAGCAGACGTGCGGCCGCCTCCAAATCGTGCAGACGGCATCGCCGGGGTCCCCACAGCGTCCGAAGTGCAGCCCTTTGGTAGCCCGGGGAGAAGCCCTGCGCGCGCCCGCAGCCACACCTGCCGGCACTCTCCATCGCGCGGACACACACAGCCCCTCCGCCAGAGGTCAGGGCGTAAAGCTCCTTGCATCTCACCAGACTTCAGCCCCTACATCTGTGTCTGTGAATATTGGGAAACCCGCCTTAAATAACCTCTCAGCCTCTTATCCTCCTGTGGATCTGTACTTTCTCATTCCTGGTTCTTCTCAGTATCAACACACACACATATATACACACCTCACCAATGCCTCCTGGAATCATCCTTACATTATAAACAAACTCCAATTTATCCTCTAATTTGTGAGGAAATTCTTTCAATTTCTTGCCTTGGCTGAAACCTGGCCCTTCCCTGCACCCTTGGACATGGAAGCTTCTCACCTTTGCAGCCCTTACAGCCCCCAAGAGAGGGAGGTGGGAGAGGCAGTGAGCTGGCGTTTTCCTGACCCCACTTCCACTGTGCCCCTGCCTCAGACTCACTCCATTCATCTGGAGCATCTTCTAACTACATCCAGCCTGTCTCTCCTGACCTCCTAGCCAGTGCCCCTGGTTCACTGGAGACTGAAACCTGCTTCCTTCGATACCGAATCCTGTAAAGACTAGAAACATCTTAGTGGTCGTGTGGAGCCTCCCTGTTCCCAGATTACATCCGTTTAAAGACCATCATCTCCATCTGGCTGTGCCAGTCTCATTGCCAGACCCAGGTCATCCCTGCACCAGAAATAATGCCCCCAAATACTAAGCTCCAAAGCTTATTCTCAACCATAATTTTGGTTTCCTGCAACCCTCTCTGATCCTCATTTCTTATGGAGTCCTTGATCCTTGATCCGTCCTTCTCAGCCCTGACTGTCACTCAACCTGCCTTACTCAGCCTCCCAGTCATCTGAACTGCTCTTAATTGTGCTGAAATAACCCCATTGCTTCACCATATCTGCTCCGGAAAAAACACCCCCGATTAATAATGCTGGAGCTTCCCCTGTATGAATACTACAACTACATATTCAAATAAAACCAAAAAATAAACACAGCTGTATGAAAATTTGCTAATAAACACATATAGATACAGAACCCACAGTATTCCCAGTACAGTAGGTACCATGACAAAGCTGATGACAAAAGACAGAAACCACAACCTCGTAAAACTTACAATGTGGGGGCAAGATGCTGCTGCTAAGTCGCTTCAATCATGTCCGAGTCTGTGCAACCCCATAGACAACAGCCCACTAGGCTCTGCCATCCCTGGGATTCTCCAGGCAAGAATACTGGAGTGGGTTGCCATTTCCTTCTCCAGTACATGAAAGGGAAAAGTGAAAATGAAGTCACTCAGTTGTATCTGACTCTTAGTGACCCCATGGACTGTAGCCTACCAGGCTCCTCCGTCTATGGGATTTTCCAGGCAAGATAGCTATAGACAAATAATTATAACCATGAATTAAATGCCTGTAAGTCCAAATGCTACAGATGAGAAGGTGGCAGTTCACTGCAACTGTGTCACCTTGCTCTCAAATTTACCTTCAAGGTCAGAGAAGCTTTGGTCTATGGGTAACTTTCTAAGTTGAGACCTGAACACTTAATAAAAGTTAGCCAGACAAAAGTAAGACAAAATTGAGTTTTAGACATAGGGAAGAGAATGCATGAAGGTCCAGGGTTGGGAAACGCGGGGAAGTAAAGCCAGGTGAGCACAGCAGGCAGGCAGCTGGCAGGGAGTCAGCTCCGAGGGTGCTCGGCGCTTGGTGCCTGGGGCGCCTCCCCTTGAAGGCCCGGGGGAGCGAGTGATGGCGGGAGGGGCAGGGCCCAGGCTCACTATCAGCCGTCGAGGAGCTCCCTGGAGGGGGTGTCACATCACCAAGGCAGGTGGAGTGAGGGACCCGGGAGAGGAAATGAGGCAGAGACGTGGACCCCGGGGTGGAACCAGGAGACTGGGCAGGAACGGGCAGGCGAGACGGGAAGGGGCCACTGCCGGGGACGAGTTGCCACAAGACGGGAAGGGACTCGGAGCCAGTGCGCAGCCACTGCTCCCAGGCCGCCTCCAGAGCCCCGGGACAGGGGCGTGAGGGGAGAAGCGGGGACATCCCGTGCCCAGGTCTACCCTGAGGTCTACCTTGAGGGTGCAGTGAGGATGGCACAGCCCAGGGGGGACTCGAGAAAGAGAGAGGGAGCGAGAGAGCAAATGATGCAGATTAAAGGCAACAGCTTCGGTTTGAAGACAAAGATGAAAAGATGAGAGCCGAGGAGACAGAAAGGTAAAAAACACTTTGTCTAAACACAGGAAGCACTTAGGTGCGGGCCAGGAGCTGGCACAGGAGAGGAGCCTGGGTCCCTGTGGCTGGAGAGAGTGGTCACAGCCCCAGCACAGGGAAAGCAGGGGAGACGCAGAGATGCTGGGCGGTGTTCTGGAAAGAAGCCAAGACGCCCCTGGTGTGATGGGTTTGCTTTATTAATGAAATAGGACAAGTATTTCAGTGCTGAGAGTGAAGGGGGAAGTCCGGGTGATGATTAGGGAGCAGGGAGCGGGGTCAGGAGATGGAGCCCCGGCCATAAGAACAGACAACCTTTCTTTGATTCTGGTTGAATTCGATTCCACAGACTAAGAACAAGAACTCTCTGACTCTGGAAATGGTTAACTTGTATGTAGAGGTATCTTGGCCTTGTAGGAATGCACTCAGCTTGTGTTCCAAGTCCTGGGAAATGGCATTCATCCTAGAAAACGCCCTCCCCCAGAGCATCTTCGCATTAAATGGGCCCATTTGGGTCAGGCACTGGGCCCCGCGCCCTCACTCACATTTCTTGGGCCCTCAGCGCTGCAGCTTTGGGAAGCTGTCGCCTGTCATCTTAGCTCTTCAAAGGCTGCGTGTCACTTTTATGTCTCACTCCAGACCATCACAGGTGAAGGGAATGTGATCTCAACCCTCTTTGCCTCCCATCTCAACTAGAGGAGAAATTAGGATGTCTTGGCTGGCAGAGTCCTTTATGTTTTCGTTAGTAACGGGCTGGAGTGATCAGTGGAAACATCACGCTTCATATTGAGGGTTTGAAGCTGAAATCCGAGGATGGCAATCACACACCTCTTTGGTCCACATGTGACTTCTGCTAATTGCTGTTCATCAGAGAGAGCATCTCCTTCGGACAGATTCTGAGGACGGCGGCATTGTGTCTGCTGTCCTGCCGGGTGCCCAGCACCCTTGGCCCCTGAAGCCTTTCACTCCCAGACCCGTGTCTTCCACCTTCCTGGTCCACGTGGACCTCGCACACCCCGCTGTGTTGAGATGTCCTCGCAAAGCTGGGCAAAGCCCTCAGAGCTCAGAGTCTAATCCCGTCACAACACAAGGATCTAAGAGTGAATAAAAGTCACCTTTTTTTAAACGAGGAAAACAAGAACAGGAGACTTTCTGTGCCTTTTTGCTTCTCTCTTCTGCAGAGGGCAGACAGAAAAATCTATAGACAAACAGTGACTCCCTGATCCTGTAATTCACCCAGGATGTGTGCCAGCCAGGGTCTCCCAGGCTTGGGTTTGTCTCTGTCCCTGACACCCTGATGACAGCCCCTGGTCCAAATTAAACAGCTCAAGGCTGAGAGGGGGATTCAAGCCTCATACTGCACTCTGCCCCCCAGACCAGAGGAAGAGTGGGGAGAGGACCCCTCCACTCCCCACAGATTGTGGGGAGAGGAAGACACACAATACAAGGCTACCAGGACTGTCCGGGAGCCCAGACCCCTAGACCTGTCACCGGGCACTAAGATGGGTGAGGCTGCCCCCGAGGAGGAGGTGCAGAGAAAAGGATGAAATCACAGAAATCTCACCGTGGGTGGTCCTGAGCTCATGTTTCAGATACGTAGCCCAGGGCCCTCACCACAACCCTTTAGGGAAGTTACTGTCACGATCTCCTTTCACAAACCACACAAGAGAAGGCACAAAACCCACGTGACTTGCTGGAGACACATCGCCATTGGGAAACAGTCAAAACAGGACTCATCCTGGGCAGCCAGCCTCCACCTGCACCCTCACCTGCGCGGTGTGGCTTCCAGTATGCAGGTGAACTCTCCTTTGTGACCTGATCTGTGTGGATCTATTGGGCTCCAGAATCACTGCAGATGGTGACTGCAGCCATGAAATTAAAAGACGCTTACTCCTTGGAAGGGAAGTTATGACCAACCTAAATAGCATATTAAAAAGCAGAGACATTACTTTGCCAACAAAGGTCTGTCTAGTCAAAGCTATCGTTTTTCCAGTAGTCATGTATGGATGTGAGAGTTGGACGGTGAAGAGGTCCCAGAGCTCAGCACTGTTTCCTAGGGAACTGATAGTCACAGAGGCCCTCTCTGCCTGGAGTCCCCGGGCTAACACACGGACCCCATCAACAAAGTCACATCTACGCTGGCCTTCCCCCACCTTTGGAGCAGTTCCTCGGACCTTCTCAGACACTGTCTCTTGGGTTTGAATCCTCATTTTGCCCCAAACAAAACAACTCACAACTCTCAAGTGATGTGTTCTTTTTCTCTTTTTGCAGTAGATAGATCAAAATCCTAATAAGTGGTGCCCCTGGAGATATGAACATACATTTCTGATTTTTAACTGCAACATTCTACTGGCCCCCTGCCCCACCCCTCAGACAGGCCGATGTGTAAGAGGGAGAGTGAGGAGAGCACACGGCTGTGCTTCCACCTCAGCACCATGAACGCTGTGGCTGGACAACGGTGGGTGGCTGACGTGTTCTGGTCCCGCAGGATGCTGAGCCCCACCCACTTCTGGCACCTCTTTCTCCTGGTCATGAGGTCATGACGATCAAGAATGTCTCCAGGGAAAAATATACCTTGTTTATGGATTGGAAGAATCAATGTAGCAAAAATGAGTATACTACCCAAAGCAATCTATAGATGCAATGCAATCCCTATCAAGCTACCAATGGTAATTTTCAGAGAACTAGAACAAACAATTTCACAATTTGTATGGAAATACAAAACACCTCGAATAGCCAAAGCAATCTTGAGAAAGAAGAATGGAACTGGAGGAATCAACCTGCCTGACTTCAAGCTCTACTACAAAGCCACAGTCATCAAGACAGTATGGTACTGGCACAAAGACAGAAATATACATCAATGGAACAAAATAGAAAGCCCAGAGATAAATCCACACACCTATGGACACCTTATCTTTGACAAGGGAGGCAAGAATATACAATGGAGAAAAGACAATCTCTTTAACAAGTAGTGCTGGGAAAACTGGTCAACCACTTGTAAAAGAATGAAACTAGAACATTTTCTAACACCACACACAAAAATAAACTCAAAATGGATTACAGATCTAAATGTAAACCTGGAAACTATAAAACTCCTAAAGGAAAACATTGGCAAAACACTTGCTGACATAAATCACAGCAGTATCCTCTATGACCCACGTCCCAGAGTAAGGGAAATAAAAGCAAAAATAAACAAGTGGGACTTAATTAAACTTAAAAGCTTTTGCACAACAAAGGAAACTATAAGCAAGGTGAAAAGACAGCCTTCAGAATGGGAGAAAATAATAGCAAATGAAGCAACTGACAAAGAATTGATCTCAAAAATATACAAGCAGCTCATGTAGCTGAATTCCAGAAAAGTAAACGACCCAATCAAAAAATGGGCCAAAGAACTAAACAGACATTTCTCCAAAGAAAACATACAGATGGCTAACAAACACATAAAAAGATGATCAACATCACTCATTATCAGAGAAATGCAAATCAAAACCACAGTGAGGTACCATCTCATGCCGGTCAGAATGGCTGCTATCAAAAAGTCTACAAACAATAAATGCCGGAGAGGATGTGGAGAAAAGGGAACCCTCTTACACTGTTTGTGGGAATGCAAACTGGTACAGCCACTATGGAGAACAGTGTGGAGATTCCTTAAAAAACTGGAAATAGGACTGCCATATGACCCAGCAATCCCACTGCTGGGCATACACACTGAGGAAACCAGAATTGAAAGAGACACATGTACCCCAATGTTCATCACAGCACTGTTTACAATAGCCAGGACATGGAAGCAACCTAGATGTCCATCAGCAGATGAATGGATAAGAAAGCTGTGGTACATACACACAATGGAATATTACTCAGCCATTAAAAAGAATGCATTTGAATCAGTTCTAATGAGGTGGATGAAACTGGAGCCTATTATACAGAGTGAAGTTAGTCAGAAAGAAAAGCACCAATACAGTATACTAATGCATATATATGGAATTTAGAAAGATGGTAACGATAACCCTATATGTGAGACAGCAAAAGAGACACAGATGTATAGAACAGTCTTTTGGACTCTGTGGGAGAAGGCAAGGGTGGGATGATTTGAGAGAATAGAATTGAAACATGCATATTACCATATGTGAAATAGATCACCAGTCCAGGTTTGATGCATGAGACAGGGTGCTTGGGGCCAGTGCATTGGAATGACCCTGAGAGATGGGATGAGGAAGAAGGGTTCAGGATGCGGAACACATGTACACCCATGGCTGATTCATGTCAATGCATGGCAAAAACCACTACAATATTGTAATTAGCCTCCAGTTAAAATAAATAAATTAATTAAAAAAAAAATTGTCTCCAGACTCTGACCTTCAAGTGCTCCCTGTATGGCAACCCCTTCCCCCGGTGAAAAACATGAGAACCAACAACAGGAGAGAGAATACTGGCCTCTGAGAGAAGCCAGGCCTTCACTCTCTCACCTCTCAAGATGAGTGAGATAAACAGCCCCGTGAAGCTGACCATTGTTACAGTGCATCGAGCAGAATCAGGAAGCTCTGAGTTCCCCAAGGCATGTGCTGCTTTGTCATTTTCCCTTCCCACCAAATCTCTTTCTTAGCACATTCTAAGTTCAACCAACCAGTGTGATGTTGGCCATCCCAGAGCCTCCCTTCCTTGGAGGGGAGTTTTGCCGCCTCTCTCTAGGAAGCCCATGATGGTCGTGTGGATGCAAAGAAACTTTCTGGGGAAAATGACATTAGTCTCACAGCCTTAGATCTTAGGGGAAAATAGTCTGTCTTCCTATTGATCCAAAAGTGTTTCAACACAAGAATTACCAAATTACCTTCTAGTAAATAAAATGCATGCCAATAAGGCAGGTAGTTGTCCTGTGGCTGCTGCTGATTCTCCCAGAGAAGCACGTCTTCTCAGGACACAGCGAGACCACCCACGCACACTGCCTGTGAGCACGGAGAGAAAGCCTGACATCACCAGGACCCAAGCAGCTCATCAGTGCCGAGAACTGACCCAAAGACAGGTCAAAAGGGCCAACCGGCAGAGAGAACACAGCACTGCTAACCGTGTCTGATCTTCTAGGCAGATCTCATTCAAGAAATCAAGGAGCTCGCTGCAGTGAAGAGTGCACACGTGCTAAGTCACTTGGTCATGTCCGACTCTGTAATCCCATGGTCTGTAGCCTGCCAGGCTCCTCTATCCATGGGATTCTCTAGGCAAGAACACTGGAGTGGGTGACCAGGCCCTTCTCCATGGGATCTTTCCAACCCAAGGTTCAAACCCAGGTCTCCCACTTTGCAGGCAGATTCTGGTAGTAAAGAGGATACCCCTTTCATTGGAGACTTAGTGGTTGTGTGGTCCAATAATCTCTCTAGAAAGCTCTACACTGGATGTAATTAATAAATACCTGAACACACTTAATATTATCATCCTATTATATGAATGATTAAATCCTGGAGTTCAGTTCAGTGTGGTCATGCCACACTCTAGGTACAGGGTGGGTGAAAAAAAAAAAAAAACAGGATGTTGTCAACAGGTCTAGAGATTAACCATCACAGGGTATTTTTTTTACAGGAGAAAATAACCAAAGTCACACAGCTCACCTGCTCAGGGGTATCTAGAACCCAACTCATGTGCAGATAATTTGCTAGTCATTCTCTGGAAATTGTAAGCTGGACCGTATTTCAAACACCCGCCAGGCTCCTCTGTCCATGGGATTCTCCAGGCAAGAATACTGGAGTAGGTTGCCATGCCCTCCTCCAGAGGATTTTCCTAACCCAGGGGTTGAACCCGCGTCTCTATGTCTCTTGCATTGACAGGTGGGTTCTTTACCAGTAGCGCCACCTGGGAAGCCTGGAATCACCTGGAAGTGTTGTTAAAACACTGTTTCTGCAGCCCCGGTTTCTGACTCAGGAGGTTTGGGTGGGGCCCAAGAACTTGCCTTTCTAGCGAGGTCCCTGGAGAGGCTGATCCTCCTGCTTTGGGGACCTCACCTTGAGAAGCTGTGAGTCAGGGCCTCTGAGCAGCTGCCTCGTTAAAGAGGACCTCAGTGTGTGTAGGTGTGGCCTCCACACACAGTGAGGACTCACGTGTGCTCTAAGCTCTCACCTCCCCGGAATTGCGTCACCGGGAGATCCCGGTGCATGCTGACTCTCAGACCCGCCTCAGCTCTGCCAGCCCCAGCCTGTACGGAAGGAGCCCCCAGGTGACCCGTGTGATCGCTGGAGTGAGCCGTGTGCCGTCTGAGGGCAGGATGAAGCCCTGGAGGGAGGTGCCTCCTGAGGGCCTGGAATGAAGCCCCAGGGTTCCAGGATAGACTTGACATTTTGCAGGGGGAGGGGGAGGTGCATCGGACCAAGAGCCAAGTGTGGTCTCAGGGATACTTTTTCCCTTTTGTAGGTTGTTTTGTCTCCAGAGTTGAGTCACTAAACCAGTCTGAATCTTAGCTCCTGATCTGAAAGACAGAGACTGTATCCTCGTTCTGCCAGTACACTCTACTGAGAAACTCAAATTCCACCAAGACAGATCCTGCAGATGGGGCCATAGGAGTTGGGAAACCCTAAGGGGTTCAGGACAGGCCTCATGGGTGTCTGTGCACTTGGCCCCCCGGTGAGGGGACCACCGGGCCCCAACCCACGGCTCTGCTGGACCCGGCCACTGGGCCCTGCTTTCCCGACCTACACAAGGAGACTTTGGAAATCGGTGCCTCTTTAAATCCTTTTCAGCTCTAGAATTCAATTAATTCTGTTCCACCAAAATTAAGTGTCTGAGAGGCCATCAATGATTTAAATTGTTATTATCGCTCTCTTGGCCATGTTAGCAGGCACTCTGGGATCCAGAGGTGTAATTAGATTTTTCATAGCATGATCCCCCCGCATTATCTCCCGGGGGCTGGGGTCTGAGCACCACTAGCATTTTAATAGGAAGCTTGGTTGAACTCCAGAGACCTCAGGACTCAGGGCCAGCTTCTCAGGGGTTCTCCTGGGCTCATGTTTGGGGAAGGGGCTCCGGGCTCCCCCAGAGGAGACGACCTGCTGCCGAGGTCAGTGATTTTGCCAGCACATCCCAGCCACCCCAGGGTCTGTCCTGCTGAGGCAGCGTGAACCCCTAAGGCTGGCCATGCTCCTGGCTGATGACTCTGGAGCCCACTGCCCTGACGGCATCACACCTGCCCTGAGAACCCCTGTCCTTGATGCTCCTAGTCCCCCAACCCCAACCCCACTGGAGTGCCGTCCTTCTTCCCGACAAAGCCCTGAGCATCCGAGCTACTCCATTCTCTCACCCAGTGTACAGAAGGCCAGTTTTTCATCCCCTTCAAGAACAAGACCAAATGCAGAGGATCACGTGGTGTCCAATGGCATTCTGCTATGTTCTTGGTATTATTTAGAAACTAAACATGATCTTAGGGGCTCAGTTTCTAAATAGTAGACCCGGGTTTGATCCCTGGGTCAGGAAGATCCCCTGGAGAAGGGAATGGCAACCCACTCCAGTACTCTTGCCTGGAGAATTCCGTGCACAAAGGAGCCTGGCGGGTTACAGTCCATGGGGTCATAGAGTCAGACACGACTGACCAACTAACACTTCCACTTTTAAACATGATCTTGTTTTCCATTTTCTTCACATTTTACATTCTCTCCAGACTCTGTCGCTTGTTTTTCCTCTTGCTCTTCCTCTGCCTCTTTTATGAAAATAAAATCCCTGCCCCAACTGTCCACCAGACACTTTCTGTGTTTGTACTGGAGACATTTGCAGTTTGCCAGTGCCAGTCTGTGGTTAATCACAAGATTTACCAAAGAGCTATTTCATCACGTTCATCAGCGAAGGACGGATGCTCCCACTGAGCTGACAAAATCATCTTAATCGCGTCTGGTCGAGCATTCAGGCTTCCACCCAAGAAGCGGTCAGGATGTCTCACCTTGAGGAGCCAGTGAGCCAGCTTTGCGTAAACGGGTTGCCTGTGGTCTGAAGGCACCGAAGAGCTGTGGCGTCCTCATTACAGAGTAGAATGTGGCACAAAGGTGGCAGCTTGTGCCGTGCTGCCCAGAGCAGCTTTTGTTGCTGTTTGGTTTTGTTTTTGGAACTTGGTTGACGTACAATGTCGTGTCAGATGTGCAGCAAAGCCAATCCAGCTGTACATACTCGTATACCGTTGTCTCTCAGATTCCTGTTCCACACAGGTTATTACAGAGTACTGAGCGGTGTTCCCCATGCCGGTCGACAGGCCCAGGCTGGAGAGAATCCAGGGCTTTGAAGGCTTGAGTAAGCGTGAGCAGCCTCGCTCACCTGCCCGGGGAGCGCACGGGACAGAAGGCCGCGGCCCTTGCGTTGAGGCTTGTCTGCGCCCAGCAGAGAGCCCCCTCTGAAGACACGAAGAGCCGCAATTCGGCTATTACGGTGAAGGCGGAGGCGACTCCTCTGTGAAGCAGAACATTTAGTCTGTCCGTAACTTGCTGACAAGGTCACTTTGTTCCCTGGTGGACAGTCACCTCCAAACCAGAAAAGAGAAAAGAGAAAAGGGTTGGCCCAGGTCAGAGCACGGGATGGAAAGCCACGCTCGCCACACACCCCCACCCCGCCCCCCGCGCTGTCAGATCCGAACCGGGAGGCGGGACTCGTGGGCCGGGTGTGGTCCCGCCACCCTGCGGCCCTGCTTCTGAGTGACCGCGTCCTCAGAACTCAGGGGGTCTTGGGATGAAGGTCTCTTAGGTCAGTTCCCTGTGATTAGGAAGGTCCCCGGGCCCACTGATGTGCTCTAGCTTCTTCTACAAGAGCTGGGCTGGTCTTCTCGCAGAATCTGTGGCCGTGTTCCCTCCCCCACGCGGGACTGTGGGGGTCAAGTTTACCTCTCCAGATGCCATGTCCCCAGCCCCTGGAGTGTCTTCAGAAGAAAGCTGTGTCAGAGTAACGCCCACACAAGTGCTCTGGAGTGGTAATGGTGATGCTGGCGGTGTTAATTCCTGAACTAGTGAATAGACCACTCCTCCATCTGTCCACGTGAGAAAGAGAAGCTTTCTACAGGGCAGGCCCAGTAAAGATGTCAGTGGCCTGGAGCTCAGCACAGAGTCGATCTAAGCTTACATGGTTCTGGTGGCCCGAAGGACCACACAGGAGTTGTCTCTGGCCGTGTAAGGATTTACGCCTGGCACGACGGCTCTCTTACTCTCTCACAGCTGTCCTGAGTGAGCATCATGGAGCTGAAGGGAAGGCATCGGATGGCTGGTTCCTCCTCGGGGTGCTGCCCTTCACAGGGGCCAGAGACTGCCTGCATCTCTGGTCCACGGCCTCTGACCCCATCTTCAGAGCAAGGACTGCAGCATCTTCCAGACTCCCTCTCCATCTGCCTCCACCACCACGACCCCTCTTCTGTCTCTGCCCCTCCCTTGTCCATTGTACAAGGGCCCTTGAGGCTCCACTGGGTCCCCATGACCGTCCAGGATAATCTTCCCATTTAAGATCTTTCATTTAATCACATATTTCCTTGCTTGCTTGCTTAGTCATTCAGTCATGTCTGACTCTGTGACCCCGTGGACTGTAGCCCGCCAGGCTCCTCTGTCCATGGGATTTCCCAGGCAAGAAAACTGGAGTGGGTTGCCATTCCATTCTCCAGGGGAGCTTTCCGACCCAGGGATCAAACCTATGTCTCCCGGGTTGCAGGTGAATTCTTCTCCACTGAGCCACCTGGGAAACCCAGTAATTACCTACAAGTACCCGTTTCCAGGGAAAACATCCCTACTGCTCGTGCTGACAGCATGCCTGCTTGTTCTCCTTCCAAAATGCCTCCTAATTATTATGTCTTGGATTATCACAAGAGCCGCTGACGAATTTCCCAAACTCTATTCTCCCTCCTCCAAGTCCTCCGCCCTCCTCCCTATTCCCGCTTCCAAGTTACAAGTCTGCCCCTGCCGGTAACTTGCACAGGGGAAGTCATTCTTCTGGGTTCCCGGGCCTTCAGTCACTCCATTATGCTCACTTTGCCTTGCGTTTACATATGTGTCTCCCCAACTAAATCATGAAGGGATCAACAGTAATCATGTTGAACAACTTTGGCTCAGCTTTTCCCTTGGGAGAGACACTGGCTGAGCGTCACCTGGAGCAGTGTCCGTGTTGGAACTCGGTGCCAAGAATCAGGCTCTGAGAAGTGATGGCCCCTTGTGGGGCATCTACTCAGCTCCCGGTCCGGTCCTCACCTCCAGGCCACCCTCTCCCCCCAGCGCTGTCCTGCAGTCTCCTCTGCATCAGGACATCCAGGGCCTTCTGCCCCCAAAAGCCACCAGCGCTGGGTCTGCACACACCTTTTCTAACTTAAAGCCTGAGTCATACCATCCTTATTGAAATACGGCCTCTAAAGATTTCTTTTCACTTTCGTTTTAGTTGTGACTATTTATATCGCAAAATTTGCATATTCTTGTGGTTTAAAAACAGTACAGGCATTTTAGAAGAATGGTCAAAACCTCCATCTACCTTTTCTTCATCTCTGTGACCTGATCCTGGAGATAATCACTGCGGTCTATTGGAGAATTTTTCTTTCTACATCATTTCTACATATTTCCA
Organism: Okapia johnstoni; assembly: GCA_024291935.2. Lineage (NCBI taxonomy): Eukaryota > Metazoa > Chordata > Mammalia > Artiodactyla > Giraffidae > Okapia > Okapia johnstoni. The sequence goes on from CM044309.1 coordinate 75,967,016, forward strand.
ACTCAAACACAGCTCCAAAATGCATTTCCAAGTATGCTGTTCTGTTTATCTGTGCATCGATTTTAATACAGACAATCCAATGCTAAGAGTTTTTCATTCAAGCTGTTTCCAATGTTTTGCTGTCACCAATAATGTTACAATGATGGTCAGGGAGCCTGTATCTCTCTGGGCAACTGCTACTCTGCAGGAGACTCCTGAAAGAACAGCTGATGGGTCAGAGAGGCAGAGGTTGCCGAGTCCACAGAGTTAAATGAATCTTCTTAAAGACTGTCCCAGTTTCTACTCCCATAAACAATGTCTGTGTGTTTTCTCATATGCTTATCAATCTGATTTAAAATGCATTCCACTGTTTTTAAAATTTGCTGATGATTGGAGAGGTTGTGCAAGTAGTAAAGAACCCACCTGCTGATGCAGGAGACATAAGAAATGAAGGTTCAATCCCTGAGTCAGGAAGATCCCCTGGAGGAGGGCATGGCAATCCACTGTAGTATTCTTGCTTGGAGACTCCCATGGACAGAGGAGCCTGATGGGTTCCTCTGGTCTACAAGTTTGCAAAGAGTCAGACACGACTGAAGTGACTTAGCATGGAGAGGTTGTACAGCTTTTCGAATGTTAAATGTCCACAAGATTTCATTCTGTCCAAGAGAAGAAGTGGTAAAGGAAGGCTAGAGATCAAAATGTATCCAGTACCCAGGGCCAGGTGCTGTGACACACGCTTTACACGCAGGTGGCCAGTGACTGATGGGTCCTTTCACAAGAGGGCTCTTGGCTTGAGCTACACGCACATCACTTGGAGGGCAGGTCACAGCACAAGAACCCAGCCCCACTGAGAGATGCTGCTCAGTAGACGGGGTGGAGTCTAGCAAGATCCCCAGGAGGCTGCCTCTGCTGTTCCTGGGACCACTTTTGAGAACAGCTGCTCTACAACAGATATAAGATTCAAACTAATTCCTTCATCTGGCATGCATATTTTTTCTTTATGAGAGCTTGTACCTTCTTGACAACAAAATCCAATAAATACCTAAACCCGAAAGAAAACCCATCTGGTAGATGAGAAGAGAGCCTCTGGGGTGTAAAATAAAACCAGACTTATTTATTACTCCTTCACTGGGCGTTTTCCACACACCACAGATACTGTACAAGTCAGGAAAACAATTCCTTTCTATTCATATACAAATTATGGGGGAAATGCAACATCAAATCCGCTTGGAAGGAGGGGTTGAGACGCCTGCAACACTTTCTAGACCCTTTGGGGAGAAGTCACATTCAGTTTTGTTTTTTTCCAGGTTATTCGTAAATAACCTTCTCATTTATCTGACTCTTTCCTTCTTCACGGTTTTAAGGGAGCAGAGGGTTTGATCCTAGATCTCTGCCTCCCTACAGTGTGTGCACATGTGTCCGTCTGTCTGTCTTCTCCGTGTGGCCATATAAAACACTGTTGGAAATGCTATTTTATAGTTCTTGAAAAATTCATTTCTGCTTTTAAAAACACCGTGATTTTCAGTTTCTCATTAAAATACTTAGTCTTAATAACAAAAACCCTTCACTGAGAACATAAAACACGATGACCTAAAAGTTTTTGAAAGAAGCATTCTTTTCTCAAAACTATGCAGTCAATACGATTGGGATGTTTTCATTTTTACTTTTACCAATTAGTAACCAACATGTCCTGAGATTTGACTGTAGAATGAACAATGCATTGAGTGCTTTGAAGAGGCACAAAAAAAGTTTCTCTTTACACTTTACTTAAGCAAATAACACATTAAAATAGGCATTAGATAGAAAAGTCAACCATGGAATAAACAGGCATATTTTAACAGCAACCACAACAACCCACACATATGGAAAAGGAACTGGCCAAAAAGAGAAAAAAACAACAAAAAGCAAAAGAAGTGATCAAGCAAACCCATCTCCATATCTTCAGTTCAGTTCAGTTCAGTCACTCAGTCGTGTCCGACTCTTTGTGACCCCATGAATCGCAGCACGCCAGGCCTCACTGTCCATCACCAACTCCCGGAGTTTACCTAACTCATGTCCATCGAGTTGGTGATGCCATCCAGCCATCTCATCCTCTGTCCTCCCCTTCTCCTCCTGTCCCCAATCTTTCCCAGCATGAGGGTCTTTTCAAACAGCACAGTTCAAAAGGATCAATTCTGCGGCGCTCAACTTTCTTCACCGTCCAACTCTCACATCCCTACATGACTACTGGAAAAACCATAGCCTTGACTAGATGGACCTTTGCTGACAAAGTAATGTCTCTGCTTTTTAATACGCTGTCTAGGTTGGCCATAACCTTCCTTCCAAGGAGTAAGCGTCTTTTAATTTCATGGCTGCCATCACCATCTGCAGTGATTTTGGAGCTCAGAAAAATAAAATCTGACACTGTTTCCCCATCTATTTTCCATATCTTAAATCTACTCTAATGTTACCATATTAATATCAAGACATAAAGAAAAGAAGTAAGTGTAAAAACAAATAATAAGAAAAATACATTAAAATTTAAATATGCATAAAAGCTCTGAGTACACCTGAAATCTATAACTTTTTCTGGAGACACAGAGGATGGGTCATTAGTCTGTTAAGACTCTAAGACATTGGAGCAGAGACACTGAGTTAGAATATGTATATATTTATAGTAGAAAAGTGTACCTTACATCCTGATCACACAAAAATACCTTTTCTTGAGGCAACCATGGAAAATTAATAAATTAGACTGAAAAATGATGGACCATTTTTGATCCAGAAGGAAAAATATTTACTCAAAATAATACTGTAATACTATAATGAATAGGCACAAGTCAGAAACAATGGTCTATATTTAAAGGGAGTGATTATGGACCAGGGTCAAGCTCCTGAAAATTAAAACATGTAACTCTTCCAGAGACACTCAGAAAAAAATGAAGCAAAAAGAGCCAAACTGAGAGAAAAATCTCTAAAGTCAAATATCTGAAGAGAACTTATTTCCAGAATAAAGAAAGAAACGTCTAAGTTGATAACGTGAAAAACAGCAAGCAAGTATTTAAAAATGGTCAGAAGATTTGAATGGACATTTCACCAAGAAAGATACACGGATGACCAAAAAGATAAAACGAGATGCCCACATCAAGCACGCTAAGTCGCTTCAGTCGTGTCCAACTCTTTGCAACTCTATGGACTGTAGTCCGCCAGGCTCCTCTGTCCATGGGATTCTCCCAGCAAGAATACTGGAGCGGGTTGCCATGCCCTCCTCCAGGGGAACTTCCTGACCCAGGGAATTGAATCTGCATCTCTTGCATCTCCTGCTTTGACAGGCAGGTTCTTTACCACTAGTACCACCTGGGAAGGCCTCCAACATCAGTAATCCATAGGAAAATGTAGATTAAAACTATGAGACGCCATGGATCAGCTAAGAAAGAAAAAAACCCTGACAAGTCCAGTCCTGGAGAGGACGCTGAACCAGGTTTCTCATGCACCACTGCCAAGGATGCAGGCTGCCACAGCCTCTGTGTCGAGCAGCCAGCAATTCCTTACACGTCAGACACACTCGTCATACCCAGGAGTCCCTTGTGTAGGTAAATACACATGTGAAATAAAAACAAGTACTCACACAAACACCTGGACATGAATGCTTACAATTTCATAATTTCCAAGCACTGGATAGAGTCTCATGCTCTTCACCTGGGAAAGAGAGAAGTATTCTGGGGCATGGTTCCCCAGAACTGGCACCTCCTGGGGAGCAGGGGTGAACCACACACAGCCAAGCCTCTGCCTGTCACACCAGCTGAAAGGGGTCTGGAGGACCGCACACCCTGAAGGGCAGAACCACAGGGACGAACAGACCAGGCACTGCACGGGTTCCAGGGAGAGAGTGGCGGGCTGACAGGGGTCTTCCCCACCCCAGCTCTGTCTGGAGGTGCTGCAGCCCCTCCCCCAGTTTCTCATTTAAAATCCCTCCTTCAAGTTCGAGGAAGGGAAAACTCGATCATTCAGCCATTCTCTCAAGTCAGCCACCATGGTCAGCACCAAGATGGCAACTGACCAGCCTGGTTAATACAAAGGATATTCAGTAGGGAGGCTAACACAGAACGTGTAGAGCAGCCCTGAGCAAGCGGTCACCCTCCTTTGTCTGAGATGCTCAGAAGATGTCCCTTGAGATGCCGGAGAAAAATAACCAAGGAAATCACAATTCGTATTGCAAAAGAAGTTTAAAAATCAAAGAAACTACCATGAGATACAAGGAAAACAAAACAGGAAAGATGATCTGTTGATTGCAAATTGATATGAATTAGTTATATTACATTTTGAACTAAAAAATCTCAGTATGACAAAAATAACCTTCAATGAAAAGCAAACATATGGAAATTCCACAAAATACATGTACCCAGGGCCCTCAAAACACATAGCTAGTACAGCCAATATTTTATAACTATAAATAGAATATAGTCTATAAAATGATGAATCACTATGCTATACACCTGAAACTAATACAATATTGTAAATCAACCAAACCTCAAATTAAAAAAAAAAAAAACTCACAAAGCTAAAGTAAAAGACACAGGGAGTTTAAAACTGAAAGAGGCAAGTTAAACCACTAAGTGCAAACCAACAGAAAGGAATTTTGATCATTAATATCAGAAACCATCTCTCAGGCCAGACAGAAAATCTCAACAAACTCCAAAAATGAGAAGTTGTATAAGCTATGTTTTTCTAGCCACACTGCAGCAAGATTAAGAATTTATAACAAAAACACAAAGGGAGAGAAATCTCCACAGTCTTAAGTTCTAAAAGCATCAGACTATTGATCTGACATTAACATAATTAATATCAACTAATAAAGTACAGAAACAAATATTTAAAAAAACGCATAAAAAATTTAATATGCATAAATATAGGCCCTATTGCTGCTATATTTATCATAAAGTGAAAGATTTTGGTCAAAGTTTTAGTTTTAGAGCACTTCACTGTGTTTTTATTTAAGAAAGAAAAGAAATCTAGTTATGAGACAATTGGTTGCATTAATTACAGTGCGTGCATGCTAAGTCAATTCAGTCATGTCCAACTCTTTGTGACCCCGTGAACTGTAGCCCGCCAGGCTCCTCTGTCCATGGGATTCTCCAGGCAAGAATACTGGAGCGGGTTGCCATGTCCTCCTTCAGGGAGTCTCTTCAACCCAGGAATCGAACCAGAGTCTCCTGAGTCTCCTGCACCGGCAGGCGGATTCTTTACCACTAGCGCCACCTGATACTATAATTAAGCAGTTTTTAATTTTCCTTTTTAAGCATTTCTGCCTATAATAGTCTTACTCCTATAATCACATGAAAACCATTGATATATTTTATTGTCACCAGAGATAATCACGGGGGAAAATAATATGATAGAGTTCTCAGCACATAGAATAGAATGAACTCTATTTGAATTGCATATTTTCTTATTCATCCAACTTAGAAATCTTTGAAAGTGAAAGTCATTTACATTGAATGCTGTTTTGATGTAATAAGACTTACATTTCCAAATATAGTCTCTAAGCTAAAAATACTCCCGGGAACAAAGAAAGCAATATTGCATCTAATCTGAAAGTGATGAGTCTTTAGACGTGGAAGAATCCTTTACTCTCAGGAATAAGCAGAGGTCAGTCCAAAGCATCGTTTACCAGTGAGGCCTTGCTAGGGGCTAGTTATCCAAAATGGTGAGACCTGTTTGTGCTGGGCGTAGGAGGAGGATCTGTGGTTGCATGGCTGGAAGACGTGAATCACACTCAGTTTACAGCAGTGTTTGAGGATGCTAACAGATTAACAACACAGCCTGCATCTCCAGAAAAGAGGGTGCCAATTTCAGGTGCATGCAAAGCTTTTAGGATTTGCTTGATTTTTGTTGTGTCTTTTGTTTTTAATCCTGGCCCCATTTTGTTTATCCTGGACCATTTTTTTTTTTATCCTGGACCCATATTTTGGGGTGTAGCTCTCACAGTCAGCATCCTGGCAAACATGCTTTGGCAAACTCAGCCCTAAACAAACAATATAGGCTTTTGAAAATACAAGCGTTTCTGGCAAGTTGACCACAATAAGTGGCTTTCTGGGCATTACAAGCTCCGCGTCCCCAGCCTCCCATCATCTCATCCACGGGCCTAACGCGAGTGATGTCAGAGCACCCAGATCAAGCCAGCCGTGTGACAAGCTCCCCGGCTGGACCTGAGCCCAGGAGCTTGGCGAGGAAGCCGAGGAAAGCCTGTGATCACACCCAGGGACGTGGTTTTGGCTCGGATGAAGCCTGTTCTCCCAGGGTCCCCACGCCACTTGTGGGCAGCACAGGCGAGCCCTCGCTCACACCTGCATCACGACTCTCCCTTAGTGTGGACCCAGCACCTGAACACTTCATGGGAATCCGTCTACACTAGGCATCAGCAAACGTTTTCTGCAGAGAGTCAAACCGTGCAGTTGAGGCTTCACAGGGCCCAGCTCTCTGTGACATGGCTCAACCCTGCCACGTGGCCCTGAGGCACCACAGACAACGGCCCGGGTTCCAGTAACACTGACTTAGGGACACTGAGATGTGGATTTCATATCATCCCTATGAGTCACAAAAGATTCTCCTTCTGGCTAAGTGTTCTGGGCAGGAGATTAGGAAATGCACAGTTCTCCCAAGGACTGCAGACTATTTGTAAAAGCGGACTCTGAAGAGCCAGAAAGACACAGGACTAGAGAACAGTGTTCTGCACCTACTGCCAAGAAGGCATTCAGTACAGACACAAATGATTTTTTTTTTTAATCCCAGAAAATTAAAACACTCTAAAAATCTGCTGGGGAAAAATTGATACGTTGCTCACAAATACTTTTGTAATTGGGTTTCACTTGGGTTATTGTATTATTGCCCGTAAAGCAGAGCTGATATGTGACAACAGGCAAAAATCCCGAGGAGTATTAGACACAGGAAAGTAATACCCAAAGCAACTGTGAAAACTTCAAATGGAAAAAAAGCATCTGTAAACTATATTAGAATTTCACAATTATGCAAGCTAACATGTCCAAGGGGGGTTGGCCACTGTTTGTTCGCATTTTTCCTTACTTTTTACTCATAAAGTAATCAGGTGGGTGTGTGCCTTATGGGTACAAGCAATAAGTTCTTAAATGAGTAAGGGAATGATTTAAAAGATACAGATACTTGCCAGAGGTGGTATTAAATTAACAAAACAACAAAATCTAATAATCCTGAGTGCCACAGGGAGGCCATTTGGAAGCCCAGGTATAGCTCATTGCCTTGGTAGAAATCACATCTTTCCTTGTGTCTTGGACCATCAAATAAAGATTACATGTTATTGGGGCTTTCCTGGTGTTTCAGCAGTAAAGAATCTGCCTGTCAGTGTAGGAGACATGGGTTTAATCCCTGGTCCTGAAAGATCCCACAAGTCTTAGAGCAACTAAGCCTGTGCACCCCAACTACTGAGCCCGTGCACTAGAGCCCATGGGCCTCAACTCCTGAAGCCCGAACCCCCGAGAGGCTGGGCTCTGCAACACGGGACGCTGTGCTCCTCTATACGGGAGGCTGTGCTCCGCAACACGGGAGGCCATGGCATTGAGAAGCCCTGGCATCACAACTACAGAGCTTCGCCTGCTCACCCCATCTAGAGAAAAGCCCTCAAAGACTCGTGACACCCTGCACACATGCCCTGGGCAAGCATGGAGAGCAGGAGCCGCGGGACCTGTATGGTCAGAGACAGAAGGAATCCCAACAACCAGCTGCCTTGGGGGGCTCACTGCAACACGAGAAGATTCTGGAGCATTTAAGACTACCTGGAGAACGTTCCCAGAACTAGTTGGTGAAGGAAATACAGTTAGAAAAACAGAAAGGGAGGAAAGAAGGGAGAGGGAGAGAGATGGAAGGAATGAGGGAGGGAAGGGAAGAGACCAGGGAAGAAGGAAAGAAGGAAGAGAACAGAGGGAGGGAGCGCCTAAGAACTGATGCTTTTGAACTGCGGTGCTGGAGAAGACTCTTGAGAGTCCCTTGGACTGTAAGGAGATCAAATCAATCTATCCTAAAGGAGATCAGTCCTGAATATTCACTGGAAGGACTGATGCTGAAGCTGAAATGCCAATCCTTTGGCCACGTAATGTGAAGAACCAACTCACTGGGAAAGACCCTGATGCTGGGAAAGATTGAAGGCAGGAGGACAAGGGGGTGACAGAGGATGAGGTGTTGGGTGGCATCATCGACTCAATGGACATGAGTTTGAGCAAACTCTGGGAGTTGGTGATGGACAGGGAGGCCTGGCGTGCTGCAGGCCATGGGGTCGAAAAGAGTCAGACACGACTGAGTAACTGAACAACAACAATCCTCTCTGAAAGGGTACAGGTGGCTTCAGAATTTCGGTTGAAGACAAGAGAATTCTGATACTTGATATTACACATCTTCTCAGGTGACGCAGCCCTGGGTCTCTATGGAGACCACGGAGGATGGCAACATGCCATCCTTCCATCAAACAGTCCATCCCTTCCATCAGACAGTCTCTGCTTCACGAGGCAAAATCTGGATGCTGCAATGAATGAAAGCCTGCGGACATTACACTGCTCATCAATACAGCTGTTTTTAGATGGTAAGTGTTCCTGAGGAACTGGAGGGACATCAGATGCCTATTAGCTTTTGGTAGAATTTCAAAATTTTAGCTTTTTGTGTGAAGCAAGTTATTTTACAGGAAAAATGAGGAAATCACCATCAGAATGGACTCTCAACCCAGGAATTCTCCTTTCTAAGCTGTCCAACTTACTTGATTTAGTGCAATATGCTACATTGAAGATAACCGAAAATACTTAAATAATTCATCCAAAAACTAAGATTACCTAGTCGAAGAGGTTTAAATGACATCCCAGCTCTATTTATGGTTTTGATTACATGAAAATAAAAGCTAATGTTGTAACAATGAAAAATTAATTGAAGGTGAATATGCTATCAATTTGGAAAGTAATTTTTCCTTTCACTAGCTCGATCCTTGGATCTGGAAGATTGCCTGGAGAAGGGAATGGCAACCTACTCCAGTATTCTTGCCTGGAGAATCCCATGGACAGAGGAGCCTGGTGGGCTACAGTCCATGGGGTCACAAAGAGTTGCACATGTCCAACTCTTTGTGACCCCATGAACTATACAGTCCATAGAACTCTCTAGGCTAGAATACTGGAGTGGGTAGCCTTTCCCTTCTCCAGGGGATCTTTCCAACCCAGGGATCAAACCCAGGTCTCCCGCATTGCAGGTGGATTCTTTACCAATTGAGCCACAAGGGAAGCCCGCACATGACTGACCGAATAAATAGCAACAGCAGCAGTAGACTCTGGTAAACTGACTTTCACCCAAAAAAGTTCTATGGAAAAACCAGACAGAATAGAGAAACCCTTGTTCTGTCGATAGTTGTAAGCCTATGTGTACCTAGACAATTTTCTTAACTTCCGAGCCCAATTTCCTTCATCTTAAAACAAGAAAGGCTTTAGCAGGATGATTCCTGAAGTCTTACTTGTCTAACCTTTCATGATTTTCCCCAACATTTTCTCATTTTTTTTATTTTTTCAAGGGAATCAAGTATCTACAATGAGCATTATCTGATGTAAAAATAGAAAGGGTCTCACTTCTGTTGTCATGAAAACCATGCCAGAGAACATTTTTATATTTCAGAAAAAGTTTTTGATTGAAAGGCTTGGATGGAGGCTTTCAGTTTCACCAAAAGGGATGCTGTTTGGACATCGCTGGAGCAATTTCAAGGGAAATTGGTTCCTGGCGACAGCTCTTCCCTCAGGATCCTTCACCAGGTCAGGGACCTGCAACGATCAGGCTTGCGTCCTGGAGGGCACAGATGCTCCAGCTCTGCACATCGCTGAGCTAGACCAGGTCAGCTTATCACACGGGAAGTGATGATGGGAGAGCAGTCATTTGTCCCTAGTTTTTAGAAATACATCTTCAGCTTACTCACACTGTGTAATTAATGGGATTATATTAGCATCATACACAACATTGAATGAGCCCCACAAAACTTTAAAGTTGTCAAGAATTACTTCGCAGGTCGTCACTCAAGTCTTCCCTGGTGGTTCAGACAGTAAAAAATAAATAAACAAATCTGCCCTCCATGTGGGAGACCTAGGTTTAATCCTGGGGTTGGAAAGATCTCCTGGAGAAGGGAATGGCTACCCACTCCAGTACTCTTGCCTGGAGAATTCCATGGACAGAGGAGTTGAGTGGGCTGCAGTGCATTGGGCCACAATGAGTCAGATACAACTGAGCGACTGACACAACACAACAACTGGAAGAGGGAAATTCACACAAATTCAAACGTTTGCCGACTTAATTAAAAAAATCTTTCCAAACACTCCACTTGGAATTAGAAAATTCAATTAACCTCACAAAAAAACACCCTCAAGAGCCAGTGTAGACCAGAAGCAAACAACTTCATTTCAATCAATTCTTTGGGCTGTGAGTGCACGTGGTGAGATTGTCCAGACGCTTGCCAGACCTTGCAGCACCAACTACCTGCCTCTCTGGGGGCACTGTATGCGTTTGCTCATATGTCAGTTTCTATCGCAAGGATGTACACCTGGGGGTTCTACTTTCTTTCATCTCTTTCATGCCCATCACTGCTTCTGGCACATAGTGTGTCCAAAACACTGTTGAACAGATAAATGAAGGGAAAGCATTAGAAAACACTGCAGAGAAAATGACATAGAGGTTGTACCAAGAATGTTTTTCTTGTTGCAAAGAAACGGAATTGCAGCTGTGACCTTCTCCTGAGTGCACAGAGGAGTCTGGTGGGCATGACAGCTAAAAAGGCGCTCGCCAGCTGAAGAGGTGCCCCGTGGGCTGGAGTATCCCAGGCGTGTCCCAGTCACAGCACTTAGTCAGGAATCACATTCCTGTTCCCAATATTTCTGTCTGTTCTCAAGGATTCCTTCTATAAAACTCCTTAACTCCAGGGAGGTCACTGAGAGGAGAGGACAGAAATGATTAAGTATTTGGAGAGTTGGTGAAGTCGAACAAATGCATACAAAAGGTTAACTGGAATTCAGAACTGTTTACAAATGCCTAACATGGCATTCCCTCCATGAGACTGAAGTCCCAACAAAGGGGACACAGTTGAACTGAAATCACAGAAGACGTTTGACAAGGAGGCAAGGTTCCCAGATTTGTTACATACCCTGACTAATCAGAATCTCATAATATTTTTCTCTTCATCCAAACCTTCATTCTCCAGATAGTATGACCTGATTGTACAGTAGAGTATGGCAATCTCAATGTGGAAAGCAGTATGGAGTTTCTTCAGAAAACTAAAAACAAGATCCAGCAATCCCACTCCTGGGCATATATCCAGTGTGGTGTGTGTGTGGTGTGTGATTGAAGCATGAAGAGCTGGGCAGTGAAGGGAAGTGTGTTGCCCCTGTGAACACTTACTGAGCCCCATGAAATTGCAGAGATCAAGAAGACAGGTTTCTATCCTTAAAGAATTCAGACGTGAATTACAGGTTTCCTACCTCAGGGTGTATAGACTTCACCACAACTGTGATGATGGAGATGTTGGCAGGGACAGTAACTAACATTCAAGGCATTATTCATTGACAACATGCTCGTGATGCCTTCTGGCTCCTGTGACCCTCATGACACCACCAGGGAACGGCTTCGTGGCCGCAGTCTGCCTTGGGCTGTGCTGCCCATCCTGCAGAAGAGGGTCAAATGGACGCTGTGCATGTTGCAACGTCCAGGTCGGCAGCACTGAAGGTCAGCCCTTCCGCACGCTCTGCTCTTACAGTGCGGATATTAAATGTGACCACGTGTGGATGTCAGAATGAAGTCAGAGACAGAGGAGACCTTGAATGTGCGCTTGGCACGATGAAATGTTATGAACTACATGTGCAAGGCTTCTGACTTGTTTTGAAATCATGTTTTCAAAAATAGCTAAAAATGTCTAGTGACAATCAAGGAAAGAACAAAACAAGAAGAAGAACATTAAACAAACAAAAAAACAGACGAGTTTCTATGGTCTTTCCCTGCAGAATGTCCTTCACAGGAAATTGCATTTTAAGATCTTTTCAGGCAGGAAGACCCTGTTTTCAAAGTGCAGGGCTTTGTTGGGGTGGAAAACGGGTGTTACTCTAAGGACAATGTCCCTCTGTGTTGAGTCCCTGCCAGAGTCATGTGCCCACCCACCCTTCTGCGTGGCAGAACTGTCCACCTCTTTCTGGCTTGACTCTGGGCACCTGCGGGGCTAGCTCTTCCCCTTCACCTCCTCCCTCTGAATCCCTAGCTCAGAGCGTCCACTCCTGCCACTTTCCCCTCTGTGTTCCACTCACGCCTGCTGGGACCCCATCCTGTCCCCTCCTCTTGTTTGTAGAAAAGCTTTAGTGTCTGAGGCCTTCCCTGAGTTCCAAAGAGCAAATTTAATCAAGTAAGAAAATGCAGGAACTAAGGAAAGCAGCCAAGCAAGATAAAGTAATAATAGTTTAGCCCGAAAACAAAGCCAAGGGCGTTTAGTTCCTCCTCAAGAGCTGTAGACATTATCCTGAGCCATGTCCTTGAGCTGTTTTGTAGACAATGAAATGCCCAGCAGGTAGAAAAGATAACTGCCTGCTGACCATCAGCATGTGGACCCCATACCAGCTGGAACCAGAGGGCTGATGACAGATTCTGGACACACTATCCTGTTACCTCCCCATCAATCAGGGAATCGTGTATGAGCTGATCAGCCACCCTGCAACCAACAACACTTACTTTGCCTTTAGCACCCTTCAGTCAAGGCCATCAGGGAGTTCAGATCTTTTGAACATGTGTTGTCCATTTTTCTTGCTTGGTGACCTGTAATAAATACTATGTGTACATGCTAAGTCACTTCAGTCGCGTCCGACTCTGTACGACCCCATGGACTGTAGCCCACCAGGCTCCTCTGTCCATGGGATTCTCCAAACAAGAATACTGGAGTGGGTTGCCATGCCCTCCTCCAGGGGATCTTCCCAACCCAGGAATGGAACCTGAGTCTCTTAAGTCTCCTCCATTGACAGGTGGGTTCTTTACCACTAGTGCCACCTGGGAAGCCCAATGAATACTATACTTTTCTTAATAACAACCTGGTATCACTAGACTGGCTCTGCTGTTGGGACCCAAGTTTGGTTCAGCAATACACTGAACATTTTTTAGAAAGAATGGTCAAAATTAATAGTGTCACACCTCTAGAATTTGGAAAAAGCAAAAAGATGGATTCTCTTTGAGAGGCTTCAGAGAGAAATGCTGCCCTACTGACACTTTGACTTTAGTCCAGTGAAAGCTGTGTAGGGCTTCTGACCTACAGAAGAGTAAGATAATATATCTGTATTGCTTAAGCTGCTAAATACTTGGAAATGTGATATATCAGCAAGTGAATTCTAATACACATGTGTGTGTAGGCTGCCAACGTTGTTTCTAGCAAACAGAAGGGAGATGTGGAGGATCGGGAACAGTGTTTGTCTTCTCAAATGCAGTGAGCGTGGGACCCAGAAAACTGAGGCATTTTGAAAGCTGAACTTGGAAACAGTAATATAATAAATCGTAATTCAGCTTCACTGAGATACATGTTAACAGTGTCATGTTGTCATCTTCTATTCTTTTTCTGAAGTTGGATTTTTCCACTCCCCGCTGAAGCTACTCTGACTAATCCCACTGACACGGTCCTCAGCAGAGAATACAGGAACCACTTCGAGAGCTGGGCTATGTGACCTCTTTTTGACCACAAGTGGGAGTTTTCTCTCCACCTTTCAGAAGCCGTCTTATCTGTGACCTTTTCTTCTGATCCTCCTCTTGGCCTGGCACTCTCTTTACAAAGGTCCTGCGGGGCCACCTCCTCCCGGGCCTGCCCTCCGTGGGGTGGCCTCGCTGATGTTTACCCTTGACTCCTGAGTCCAGGTCCCCTACCCAGACCCTCCCCTTGAACTCCAGGCCTGTGCTTGTTAGCATGCAGCCTGCAGGGATCAGAAGCAGTTTCACACTAATACCAGGACGGAATCTGCCTTTTTCAGTGTATTGATATTTGTGCTGATGGAATTCCAGGATGGCAGGTGAAACCACCAGCTCCTGGCACCAATGATGCCCATGACATCCAGCCCCACTGGGGCCACCAGGGAAATGGAACATAACACAGGGCCACTCCCCTCACTATAGTATATATATATATCTATACATGCATTTTTTTACAAACATGGTTATCTGGGTTAAAACATGCAATGAGTTAATTACTATTATTTTAATAAACTGATATAGATATTTACATTTTTCTGTTTTAATTTCCAATGCTGTAAATATGGACGGATATGATCCACATAATGAAAAGCTCTCTGGGCCCTCACCGAGGTGAGACACCCGCTCAAGGGCATGTCCATGCTGCCCTGATGCACTGAAGGCCACCTCGGGGTCCAGTTATTGTCAGTACATTAGAGCTGCTCATGAAGCCTGGAAATCCCCTGCTCATATGTGTTTCCTCCATCACACAATCATGCCTTCAGCATCCCCCAAATGAACCATTGGACTGCAAGGAGATCAAACCATTCAATTCTAAAGGAAATGAATCCTGGATATTCATTGGAAGGACTGATGCTGAAGCTGAAACTCCAATACTTTGGCCACCTGATGCGAAGAGCTGACTCATTGGAAAAGACCTTGATGCTGGGAAAGATTGAGGGCAGGAGGAAAGGGGGGCGACAGAGGATGAGATGGATGGATGGCATCACCGACTCAATGGACATGAGTTTGAGAAAACTCTGGGAGATGGTGAAGGACAGGGAATACTGGCATGTTGCAGTCCATGGGGTCACAAAAAGTCAGACGCCACTCAGCAATTAAGCAACAACAACAACATGATGAGTTACACACCTATTCAAAACTGTCTGTGCATTAACTGAATGATAAAGAAGATCAATATCTGTGTTTGGACCACAAACTATGACTGATTAAGGTAATGTAATCTTTCTGAATTCATGATTAAGAAACACTTTCTAGTAAAAGAGACAAACGACAATACATTATACATTCAGTACAAACCATCACAACATATTCTTTTGTTTGGCAATTATTCAAATAGTGTAACTGAAGACTATGAATCTTTCATCTGCCAATATTCTGTATCTAGAGTGTAGTCTCTCTAGAACAAATTCCTAGAATTATTTTCATTTTCTTTCCACTTCTCTGAATGAGGTAATTTTTTAAGAGACACTCTTCAAGAATTATGTCTGGGTAAGAGACTATGATCTGCATGCTGCGATTAAGTTAGGTTTCAGTGCATAGAGTGGCCTTTGTTGTGTGTGAATGCCCCGATTTCAAGAGCGTACAAGCATCTCTTCTCACAGCCAGCCCGAAACAGTCAAATATGCTCAAACCGCATTCCACATACAGCATCAAAGACAGGGAGCAGCTTTGAGGGCGCCAGTTTAAGTCTCTTAAATGAGAACTTTACAACTTGATACTGTAATCCTCGGGGCTCCCCTGGTAGTTCAGATAGTAAAGAGTCTTCCTGCAATGCAGGAGACCTGGGTTCAGTCCATGAATCGGGATGATCCTCTGGAGGAGAGCATCGCAACATACTCCAGTATTCCTGCCAGGAGAATCCCATGGACAGACGAGCCTAGTGGGCCACGGTCCACATGGTCACAAAGAGTGGGACATGACTGAGCAGCTCACACTGTCACGCCTTCACTGTACTCCCAGTGGCAGAAGGTAAGCACCCCCATAGGATTATCTTTGAACACAGTGCCTCTGGCCTGTCCCTCACAAAGGTGGGATCACGAGTCTCAGAGATGCAGTTCATTTGGTAGACGCACTACCTTTCTGAACAAAAGGGAGGCACCTGGGCTGAAAAGGCCTCAGAAACATCATGTCCTCCTCACCGCTGCTGGGCGCCCTGTGGTCATGCTTACTGATGGGCCAGGAAGAAAGGGGCGTCACCACCCTGAATCCATCCAAAACCTACCAACAACACAAGAGAGGTTGTAGGGGTTAAGGCTAGGTCTGCAGGCAGAGATTCCCTTCTCCCTCACCCATCGACACACCTGTGAGTGTGCTGGGTGAGCAGCGGGGGTTCTGAACTCCCCCAGGGGCCGCACTGGCCCTCAAGCCTGAGGGCGCAGGGTGGATGGGCAGGCAGACTGCATCAGGAGCGACCACAAGGGGGTGAGTGTGAAACTGGGAGGAGAGACCCTGGTCATCGAGGGGGATGCTGTCCCCCCAGATTAATTTGTTGAAACCTAATTCGTGGTTTGATGGTGCTTGAAGGTGGGCGGTGATTAGGTCGTGACGGCAGAGCTTTGGGGAAAGGGATCAGCATCTTATCAAGGAGGCTCCAGAGAGTTTCCCCCAGCTGCCATGTGAAGGCACGGCAAGAAAACAGCTGCTTATGTATCTACCAGCTATCTCTAGCACTGGAGATTTTTTACATTTTTAAGTGACTTTTTTTTTACTGTATCATTGAACATCACCTATACTTGTTCAGTCACTCAGTCGTGTCTGACTCTTTGCGGCCCCATGGACTGTAGCCCACCTGGCTCCTCCGTCCATGGAATTTTCCAGGCAAGAATACTGGAGTGGGGTGCCATTTCCTACTTCAGGGTATGTTCCTGACTCAGAGATCAGACCCATGCTTACTGTGTCTCCTGCATTGCAGGCAGATTTTTTACCGCTGAGTCACTGGGCAAGTCCCAAATAATATGCACAGTATGATCCAAGTTTTCTAAAATTCCTTCTCCCTCCCTCCATCCCTTCTGTCTATATTTAAGTATGTTCTTTGGAGAGAGGTCTAGACGGATATTCAGATGTTAGCAATGGCTCCTTTTTGATAATAAAATTTTGAATGAATGCTTTCTTTCTTCTGATTTCTTGTAGTAATTTTGTGACATTTATATAAAAACAGTAGACATGCATTCTTTTTTAAAATAGAGAAAGAGGAAAGGAAGCAGGAGAAGGAGGAAGAGAAGGGATGAAGAAGGGAAACCTCTGTGAATACAGGTACCAACTTTTCACTGACGTAATCCATTCATATTTCACATGACAGCTCCCAAAGTGAATGAAACTAATTTAATGCAATAACTTCGCACTGTTAAAGACGTCTACTTTACAAAATGCTGCAACTATGCTTTATTGAAACTAGCATACTCATAGACAAGAACACTTTGAGGAACAAATTTTATTTTCACTTTAAGAAAAGTGATCCAAATCATAGATTCTAGCCAGATTTCATCAGAACACAAAGGTAGGGTGATTCAGAGTGACTACATGTG
Organism: Okapia johnstoni; assembly: GCA_024291935.2. Lineage (NCBI taxonomy): Eukaryota > Metazoa > Chordata > Mammalia > Artiodactyla > Giraffidae > Okapia > Okapia johnstoni. The sequence goes on from CM044309.1 coordinate 75,984,250, forward strand.
CTACAAAGTAAGTTAACATTACCTCTTAACTTGGGGTGGTTGGCTTTGCAAGTTTATTCATACTATGTGTATATATAATATTCATGCTAAATTTATAGATGGTGAGACAAATTTTGGAGAAACAAACTTTAGAGAACAGTTGGAACATCATCTGGTATAAGAAGATCCTTGGTCAGCATTATTTATATAGCAGAGTTTAAACAATCACATTGGTAAAATAAAAATACAATATACATAGATTTTCTTCCTCATCCATATTATCAAGTTATCAGGCGATATTTTATTGAAAAACTTTAAACACAGTGTAAGTTACATTTATCTCTCAGAGATAATAATGTAGTTAAAAATCAACAACCACACAGACAGACAGGCACACATTTAAAGAGTTCGTTCAAAAATTCACATGTAATGAGTTTTGAACCCTGTATTTATCTGTCCATAATAAAGGGGAACAACACAAAAGTATAGGTGCTCCTTTCCACCAAGTTATTTTATTTCATTCTCTAGAAGAAAAATGATAACCTCCGAAACTCCTACACGTAAGTTAATAAACTCCTTCACGCGCCTGAAAGCTGGCACATTTCTGTAGCTGTGGTCACGTAAGAGTTGAACAGATATTTTATGAACTTGTTCGATGTAAGCAATAAAATCTAAATGATTTAGGTCCCACAGAAGCAGTTTTTTTTTTTCACAGAACCACAGAAATTTAGACGTGTATCAACCTGATGGCTCACAACACCTTCGGGCACCTGGGAGCGTTAAAAAACTGCCTAGGCTCCACCTCTAAAACCATTAAATCGGGTGGTAGTTCTGAAAATGTGGTCCCTAGACCAGCAGCATCAATGTTAGCAGAGAGCTTTGTAGACGTGTAAATTGGGGACCCCACTCTGAATCGACTGAATCAGACGTGGAGGGGAAGCCACACAAGCTGAGTTCTAAGAAACTCCAGGCGATCGGATGCTCAGTGACATTTGAGAACCGCTGCTCAAAGCTGAGGGCGGAGCGTCAGGATTTTCTGGATCTCCCCCACTCACTCGAATGTGCCTCCAGTCTGGGGATTTATTCGGTGTTCGTAGCTCTGTCACGTCCAGCTCTTTGCAACCCTATGGACTGCAGCCCACCAGGCTCCTCTGTCCGTGGGATTGTCCAGGCAGGAATACTGCAGTGGGTTGCCATTCCCTTCTCCAGGGGATCTTCCTGACTCAGGGATCAAACCCAGGTGTCCTGCATTGCAGGTAGATTCTTTACCCTCTGAACCACCAGAGAAGACCTGGGACTCATTCAACCAATTCTTCTTTGACGTGAGGGCACCAAAGACAGTGTTTCCCAGCAGACAGCAATTTACCAGCAGAATTCAACCAAATCTCAAGTCCCCTAATGTCCATCATCTTTTCTAGAATACTTCACAACTCTCTTCCTTACTTGGGCAGATGTCAGGTGAGGAAGTGAAAGATTCAAGGAATCTTTGCATTCCTACCCCCCACTGTCAGACCTTCGATCGTTATATGACACGTGGCAGTAAACCATGATTCTTGGAAAACCAACATATGGAAAGTAACACTGATGTATCCCTTCCTGGCTCATAAATAGTCCTAAATTATAATCAGATTTTACTTTGAGAGAAGTATGATGTTTCATTCTTTATCCACGCTAGACCTATTTGACTTCCCTGGTGACTCAGACGGTAAAGCGTCTGTCTACAATGCGGAAGACCCGGGTTCGATCCCTGGGTCGGGAAGACCCCCTGGAGAAGGAAATGGCAACCCACTCCAGCACTCTTGCCTGGACAATCCCACGGACAGAGAAGCCTGGTGGGCCACAGTCCATGGGGTCACAAAGAGTTGGAGACGACTGAGCGACTTCACTTTTCCTTTCACTTTCAGACCTATTTTGAAAACATCAAAAACCCAGGAGTCTGCTCACTCACTAAGCGTCTTTTAGCGCAAGTGTCTCTCTGAGGCCCCCGAGGCTCCGAAGATAAGCCTCCTGATCCCTGAATCAGGAAGATCCCTTGGAGAAGGAAATGGCAACCCACTCCAGTATTCTCACCTGGGAAATCCTATGGACAGGGGAGCCTGGTGGGCTACAGTCCATGGGGGTCACAAAGAGTCGGACATGACTGAGTGACTAAGCCCAACAACAGCAACCTACAACGCTGAAGGACAAGACACCTGTTTACATTCTGGTTGTTCTCTGTCCCAAAGTCCCAGCCAGGCTTCACCTTCACTCATGACAGGTTGGGAAGCTCTAGTCCAAGGATGGTGGGGTATCCTTAGGCAAACGGATGCACGCGGCCGCTGGAGCGGGTCAGCGGGACAGGAGCCTGATGAAGCGAGCCCAGGGGACCCGCTGCAGCCTTGGGCAGACAGCACAAGTCCTCCACTACCCACCGAGTCAGAGCCTCTCAGAAGCGAGCAGGGCCACTCCCAGGGGAGGAACTTATTCAGGGGCAGCCCCCAAAGAGGGCCCCCAGGTGGACCATGCTCCCCCGCTTTGGGTTCTATGCAGAAATCGCTCACTCGTGCTCCCTAGAAAAGTGATGTGCTCTTCCTGCTTGCATTTCTAACAGTTCACTGTGAAAGGGAAGAGTGTTGGCAAGGGAACCAGGACAGGGTCATAAGACCAGCCAAAAAAAAAATGAATATGGGGGTAGGGCCCAGGTCCAGAGATGACCGAATTCAGAAGATCCCGAGCATAGAAATGATGGATGACTTTAAGGAAACAGCAGGGAGAACAAGACAGGACACGTATGAGTCGCAGAAGCAGGGAATGACAGCTTGGTCAGCTGACCCAGCCAGCGGGTCCTTGCACGAGAGTTCTCTAGTTCCCAGTGAGTTCTGTGCGGACAGCGGAAGGCAGACGCAAGCAGAGCCCCTCCGGCCGAACTGGGAGCGGGACCGGGGGCTGCTCCCCGGGCGCCCCCCGACTCGCGCGCTCGGCCAGGGGCCCTGAAGGAGACGGCGGACTCCCCAGGGCTGGAGGAGCGGGCTCCGTGGCCAACACTGGATGACGCTCTGGGATCTCCTCAACCATCTGGCGCTCCTCTAGGGCCTGGCACAGCCCCTCCATCCCAAAGCTCCCCCTGCTCCCCTCACCCCCACACAAACAGGGACGCGGCGCGCTTTCCTAGAGTCTGCCGCTTACGCGCAGGCGTGACAAGCCCGGGGCTTCCTTTGCAGCGTCAGCTCCGCAGTGCCTCTCACCACCCAGACTCAAACTCTCCCCTCCAGGTTTGCCTTCACTGCCTCCGCGGGGCCCAGATGTCAGCCCTCCACCGGCTCTGCTGCTGAAAGGCGTGAAGGACACGCTCACAGAGGGCTGAGCTCCTTCTCCACCAGCACCGCCTGTATTTCCACCCACCGCAAGGCAGGTTAGCATGATAGCCCCAAACAAGCCAGCTGAAGGGAGAAAACAAGCTTAATGGATCCACGGTGGTCTTCAGAACACATAAAGAGTTCTCGTTTCAATAGGCAACACCCCATCTTCTGAAATAAGGTTCTGCAGAACGTGGAGTCACAAAGAAAACACGCAGCAGACTGCAAAGCTCCTCCCAAACCCTAGGTCACCTTGCTGATCACCACTACCTGAGTCTAAGGATCTAAGTGGCAGATTCCAGTTCCCATTGATTCCAGCAGCCAGCCGCCAGTGGCTTCTCTAAAATGTTGAGAACTGGGGGCACTGCCCCCAATTTCCTGAGATTCTCAGAAAACTATTCCCCAGCAAAAAGAACGGGACTTGCATATAAGCTAGCAATCCCACTCCAGGTGTAAATCCAGAGAAAACTCTTAATTCAAAAAGATCCATGTCATAAAAAAAAAAAAAAAAAAGGATGAAAAAATGCCATTTGCAGCCATATGCATAGATCTGGAGACTGTCAAACTGAGTGAAGTCAGAGAAGGTGAAATATCATATGATAGCCCTTATATGCAAAATCTAAAAAGAAATTATACAAATGAACTTACAAAACAGAAACAGACTCACAGACATATAAAACAAACTTATTGTGTGGCAGAAGCCAACACAATATTGTAGAACAATTGTCCTCCAATTAAAAAAAAAAAAAAACTACAGTTACCAAAGGGGAAGGGACAAAGGGATAAATTGGGAGTTTGGGATTAACAGATACACACACAATATATAAAATAGGTAGGCAACAAGGGCCTGCTGTATAGCACAGGGAATTCTATTCAATAACTTATAATAAACCATAATGGAAAAGAATCTGAAAAAGAATATGCATATATGTATATATGTATAACTGAGTCAATTTGCTGTACACCAGAAACTAACACAATATTGTAAATCAACTACACTTCAATTTAAAAGAGACCAAAAAGGATGAGGCTTTCCACCCCAAAGTGACACCAAAACCTTTAGCTACAAAATCGGCTCTTCACACAATTGTGTGAATACGGCAAACTTAGCCAACATTCACAGACCCAGAGAGAAAGTTCAACCGAGGGTATTTCAGCATGTGCACAGAAGTGGAGAGGTCACCCACCATCTTCCCTGCCCACTCCCCATCACTGAGGTGTCCCCACCACCCCTGATGCCCCTGGGACAGAACCTGGATCACAGAAGCCTGGGAACAGGCTGTGGGAGGCCCCTGACCCTAAGCGCAGGACCCAGCAGAGGGGACGTTCCTGGAGATGTCATCACACGAGCAGACCCGCCCACAGCCAAATCCCAGTTTCAGAGAGCGGATTGCGTGCACCTGCCACTCACACCCACAGAGGAAAAGAAGCCATGATCAGAACCATGCGGTGCTCTGTGGGAAAACAGAGGCCCCTGGAGCTATGCAGACAATGCCCAGCACGCTCCCCTGGACACTCCTGCCTGACGTACACACAGCCCACACCAGGGATGCTGAAGCTTTTTACATGGTTCTGAAGGCTCAATTTCCACTTTTAAAAAGGAAAATATTAAAATACAGCATAAATTAAATCCCTTTTGCAATTTTTTTCTTTCCAAGATAACAAGTCACCATCAGCATTTTAGGCTACCTACTCTAACTATGTGGAAACTTTTTAAAATCAACACATTCTTAGATAAACAAGTCATTAACATCTGCTTGACAAATAACTTAATATGCAACATTTTTTGATGACCCAGAAGAACATGACCAGCTTACAGAGAAAATCACTTACAAATTTAAAGTCAGGAAGATATTTGCAATCAGTGCAGCTGGAAATTGACAGATTTTAGGTAAGTTTCCAGAAGCAGCCACTTTGATCTCTTGATTCAGTTTACGTGACTATTTGGTTCTTATACACATTTAATAAATTATTCAACAAGAACGTGACAAAACTATATAATACATTGCTTTCCTTGATGTAAGGCTGCTTCAAGCATAAGCACTGGGGATCGTATGGCATCTGTGGAAAGAGAAGGGATCCTCTCCCATCCAGAACCTGACCTTGGGTATCAGTTAATGTCTAGGAATTATTTCTGCACCATCTCAATGTATCTGAGACATCAAGCAAATGCAATTATCCTCAGGATCACAATTTGAAGTTGAGTCACAAGAAGCTTTTAGCCTTGCATGAGTCACGCAGTTCAGACATCTCTCCACAGATACGCCTGGGGCAATGGAGGAATTTTACTGTGGTTTATGTCAGAGTGAGGAACTCTAGATTGGAGCAAGTTAGGATGGGAGCCCACAGGACTTGGAGATGCAGAGGAGAGGGGGACAATGGTTTGATCCCCAGTGTATGCAGCAAAACAATTCCATTTACAGCAAAAGGATTTCCCTAAGATACTCAGAAATGGACTCAACCCCGCACTGCTGAGCACATGCGTGGTCTGTCTCAGCAACTCCTGAGGACACAGGACAAGACCAGCTCCTCAACCGCACCCCCATATTCATCAGTAAGGAACTGATCACGGCTTATGCATATGAAACAGCCAGTATGCGTGCTATTTAAATATTCCAGAGCCATCTCCCCATGAGAAAGCGAAAGGCCCGGAAAAATAACAGCTGCCTTGGGCCACTAGGGCAGCCAAGTCTAAGGAGAAAGCATCATTTTTCTTTGAAGTTCACAGAAAAACAAGGTTTACCCAGCATCCGGACTTCAAAGGCACACCGGCTGTCTTTCCTTTAGCCTGGCTGCTAGTAGGTGGGGGAAGAGAGTAGGGTTGGGGGGAGGGGCTGGGTTATTCAGTGAAAAAGGGGTGGGGCCTCTGAATGGGTCCCCATTAATTACACATGATTACAAGGGTGCCCCAGGAAGTACTCGATCTGCAGATGCAATACAAGTTCTTCTGGAACCCCTCACTCAGGAAACTGTATGCAGTTTTACATCTTTGCAGACCTCTGTTACCACAGAAACTCATTAGAGGAGGAGACAACCTAAACTCTGAACCAGAAGAATTGATTAGAGTGACGATGGGCAGGAAGAGCCCACCGGCCTGTAAAATGCAGCCATCCGCAGTTACACTCTGCACTCTCGGGTTCTGCCAGCCAGAGAGGACAGCATCTGGAAGTGAACAAGGCATGACAAGGGTAAACACATCGCGTCCACGCCCATTCTCAGCACTTCCCCGAATAGAGCAGCAGTGGCTACTCTGTTGGTTTCAATGCTTCATCTGCGTGCGTGGGAATCAGAAGAGGAGCACAAGAGAGCAGCCGCGGTGCAGGGAACCACTGCCACCCAAGCAGGTCCGAGCAGGATGCACCTCTTTGCGCAGCTGCGTGAATCCACACGCACAGAAGCTGTCTCGGCGTTTGCAACGGCAGCTTCAAGTTTCGCAAAACACATGAGGTATCGTCATAAGAATAAAATGTTTCTACTGCGATATCTGAATAAAGGGCAAAAATTTTCCGTGTAAAGAAATTACGTCGCTCTCAAAAATACTCACATAGGTGTATGTACAAGTTTTCCCCTAGCCATCAAACATGAAAAGTCATGATTTCCCATCCTCTCTGACAATTTTCTCCTCTTCTGTCCAGAGAACTATTTATAACATGACAAATGTAGATACTGTTAGCTGGAGGAATATAGTCAGTAAAATAAATTCACAAACTAGAGAAGCTAACATGCAAAGACTTACATCGAGTTAGTCTTTTTGACCCAAAATTTGATATTTCACATGAAGTCCTCATATGACACAGGTGTGCATTACACAAAATTATTAAAAAAATTTTTTCTTGCTTTTGTATCATCCTAAAATATATCAGTCTTGCAGTCTGAAAATTATTTACTAATATAGAATCATTTCACCTTTTTCATACCATTTTCTCATTATTACATATGAAATAGTCACAAAAACTACACTTGAAACTAAGTTATGATGATTTGAACCCCAAATTAACATTTCTAGAGGGAACGATATTTGGGATAAATGTACATTAGACATCATTACAAATTTGATGAAAAAAACATTTGTTTGTGCATGATATGCCCAGCTATGTCCAGCCATTGGATTGTTTTTCCAAAGTTTATCTGAATCAGACATGTTACTATGTTTACTAACTTTCCTCACATGGCATGACCAGTATCTCTTGTGACTTATAATTCATAGAAATTATTTTCTGTACATAATCTTCACTGACATTTTAAAAATTCTCCTTTTGAGTAGATTCCATTCAAGGCATAGCTAATACCTTAAAATATATTATATATGTGTGTGTTGATATATATATATATATATATATATATATATGTAAATTTTCAATGTCCAGTTTCATTCTCAGAAACTCATTCACAGCTTCCACCATGAGAATAGTTGCAGGTGGTGGTTTTCCCTGATTTTTCAGTCATCTCAATGAAGACGAAGTTTACAGGGTAGTTTTTCACTGACATCCTGATGGCTGAAACCCCAGGGTCAGGCTGCAACAGCTGCTGACCACCTGAGAGAAGCTCAACGGACCTCATGACTGCAGACAGACACAGCATGTTGCAGAAGCCCCATGCACTGTTTACAACTGCGAGAAGATGCAGAAAATGTGCAAATAAGCTTATTTCCATCAGATGGATATGTCCTAATAAAAATGTCTACAAAAATAAAACTCAGAATCAAGTGTCCATAATCATATTTGAAACACATATAGTTTCAATATTACCCCAATCTAAAAATTGAAGAACTAAAACACAAATATATTTTCTAATTAAATTTACTTCAAAATGTAGACCACAAATATTCCTGACCACCTTGATAGGCCCTTCTTCCTTATCCTACAAAGAATACAAATCTAGAGGGTCCTATTATAGACTCTTTACAGTCTTTAAATAAAGTTTCTTGAGAAACTTTCATTTCTTAAGAGGTGTAAAACTGTATTATTCTCTTTTGCCTATGGAATAGAATTTAGAAATACAATAAAATTTAGAAATGGCTTTCACTAGACCTAGGGATTTTCCAGGTAGATCAAAGTACTTTTTAAACACAAGTGGAATTTAATTAATATAATATGAATTGTTAAGACAGCAAGTTACTGCCTGGCTTAACACCTCAATGTATTTCTCTGTGCTTGGTCCACATGAATGCAAATACCACATTTGAAATAATACTCTTTTTTCACACGTGAGTACAGTTGGTTGATGGTGGGGTGTCTAGCCGACTTCTATTTTCTTTAGTGTCATTAGGAGGTGACTGCTTGCGGCCGTGGCACTTGAACACTTGCTTATAAGCCTTCCTGAAATTTTCAGAGAGGAAGGCGTAAATGATGGGGTTCATGGAGGAGTTGCTGTAGGCCAGGCAGTGGGCAGTGATCCTGAAGAAGAAGGAGGCAGGGGTCAGCGGGAACACCCCAAACTCAGCCCAGAGATGGATGACGTGGTGCGGCAGCCAGGAGACCCCGAAGACCACCACCACCACCAGCACCGTCTGCGCCGTCTAGGAGGGAGAGAAAGCAGAGGCGCTGATCACCGCAGACCAGGAGCCCTGCATTCTAGCTCCTGCACTGACAGAGGGAACTTTCTGTACATTTGCATGGAATCGAGTGCATCCCAAATCTGCTCTGGGTGCTGACCTTCACTTCGCGGTCACACCCCTAAAGGAACTATAATCATTGCCCGGCGGCCCCTGTCCACTTTGCCCCTGGAGAGATGCGATCCCACTGGGATCCATTAATTCAGGGAGGAAGGGTGGATGGGAAGGAGAGAAGGAAGGAAGGTGCTTCTTTTCCCTCCAGCCTCACACCATGGAGCAGGGACTCCCCGACCAGGAAACCATGGTGGACCCACTCCTCCTTTCACAGGAGAAGCCTGGACCCCCACCCTGCAGGAAAGTTCTCATGTGATGCGATGACTTTGTTCTTACTTCCTGTGAGTTAGAACCCGGCTGTCATAGCCCACAGCGCCCAGAACGTGAGGATTAAGACAGCAAGTCTTCCAGGAGAGACGCGGGGTAGCCGATTGACTCGGAGAGGAAGTTTATCCAAGAGGCGGGCTGGAAGCCAGGGAACCCGGCAGAGACAGGACAGGAGATGCTCGGACCTCAGGACAAAGTGGGAGCAAGGGCGATCAGGGCGCCGGAGACGGGAGTTACGCTCATGTTTACTCTGACCATGCGGTGGTCAGAAGGTGCCACGAGCCACGCAAAAGCCAAGGGTTTGATGACCTTTGAAAAATGAGGCCACCTCCCTGAGCCTCAGCCTCTTGGCCTCACCCAGCATGATGATTCTCTGACTGGACCTGGTCCACTTAACAGCTTCAAACAACTCAGGTACAAACCTGACGACAGGCTTTTCAGGGCGACAGGTTTGCAGACTGAGGCTGCCAAGCGCACGACACCATAGCAGACCAGCAGCCCGCTCCCTATGTCAAGGATCATCTGCTATCCGTCCGTTTACCCATTAGTGTATGGGATGCGTTCCTGATGATCCAATAACCATCTAGACACAATTACACCTACAAATAGCACGGAGCACACCCGCCGTCCTTCCTAAGACAGGAAGGCATCTCTGTGCCGCACAAAATGCATGCTCTCTGGATATTCTGTTTCACGGCTCCTTTCAGGATGTTTTCACTAAGTCACAAGCTGCACCCGGACAGCTTACAGATAAGAGCCACACTGTATCTGTGTCCCTGGAGGGCAATGGTCAGTGTAGTGTCTTTCCTATGGAGGGTTTGATACTGTGTGTGTTTACCCAAGTTGATTCAAACTCTGCCTTTTATTTTTAGCAGGTCTGCTGGTCTTTTCAGAACCACGAACGAGGTTCCTTTCCTTGGTCTGCCTGTAGCATTGAAATGTGAGTGACTTAAGATTACAATATAAATCAGTAAAGAATATCAATGGGTACTTATATAAAAACTTTATCATTTATCCAATGATGCTCCCAAAAGAATTTAACAGAATGCTATGTTTGTGGTCCCAGCTATGTGTCGACAAAGGCTCACTATTTATTTTCTGCCTATTTCACAGGCATCTCAACCCATCCGAGCTGGTACAGGAGTGGGCACCCTGCACACAGGCCCTGACACTCAGCCCTGCACCCCAATGGCCTCCACACCAGCCACAGCATCACGTTAGGGGAGCACATCAAGGTGCCCAGGGAGAGACACGCATGGCTCCCTCTTCTGTCTCCCTCACGTCAGAGGTCCAGGACCAGGGAACTGGGAAGACATCCACGCACAGAACAGCGTCCTCACCTACCCCCAACACAGAAAACATGCGCCTGGAGGACACCAGCTCAGGGTCAAGATCTGGTCAAAATACCGCACAGTACTAACAAAATGATGGCTGAGCGCCGAAGAATCGATGCTTTTGAGCTGTGGTGTTGGAGAAGACTCTTGAGAGTCCCTTGGACTGCAAAGAGATCCAACCAGTCCATCCTAAAGGAGATCAGTCCTGGGTGTTCATTAGAAAGACTGATGTTGAAGCTGAAACTCCAATACTTTGGCCACCTGATGCGAAGAGCTTACTCATTGGAAAAGACCCTGATGCTGGGAAAGATTGAAGGCAGGAGGAGAAGGGGATGACAAAGGATGAGATGGTTGGATGGCATCACCGCCTCGATGGACATGAGTTTGGTGATGGACAGGGAAGCCCGGCATGCTGCAGTCCATGGGGTCACAAAGAGACGGACATGACTGAGCAACTGAACAACAACCCTAGACCTGGGTTTCCACCAGATCAGCAAGCCATCGTCACACACCACTTCATAAAAATTCAGATATCAGGGTCTCACGGCTCACAGCGTTGCTTCCACAGGTCGTGCAGATGATGTACCCGCCCAGGAGCCTGCCTTCCTACATAGCTCATGAGTGCTTGAAGAATCTGTTAAGAATTCCACAGAAACCACAACAAAAGCAAGCGGCCTTGCCCACCTCGAGGGGAAGGCTGAGGGTCTTCTTCAGTGCTGAGCGCACCCAGGCTGACCCACACCATCTCCTCAGAAAGGTTCCGAACCTGCTTCCGCTCTTCCCCTTAGAAAAGTCAGACAGTGAGGAGACGAGGGCCCCTGTGGGGACGGGGGCCATTTTCATTTCTTACAGTATCATTTGCCTGAACCACAGATGGATTTACACCCGTTGCATCGCCTGCGTTCCCCGCCTGTCCATGTAGTTACAGAACCACAGCATCACCTTTTGATAGAGAAGAAGTCCTCGTTGAAGGTTACATGCCAAGTCTCTGCACAAATTCTTATACCTAAGGTTGGGCCTTTTATTAGCCTGCCTTCTTTTTACTTCTCTCACTGAAAGTATCTGAAAAATAGTAATTTCTCCTCTTCCTGTGAGATGCTCTTTTTCAAGCCATCTGAGACATCTGATTTTTTTTCCTTCAAAGAATTTTACTCATAATCCATCTAATGGAACTTGGCAGGGAAGGAAAAAGTGACAAAATGATGAAGCTGATGAGAAACATTTTGTAAATTGTACAGATGACAGCCAAAAAGCTTGCTGAGTTACTCCAAGCCAGATGGGGAGAAAGAGCAGCTGTTACAAGAACCTCGTGGTTAAGGAGGTACCATGAGGGTCTCACATCTACCTCCCTATTACCAGGAACCATCCTGGAAGTCTACCCCACTAGGAAGTCTTCCAGAAGTTGTTAAGAAGCTTGTTTTCCTATCTGATCATCCTTGTGCCAGAATACGTTTCTTTAGGTCCAGCCGAGCCTGGTGTTGATCAAGGCCGGCTCTGTACTGTGGTCATGACTATTTTGGGAAAGGAAAGCACACTCTTCTTCTCTGCTTCCCTCCAAACAGGCAGGATAGCTGTTGAGCACGTTTGTGTTGAAGGCCTAACCCACCACCCCAGGAGCGCTTCCAGCCTTCACACGAACTGGAGCCCTTGTGGATGGACACGGCACAGGGGAAGGGGCCCTACGCAGCCACTGAGGCAGGCAGCCAGGAATGGGTACAGCTGAAATGGATAAACCTCCAAGATCTTCTCGCATCACTGAATCATCCATCAAAAACTGAGTGTGTGCACACCCAGGAACACTCTTTTCTGCCAGGACACGGGGCAGCAGCAGCTGAGCCGATCCAGCCTCTGCCTCTGGGCAAAGGCGCACTGCCCCTCCACCCTGGGCTCCTGCTGCCTGTCTCCCCTCCTCCTCCTCCTCTCCCCATTCCGTCTTCCTATCCTACTCCCCACACCTGTCTGCTAGCCCTTGCCTAGACGCAGGTACATGCATACACACACACTATTTGTTCTGTGCAAACAAGGAGGTAATTAAATACATCAAAAGAGATCTGACATCTGTTCAGTGGTTATTAAGGGTCAGAGGTTGTGAGAACAGAAGAGAAAATCTTCCCTCCTCCAAATGCTGAGAAGTTCTCCCCTGGGAAGAATTGCATTTACATATACATTCCCTGGTGGCTCAGCTGGTAAAAAAAAATCTGCCTGCAATGCAGGAGACCCTAGTTCAATTCCTGGGTCAGGAAGATCCCCTGGAGAAGGGAAAGGCTACCCATTTCAGTATTCTTGGGCTTCCCTGGTGGTTCAAATGGTAGAGAATCTGCCTGCAATGCGGGAGACCTGCGTTACATTCCTGCATTGGGAAGATCTCTTGGAGGAGGGCATGGCAACCCACTCCAGTATTCTGGCCTGAAGAAGCCCTGTGGACAGAGGAGTCTGGTGGACTATAGTCCATGGTTGCAAAGAGTCAGACACAACTGAGCGACTAAACACATATAATATATTCCCTCACATGTATGTGTCTTGCGCTTCCCTAGTGGCTCAGACAGTAAGGAATCAGCCTGCAAAGCGGGAGACCCGGGTTTGATCCCTGGGTCAGGAAGATCCCCTGGAGGAAGGCATAGCAACCACTCCAGTATTCTTTTCTGGAGAATCCCATGGTCAGAGGAGCCTGGTGGGCTACAGTCCGTGGAGTCACAAAGAGTCAGAAATGACTGAGCAACTAACACAACGATACACATGCCTCATACACACACACACACACACACGTGTGTGTTGTACACATATACGTATAAAACCAAACAATGCAAATGTTAAACTGATCACTAATCTTTCAGTTCAGTTCGGTTAGTTGTGTCCAACTCTTTGTGACTCTGTGGACTGCAGCCCATCAGGCTCCTCTGTCCGTGGGATTTTCCAGGCAATAATACTGGAGTGGGTGGTCATTTCCTTCTCCGGGATATGATCTGAGTAAGAGGTGAATTAATCCTGATTTGTAAAATAGCTTTTCCTCAAAATGGGTTTGAAACATAATAGATCACAGGATGTTAGATGCTGTCAAACTCTTCAGAGGAAGCTTGTGGGAATCGGGATTCAGGGAAGAATGAGAAAGACAACTGAAGATGGGCTGGACCCCCTGAGGCCCCTCCCATCTTCAGTTCTGCCCCCGGGGGGCCAAGTCAGCACCCGTCTGGGAGGAAGAGAGCAGAGCGCAGCAACTGCTGCAAGGCTTCAGGGAGGGATACAGCAACACTCACTCCAAAGATAATTAAGACGGGGCCTCCTGGAGCCACATCAGAGACGGTAAGCACACAACGAAAGAAGTGTGTCTGCTAAGTCGCTTCAATCATGTCTCTGAGACCCCATGGACTGTAGCCCGCCAGGCTCTTCTGTCCTTCGGGTTCTCCAGGCAAGAGTACTGGAGTGGTTGCTGTGCCCTCCTCGAGGGCATCCTCCCAAACCAGCAATGGAACTCAGGACTCCTGCACTTGTAGGTGGGTTCTTTACCACTAGCACCACCTGCCATTTCAAGCAAATTGTGGGTCCGACCACCTGACACCCTGTCCCAGTCACCTCCGGCGCACTTTCTCCAGAGGCTCAGAATCCAAAAGACACACCTTTCGGCCCCTCCCCAGACCTCCACCCACGTTCACAGGCAGCTCAGTCACCTGCCCACCCTCAGCAGCTGACTCTCCATGTCTCCTCTCTGCCCAGGGCTAAGATGTTCATTTCAAATCTGTGAACCCAGGAACCATAATTTCACAGGAGGATGCAGGAGAGCTAAGAGTATACATTAAACCAAGCTCCAAAAATGGCACAGAGAATGTAAATCCATGAGTTTTACCTTTTTCTTCGATGCCTCTGACTTCTTGGACACATTCTTCAACTTTTTATGCAAATGGTTAAGGACCTGAAAAACACAGACTAATAAAATCAGTTTGCCTTAGAGTCGCAAAATTCATTGTCCATTTTGCATTGACATTTCCTGATATTCTGGAAAGGGAAGACCACGGTTTACGAAATCATGCAAGCTGAAATTCACAAGAGCCGGTGGAGGAATGATGACTATGGATTGCCATGAACACTTGGTCTTCTAACCACCTGTGTCTGGAGTACCTGTTGGCAGAGATCTGATGCAGGTAGCTCCGAGGTTTCTTCCGGAAAGACCCACTCCGCTGCCCATACCTGCATCCCTGTTGGCCTCCCTGCAACCTGGTCTCCCCTAAGATTCTACATTTCCACAATCCCAGGTCCCTGCTATGTGTTAAATCCTAGATGTGTGGAAAAACTACGGACTGCCTTCCAACAGCACTGATAGCCGACAGACCACCATTCTGCAAGGTTCTACAATGCATGTCCCATCAGGGAGGCTTCCAGGGAGACACTTGCTTCTTTCCTCAGAGAAACTAGTTTTGTCTTCTCTTGCCAGCATCATACTCAGGAGAAATGATGTGAGACAGTGGTTGCACATAAAAATTTGCAACATAAGCTGTACAACAGGGCCAGGATGGTGGTACACACACCAGGCAGGTCTTGAGTTCATTCTTATGTCCCATCTGAGTGAAAAACCTAAGGAAAATCAGCTCAGGGTGACTAAGGGCTTGAGACTGCCCGTCAGTTGCTCAGTGAGTCCCTCCAAACAGTGGAAACAGTGTTAGAGCCACCTCCCTGTCCCCCTGGAGCACCACAGCATGGAAATAATTTAATCAAATAGAACGTATTACGAAAGCTGCTCTGTCTGGCTGGATGTAACCCTCTGGAGTCATCAGTCACTCCCTGATCAAGAAGCCACGGGATTTATCCACCACTTCATGATTCCCTGGGCTTCCCTGGTGGCTCAGATGGTAAAGAATCTGTCTGCAATAGGTTCGATGGCTGGGTCAGGAAGATCCCCTGGAGAAGGCCATGGCACCCCACTCCGATATTCTTGCCTGGAGAATCCCATGGACAGAGGAGCCTGGTGGGCTACAGTCCCTGGGGTCACAAAGAGTCAGAAATGACTGAGCGACTAACACTTTCACTTCACTTTCACGATCCCTAGCCTGGTCAAGCAGCTGTCATGGGGTGTGAGTTTCTGACTCCAAACCCCAGCCCTACCCAAATATTGCTCACTGCCCACAAGGGCTCAGCATCCTCCGCAAGACAAGCCTCTCACTTAGTATGGGGATATCTGGGGTCACTCTCAGTACAGCGACCACAGGTCCGTCTAATCTCCTGCGTCAGCAACTGGGTTATTAAAAATCGAATGGAAAACAATGACACAAGGGGGGGCTTGTGCAGGAACAAATGAAGAAGACCTTCAAGAGGAAGGAAAGGGCTGGACAGGGCCCCTCCCAGAGAGGACCAGCCTGGCCAGGTTCCTTGGAGACAGCCTCCCCACCGCCAGAGAAGGACCCCGGTCACCGAAAGAAAGGGAGAGATGGCGAGGCAGTGTCAGTGAGGGCTGCCTGGAGAGGACCCCACCCGGAAAAGTCATATGTTACCTGTTTCCTTACACGGCCTAGGGGCCACTCATTCCTTCCACAGACTCGAGGGGATCACATCTCATAACTACAAAATGCCTCAGGAATGTCGTGGAGTGGTCCATGGGGAGAACACCCAAGTATGTCTCTCTTGGCTCGGTTCCATTTCATGAGCGCACACTGTGGACCCACACTAATGCACGTGATGGACCCCACGAAGTTCTCGCCATCAGAGGAGAAAGGGTTATGACTGCGTTTGTCTGGAAGCTGATGACAGTGGGGAGCGAGCACTTCTCCGTCATTCGGTACTTTCAGAAGTGTGTACAGGAAGGCCCACACCAGTCCTGGCACAGGGTGTCTCCAGGAATGTGGGGGAACTGGGCAGGTCATAAGTTCGTCTCGTGTCAGGCCAAGGAGGGCCCAGGACAAGCATTGCCCCGAGGGAAGAGTGAGCCAGCCCCACAGCAGCAGCGGGTGCCCCAGAGTCATCCTCTAGCCCTGCATTCTGCCTCTCCCAGGAGGGCAGGTGCAAAGGACCTTCCACTAAACTGCCAGTGCAGAAGGCAACTCTGGAATGCAATTCCTTTTGTTAAATTAAGAAAAAAAAAACAAAAAAAACACTGTGATTTTATATGTCTTTTGATCTGGGCCTTGGGGTAACAATCAATCCCGAATGTAACATTTAAGTAGCGAAACCCTTTCATGCAAAGCAGACAATGACTGAATCAAAGGAAAGCAACTGAAGTCTTTAATCTTGACCTTTTTTCAAGCTCTAGAATGAATATGCAATTATTACTTTGAGTTTCAAAGAAATTTCCAGTTATGCTTAAGAGCAAACTATTTCCATATTTTTAAAAAGAAATCCCAATGATCACGTATTTACTGAATTTTTTAATTTAAAAACTTCGCCTTAGGTGTGACTTTTATAAATTCTCAAATGACAGAAATGTAGGCTGGTTTCTTCCTAGAAGTTTATCTTGTTGTTTCCATTAAAAAGACCTGAATTTCCAAAAGACCAAAGACTTTTGGGAAACAAAGGAAGAATATGCTTCAGGTATAATCCATGTAATGATGAATGAAAAGCCAAACACTTTAAGAATCTCTCTAGTCTCAAGGCCCATGCCCCACAGGCCCGCCTCCCCAAGGGGGCTAGGAAGCCCTGCATGGAAATCCTTCCTGAATGCTTTACCAGCTTCACAATCTCAGTCAGCTGCTTCACTCCTCCAAAACCCTCTTTCCTTATCAATAAAATATGCACAGTGGCTCCAACCCACTGGGTCGCCTGCAGATCAAGTGACATAGTACACACTGGAGACCACTGCCCTGTGCAGACCAAGCTTTGATTTGCTTTTGCTAGAAGCGAGAGGAATAAACTAGCCATTTATCAGAGCTAAGCTACAGCAATTCCCCATTTCCTGGCTTTATTGCATCTCTTTATGCATAACCCTTCCGTGCAGGACATTCTTTCAGATCATATCCAAAAATACAACCATCCAAAATAGAGCCTACTCTGGATAGATGGCCTGGGGGGAGGGGCCAACAAAACCAGGTAGCTCATAGTCCACATTTCTGCTGGGGGAAAGAAACTATGAGTGGAACATAAGAACTGATTGCTGTTCTACTTCACCTGATTATTCACAGTCCTAGAGTCACAGGCTTATCAGAAAGAAACGGAGAAACACAGAGAGAGAGAGATTAGATAAAATGGTGCAGATCTCAGAATTCGGTCACAGAAGTATTTCTCTAGTGACGATGGTACTGGGGAGGGTGTGTCAGGGAGAGGGGATCTCACCCCCTGCACCCCATCTCCTGATTATTAAGCAGATATGGTGGCCCAGACAGCAAATAATATGCCTACAATGTGGGAGACCCATGTTTGATCCCCAGGTGGGGAAGATCCCCTGGAAGAGGGAATGGCTACCCACTCCAGTATTCATGCCTGGAGAATTCCACGCACAGAGGAGCTTGACCAGATACAGTCCTTGGGGTCGCAAAGAGTCAGATATGACTAGTGACTAACACACACACAAACAAGTTGTGTAAAACGTGTAAGATTTTTAGATCAGTAAAAAATCTTCAAAACCATGAGTTATTAATGAAAGAGAACGTGATTGTGCTGAGCTGGGGGGAAGGGCACTGCACAGAGAAAGGAGATGCGGGGTACGGGTGTGTGTCTCCCAGGGGAGGCTTTAGACCTGCCACCTAAATGAACCACTTAACATCCTTTACCTCCTCCTAAAAGGACTGAAATGGGGAAACGGCAGCTGCAAACCCATCCATCCACCGTTCTCTGGAGAATCCGTGAGGAAATACTTCTGATCATTTGGATTTATGACGCCTAACTTGTGTTGTGAAATAAAATGCAAAGCTCTGTCGCCAGGAGCAGCGGTTTCACAAAGCTGGTCCTGGCCGGCGCCCCAGGCCCATGCACCCCGCGGATAGGGAAATCCCCCCATCCGACCCCACTTGAGGGCTGCGGAGGGGCGCGGACCCTCCACACAGCAAAGGGGCGCGCTCGGCAGGACCGGGCGCTCGCGTGACGCTGCGGCCACGCAGGCGATCAGGCAGGCTAAGCAGGCTAAACGGCTAAAACCTCCCGAGAAGTGGGCGTTGAACCCCGCCTCCTGTGGGGACAGCCTCAGGGCCCAGGGGTTGCGGGGGCCGGGACGGACGCCCGGACCTGCAAACTTTCCCGGTGTCGCCCAAACTCCAAGCAACTTTCGCGCAGCATTAAACCCACGAGCCCAAGCCGCGGCCGGAGGAGGCGATGGCTCGGGCAGAAAACTCGCGGGGGACGAGGGCAAGGGGGCGGGGCCCCGGAGGGGTGCGGGGACCGAGGAGCCGCCCCGGGCCCGCGGACCCGCCCCGCGCCCCGCACCTTGGCGTAGCAGAAGCAGATGAGGAGGAGCGGCAGCAGGTAGCCGAAGACGAAGGTGCACACCACGTAGGCCTTCTTGTGGCGCTGGTTGGGCCACTGCTCCCAGCAGAAGGTCTGGTTGCTGACGTCCCGGTGGAAGAGGCGCTGGTGGTAGGCCACCGGCGAAGCCATGGCGATGGACAGCGCCCAGATGAAGCCCACGCCCAGCAGCGCGTTGCGGGACACCCGCAGGGCGGAGGAGCGGCGCGAGTGAACGATGGCCACGTAGCGGTCCACCGACATCGCGGCCAGCGTGAAGATGCTGACCAGCATGGACACGGTGAAGAAGTAGTGGATAAACTTGCAGATGAAGGCGCCCAGCACCCAGGTGGGCAGCGCGTACACCGTGGCCTGGAAGGGGATGCAGAAGAGCAGGTAGGCCAGGTCGGCGATGCTTAGGTTGAGGATGAACAGGTTGGTGGTGCTGCGCGGCTTGCCCGGCTTGCTGCGCGCCAGCACGGTGATCACCAGGCTGTTGCCCAGCACGCCCAGCGCGAAGATCAGGCCGAACACCACCAGCGTGACGAAGTTCTCCACGCCGATGCCGAAGAGCGGCCTGGGTTCCGAGGTCGGGGGCTCGAGCCCGCTCGCGTTCCCCTCGCTGAAGTTCCCAGCCTCCAGCTCCATGGCGCGCAGGGGGAGCCTAGGTCGCGCTGGCGAAGGGCGCCTGCTGGGGAAGGAGGGCACCGCGGGGCTCCGCGGGACCCAGCTCGGGGCACTCAGAACTCAGGCGCCCGGGTCGAGTGGCACCGTCTCTTCGGACAGGGTCACCTGGGAGAGGACGCAGACGGGAGCCGGAGCTGGACCTTCCCGCACTCGCGAGGCTGTCCCGAGAGCGCCGGGCGTCCGTTGATCCTCCACCGACCCCGGGAGGAGGGACCGCCGGTGCAGCCCTCGGGGGAGGAGAGAGCCCTCTCCGCGCCTTACCGGCTCCGCGCCCCTGCAGGTCGTTTCCCTCGGCCCCGAGAGGCTGCGGGCGGCACCTGTTGCTCCGCGCGTCTCCCTTCCCGTGGCGCTCCGGGGACACAGCCGGGCGCGCAGCAGCGCAGCGCACGGTTCGTGGAGAGGGCTCGCCGCGCCTCCCAACCGGCCGGCGCCGCTTTCCCCTCGTAGTTTTTGGGCGAGCGCTCAGTCTGCGCCTTCGCCGTCGTCCGCAGGGTGCCGCTGAGATGTAGTGAGGACTCAGCCGGGCTGAAATCCGTGCTGCCCGGGTGGTCCCCCCGTCCCCCGGAAGTCGAGGCGCGCGCAGAGACTGGACCAATCCTAATGGGGTGGGTCGCCGCCCACCGCCTCTCCGAGAAGAGTCGCGCGCTCTTCTCTGCGCACTGCGGAGCTGCCTGCGTCCAGCGACAGCTGCAGCCGCCGGGGTGCAGCCCCCGCCCAGACCCCGGCGGGCGAGGCTGTGCGCGATCAGGGCGCACTGGGCGGGGAGGCGGGCGGCGCGCAGGCCTCCTCCTGCATCAACACCGCTCGTCCCTTCGCTCCAGGGCTGCGGTCGGGGAGCGCGCTCCCGGCCCCAGGAATGAAGCCCAGAAATCGGTGATTGGCCCTGCGGCTACCTGGGGCTTTGTAAAATCCCTGACCCCACCCCCTACCCTGCTCGCTGGAGGGAACTAGCTGGAAAGGAAACGGGTGGCCTGTTTGAGTCTTCTTGATAAACGTGGGTAAGATGAAAGAAGGTACCCTGTTTACATCGTCCAACTTTAGATCAGTTCTGCCTTATGTTACTCAGATGAGCGATATATACAGAAGGCGCAAAATATTTGTAAAATGAGAAGAATAGATTTCATTTCTCTGCTGTGGATCCGCCGACAACAACAAAAGAGCTTTTTAAGTCTGGAAGTGTTAGTAAGCGCTATATGCTTGCCGGTTGGCAATTAAGGGGCTGAAATTGATCCCTCCAATTCGCAGTGTTTACATGATCTGTCTATATTCCCTTTCAAGTATCCCCATACCTTCCACCATTCTCCAGATGGCGCCCGAGTGTCCACTAGGCGCTGGGCGCAGTGGCTGAGGGGCGAGGAATGCGGTGGGGAACAGGGTGCAGTGTCCCCGGGGGGCGGGTGCTGTGATGGAAGTGGGCCCCTTGAGGCAGGTCTGCCCTGGCCTCAGAAATTTAGGGAGTAAGTAGGATTTGATTTCTCTTTGACTCTACGTGGCTAGTTGTATTCTGCTTCATTTCCAGAAAGATTCTGACGCAGTTCATCGAACACCTGCTATATACCAGGCGTCTTACCCGCATTCTTTGCTTCATTTAATGCTGGCAGTTCCCTTCTTGTTGTATCCACCACATTTCCCAGAGGACGAGATTGAGTTTAAGTAGCTTATCAAGTATCCTGGTAAAGCAAGAACACCCTTGCCTTCCCTAAGAGGATGGCTGGACCTTGTTCAGTTGTCTTGTCCATCAGCCTCAGGGTCAGGGGGCCCTCTGACCTACACTGTCACGGTGATGGTGTCCTGTGCTGCACTGAAAGTTGTTTGTAGTTAGATTGGGGGAAAGGTTTTCATATTATTATGAACTATTTTCAACATGGAACAGATATTATAAAACTGTATGCAATACTAATGTGCCCATCAAGCAGCTTGGAATCATTAAAGAAATTATCAATAAAATTGAAAGCACTTTTGTATTCTTCCCCAATCACAACCTTCACCCCAACCCCACTATCTCCAGATACCTAAATATATCATCTATTGATCATTTATTTATACATTTATGGTATATGCATATGTTCTTAAATAATATATGTCTGGGCTTATATTTCCCTTAATGTGTTCTTTGTTATTACTGTAAATATACCAACACTGTTGCTTTTCATTGGCCTGCTCAACCTTTTTCAATCTTCCTATGCCCTATGATTCCCTGATATCTCTTGGAAACAGCACATAACTGATTACTCTAAAATCCAACTTAATAATCTCAATTTTTTTAACCTGGTGAATTTAATCTGTTTACATTTATTGTTATAATAAGTTTTTATAACTCTTAAGTTTTAACATTTTATTTTATACTAATACTTCCTATTTGTTTTCTATTTCCATGCTTCTTTTCCTCCTCTTTTATGTCATACTTAGGATTGCATTTGAAGGTGGCTTTTCCCTTTAATTGGAAGGAGAAAGAATGTGGTCTGTTTTTATTCTTTTACCAGTTACCCTTCAGTGCCTGCTATTTGCCCAAAATTATTTTAGGTTCTGAAAACAGGACAAAAAACAAAGCCAAGTTCCTTATTTCATGGATCTTATGTTTTATTATGGATAAAAGAGATGGATGCAACTCCCTTCCCTTAAATGTACCCTTTTACATTCTTCCTTCCAAAGACAACAGTGTGGGTGGGTGGTGCAGAGTAAGTTTAAGGTGGAGAAACCTGACAGACGCCGCCTCAGGCAGGTGGCCAAGCAGACGCTGGGGGAATCTGATGAAGCCCAGAGTCAGGAAAGAGGGTGGCTGGCCCTGATCCGTCAGTACTGCTCCGTCATCACCATGCGTGCACCCACCATCGTGACTACAGAAGATGCCAGTCCCAGAGGGAACGTGGTGCAGGAACCCTCCAGACGGCAAATGTGTGAACCAAAACCTTCTCTCACATAAGGTGTTTATTTGTTAAACAGGAAAGGAGTATGACCCAGGAGGCCAATTTGACTCAACAGATAAAGAATTCAAGTGCAACACAGGACACACAGGAGACGCAGGATCAATCCCTGGGTGAGGAAGATCCCCTGGAGGAGGAAATGGCAACCCACTCCAGTATTCTTGCCTGGAGAATCCCATGGACAGAGGAGCCTGGAGGGCTGCAGTCCAAAGGGTTGCAAAACACGACTGAGCACTCAGGCCCAGCATCCCTGCATCATCTGCATGCTCAGGGTTCACTCAGTTCTGAAGGGCTGGTGCCTCTCCATCCTGGGCTGAGCTCACCAGGAGAAATGGTTAACTATGTGGGTGATGTCAAGGAACACATAACCCCACAAGGAAAAAAGACGAACACCCGTGACTTACAGGATGATAAGTCTTGTTACGGAGACAGGGGCTCCAGGGAGTCCAGACAAAGGAGAGAGAGAGCGAGCTATGTGTTTGTACTTTGGATGCTCTGAGCTGTTTTTACTTTTCCCAAGTTCTTCATTTCAAACCCAGACTTTCAAATATTCAGAAGAGAAGTAAACATATACTTTCTAGTCTAAAAGAATGAAGGACATTTTCCAAGTCTCTTTCCAGAAAAGTATCACTGTTTCATCTCATAGGACTCAATAAATCGAAAACTACAGGAAGAAATTCCTCTTTTACAAGAAAATCACTCAAAAGGATCCAAATGAAGTCATTTAAAATGTCATCAAACCAGAACTCCAGGTTCAGCACCAGATGGGGGACCTGCTTATGGACCAGCTGTGCTTGGGGGCTGCCGTGAGCCCCTGCGCTCGTTCACAAGCCGTTCCCAGCTCAGGACACAAACCACAAAACTCTGGGTGCAAACGACTCAGTGAAGCAGACCAAGTCCTTCCATCCTGTCCACCGCACTTCCAAGAGCACCCACGTCCCGTGAGCGCGGTCAGCACACACCTCCTCCCAAGCTGGCCTGACATTTGGACCCAGTAGCTCCCGCCTCCTCCTCCAGTGAGTCCCTCATCTGGTCCTGGAGTGGTCCACCTCTGCTCGGCTCCGTTTCCTCAGTCTGCAAACATGCCACGACCTGGAAGAAATTCTAACTCTGCCTTCCCCCAACCTCCTCCTCCCTTCGCCCCTCTCCACTATCTGACTTCTCAGAGAGCCCTGAGATACAAATTCAGCTTTAGTCAAACATTACCCATTGGAATTGTGTTCTGACCCTCCAAGGAAACTGAGGCCTGGGTCCCTGAAGACCTCGAGGAGAAGAGCTGCCCCACTGCCTTGAACGAAGCCTCAGAATACTGAGTGTCAAAGGGATCTCTACTTGATGGAGAGGTTGATGTATTCGGGTCTGCCTGTTACTGCAGGCAGCCCACCCTGGTTAACATTCCTGGCAGAAGTCAGACCACGGAGCATGTGCAGAATGCCAAGAAACGATGATGCGTGCCCAAGCTTGAGGAATCCTAAAACTCGAGGAATAACAATTTGAGAAACCAAAAAGTTACTGGAAAAAGGATCTTCCCGTACGTAGGAGAAGGAGGACAGGAGAGAGAGACAGAGAGCAGGGAGAACTTGGATGTTCAGACAGTTGACAGCATCATTAATATTTTCAACAGGCCAGGAGGAGTGAGGATTGCTGCTGCTGCTGCTGCTAAGTCGCTTCAGTCGTGTCCGACTCTGCGACCCCATAGACGGCAGCCCACCAGGCTCCACCATCCCTGGGATTCTCCAGGCAAGAATGCTGGAGTGGGTTGCCATTTCCTTCTCCAGTGCATGAATGGGAAAAGTGAAAGGGAAGTTGCTCAGTCGTGTGGAATGAGGAATTGAAGTTAGATTAAATATTGATTAAACAAAGATCAGTTTCAGTGGATTTTTTTAAAAAAAAATAATGACAAACATAGCACCTGTAAAACAATTCACTGGCTTTTATTGGCTCGATCCTGAAAGAATTTCTGACATTTATGTTCTTGCCAGCTCTTGCTTTTAATCCACCAAGTGGAGAGACAAATGTTTACTTAGTTTTTTCTTTTGTTAAATATTTAGATTGCTTATGATAATGAAATATGGAAAGCAAGGTCACAGTGAACTTTTGTGCTTGTAGAAATTATTTCCTCTGATGGCTTATCTCCTTAAGATTAAATATGTAGAAGTGTACTTGATATTATATGTGGTGCTTAGAACCAGTGGCAATTACGCCATCCAAAATTACCTAGTATCTTCTGCTAATTTAATATATCAAATCTTTTAATTTCTTAGGGTAGTTTAACAACTGCATTGAAAGCTGTAGAGCAAATCTCTCACGTTTCACGACCTAATGTTCTAATCAGCTTATTACAATGAAGTTTAACGTAATTAATTGTTGCATATTAATGTACTGATAATCCTTTGCTGTGATGTGCCCAGCAACCTGCCTAATAAAGTGACAGTATCTCTGGGAATAACACAGAAACAAGTGCCTCCTTTCTGTGTAAAAGCAATAGTACATTAGTTCACTGTCTGACCCAGGTATATTCAGTTAGCCCGTTCTCCGTGAGATCATGCAAAAGAACACTTATTGGGATGATTTTAAAACAGGAAAGCATCCGTAAGAATTGCAAATGGTCCATAACCCTTTTGCCTTCATAACCCATATTGACATTCTGTGACAAATGAAGGTAACACATGCAGATGGTTAGACAATTCAAGGCATAAAATTGAACGTTACCTAAAACAGGCAGATTCCTGGAGACAGAGAGTACATCCGAGGAGGGGCGGCGGCGCTGGGGGTGGGCGAGCTGATTGGTACGGACCTTCGCTTTGCGGTGCCGCAGAAGTTCTTAAACTGCAGAGCGGGGACAGCTTCACAGCACCGTCTGTGTGCCGAATGCCACTAAATTGTACACTTTTTAAAAAATTATTTTGGCCGTCCAGAGAGGCTTCCAAGATCTTAGTTCTCTAACTGGGGATGGAACCCAAATCAGTCATCTCCTCGTTCTCGGGCAGCTGCAGAACCCCACCCTCCAAGTGCCCACCCCTCTCCCACTGGCGCCCTCTGGGCAGACCACGCAGCTCCCTTGGGGGTAGCTCTTCCCTTTCGTGTCAGGACGGCGTGTCGCTGATGGGCCATGCAGCACTCAGCCGCAGCAGGAGGAGGGCTGGGATGGGTCTTACAGAGCAGAGACCCTGCCTTTGCTTCCAGCCACATGGGGTAAGGATCTCTAGCACTCTCAAGGCCATGTTTGCAGGCTCAGAAGGGTTAACAGAGTCTGGGAGCCAAAAGCTTCAGGGAATATCCAACCTAGATGTCAGCTCTGCACCCAGGTAACTCATTGTCCTGTGGGGTCCAGGCCGGCTTCATAGATGGGCGTCTTGCATCCATGAAGCTCCTGAAATGTTATTCAGAATCCATGTGCCACAAGCATCCTAGCCTTATCAACTCCTCAAAGATGTCAACGACTCTGTGAAGTGAAGAGCCATTGAGTCCAGGAGATTTCCTGAAGGATGCCTCAGGAAGTCCAAACATGTGATCCTGACACAGTCAAAGTACCCCCTTTTACTGGGCTTGGGAAGACAAGGACTTCTTTTAATAACACTGACACGTTCACTCTGAAAATGAGTGAGGCTTGGAGTGGGGGATCATAGAGCTTCCGTCACTATTCTCTTTCCTTTAGGAGAGGATGTCCCTAAAATAAGCCACATGAGAAATAAGTCGTTTAATCAGAATTTCATCACATAGATTATTGGCTGCACAGGAGAGGACAATAAGGATAAAAGTGCAGTCATATTTGAAATCTAGGTCTGATAATATTTATCATGGAGCATAAAGTGAAATACTCTTAGAAGAAAAACTTCCCAATCACATGATTGAAAGTGGTCAATGAACAGTGCCTTAAATATAAAGCTTTAAATCTCTGTGTCTATGTGTATGTTCGGTGGCTCAGTCGTGTCCAAGTCTTTTGCGACTCCATTGACTGTAGCCCACCAGGCTCCTCTGTCCATGGGATGCTCCAGGCAAGAATACTGGAGTGGGTTGCCATTTCCTTCTTCAGGGAATCTTCCTGACCCAGGGATCAAACTCACATCTCCTGCGTCTCCTGCATTGGCAGGCAGATTCTTTACCACTGAGTCACCTGGGAAGTCCTTAAATCTCTATATAATAGTAATATGAATATGGGATTGAAACTGTCCAGGTTCAAATTCCAGCCTTACCGCTCAGTACCATAGGATGTTAAGAAAGTTCATTTCCATTTGGCCAATAGGCATAATCTTTTATACCCAATGGAATGAAGTTGACATTTGAGATGAAACACAAAAAATCTCAATGGCTATAAAAAAGAATGAAATTCTGCAATTTGCAGCAATGTGGATGGACCTAGAGATTATTATGCTCAGTGAAATATGTCAGACAGAGAGAGACAAATACTGGATGAGATCACTGATTTGTGGAATCGAAGAAATGATACAAATGAATGTATATGAAAAATAGAAACAGACTCACAGACGTAGAAAACAAACTAGTGGTCACCAAATGGGACAGGGAAGGGGGGAGTGGTGAACTGGGGGTAGAGGATTAAGAAAAACTGACTACTGTGTATAAAATAGATAAGCAACAAGCATGAACTGTGTAGCACCACTGTAATCATTATCTAGTAATAACTTTCAATAGAGTATAATCAGTAAAAGATACTGAATCACTATATTGTATGCCTGTAAATAATAAAAAATGGTAAATCAACTCCACTTGAATTAAAAAAAAACAAAAACTCAACAGAAGGAAAAAAAATAAGCTTAATTCCTTTTGTGCCCTGATGGTCTTATCTGGACCACTGCAGATGATGGTGGTGATTATGACAACAACGGCTATAATTCCGGACTCAAAGGATGCTGTAAAGATTCAATGGGCTAATACACAAAGCTGGAGAACAGCTAATACACAAAGCCGGAGACCCATGCTGGGTCTGTCCGTTTTGAGCTGTTTCATATCCAAGTGTATGCAGCAGGCCGGAGTCTGGTCTTAGCTCAGCCACTACCTATGCAGGCAACTTTAACTGTGCTTCTTACACTCTCCCTACTGTACCTTTGCTGTTAATTAGTATAAGTAACCATATAATTTTAAGATATTTGAACAAATGGATGTGGTTTCATCATGCATAAGTTTAAATCTAATCTTGGTCTATTTTAACAATGTAGCTCTGAGTCATCCTTCTCTTCTGTTTCACTGAATCCCCATATTTTTATAAGCTACATCAAACAAGACAATTTTTAAATGACTATAACACTAACAGTGATGAAGGTAACATTAACCCAGTATTGAATCTATCCAATTAATATATGTGTGCATTTTTTTAAAGTGATTAAGTCACTGGAAATAACCCATGGCTCCCAAATACTCCAGAGCTGATAAAAGAAACAGAACTCAGGAAAAACAAGAAGCTCTCTTTCAAAGGGCTGCATATATAGATCACCCCCTAAGAGCTCAATGTTTTTACGGGGTGAACTCTGTAACAAACTTCATTTTTACAAATGCTTGATGGAGAAGATATTTCAAAGGTATTAAAATTATTCAGAATATCTAGAAACTTCATTCTGTGAAGTTAGTGCAGTGGGTGTGGGCTCTACCCCTGGTCAGGGAACCAGGATCCCACGTGCTGTGGGTGTGGCCATAAATAAAACAGTAAAAACAGTTTTCAAAAGAAGCGGGGTAGCAGAGACTAAGCATCTGGCCTGGCATCCTCTGTCCCCTGAGTGTGTGTCGTGCCTCACCCCACACACCCGCTCTGACCACCACCTCTACGCATCACCTTGCCTCTCTCTGTTCAGGTACAGAGGTTCCAGACTTTCCAACTCTGGAGAAGAAACGGGTAATTAGCGGGCAGAACACGGCTGAGGGCGCTGTTACAAAGGGACAGGAGTCACCTTCAAAGAGAGGCCAGGGGCCAGCACCAGTGTGTGAGTAACTCACGGACAAGCAACCCGGGGTTTTAACCATCAGAATCTTCACAGACACTTGGGGTATGAAAGACACAGAAATGCAGGCTTGAAAAGGGTGTGTGCGGGCAAGATGCTCAGTCGTGTGCTATGCTCTGCACTGTAGCCCGCCAGGCGCCTCTGCCCATGGGCTTCTCCAGGCAAGAATACTGGAGTGAGTTGCCACTTTCTTTCCCAGGGGATCTTCCTGACCCAGGGATCGAACCCAGGTCCCCTGACTTGCAGGTGGATTCTTTACTGTCTGAGCCAGGGTGCATCTCCACAAATCACACAGGGAATAACTAAGATCATTCAGACCCAGATTCAGTCAGTTCAGTTCAGTCACTCAGTCGTGTCCGAATCTTGGCGACCCCATGGACTACAGCACGCCAGGCCTCCCTGTCCATCAACTCCTGACCATCGCCAACTCCTGAGGTTTACTCAGACTCATGTCCTTAGAGCCGGTGATGCCATCCAACCATCTCATCCTGCCCTCAATCTTTCCCAGCATCAGGGTCTTTTCCAAGGAGTCAGCTCTTCGCATCAGGTGGCCAAAGTACTGGAGCTTCAGCTTCAGCATCAGTCCTTCTAATGAACACTCAGGATTGATCTCCTTTAGGATGGACTGGTTGGATCTCCTTGCAGTCCAAGGTACTCTCAAAAGAGTCTTCTCCAACACCACAGTTCAAAAGCATCAATTCTTCAGTGCTCAGCTTTCTTTATAGTCCAACTCTCACATCCATACATGACCACTGGAAAAACCATAGCCTTGACTAGATGGACCTGGACCTTTGTTGGCAAAGTAATGTCTCTGCTTTTTAATATGCTGTCTAGGTTGGTCATAACTTTTCTTCCAAGGAGCCAAGTGTCTTTTAATTTCATGGCTGCAGTTACCATTTGCAGTGATTTTGGAGCCCCCAAAAATAAAGTCTGTCACTTTTTCCACTGTTTCCCCATCTATTTGCCATAAAGTGATGGGACCAGATGTCACGATATTACTTTTCTGAATGTTGAGCCTCAAGCCAACTTTTTCACTCTCCTCTTTCACTTTCATCAAGAGGCTCCTTAGTTCTTCTTCACTTTCTGCCATAAGGGTGGTGTCATCTGCATATCTGAGGTTACTGATATTTCTCCCGGAAACTTGATTCCAGCTTGTGCTTCTTCCAGCCCAGCATTTCTCATGATGTACTCTGCATAAAAGTTAAATAAGCAGGGTGATAATATACAGTCTTAATGTACTCCTTTTCCTATTTGGAACCAGTCTGTTGTTCCATGTCCAGATTGGCAACTGGTTAAACCCAGAAGAAGATGTGACCACACCAAGTGATGGAGAACCAGGCCCCAAGGCAGCCACATCCACTGGCTAGGTGCATCACAACTTGTTTTAGGAGAAAAAGTGCATAATGAGGTTGACACTTTGGTGCTATCAGATTCACACAATCTAGAAAATCAATCCTGTATAAATGGGTCATCAAAGACCATCAGGAATGTAAAGAAAAGGGACAACCCAGGAGAGAAGGATCAATACACACCAATATGAGAAAAAGACTGAGATAACTCGGGGAATAGAAAAAAAAATTAACTTTAGCTAATATGCCAAGAGATTCAAGACAAAATTGTTGTTCACTCGCTAAGTCGTGCCCAACTCTGCGAACCCATGGACTGCAGCACGCCTGTCCTTCACTACCTCCCAGAGTTTGCTTGAACTCATATCCATTGATTCTGTGATGCCATCCAACCACCTCATTCTCTGTCGCCGCCTTCAGACAAAATTGCAGTCACAAAACGAACTCGTGTGCTAGTTAGTGGAACAACCAGAGAAGAAAAAAGCTTTTAGACATTAAAATATGATAACAACTTTTTTAAAGTATAGCAGGCTTGCAAAATAGAGCCAAGGAGGTACCCCAGCGTGAAACAGAGAACCAAAGAGTAAGAAGGAGGAGAAAGAAAATGTGAAAACGAAGCTAGAACCTCTGTCCTCCTGTGTCTGACTATTGGCGACCTTGAAAGGCACAACAGAGGAGAAGAAATTGCCAAGAAACAATGGGAAAGGCCTGCCCAGCACATCTGAAGAAGAACAAAGTTTTTCAGATCGAAAAGCATTCCCTCAGAGACAAGATGACTTTGTAAAGACTCATCTTTAGACACAGCCTGAGAATTCTGAGACTAGAAGGAGAGAGTGGAAGCTTCCCCAGAGAAAGTTGACCGCCGATGATCAAGAAAGGCCTGGCTTGGACTGTCTCATCAGCACACACTGGACTGATCTGAGCCTGCCCTACTGCTGGCTAAATTATCGGTCACGTGCACGCATGCAAAGCCGCTTCAGTCATGTCCAATTCTTTGCAACCCCACGGACTGTAGCCTGCCAGGCTCTTCTGTCCATGGAATTCTCCAGGCAAGAATACTGGAGTGGGTTGCCATTTCCTCCTCCAGGGGATCTTCCCGACCTGGGGATCAAACCTGCGTCTCATGTCTCCTGCGTTGGCAGGCAGGTTCTTTACTGTCAGGGAACGTTTAACAGGAGGATTCCTGTGTGCTGTTTTCTGTCTCTTGTAAACCCTCTGTTCCTTATCAGTTCCTGGCAACAGGAACAAGTGGAGTGGCACGCTGCTCCCAGGACTGAGGAATACATGCTTTTCCTCCGTTTGCTTTTCCATACGGTGAAAGTGATTGTTTACGACCCTCTTTCTTTTGATATGGCTTGTCTCCTAGCTCTATGACCCTTACTACTTCTTGTTTCCTTGGTCTTTTGATCTTTACCTTTGCTGAAAACCTACCTTGTAAAACAGTATATATACTCACACAATGTTGAATAAAGCACCCCTGTTCCGTCAGAGCTTGGGTCCCCGTGTCTTCCTTTCTCTCTCTTTCTATCTCTCTCTTTCTTGTTCTCCAGCTAGTTCTCTGGAGCGTGGAAACCTGCTGAGCTCACTTTCTTGTCCGATCTTTCAAGACCTCCTCGAGAAGATGCCCTGTGCCTTCGTGAGTGGTGCAAGCCCTGTTCTAGGGTTTTATTGGTTCTCTGTGTAAACCAGAGAATTGTAGCCTCTTTCTCTCTTTTACTTTCTTATCATCGACTCCAGACCACCAGGTTCCATTCCATTCAAGGACTGCAACCCTTTACCACTAGCACCACTTGGGAAGCCCTGTCACAGATAAGGTTAAATAAAGACATTTTGAGTGTGGAATCACTCAGAAGCTGTAGTCTTTCTTATATAACTTCTTGAAGACATTATGCTGCTGCTACCGCTGCTAAGTCGCTTCAGTTGTGTCCGACTCTGTGCGACCCCATAGACGGCAGCCCACCAGGCTCCCCCGTCCCTGGGATTCTCCAGGCAAGAACACTGGAGTGGGTTGCCATTTCCTTCCCCAGTGCATGAAAGGGAAAAGTGAAAGTGAAGTCGCTCAGTCGTGTCTGACTCTTAGCGACCCCATGGACTGTAGCCTACCCGGCTCCTCCATCCATGGGATTTTCCAGGCAAGAGTACTGGAGTGGGGTGCCATTGCCTTCTCCGAAGACATTATAAAGGGATGTTATTCAGGAATAAAAGATACAGAGCGACACATAGTATAAAGAAGATACTGGATACATTTGCCTGTGAGTTAGACCCCTGTGCTGCTCCTGTCAGGGAGAAAAAAAAAGAGCAACCAGAAATTCACAGGAAAAAATTAAACTTCTACCATGGCAGAATATCGAGCACACAATGGAAATACTTTTCTTGCATGGGGAATGCAAGTGATGTCGGCACCTGGGATGTTGTCTCTGCAGTTACACAGCTGTCCTCACACGAGCCTGCAGAGAAGGGCCTGTCGCCTCCGTAAGTTATTGCCCTGCTGCGGTCCTGCAGCAGGTGACAGCTTGGCATCTGGAATCCAGCCTTTCATATTCAAATCTAGTTCTGTCCTTCAGTTTTGAGAGACCTTGAGAAAGTTACTGAGATTCTGTTTTACTGTTGGATACTCAAAATAAAATTTTATTTGGAATACATAGTTTTAACATTTTAAGGCACCATTTTTTTTCTTAAGGCATGGATTTACCGACGTTGTTTCTTTAACTCTTTATTGTAATTTTTAAAAAATTAAAGGATTTGACTTTGTCTCTCTTGCTTTTTATATTTTCCAGGCTTTTGCCCATTTGTATTCTCACTGAACTCTATAGGACTGAAATAAGTTATGAAATATGATACTTAGTGATACTTCCCTCGTGGTCCAGTGGTTAAGACTTCATCTTCTAATGCAGGGGATGTAAGTTCAATCCCTGGTCAGGGAACTAAGATCCCACATGCCTCACATCCAGAAAAAAAAAAAATCCCAAAGCATAAAACAGAAATAGTATTCTAGTAAGTTCAACAAAGACTTTTAAAATCTTCCATCTTAATGATACTTAAGTATTGGTTTTGAAAGGGTATTGAGTAGCAATGTACATGCCATTTTATGTTATTTAATAGATAGGTTTAAGATGACAAGGAGGAAATGAAGTAGTGTACGTCCACACAGGCCAAAATGCTAGCACACTGGGTGAAGTCTGTCAAGATTCCAAGGAGCTCAGCTCTCTTTCCTGTGATTTAAACTCTTTCAGACCAAAGAGAAAGCAGAACTTTCTGAAATATTTCATCTGGACATAGAGGCAATGACAACATCTGTACACAAAAAAGGAACCTACAGAACAATCTCATTGCCATTAATGGGATACACCATTAATCGTGATGCGTCACTCACGGAATACGGCAAGAAAAGAAATAAAAGCCTGAAACACAGGAAAGGAGACTTAAACTGTCCTGTTTTCACATATGGGGTGATTGTCTAAATATCAAGAAGAAACATTCAAACTGAAGAATTCAATAAAATAGTGCAACATTATCACTTACATGTGGAATCTGAAGAATGAAACCAGTGAATATATTTAATAAAACAGAAATAGACTTGTGGATACAGAGCACAAACTAGTGGTTACCAGCGGGAAGAGGCATGGGCGAGGGGCAGGGTGGAGGTGGAGGATTAGGAGATACAAGCCACCATGTACCAAATAAATAAGCAACAAGGGTCTGTTGTGCAGCAGGGAAACAGCCATTTCTGTAATAGCTTTAAACGAAGTATAATCCATAAAAATGTTGAATCACTATGTTGTACACCTGAAACTAATATATTTTAAACTAACTGTACTTCAATTAAAAATAAAGCAGCTCAATGTAAGATTAACATAGAAAAACATAGCTTCCCCATGAATTAATCATTCTGTGGGCTTCTGTCCACCCACTGGAAAGAAACGTATCTGTGAAGCTCACTGAGACATACTGAATACATATCTAAGCCTGCACTAACAAGGAAATACAGCAAGAAATGTACGTAGGAGTAAAAAAATAAAGTTACAAAACAAAGGTATAGCCTTGTCAGTTTTTTTAAAAGTTTGATGTGTGAACATAACTATCTCTACAATACACGTATATAGTCATGTCGTGAAAAAGAACACACACCAAACTCCAGAGGATGAGAGAGTGAAAGGGGATCCTCCAGTTTTCACTAATACATTGTGTAATTTTATTGAGTGGATATTTTGTAATGTTTTAAAGATAAATTTTCAATCATTCGGTAATTTTAGAATATTTTTCTATGTACACATATAATCAATTGCTATTCATTGGAGCTTTTGTTACTTGGTAACTTTTGCCTAATCTGACAACTCACCAAGTTCAACAGATAAAATCCCCCTGCACCATAGCTGACACAATAAAGCCACCAGCTGATAATTCCGATTTTCCAAAATACGCCTCATGACACACAAAAGCACAAACACCATCAGCTTGCTCTTTCTCGATCGTGGTTCTGTTGCGCCCCCTAGAGTTCATCCTGGAGAAATCTCTAGAGACAGGCAAGCAGCTTTGCTGAAACTACTCGTGGACTTGACTTTCAGGCCATCCTTGGACCACTCTTCCAGATGACACGGCGATTTAGATCCCATATCACCACTTCTTTCAGGGAGTCATTCTCTAGCAAAATAAAGCTGAAGCAGTGAGCTCAGCTGAATACAAGATCAAGTCTTGAATGTACTTTTCATAAATAATGGATATATTTTTGCAATTCTACTTACTGAAGCCCTAAGCTTCTCCTTGACGCCTTTCAGCTTTAACTAACACAGAACCTTTGCTTTAAGTGGCTCACAGTCTTCCCTGAACAGGGACCTTTGGTCTATAGCACCAACCTGAAAGTAAGTATTGGTGGTTGAAAGGTAAAGTTAGTCACAGAAGGGGAAATTGCAAACACAGACAGAGCTTCTCAGCCCAGGCGTGGGTGGGCTGCAGCGCCCCTGGAGGGTGTGTCCCGCCCAGCAGGCTGGCGCACCCCTGGTCTCCTGACTCGGCAGCTTGCAGGCTGGGCCCCAGGTATCCGTGGTGTTTCCGGGCACACAGGAGTGATGCTGCCCAGCCAGGGACCACAGTCAGAGGCCCACGCATCTGCTGGTCTTCTTCATCTCATTATTTTTTAAAGAGAGTTCATCTCTTCTCAGGTTCCTTGGTGGCTCAGACAGTAAAGAATATACCTGCAATGCAGGAGACACGGGTTCAATCCCTGGGTCATGAAGATCCCCTGGAGTAGGGAATGGAAGCCCACTCCAGTATTCTTGCCTGGAGAATCCCGTGGACAGAGGAGCCTGGCGGGCTACAGTCCATGGGTCACAAAGAGTCACAACTGAGTGACTAACACTTGAAATTTCTTCTCATTCTTTTCTACTTTACTATCTGGCTAGAGCTTACACAGTTGAGTTGGTTTGTTAAAGCTAGCTATCACAAAATCTTAAGAAGGACTACAGACCTATTAATGATTAATTCTGACTTATAAGACTCTAGAACTTTAAGACTTCCCCAAGGGTAATGTTTTCAAAACTACATTTCAATTGTTGCACTGAGATAGGTCAAAATGTATAACATTTTTTAAAAAATTT
The DNA here is from genome assembly GCA_024291935.2 of Okapia johnstoni. Classification (NCBI taxonomy): domain Eukaryota; kingdom Metazoa; phylum Chordata; class Mammalia; order Artiodactyla; family Giraffidae; genus Okapia; species Okapia johnstoni. The sequence continues at coordinate 76,019,693 of CM044309.1, forward strand.
TCAGGGTCTTTTGGGGAGGGAGGGGACAAATGACTGGTTCATATTGATGTTGGCAGAAACCAACACAATACTGTGAAGCAATTATCCTTTCATTAAAAATGAATAAATATTTAAAAATAAGTGATATTCCTAATATCAAACCCACTTGGCCCTTCACTCCGGCTTCTCTGGCATCCCTGAGCCATTTGCTCTTGCTGGGTGACCAGCTGAATCCAGATCCCGCCATCCATCCGCTGTGCTCACGGCACGCCGTCTCAGTGAAGAGTTAAAACTTCCTGTTTTTGTTCTTCATTTCTACCTCTGACAAATTAAGGTTTGTTTCTTCAGAGTTTGCCCATGATTAATTTTTGTCTAAGATGAGTACATTTAATGGTGCTGGTGTTATCCAGAAGTAATGGCAGGGGTGTGCAGAATTCCCCGCCCAGAGGCAGCTGTCTACAGCACGGACCACCTCTGGGAGGCTGTTCGTCCCGCTTCACACCCGAGTCTGGTAAAGGCGTCCAGTTTGGCCTCAGCAATTACACAGACTGAGGTACCATGTAAGGCTCTGTCATGGACGGTCCATGGCAAATTTTCACAGTTGATGCAACCAGTGTGAATCAGGGGAAAATACGACGTGAAAATCATTTTCAAAGGAATGCAGATCCATTGTTTCCAAACATGCCTCTAACCTTCTGAGCTTACTTCCGTTTTATCCCTTTTCGAAAATATCTAATGGCTCCCCTGAGGTAAGAGGAATTTTCCTAAAAGACAATTTCTATAAACGACTATGCGAAACCTTCTTTGCGTTTAATCCTCTTGTCCTCAGGGTGAAGTTCAAACTCCTAGGGAGGCCCCCAGAGCTCTTTATCTTCATACCGTCTCTGATCTGTGGACTTAACAATTATTTAAAGAGTTAGGTTTTATTCGGCAGGAATAAATTTTTATGACTTCAAGCCCAGGAGGCAGCATCTCAAGTAACCCTGAGAGAACTGCTCTGAGGAGGTGCAGAAAGGAGCCAGGTTCTATAGAAGTTTTGCAACAAAGGGCAGGTAGTCTGAATATCAAACCAGACATCCCAAGTTAAGGAACTTAGTGTTCTTCTTTGTATGGGAAGATGCAAAAGTCTGGGCTCACTGAGATCAGTCCTTTGAGACGCACCTCAGCTACCTGGGCAGCGTCCTGTGTTTTTAGTTCCCGAGTGGCCGGAGGCTCTGCAGACCAAGGTGAGGGCTGCTGTGCTGCAGGAAGGAGGCTCAAGTGTGTCCATTCGCGCAAACAAAAGCGCTCTGGCCCTCGGCGTCCAGCAGGGAGCCCTGCCCGAGCCTGGGCAGGGGTCAGGGCAGGGTCACACAGACCACCACCCCTGGTCATATCAGAGGTGTGGCTGTCCACGCCACAGCCAGCCCTGGGCAGCTCACTCAGCCCCCAGCTCTGGAAGAAGCCTCTGGGAGCACAGCTAACTGCTGTGGGCAGTGGAGCATGCAGGGGTCCGAGTTAAGGGTCAAGTGACGCTTCACGGGCAAACACACTTGGACATTCTGATCACTGAAGTCATCAGGGCTCAAGAAGCTACTTTTTTTAATGTGGCACTTTTTGTACCAGAGTCTAAAGAAGTGTTAGATGAAATCACATAAAAGTGCAAATTTTTTCATTCAAAGATGGTAGAATATTGGCAATTTCATGTTTCAAATTCATGGATTATATGCATTTCATTAATACACTTTCAAGTGATCTATGCGTGTGTGCTCAGTCGTGTCTGACTTTTTATGACCCCACAGACTAAAGCCCGCCAGGCTCCTCTGTCCATGGGATTCTCCAGGCAAGAATACTGGAGTGGGTTGCCATTCCCTTCTCCAGGGGATCTTCCACACCCAGGGATCGAACCTGCATCTCCTGCATTGGTAGGCAGGTTCTTTACCATTAGTGCCACCGGGGAAGCCCTTCAAGTGATCTGCTCTGCCTTAAATCCACACCACCTTATCATACGTGGTCCCTGTCATGGAAGAATTCTCACTTTTCTCCAAACTGATTTTGCTGTCTGTGTTCTTCCCACCAGTTTAAGAAGGCTATTTGGTGTTTCAGAAATCTTGTACATTAAATTTCAAAGCAAAATCTCTCCTAATTCGCTCTGTGTTCACAGTATCATTTGTTCGAGTCAGATCCTGCCTTACTCCTTGGCTCACGGTCCTGTTCTGTACAGCGACTTGGGTGATACTGTTCCTTTTAAGATCTCGATCAGAAAAATATTTCAAAAAACACTACATGATTCCTACAATCAGAAGGATATTCTTTCAGATTTCCGTAACCCCTTTAAGAACTTTACAATATTTGACCAGGAGTTAAGAGGGAACTAAAATTAGAATTTACTTCCTTTGCTTCCTGCCAGTGCATTGCTGGGGTGAATTTTAGGCTAATGAGCTGAAGTAATAAGCAGAAGAAGAAAAGAGGAAAGCCATCCCACAAGTGCAGTGAATTCACACGCTGCATGAGGAGCCAACAGGACCTAAAGGAGCCTGAGACTTACAGATACATTCACGATGAACTGAGTTTTCAAGATTTCTCTCAAGAGAAATTAACTTAACTTGCAGAGTTGTCACAAATGGCGCTTTAATGGGCAGACGGGTAAGGTGAGTGTGTAGGGTGATGGAAGGAGAAGATGAGACAGCATGCTGGATGGCCCAGAGCCAGGGTGACACGGGCTGACCGTGGCCCGGGGGAGGCTGACAGAGTGCAGAGCAGCTCGGGGCCCTGGCATCAGAGCGCGCTGGCCTACGTGTGCCCTCTGGGAGCTCACAAACCGGATCTGCCTGTTTGCCTTCTTGACACACTCTGAACCTCACCAAGCCTTCGTGTCCTCATCTGTATGCTGGCGATGGGAAGAGCGCCAAAATTAGAAGGTGGTTAGGAGACTAGAGGAGAGAAACCAAGTCAGGTGCTCAGCATGTCAGGATGGGAGGGAAGGAGGTGACACAGAGGCTTACCTGCAAGGTGTGAGCCCCACCGAGTGTCTCACAGGCGAATCGCTCAAGCCCGGAGGAGAATCCTGGGGGCTTTCGCCTGTCTGGGACTTCATTCATTCACTGATGGGACAAGAAAGCAAATCAGGTTACTGGAAAAGGACATATTTCAGTCCATTAAAAGAAGGCCAGGGGAAAAAATCAGACATAACTTGGGTTTAGGCAGAACATCGTACACACAGCCTGCCCCCACCGTGTGAAAGCCGAACAAGGACCAAGAAGAAATGTGTTCCTTTTATGAGAAGATCTCACTTTGTAAAGAGTAAAGAGTACAATTTTTTTCATCTGCTCACCTGGAGACGAATTCATACGATGGCATACAGGCCCACACCAGCTGTCTAGAAAACCAAATCTATTTGTTAACTTAGATAAGTAATTCTACCTACAATGTTAGGGGCGTATGGGCACATGCACAATTTAAAAGTGCATGCATAATCATTGATTGGAGATGTTTGAAGCATACACAGAAGGGCTAGAGGGGCAAGCGAGGCAAAAATGTTCATTCTCACCTTTAAGCTTCTGGTCTTTGCTCCACAATGACTATGATTTTTATGACACTTTAATATTTAAGTGGGCTTCCCTGGTGGCTCAAATGGTAAAGAATCTGCCTGCCAATGGAGGAAACGTGGGTTTGATCCCTGGGTCAGGAAGATCCCCTGGAGAAGGGAATGGCAACCTACTCCAGTACTCTTGCCTAGAGAAATCCATGGACAGAGGAGCCTGGCGGGCTATATAGTCCACGGGGTCACAAAGAGTCAGACACAACTGAATGACTAACACACTGTAATATTTAAACAGAGAAGAGAAACTCCTTTTTAAGTATTTAAAAACTCAGTCTGATTTTCTACTGTCTTAATAATGCTAATTTTCTAGGTAGTTTGAAGGCCAAACTTAAAAATAGCTTGAAGGCAGATCATTTTTTAAGATTTTATTATTGGAGTATAATTGCTTTATGACGTTGTGTCAGCTTCTGCTGGACAGCAGTATGCATCAGCCGTAAGTACACATGTATCATCTGTTCCCACCTGAGCCTCCCTCCCACCCCCTTTGCGCCTTCTGGGCCTGCACAGAGCCCGGAGCTGAGCTCCCCGCGTCACACAGCAGCTTCCCACCAGCTGTCTGCTCCACCACGGCCGTGCGTCTGTCAGCACTCCTCTCCTCCCTAGTCACCCTGCCCTGTGTCCCCATGTCTGTGATCTACGGCTGAAGGCAGATCGATGATTCCCTGGAAGGCAGGTCAAAGGTAGCTTAAGAAAGGAGGAAAGACGGGGCTTCCCCGGTGGTCCAGTGGTTAAGACTCCGCCTTCCAATGCAGGGGGTGTGGGTTCGATCCCTGGTCAGGGAGCTAAGACCCCAAGTGCCTCAAGGCCCAAAATCCAAAACAGGAAACAGAAGTAATATTGTAACAAATTCAATAAAGACTTAAAAAAAAGAAAGAAAGGAGGAAACAGGATTGCTGTTTTAAGCAGACAGGGAAAAAAAAACAGAACAGCCTCCTTGTCTTTGACATAAATTAAACCTGAGCTCCGGGCCCCTTCCTTCCTTCCTGGTTTCTCTCCCCCCATCCCCCCAGCAAAATGTACCAATCTGATTAAAACAGATACTGGCAAACAAGGAAGATATCCCACAAGCAGGGCAAGACACTTAGCCAGAGGATTAATGAGCTGGGTCCAAGCAAACACCCGGAAGCCAAGCAATAGAGTCCCCGAGGGAAGAAGGTCTGGACCAAGCCAACACGCTGTGAGACCGAGCAGAGGAGATGCGGCTTTTGCAAGATTTCTATACAGACTTGACAGGCTTGAAATGGGGACTGTTTTTTCTTGTTTGATTTCTTATTTGATGTGTGAAAGATGTGACACAGCCAGCTCAAATCTTAAATACACATGTGAGTTTATTGATCAATTGTGCTGTGTGCTCAGTGACTCAGGCGTGTCCGACTCTGAGACCCCATGGGCTGTAGCCCACCAGGCTCCTCTGTCCATGGAATTTTTTAGGTAAGAATAGTAGAACAGGTTGCCATTTCCTTCTCCAGGGGCTCTTCCCGACCAAAGGATTGAACCTGTGTCTCTTGTGTCTCCTGCATTGCAGGCAGATTCTTTACTGCTGGGCCACCAATGTCCAGCATCCAACTCAATTTAATAATTCAGATGGATTAACTATGCCTTCTTGTCACCACTTGATGGCAACATAGTTAACCTACGGGGAAGTTAGGGACACAGCAACGTCCAAATTGATCTAGGCTGTTACCGAGGAGGCTTCCTGGCTCAAGACACGGTTCAACAGAAATTCACAGGGACAGGAATACTATTTCAGATGCTCCAGAATGATTGCATATATTGACCTCTGCTTTCTAAATGATCAAGCAACACTCTGGTGTTTCTTCCTCAGGAAGCCAGGAAGAAAAAGCCTGCTGGCCGCATCCAGAAAAACTCTCATTTATCTAGCTGCCGTCATTGAATTTTTATTCACAAGCCATATGTAGAAAATCACAACAGAATGTGCTTAAATTAAGTTAAATTTGATATCTTTGAAATGTCATTTGCAAAATTCGTTTGCAATACATAACATTCTCCTGGCCTGATGGTGAGTGGATTTGAGGTGACGTGTATCAGAGCAATTTCCCATTGGAAATGTTCAAGTTATTCTTCTTTGAGATTCTCCTTGTGGCCATGCCACCCAGGATATTGATCTCTTCCTTAGCTTTAATACAGAATCTTGAAGGGACAACAGAGCCTAGAAGATGCAGCTGTGGCCAAGAAGAGTGACCTCTCTGAGCAGGAGGGACGCTCCACCCTCAGGGGAGTCCTCCAGCCCAAGGATAAAGCTTTTTATGTATAACCATCATATTAGAGTTTTCCAGAGAAACAACCAATTGAGTGTGTGTGTGTGTGTGTGTTTATGAAGTGTCTTATTTTAAGGCATCACCTCACACTGTTATGAGAGCTGAAAGCCCAGGACAGCGGGTGGCAGAGTTTGTTTCCTGGAATTGGAGACCCGAGGGCAGGAGAAGACCAGCACCCAAGCTCAGCCAGGTAGGCCAAGCAGGCTCCCCCTCCTCTGACCTTTTGTCCGAGGTGGGCTTTCCATGATCCGGTGAGGCCCACCTATGCCGGGGAGGGCCACCTGCTATGCCCAGTCCACTATTTCAGATACTAAGCTCTCCAGATACACCATCTCTCTCTCACACACACACACAGAAATGATGCTTAACCAGATGTCTGGGTATCCATGCCTTGGCTTAGCTACATTGACATTTAAAATTAATCATCACAGCCATTTTCTACTCCTTAGATTGCGAGACAAAGTACAAGTAGGGAAGATGAACAGCAGTGTTCAGAACTCCCCACATGTGTGTTGGAGATTGAAATGGATGGAGTTTGTGTGAGCTTAGCTGTGTCCTGCAATCACCCCCACAGGCCAGCAACAGAGACTCATTTCCCACTAACGCTGCGGTCAAGGACAGACGAGGGCCACCCTAGGATCAGGATGTCTTTTTTGCTCTAATGTCAACAGTTAAGGGGCCAGATACCAAGGACCACAGGCTTGAGTCAAGAAATGATGATGTGGAGATGAAAGCCCCCAGTGAGTAAGAGCGCACGCACTTCCTTTTGTTCAGTGCAAAGACATTCAGGTTCCAGGGATAATGTCTCCTTACCACTGCAGAGGGAGACCCCCCAGCTGGAGCAGAGGTCGAAATTTTGTCAGGACACATTTGGAGCCCATCAGGTGGGTAAAAGGTCCGTCTAGTCAAAGCTATGGTTTTTCCAGTAGGCATGCATGGATGTGAGAGGTGGACCATAAAGAAGGCTGAGCACCAAAAAATTGATGCTTTCAAACTGTGGTGTTAGAGAAGACTCTTGAGAGTCCCTTGGACAGTAAGGAGATCAAACCAGTCCATCCTAAAGAAAATCAGCTCTAAATATTCACGGGAAAGACTGATCCTGAAGCTGAAGTTCCAATACTTTGGCCACCTGAGCTGCTCACTGGAAAAGACCTGATGCTGGGAAAAACTGAAGGCAGGAGAAGGGGATGACAGAGGATGAGATGGCTGGATGGCATCACCAGCTTGATGGACATGAAGTTAAGCAGGCTCCGGGAGATGGTAAAGGACAGGGAAGCCTGGCATGCTGCAGTTCATGGGGTCAAGACTGAACAACAACAAAGTGGGTAAACATCACCACACGCCCAGACCAGGGGAATTTTGACTCAGCAGTGGTGGAGGCTTTGGAGCTTCCACCCAGAGCTTGTTTGAGATGCTCCCCACACCTGGGCTCTACTTTCCCCCGCATCACCTCATCTTCCCTCCAGTAAAGAAGGACCGCACGTCCCCCAAGGCAGGATGCTCATAAAGCCCCTCCCATGAGGAGTAGGAATGCGGGAGCCGTCCCAGGCCCGCTTTTGAGAAGCAAGAGCAAGAGGCCTTGAGCAAACCTTGCAGCTGTGGGTCACTTGTCCCCAGGATGTCACCTTCATGTGGACCAGCCCTGCCCCAGACCTGGCATTTCTCACCTTGCAGGCACAAGTGAAACACGCGTTAGCAAGCCAGGAAACCCTTTCTTCCAGATATGATAAACCCTGACACTGATTCTGTGACTCAGAGAGATGGTATCAAGAAATAGTATTTACATTGTACAGCGCAGGGAACTGAGCCGATACCTTATAGTGATAATAAATGGAGTACAGCTTTTGAAAACTGCGAATTGCTATATTGTACACGTGAAGTTTACATAACATTGTAAATCAGCTATATGCACGTGTGCGCGCTAAGTCATTTCAGTCACGTCTGACTCTTTGCAACCCCATGGACGGTAGCCCGCCAGGCTCCTCCAACCACGGGGATTCTCCAGGCAAGGATACTGGAGTGGGTTGCTATGCCTTCCACCAGGAAATCAGCTATATCTTAATTTTAAATAACAGAAACAATATTTACCACTTGAAGAATTTCACTACATGATTTCCATTTGAGAAAGAAAACAAAAATTAAGTTTAACTAATTAAAAGCAGAGATTTCCATTTTAAAATTATAAGCACTTCTTTTGGAAGCACAAGCCCTAAAGGAACTCTGGGTTCCAGGGATCATGTTTTGTGATCATTCCTGTGTTGTCTTTTCACATGTTTGATTCTTTGATTTCATCAGGAAAAATGGAATATGCCCTTCCAGTTTTAGTTTGGCAGAATAACGCATTTCTGACTTTTCAGAAATTTTTCCAATAAAATAAAAACAAGAAAATAAACCCAAACTCCACTTTTAACAAAACTAGGAATATCCGAACTTGCAAATCACAAAATATGAAGATAGACAATGGGTGTAGAAATGGTAACAAAGAAAAGAAGACTTCGTGTCTGCAGAGAGGCACCCTTAGAAGACTCAGAATTCTGAGTGTGGTTGGTGGTTGGGTAAGACACAGGGTGGAGATAGGTCCCCACCCACACTTAACACACTCATGTGATAACTTCTCTTGTTTTGCAAAACATAAGAAATAGATTTTTCAGAAGATTTAAGCAGAGCAAAAACTTGACCAGGCCAGAAATGGCATTAGCTGTAGGTAAAACACAAAATAGGTCCCCATTACTAAGACTCCAAATGTCTTGATCTTAAGAACACCTGGTGGTGGTTTAGTCGCTAAGTCATGTCCAACTCTTGCGACCACATGGACAGTAACCCGCCAGGCTACTCTGTCCGTGGGATTCTCCAGGCAGGAACACTGGAGTGGGTTGCCATTTCCTTCTCCAGGGTACCTTCCCAACCCAGGAATCGAACCTGCATTGCAGGCAGATTCTTTACCAACTGAGCTACCAGGGAAGCCCTAGTTGGGAAGAATTGATGATTAATTTTTCTTTCCAAAACCGCTGGGAAGATATATAGACCAGTGGTTCTCACAGGTGAGACCCAGTTGAGAACTGGTGAGCCCAGTGGAATTGGTTTTGTCCTCCACGGGACACTGTGGAAGGAAGGTTGCTAAGAGCATCTCATGTCTAGAGTTAAGGTGTCACGAAACATCCCACAGGGCACAAACTCCACTTGCAGCCCCACAAAGGATTTGCCAGCCCAGATACCAATAATGCTGTGGTTAAGAAGACCGGGTTTAAACCTAAAAATCTTCGAGCCAAGTCTATGATATGTGGGCTAAAAAAAAGCATGACATAGAAAAGGAACAAAGGGGAAAAAGAAGCATTGCTCCCCTGTTCCCATGGACACTATGTATTTTTGTCAGTTTCTGAATCATATTAAAGGCAAAGGCTAAGATGGCATGACTAATTCTCCATGATCTGCTTCCTTTTCTGGGTGACTAATACCTAAAACCCTGAACAGCCTAATGAGCTGAACACACAGTTGGATGTGCCAACACAGACTCGGTGCAGAGAGGGGGAGAAGCCTGGAGAATCTATGGCGCTGAGATGTGCTCCCAATGGGGGGACATCAGCCTGACTGACGATCCTGAGGCACCCTCACACTGTGACCACGTGTTTCCACCTGCTGCGGTCCCCACACCCCAGCCCATCCACAAAGAGCCCCACACCGTAGTCAGTCAACAAGGGTGGGAGGAACTCCCAAGTCACGTGGGGTCTGCAGAACCCCTTCAAGTAGACTCTTGAATTCTCTGCTAATTTCTTTAAAAGTTCATTGCTGACAGCATCGACATCGTGTCTCAAGCAAAATAAAATATATCCTGTAAGACATCGGAGAATGAGAAATCTAAATTTCAGGAGCTAAAAGTTATAAAATAAACATTTTCAAATGAAAAGAATGACTAGAAATTTGGCTCAGGAATGAAAGTAAAAACTGGGGGGAATTAATCTTCTGAATTAATTCAACTGCTAAAAGTTATAGAGTAACATCTCAGTTAAGTCATCTTCCTGCCTGTGAATCATGTGTACATAATCATGGATACATAGCCCCACTCCCAAATTTTATTTTACATTTTTATAATTTGGTTGGGGGAATCAGAGACCTGGTTTATTCCAAGCTTCCCCTATTACTCTCTGTTTTTCTGAAAGAAGGTTACATGATTAATGCTTCTAATGTAAACCTGTGCGTAACTACTAAGATAATAAAAATGGGGGTTCTTTCCTAAGTGCTACATAAGTGGTTGTTTATATCCACTTTGCTAATAATCACCCAAAACTGGAAGCAACCAAGATGCCCTTCAGTAGTTGAATGAATACACAAACAGGGTCCATCCAGAGAATGGAATGTTATCCAGGGATAAAAATAATGAGCTATCCAGCCATGAAGACACACGGAGGAAACTTAGATGCACATCACTCCATGGGAGAAGCCAGTCTGAGAAGCCTACTTATGATACTATTTCAACTACATGACATTCCAGAAAAGGCAAAATGTGGACAGAGTGAAGAGACTAGTGGTTCCCAAAGCTGGAAGAGGGTAGTTGGAGAGAAGAACAGATGAGAATAGAGGATTTTAGGGCCGTGGGCTTCTACAGCTGGAACCAGCTCATTAGCAACGGTTGTTCAAATCATAACTCTATGTTTATGAAGTTCCCCAAATTAATTACAGACACCAAAGCACATATCCAGGGAGCACAGAGAATACCACGTAGGTCACACACACACACACACACTCACACAAACACAACCCTACAACTTAGGTGTGCCATATTTAAAGCAGATAATGTTGGGGAAATGCCAGAGGAAACACTGTCTTACGCAGAGAGGAAAAAATACAAGGATTACGGTAGAATTCTTATCACAGACTGTGCGAGAAGGAGCGGAATAAAATATTTAAATCTTTAAGGAAAAAAAACCCTAGAATTCTATATCCAGAAAAAACATCCTCCCAAAATGAAGGAGAAATAAGGACTTTCTAGGACACATTAAAAAAAAAAAAATGGAGGGAACTTGTTTTCAGCAGACCTGTCCTGCAAGAAATGTTAAAAGAAGTTCTTCAGGTAGAGGAAGCTGATATGGATCAGAAATACACACACACACACACACATCCAAAAAATAAAAAGAAAGTGAAGCTTCAGAGAAAGATAAAATCTTTTATTTTCCCTATTCTTAGTTGATTTAAAAGATAAATGTGATTTAAAATAATAAAAGCAACATTGTGTTGGATGATTACCATATATAGATAGGTGAAATAAACAATAGCGATGTCACAGGGATGGGAAGGAAGAATTGAGAATGTTCCAACATGAAGAGTGCGCATGACTCTTGTTATTTGAAGGTAGACTTAGAGCAGTTAAAATTACTGCAAGCTTTAGGATAGTAACTGGAAAAGAAAAATTCTTAAATGTATGTACTTGACATGCATACTTCAGTATTCTTGTCTTGAGAACCCCATGAATAGTATGAAAAGGAAAAAAGATAGGACACTGAAAGATGAACTCCCCAGGTCGGTAGGTGTCCAATATGCTACTGGAGATCAGTGGAGAAATAACTCCAGAAAGAATGAAGAGACGGAACCAAAGGGAAAACAACACCCAGTTGTGGATGGGACTGGTGATGGAAGTAAAGTCGAATGCTGTCAAGAACAATATTGCATAGGAACATGGAATGTTAGGTCCATGAATCAAGGTAAATTGGAAATGGACAAAACAGGAGATGGCAAGAGTGAACATTAACATTTTAGGACAGTGAACTAAGATGGACTGAATGGGTGAATTTAATTCAGATGACCATTATATCTACTACTGTGGGCAAGAATCCCTTAGAAGAAATGGAGTAGACCTCATAGTCAACAAAAGAATCCGAAGTGCGGTACGTGGGTGCAATCTCAAAAACGACACAATGATCTCTGTTCGTTTCCAAGGCAAACCATTCAATATCACAGTAATCCAAGTCTGTGCCCCAACCAGTAATACTGAAGAAGCTGAAGTTGAACTGTTCTATGAAGACCTACAAGACCTTCTAGCACTAACACCCAAAAAAGATGTCCTTTTCATTATAGCGGAGAAGAATATACCCATTTGGAAATACAGAGTTCCAAAGAATAGGCAAAGGAGAAAAGAAAGATATACCCATTTAAATACAGAGTTCCAAGAAAGCCTTCCTCAGAGATCAGTGCAAAAAAATAGAGGAAAACAACAGAATGGGAAAGACTAGAAATCTCTTCAAGAAAATTAGAGATACAAAGGGAACATTTCATGCAAAGATGGGCACAATAACGGACAGAAATGGTATGAACCTAACAGAAGCAGAAGATATTAAGAAGAGGTGGCAAGAATACACAGAAGAACTATACAAAAAAGATCTTCATGACACAGATAACCACGATGGTGTGATCACTCACCTAGAGCCAGACATTCTGGAAGGTGAAGTCAAGTGGGCCTTAGAAAGCATCGCTACAAACAAAGCTAGTGGAGGTGATGCAATTCCAGTTGAGCTATTTCAAATCCTAAAAGATGATGCTGTGAAAGTGCTGTACAATTTGTATGCCAGCAAATTTGGGAAACTCAACAGTGGCCACAAGACTGGAAAAGGTCAGTTTTCATTCCAATCCCAAACAAAGGCAATACCGAAGAATGTTCAAACTACCGTATAATTGCACTCATCTCACACGCTAGCAAAGTAGTGCTCAAAATTCTCCAAGCCAGGCTTCAACAGTACGTGAATCATGAGCCTCCGGATGTTCAAGCTAGATTTTAGAAAAGGCAGAGGAACCAGAGATCAAATTGCCATCATCCACTGGATCATCATAAAAGCAAGAGAATTCCAGAAAAAACATCTACTTCTGCTTTATTGACTACACCAAAGCCTTTGACTGTGTGGATCACAATAAACTGTGGAAAATTCTGAAAGAGATGGGAATACCAGACCATCTGATCTGTCTCTTGAGAAACCTGTATGCAGATCAGGAAGCAACAGTTAGAACTGGACATAGAACAACAGACTGATTCCAAATAGGAAAAGGAGTACGTCAAGGCTGTATATTGTCACCCTGCTTATTTAACTTATATGCAGAGTACATCATGAGAAACGCTGGGCTGGAAGAAGCACAAGCTGGAATCAAGATTGCTGGGAGAAATATCAATAACCTCAGATATGCATATGACACCACCCTTATGGCGTAAAGTGAAGAAGAGAACTAAAGAGCCTCTTGATGAAAGTGAAAGAGGAAAATGAAAAAGTTGGCTTGAAACTCAACATTCAGAAAATTAAGATCATGGCATCCGGTCCCATCACTTCATGGCAAATAGATGGGGAAACAGTGGAAACAGTATCAGACTTTATTTTCTTGGGCTCCAAAATCACTGCAGATGGTGACTGCAGCCATGAAATTAAAAGACGCTTGCTCCTTGGAAGAAAACCTATGACCAATGTAGACAGCATATTAAAAAGCAGAGACATTACTTTGTCAACAAAGGTCCGTCTAGTCAAAGCTATGAGTTTTCCAGTAGTCATGCATGTATGGATGGGAGAGTTGGACTATAAAGAAAGCTGAGCACTGAAGAATTGATGCTTTTGAACTGTGGTGTTGGAGAAGACTCTTGAGAGTCCCTTGGACTGCAAGGAGATCCAACCAGTCCATGCTAAAGAAAATCAGTCCTGAATATTCATTGGAAGGACTGATTTTGAAGCTGAAACTCCAATACTTTGGCCACCTGATGCGAAGAGCTGACTCACTGGAAAAGACCCTGATGCTGGGAAAGATTGAAGGCAGGAGGAGAAAGGGACGACAGAGGATGAAAACGTTGGATGGCATCACAGACTCAATGGACATGAGTTTGAGTAAACTCTGGGAGTTGGTGATGGACAGGGCGGCCTGGTGTGCTGCAGTCCATGGGGTCGCTAATTGTTGGACATGAGTGAACGACTAAACTGAACTGAAAACAAGGGAGAGTAGAAAAAGAGACAGGGAAAAGAAGAACAAATGCAGTGAATAAAAGCAGTTATAAACCTGGTGAATATTAATCCAACTATATCAATAATCACATTAAATTATACCAATTAAATCAGATTTTCAGGGTGGGTTAAAGAAATCCAATTCCAACGATGTGTTGTTTATCAAAGTAAAAAAATTATGCTGTAAAGAAATTCATAGCTTTCTAAGGAACTAAAAAAAATATCAAAAGTCCACCCAGAAGGGGTTTGGTAAGCAGTTAGTTAATTTATTAAATATTTATCCCTTGCCTACTATGCATCACTCTTTGTTAGGGATGCAAAATCAAGGAGGTCAGGACTCCATTCTCTAGGAGATGAATGTGTAAATGCATGTATGTAATAAGGCTTGGTGGGTTTCCTGGCAGGTGGGACAGAATACAAGGCCCAGAAAGAATCCAGAGATGACCCAGGACACTTGGTGGGCCAGGGAGCTGTGATCTTGCAGGTACCAGGTCACCTTCAGCAATCACAAAATCAAAGACACCCACAAGAGAGCTTGGAGCTCTGTTCCCTGAAGCCTCTCACCTGGCTCCTCACTGCCCTTGGTGGGTGTTCCCAAATCCCCATAGTTGCATCTTCCTGCTCCTCTCCACTTGTTTGCTGGGCTGTGTAACAGGCTCACATAGGCACCTGCCCAGCACATTATACTGTAACCCCCTCCTGGCCTCTTTATCTACAGTTTCCCTTTCCTCTGTTCCAGTTACCCTCGATCAACCAAGATCTGACAGTATCAAATAGAAAATTCCAGAAATAAACAATTCATAAGCTTTAAATTGCCAGCCATTCTGAGGAGCGTGACGAAATCTCACAGATGAACAGCCACAGAATTAGTAAATCCGTTTTTCCTGATTTTGTGCCCTTAGAGCAAAGAACTCAAGTAGATATTTCTTTTATTTCATTTACTTCCCAAACTTAAGGGTCTCTTTGGAAATGAAGACCTAAAATAAATGCATGATCTTTAACCCATGATGACCGGAAGTGGCCGAGGTGTGGGTCCCGGCATTCATCTCATTTCTGAAGTCTGAAGTTGCAGAGCCAGACTGTCCCTCCTGCCTTCTCTGGTCTTCTCTGGTTCCACACACATATTAAACTTCCATAAGTGAATTGAAATGAGTGCCTCGTGGTAAAGGGTGAGATCTGGGTTCATGAGTTTACCCAGTAGCCCTGCCAAAATGAAGCAAAGCTGATTAGCAGCCCACAGTCAGTCTGTTCCCAGGCTCCCGGGGAAAGGAGGATTAAGAGATCAGGCAAAGGCAAGATGAAATAAACATGCTTTCACCATCAGGGACGGAATTTTGTGTTGTTCTGCCATCCTTTGCCTGGAGAGGCGTGAAGAGTCTCAACACAACGAACAAAAGTGTTTCGCTCGGGCCAGAAAGAGGGAAATCTGGCAATGGAAAGGCCAGCAAAACATCTAGGTTCTGACTTCAGAAAACTCCTCTTTTGGCAACGATCACCCTCATATGCTATAAAGGAAACGTGCAGCTAAAGCATGAAACACGAATTTGCAAAGCATGAAGCCAGCAGAGTAAAAGAAACCACTAACTCAAAACCTGTTACCTGGGTAACAGAGTTACTTTAGGGGTGGAGAGAACATCCCCAGGAAATGGATTCACTTCATTTTTTACAATCCTAGACTAAGGTCCGTGGTCAGGAAGGCAGGCTGGGAAAGACCTCCCAGAAAGCCCAGCCAACATGAGTGCCACGTGCAATAGCATCCAGCCAGGGGCCACCTCAGCCCTGCTGGGTAGAGCAGTCTGGGTCATGGGAATACGACCTTGGGATACACAGATGAAATCCACCTACAGCAGGGAGACCGTGTCGGCTCTCTCCTTCTGCCTTTGTGGCTGGAGTCCTGAGCCCTCACCACCTCGTTTCGATAGGCATGTGATCTGCGGAGTCAGGCAAACATCTTAACTGAATCAGTGCAACACAATGAAATCTCAGTCAAAACAGACGAGGCACATTATTTATCATGAAACTGTTGTCCTTCTCTGGATTATCATTAGACTCAGGGATTACCATCTACAGAGCGCCTGCATTTATCCAGAAGGATCTGAAAAAGAAACAAAAAGTTTCTAAGTTTCACAGTTTCTAAGACCTCGTCAATAATTTATTATGAATAGAAATCAAATAGAGAAATATAATCCTAAAAGAACCATCACATTTTATGTTCCAAAAAGAAAAGTTTACGAATTCAGACAAGATTGGAGGCAGGGAACGCTGAGAAGTAATTTCACATAACTAAATATTAGCGTCAACTGACTGAACAATGCAGCCAACAAGTGTTCCCCTTGAACCTGATTAACCAGCTAATCAATCAGCAGGTGCATGGTAGACTTGGAATGGTAGATTGGTTCCATACACAGTACAGAGGGTCTAGTAAGAACCTGGGTTGACTTCCTCCTCTTCCAAAGGAGGATTCTGACACGGAGCAGCTGGGTCACCCGCCCACGGCCCTGAGAATCCTGGCTGCTGAAGGCTGTCGACATGAGACCACCACCTGCTGCAGGAAGCTGGGTCTACTTTTTAAAGAAAATATTCATTTAATATGATTACTTTTAGCTCATGAAAGTCTGTTCATTTAGAAGAAGCATTTGATGCTGTAGACTATTGTAAGAAATATCTTTAAGAGGAGTTGCAATAATATTTATATTTATATACATTATATATAATATGCTATTATGTATTTGGGGAGTCTTTCAAAACTGTATACAGGAGTCAAAAAACACTGTCAAATAATATATTGTTGTTATTCAGTCGCTAAGTCATGTCTGATTCTTTGTGACCCCATGAACTGCAGCACGCCAGACTTCCCTGTCCTTCACCATTTCCCAGAGTTTGCGCAAACTCATGTCCATTGAGTTGGTGATGCCATCCAACCATCCCATCCTCTGTTGCCTCCTCCTCTTTCTCTCATATAACAACTCAAAAATATATAGACAAGGATGTGCTACAAAACAAACATTGATTATTCAGAAATTACTAGTCTCTAGCTTCAGAACAAATTCTATGGAAAGCTCCTATAGAAACTGAAAGAAATGGAAGGAAGCTGAATAGTAAGCTATTGCCCTAATCTTCAGCTCACACAATAGCTGTCCCTCCCCTCCCTCTCAGGGTCATTATGCTGTGATGGAGACAAACCAGATAATTCCACTGCAGTTGGTATCCAGCCAGAAGACATTATCTTCCTCATCGTGGGATCTTTGAAGCTCCCAGGACATGCAGATTGGCCTTAGAGGCAAGCTGCTATGGCATCAGCATTCTTGGCAAACATGAGGTCTATGATACATAAACCAAGAGGGATTCCCTGGAAGTCTACTGGGGCGGTCTCCATACTTCCAATGCAGGGGACACGGGCTCAATCCCTGGTCGGGGAACTAAAATCCCACATGCCGCATAGCGAAGACAAAGAAAATGAGCCAAGATGAGATAGAGAAACATCTGAAACTCATTCTAGTCCATTTCATACATCCTCAAGTGGTCTGGACCAAGATGATGGCATAGTATCTCATT
The DNA here is from genome assembly GCA_024291935.2 of Okapia johnstoni. NCBI lineage: Eukaryota > Metazoa > Chordata > Mammalia > Artiodactyla > Giraffidae > Okapia > Okapia johnstoni. The sequence continues at coordinate 76,037,053 of CM044309.1, forward strand.
AACAGGACATTATCCTGTTAACAGACCAATAGGACTGGACTGTATCATTGAGCATGAAGCTACAGATTGAGAAATGGGCAATCAGTGGATTTTAATAATAATAATTATTCATTGTTATTTAATTACTAATAAATAATATTTTATTTGTCTTGTGTTTTTTAATTTTATGTCAGCCATGTTTATCATTATTTATTTTCTGGAACTGTCTATTTCAGGTTGCCCTAATAATCTTCAAGTTCTCGTACAGCTTGGTGATTTTTTGTGATCAGTAAGGTCTGGTCATGACTGCATAATGTTTTGCTTACAGGTTCCTCAAATTCCACTTAGAATAATTTAGTGTCGCATCATACCCAATACTATAGAAGGATTTCTATCTTGCAGAGAATTGAAAAAGGACCTGTGGTGACCAAATTTGTGATGGAATTAAATGAACTAAGAATCATTTTGAGGTCTACACTACTATCAAGTGGGGGCTTCCCAAGTGGCTCAGTGGTAAAGAATTCACCTGCCAAGGCAGGAGACACAGGAGACCCGGGTTTGATCCCTGGGTCAGGAAGATCCCCTGGAGGAGAAAACGGCAACCTACTCCAGTATTCTTTCCTGGACAATTCTGTGGACAGAGGAGTCCGGTGGACTACAGTCTATGAGGTCACAAAGGGTTGGACACAACTGACTGAGCATGCGTGCATGCTACTATCAAGTAACTTGAAACAAGTTTCTGTCCCTACCCACGAGAAGGCCTTGGTCTGTTAGGCCAAGCAGCTCGGTATGTAAGATATTCCCTGTGGTCTTTTTAACACTGTAGTGGATTGCATGCTGCTAGAGATGGTTGATATATGAGGTAATGATTTCCAGGTGTGCTGTCTGTCTGGGCAGGAGTAGTGATGATTACTTTCTGAGCTTTTGGACGTGCATAGCTATTGTTTGTCTGGTTATAGGTGTAATTGTGGATGGTTAATGTATACCTGAGATTTGAATTCCTCTCTCATTTTGCCTACTGACTACGTTCATCCACACCAACTACGATGGGCCAACTAGTACCCTTTGCCTATTTTGCAAGTAATTAATGACAGACAATAACTAGACTCATAGCTGGATTTTTTTGGCAAGTGCTTAACTTGGACTTTCAGTCTTAGAACCCTATCTAGGCGTGACTTGAGTGTCTTTATGTCCCTTGTGAACCACCCAGGCCAAGCCATCAACATTCCCGGTCTTTATCACAGTAACTTCCTAGCTGGTCCATCGGCTCCCACACCGAGCTCCCTTAAGACGAGTAGGAGTGTTTTACAAATTGTAAATTTGATCTACAGAACGCTCCTCTGTGGTGTCCAGCCGAAGCCAGGGTGGAGCTGATAGTAGCCACAAATAACCGCCGCTGTCTGATGCCTGTGCTGAAGAGGGGAAGCTGAAAGACTTGCCAGGGATTTACAAGCTTATTCCTCTCTTGTCCTGTTGCTTTCAAGCTGAAAATGAGGACTTTTTGAAAACCACACGCACAGAGCACTATAATTAAGACAAAGAGATTAATAAATGATAGACTGCACAGATTTAGGATCATTAATTCCCCTTGCTGATCTCAGCAGCAGATGCAGCCCCAGAGATGTGAAGTGAGCTAACCCGTTTCAGCATCCAGGGCAGCAGCCCTGAGCTGTGGTACTTGCGCAAAGTACCCGCCGCCGCAGCGGTTGTCATGGTTTCATAGAAACCAGCTGTTGCAGAAGAGATGGGCTACAAGAACCTAACATGTCGCTCAGAGACAATGGACTAGTCAAAGATAACTTAAAGAAAAGATAATCAAACAATTATACCCAAAATCCTTAGCAAGGGGCCTCTTCAAAGTGGGCTTGAGGCTAAAACATCCTCATACTTAACAGCTGGAGCCCCTGCTCAGAGCTCCCATCTCTTGATTCTCTTCTGAAGATGTGCAAACCTGGATGAAAACGAGAGAGAAGTGCTCTTCTAATTAGATGGAAAAACATTCAGAAATATACGCAATTCTCTCTCTCCCTCACCCCCGCATCCATCGACATGGATTCCTAAACACACTCAGCATCATTCAGGAATTCCACTCCAGAGTCGAGTAATCAGGAAAAGCAAATGACTAACAAGCAGAAGACGTACAAATTAGAAGAAGTGGAGAGAAAAGCCTGGTGAAGACTGTGGGTGTCTGTGCCCAGCTGAGCGGTGTGGAGTGCGTTTGCAAACATCAGCCTCCATGCCAGGCTGGCTGGATAAGAAGTATGGCGCGAGGGTTGACAACACAGGTCCTGACCACACTCCCAGAGGCTCTGGCTCTCCAGGTCTGGAGGGGTTGAGAAACACCTGTCCTTAGGAAGCATCCAGGACATCCACTTAGGGAACCATCGCTCTGAGGTGCCCAGCTGAATACTCTTTGTCTCAAGTTCAGAGTGATGCCGCAGAAAGAGCCCTGAGCTTAGACCCAGAAGACACGGACTCAAAGCCAGACGGCAAGTATTCAGGTGAACGCGAGCAAAATATTAAACTCTCTGAGTCTCAGTTTCCCTGTAGTAAGCAGACATACTGTTACATACCTATCCAATGTGCAAGGGAATGTCATCATTATTAGCAATATAGTATGGCATTTATTTCCATTATTGATAAATTGCATTAATAAAGTTTCCATTATATTAATGAAGTTGATATTTATTGAAAACCATGTGCATTATCTCATTAAATTCCCATCACAACCTTACAAATCAAGTACAATTATGACCAAATTATAGGTTAAAAGAGGTTAAGTGGCTCATTTTTAGTAACTGTGATGAATTTATCATTAAAGCAGAATTATGTAGACTCTAAAGATAAAGGCTGACCTGTCTTCATAAGATTTTCCCTCAAAGCCATCTGCCCGCCTCGGTCTGGTTGAATGGTCAATGAGCAACTTTCTCATCTAATTAGAACTCGAGTTCCTCTGGGAGCTGCCAGCCTGGCCAGCTGCTGCCAGACCGCAGATTTCCTCGGCATCAAGAGTCCTCCTCTTCAAGCCAAAGGGCCCTGGAGCAGAACTGCCATGGCAACAATACATCACCACGCTTGGAAGATTCCAGCTCGAGACGTCAGACCTAATCCCACAGCTGGCGGTTTGGGCCCCCTGGCTCCCGAGCTTTGCACTTGGTGAAGCAATAAATCGGGCCGCTCAGTAACTGACAAGCCCTTGTGGTTTACTGGTTACTCCCCAGCCTCGGTCACGTCTTTGTCGGTCTAGAAGCTCCCTTTTCCAAACTCCAGATCCACAGGAAGTGAGGACACAGCACGGCAGCATGGCCGGGGTTGTTCCTTGTCAGGGGTCTTCAGCCGGGAGCACTTAGCCCAGAGGACATCCTGAAATGTCCAGAGACGTCTGTGGTTATCGAGACTGGGGTGTGTCCTCCTGACGTCGAGGTGCCGGGGGCCGGATACTGCCTCCACAGACAGGCTGGCCCCACCGCAGAGCAGGGTCTGGCCCTGATGGTGATTTAGCCAGGTGAGATGCCAGCTTCGGGTCACCCTGCCCTCCACGGCAGCCTTCCCCCTGCAGACTCCTCCTGACGTGTGATATCACCTCAGGTGCTCACCTGCTGGAGCCCAGGGGGTGTCTTTGGGGTAAACATTCTGACTTTGTGGAGCAGAGAGTTGGACCCCAAAGAAGACTGAGAGCTGAAAAATTGATGATGTTGAACTGTGGTGCTGGAGAAGACTCTGGGGAGCCGCTTGAACAGCAAGGAGATCAAACCCGTCAATCCTGAAGGAAATCCGTCCTGAGACTTCGGCCACCTGATGTGAAGAACTGACTCACTGGAAAAGGCCCTGATGCTGGGAAAGATTGAAGGCGGGAGAAGAAGGGGACGACAGAGGATGAGATGGTTGGATGGCATCACCGACTCGATGGACATGAGTCTGAGTAAACTCCGGGAATTGCTGATGGACAGGGAGGCCTGGCAGGCTGCAGTCCATGGGGCCGCAAAGAGTCAGACACAACTGAGCGACTGAACAACAACAAATGTAATTATTAGTCCACACTGATCCTGCATCTAGAACAGCACCGTCCAGAATAGGTTCTTGGTAAATGTAAGATGTTTTAACAAATACATTGTTTTATGTGTCCCTCTTATGCCAATATGGTGAAGAAATTGATCCAGTTGATAAGTTAACGTGTCCAGTCCAGGTATAAATCAGAAGTCCTAAGATAAAAATGTCAATATTCCCACCCCAAAGGCAGGAGTTTGAACCCTTATGTAAGGCATCATCTTTTTAATTAAAAAAAAAATCCTAAAGGAGTATCAGTAAAATGATAAAAATGGATCTTAAAAAAAGGAGACTGAGTGAACTCTGCCAAGGATTTCATCAGATGGGTACAAAGAGGGTCTTAGGATTTCCTCCGCCTCCCACCTGGCCAGTTTTGCAGGGACTGTTCATAAATTCACCCACAAGCCACAGTCATCCCCACATGGTGCTGAAGTTAGGATGTAAGCATAAGACGCAGACCCTGCTGCCCTCAGGGAACGCACAGTCAAATTGGAGAAACTAAGATAAACATTAGAAGCTTGTCACTAAGGACAGCGTTTTCATTTTGTTTCCTGTGGATGAAAAATATGGACCCTACTTTAACTATTGCATGGGTAGGCTTCCACTAAGCAGAAATAGTGAATGCAACTATGTATTTGAGAAAATTCTTCTTTATAAATGTATTGCTTGCTAAGGTTCAAGAAAATATATCCCAGCCTGTATTACCATGCACAAAATGAGAAATTGCAAATGGGCATTCATGCATAAATGCCAATTTGTGTCTCTGCCTCTGCATGTAATGATGTTAAGAGAAAATTGTGTGGAAGCAATTAAGTCAGCATATTTTCAAAATATTTCCTCCAGACATTTATAAGGAGACTCTACATCTGTCTGAGAAAAGTCATTATACAACGCTAGCGATGAGCTCACTGATAAATGAAGTTCTTGAAAAAGTATTATATTGTGTTAGTTTGCTTTAGACATGCAAACATTTTGTACGAATCCCAAAATATGGAAAGTTCTGATGCTTAAGCACTGGCACAGAATATCACTGAAATAAGATACATTCATATTCTCTAAGTCAGGATACAGCACGGAAAAGATGACTCCTTATTTTGAAAAATACTCTCTTTACTTTTCTATGTATCTCCTCTTTAAGAAAAAAAATACATATTTTGAGATGGCTCACAGTCAAACAAGAGTGTACTAAGATAGCAAAACAAAAATTTTAATGTAGGGACAATGATAAAATTGTTACCTTTTCCTTCTTCTCTCTAAATTTATTGTTAGTTCTTCAGAGGTAAGATAATATTTTTAATTTAAAAAAAACCTGCTGTTAACAAAGGGATCAGACTCTTCCTGAACCTATGAGAATAACAATATTTCCATGAAATAGAAATATAGTTCTTCTGCCATGAGGCTGTCAGAAGCCTGGATCCAAGCAGGAACGGACAAGCGGACAAGTAACTGACACGCACCCTTTCACAGGGTTCTCTCTTGCTGGTGGTTGAGTGTGGGCACTTTTAGGAAAGCATCAGAGGAAAGCAAAAACCCTCAAGAAGGGTTTCAGAATTCTAGAGGTGTCAGGCAGGGAGAAGTAGATGTCATTGAAATGTTTTATTTCAGCTTATAAGAGCACAGTCTATTAAACTGCTATGAATTATGGATATCTTAGAGGGAAGTGAAAGGACTTGCTTATAAAACCAGAAAACAGAGCATGGAAACCACCACCGACATACAAACCAAATCCACATTCATGTCTTGTCAGGGGATCCAGTCGTATGTCATCAACTCTTGTTCTACTTCATCTTGAGTTAATAGTTGCATGGACCCTTCTGTTTCACAGCTAGAATTCTGGAAATCCTGACCCTCAGCCCATGGGTAGGACATCAGAATGGTTTCAAGGATGCTGTCAGAAGCCTGGACCCAAGCAGTAACGGACAAGCGGACAAGTGACCAACCCAGCGCCCTGCCGTGGGTTTCTCTCTTGCCGGTGGTTGAGTGTGGGGACTTTTAGGAAAGCATCCAAGTAAAGCAAAAATTATCTACAGATGACAGAAGATTTCAAATGACTGGGCTTCACTTATTACTGATAATATTCAAAAGTGTAAGATATGAAGAGTTCATGACAAGAATAACAAACAGACCAGGAATGTAGTTGTTCTTGTGGCTTGCAGCATGAGACAATAAAATCAGTCCCAAAGAGTTTCAGACAAAACATCCATCAACATAATGGTTTGCACTATATCAGAAACAATAGGTATCACATCTAATATAAAAATGAGTGAACATAATCCTTATAGAGAAAAATGTCTTCAGACATAACATAATCTGACACACTGTCTAATGAATATGCAAAGAATACATCAGCAATATCAAGGAAAGATGTTCTGTAGCCTGGAGTAGGTCCCAGATACCTGAACACTGAGGATTCACAGGTTAGTGAAGCCAATCCCCAGCTGAAAACCACTGGCCAAGAAAATGCCTGATCCATGTTGAAGAAGTAAAGTTGTGGAAAAAAAAAACTAACGTTTTAAACAGCAGCTGAAGCTGTGACTGATTGTACCACACTGTGGGTAATTTTCAGTCCAACTGGCCAGGATGCTGGCAAGTGGAAACACTTTGGACGTCAGAACTCTGTTCCTGGGGACTCCTGTTGCAGCAGGAGATTCTGGGACATTTGTGTTCAAAACATTTTACCCACACAAATTTAACCTAAGGAGGGCTGAGCCTCCCTTCTGATTTGACAGTGATCCCCATGAGAATTGTCAGTAGTAGGACACCAAATGAGCCTAATTATTTTCACAAGTCGGGAGAACGAGCTCCTTGTGATCTGCAGGGGCCCTCTGGGAAATCTTAAGACAGCTTTAGTTGCCAACATTAGTATTTACGATTTTATTTGGGGAAAGCAAAGTATCAGAAATTGTCAGGGTTCAATCCTGGGTTTCAGCACCAAAAATAGGATCATGGTTTACTAATAAGCAATACTTGGTGACATATTTAGCCAAAGGGGCCATAAAAAGTTTTAAAGAAATTACAGGGGTAACATGAATGTGAAGATCCTTAACTCTTTCATAAGTGAGTAACTGATATTTTCTTACATAATAAATGACACAATACAGTCAGTATAAGCCATAGAAGATTATTCTGGTCAGACACAGACTTTAATATCTAGGTGGTTTACACAGGAGGTAAAGAATACCCTTGCACAATCTCATGTGAAGAGCAAAGTAATAATCCTATTATTGTCATTTTAACAGATAGAAAACCAGGTGCTAGTTTTGCATCAATATAATATTCCATATTAGATTTTTAATTTTGTATTTGCCAATAAATCTTACAGTTAAACCTGTCAAACCTTAGCCAGCTTTGAGTATAAAAAATAAAATTCCCTTCTAATGAAACTTCCTAAAGTTTCTATATAACAATGCATCCTTTAAGGTAAAATTTGTCAAAATGACAAAATGAACACATTTACTAACAGGCCCAAATATATAGGTTTACAGCCTCTCTGAGACTACAAAACTAAGAAGTAAAAGTACATAGACTTAAATTATGGCTAATAATCAATATTTCAGTGTTCTATTTTACTTATAAATGATCTCTGCATCTAAAGAATGTCTGTTAATTAATAATTTAATACCAGTTCACTTTTAAGTTACAAAAAACTTTAAAAAAATCAGGATATTACCTTCAAGTTACTGTAATTACTATTGAAATAAAGTTTGTCAGGATAATGAATCAACTTTGGTTGAAGCGTAGTTTTGCATTTTCCATAATCTTAAATATTTATTAGAAGCAAAGCTGGGTTATTCAGCAAGTCCTATATAGGTATAGGAAGAACATATCGAAGTAGAGTCAAAATGTACACTGACATTGCACCTGACACTGGTAACTCAGAGAACACACAGTTTGTTTTCATTAAAACAATTGCAAACTCGCCTTATTTGCCAATGACCTGTTAACTTGAATTGTTAAAACATGCTCAAATTATTTTTAAAAAAAATAACTTTTTTCACATTCAAAGCATTATGTTTTCAGTTTCTTTAATTCCCAGGATTTTTAAAAGATTAATTTGTATAAGCACTTACTTGTATGCAATTTAATCAGAATAGAGCTTAATTAAGAGACTTTATAATCTACTTTGGTAAAACCTTTACTGGTGGCTCAGATGGTAAAAAATCTGCCTGCAGTGCAGAGACCTGAGTTTGATCCCTGGGTTGGGAAGATCCCCTGGAGAAGGGAAAGGTAACCCACCCCAGTATTCTTGCGTGGAGAATTCAACGGATAGAGGAGCCTGGTAGGTTACAGTCCATGAGGTCACAAAGAGTTAGACCGACTGAGCAATTAAAACTTCTCAGAGAGTAGGGAAATACCAATTCACACACAATGAAAAATAAAGGTCTTCCTGAGTTAGACATACAGATCTATAGACACAGAGGGAAAGATGACAGCTTTAACTCTGAAACTGCAGCCATGGATCAAGCATAAACACAGAACACACAAAATTGTTCACTTCCTGCTGGGCATGAAATTCTTAACTGATTTGGGCACAAAATAGACCAAGAGATCACCAAACAGTCAGATCACAAAACCAAAAGGATTCAGCAACCATAATCAAGCAAATACTCAAAAGGACCAAGCTCAAATTCACATCAGGCTCTGGATGGCGCAGGGTCCCGAGCGCAGGACCAGGAGTAAAACTCACCGTCACCGGGCGTCCCAGCAAACAAAGCACAGAGGACCCGGCAGCCTTGTTGTCGGGAGGAGAAAACGCAGATCCAAGACAAGGTCGGACCCATTGAAGCCAGGGCTCCAGCTGATTGAGGAGAAGGTTTACTCAAGCTGCTCTGATAGAGAGGTGCACTAGTGAGCAAGGTTCTAGCAGGAGGAAGGAAACCAGGAGTTTCTGGAAAGAAGAGAATCTGGGGGAAGGAGGAGGAGGCTGGTGTGGACTAAGGATGTGTGCTCGGCCCTTTCCCAGAATGTACCATGTGGGAAAACAGGGCTCAGGTGAAATTCAACATCGTCAACAGGAAGAAAGCAACTCGATCAGGGCATGTGGACAAAAAACCAACCAGTCAATCAAGGAAAGAAATGGGAGATTTCATTCTGGCCAAGTTGAGGCTTATAACCTGGGGACAGCAGCATCTCAGAAGCTCTGAGAACCATTCAGCCCATGAGAAGTCAAAGCACAGTTAAATTTTTGGGGCCAGACGCTGTATGTGAAATGATGTGTTACTGACAGTTTACATGATTCAAATCTGAGCATCACCTTGGTGGATCAATGTCACCCCTCACAAGATCAGGAAGGAACGTTCTCCTTAAGGAGGTGTCTCGTTGATGCTAGGAGAATGCTGCTCTCACGGTTGAGCAGGCATTTGTGCTGATGGCGAGGCCTGGGCCACGCGCAGCGCAGGTACACAGCACGCAATACATGGGGAGAGGGGGCAGGAGGCCGGAGAAGAGTTCTCTGTTTAAGCTTTGCTTGTTCGGCCATAAAATATGAATTTTCTTTCACAATTGATACAGCAATCAAATCTGTACCTGCTGACGGTAGTCCAGGGAAGTGAAGACTGACATGGAGCTGAACGGGTCTTTTCTGATTTTGTTACTGAACTCAAGTTCACGTGCCCAACGCACAGTGAGGCCAAACAAACCAAAACATCAGTGTTCGGAGCAGAGGAGGGTCTGTTGCAGGGCCAAGCAAGGAGAATGGTGGCACGTGCTCCCAAACTCGGGAACTCCCTGATGGTTTTTTCCGGGGAGAAATGTCTGTAGGCAAAACTGGGGGGAGGGTGGGCTGCAGGGTGTGTGACTTTGTTCCGATTGGCTGGTGGTGAGATAACAGGGCAGGGTTCCCGGCATCCTGTGCTCAGCCTGAAGCTACCTTCCTCCACCTGGGTGGGGATCTTAGTTCCTACAGGAGAATCCAGAGGTCCTGTCACAATATTCCTTCAGGAGGAACCAGGATCCTGCCCCACGACTGCACTACTGTTTCTTGATTGCTTCTCCTTTCTTTCTTCATTCTCTCCCCTTTCTGTTAAGAAACTGTTTTCATCTGCCCTTTGGAACTCAGGGAAGGTCTTTGGAGGTTGAATGAAGCCCATTTCCTGTATACAAATAAGGAACGGGGGACACAGAAAACATTTGTACCCTGGAGCCCCACAAGTTTCAACAAGACCAGATTTGCTTCCAAGATGGAAATAAAATCCCCTATAATTATCAATTTTACATAATGATTGGTAAATAAGTTTTTCCCTCAGCCTTGCAAAGTCTAGGAAGTGGGATCTATACTGTCTCGGCGTGCATGCTAAGTCGCTTCAGTCATGTCCAACTCTGCAACCCCATGGACTGTAGTCCGTCAGGCTCCTCTGTCGATGGGATTCTCCAGGCAAGCATACTGGAGTCGGTTGCCATGCTCTCCTCCAGGGGATCTTCCCAACTCAGGGATCGAAACTGTGTCTCATGTCTCCTGCATTGACAGGAGGGTCCTTTACCACTGGTGTTATAGCTATGCGTTCTGGGAAACAAACTCACTCAGAAGGACAATGCAGGTAGTGGAGTGCAGTTTATTACACCAGCGGGCCCAAGGCAGAGTCTTCTCTTAGCCAAGGACCCTGACCAGCATTTGTGAAAATCTTTTATATCTCAGGTGTAGGTGTCTGAACCCACCACCCCAAATTCCTTGAGACTTACATTAACGAAGGGTAAATACAATCACAATAACCCCATCATTCATGTGTTATAAGACTAGATAAACAGTGGACATTTATCAATAGGCCTGTGGTCATATCCTGATAAACATAATGGAATTTATGACTTTGTTCTGTTACAGAGATAATTAGCATATTCTTTTAGGCAACGGAGAGTCCAAGTACAAGTCCTGAGGCTCTTTTATCCAGGCGGTCTGGTTTTCCACTGGGATGCCATTTCTATAGACACCGGGCACAAAGTTCAGAGTCCATTGGGAGGGTGACCGTGCGTGTAGCCCAATGTTCGCAGCTTGGCCTGAGATGGAGTCCAGCTCTGTTTCCTCCTTCAGTGGCACCACCTGGGAAGCTACATACCGTTTCTATGTATTTTGAGTATTTATTTGCAAAGAAATTAAAACTTTTAGCCAGTAATCAACATTTATAAATAAGATTCAAATTTGTGTCTGGTCCCATGCAAACAGAATTGGCCTTGTGCCATGACTTTCACCATTTTTTCAAGTTTATCCTATTCATATTCTTCAATTTTTAATCATTTATTCTGGCCAAAGTGCTGAGGAACAGCCAACAATTCACGCAACACATTATCTGAATGCATTCCTTTCTGTCGTGATTGGATGGGGCTTACTTTCTATCATTAGTATTATTTCTGAGCAAAGAACATGTTAAAAATGCACCCAATAACCCATAATATGATTCATAATCCTTCTGGTTTCTTACTTTATAAGGAGTCATAGGATTAAAGAAAGTCATTTCAGTAACATTTAAATTTGCATTTTAAAAATGCTTGCCTGAAAAGAGGAAGCATTTTCTCACACAACCATAATTACACAACAAAAAAAAGAAAGCGGTAATCACAATGCCTTGCATTTAAACACCGCTTTCTTCAGAATTGTAAAGTCACAGGGATTCCAAGCTGAGAAGGACCTTGCAGAGGGAAAAATCAAGTTCAGCCTACCATTTATATGATAGGAAATTGAGGGCTAGAAAAAATTAAGTGACTTTTACTGGTTAACTTTGCCAGATAATGGCTGAGACCGCCTAAGATAAATGAACTTCTACAAGTCTTTTCTCGAGGAGTCATATAATTAAGCTGTGAATATTAGCACCTTAATTCTGAGTGACAGAGGAAATAAGTTAGAAATAATGACTATAATGCATTCAAGTTACAGAGTAGCAAAATGAGAACTCAGAATTCTTGCCTCTTTTCTAAACGCTGGGACTGATCCCCACTTGCAGTATTGAATTGTGTTGATTAGTTTTGTGCAAATTTACCGTTTGATTTTCTACGCCCTTACTCTCCATGTCACCCTTCACTTAAGGATTCACAGATGTGAGGACAGTGTGTATGTCTTTACTAATCACGATTTGGGAGACAGTATGAGAATATGGAATCAAAGACTGTCTATACATGTCTCTGTGGAGCCCTATACCAAGGTCACAGGTGTGGGGCCCTGCACCAAGGTCCCAGGACAAAATCTCCGGAACTGACCAAGCCACATAGCAACTGCTGCCATGAGCCTCCTGATTAAAACAGGCAGGTTCCCTAACCCTATATTAGGTAAAATACCCACCCTATGTATAGCATCCTAACCAATCACCTAATGCTCCCCTTCCAGTAGGAATTTTCTCCATCTTGAGGCTATAAAAATTGGCTACTAGTACTTTAACGGGGTCGGCTCTCCCTTGAGCCTGCCCAATATTCTAACAGCATCTCCCACTCTAATAAACTTCATTCTCTCATTCTGCTTCATATCTGGAATTTTTTTTCCCAACCCACGCACAGACCACGACAGTCTCCACATTATAGCAATGCTTCCTTAAAAATTCAGGAATCCTCATTCAGTTCAGTTGCTCAGTCGTGTCCGACTCTTTGCGACTCCATGAATCGCAGCACGCCAGGCCTCTCTGTCCATCACCAACTCCCGGAGTCCACCCAAACCCATGTCCATTGAGTTGGTGATGCCATCCAACCATCTCATCCTCTGCCGTCCCCTTCTCCTCCTGCCCTCAATCTTTCCCATCAGGGTCTTTCCAAATGAGTCAACTCTTCGCATCAGGTGGCCAAAGTATTGGAGTTTCAGCTTCAGTATCAGTCCTTCCAATGAACACCCAGGACTGATCTCCTTTAGGATAGACTGGTTGGATCTCCTTGCAGTCCAAGGGACTCTCAAGAGTCTTCTCCAACACCACAGTTCAAAAGCATCAATTCTTTGGTGCTCAGCTCTCTTTATAGTCCAACTCTCACATCCATACATAACCACTGGAAAAACCATAGCCTTGACTAGATGGACCTTTGTTGGCAAAGCTATGTCTCTGCTTTTTAATATGCTGTCTAGATTGGTCATAACTTTCCTTCCAAGGAGTAAGCGTCTTTTAATTTCATGGCTGCAATCACCATCAGCAGTGATTTTGGAGCCCAAGAAAATAAAGTCTGTCACTGTTTCCATTGTTTCCCCTTCTATTTGCAATGAAGTGATGGGACCGGATGCCATGATCTAAGTTTTCTGAATGTTGAGCTTTAAGCCAACTTTTTCACTCTCCTCTTTCACTTTCATCAAGAGGCTCTTTAGTTCTTCTTCACTTTCTGCCTAAGGGTGGTATCATCTGCATATCTGAGGTGATTGATATCTCCCGGCAATCTTGATTCCAGCTTGTGCTTCCTTCAGCCCAGTGTTTCTCATGATGTACTCTGCATATAAGTTAAATAAGCAGGGTGACAATATACAGCCTTGACGTACTCCTTTCCTATTTGGAACCAGTCTGTTGTTCCATGTCCAGTTCTAACTGTTGCTTCCTGACCTACATACAGGTTTCTCAAGAGGCAGGTCAGATGGTCTGGTATTCCCATCTCTTTAAGAATTTTCCACAGTTTATTGTGATCCACACAGTCAAAGGCTTTGGCATAGTCAATAAAGCAGAAATAGATGTTTTTCTGGAACTCTCTAGCTTTTTCGATGATCCAGCAGATGTTGACAATTTGATCTCTGGTTCCTCTGCCTTTTCTAAAGCGAAGGCTTAAACAGGGGTCAAATATGCAGAAACATCTGATATCAATCTTCATGTTCAAATCCCTTGCCTTCTTGTTTCATTTTGAGAGCCTGGGTAACAGACAATAACTATGGGATATGTATTTCCTGGGTAGCTAGAACGTTTTAGAACCAGAAGGAAGATCACTGGGGAGATTATTCTGCAGGAACCAAGCTGGATAGAGGCTTCCCTGGTGGCTCAGATGGTAAAGAATCTGCCTGCAATGCAGGAGAACTGAGTTCAGTCCATGGGTCAGGAAGATGCCCTGGAGAAGGGAATGGCAACCCGCTCCAGTATTCTTGCCTGGAAAAATCTGTGCACGAAGGAGGCTGGTAGGCTACACAGCCCATGGGTTTGCAAAAGAGTTGGACATGACTGAGTGACTAAGCACACATGCACACAAAACTGTGTGCATATGGTCTTACCAGTTGGTGTAGAAGTAAAGAGTCCACCTGCCAATGCAAGAGACGTGAGACACAGTTTCACTCCATGAATCAGGAAAGATTCCCTGGAGAAAGAAATGACAACCTACTCCAGTATTTTTGCCTGGAAAATTCTTTGGACAGAGGAGTCTGGCGGGCTACAGTCCATGTGGTCGCAAAAGATCAGGACATGACTGAACAGGCATGCACAAACAAAGCTGAATATGCCTGGGCATTCAGAAAGCAGACTTCCAAAAAGGAGTGGGAAGGCCCTAGGTTCCAGTCTCACAGAGGTCCTGCTGAGTCTCAAATGCCTTAGACTTAGAAACTAGTACAACTTGAAAAACAGGTAAAAGTCATAAAATATTTCTGGTTTGAAGAGTATATTAATTTTTAAAAATTATGTCAGCTTCCTCCTCCAGGAAAGCGTTAGTTGCTCAGTTTTGTCCAACTCTTTGTGACCCCTTGGACTGTAGCCCTCCAAGCTCCTCTGTCCATGGGATTTCCCAGGCAAGAATACAGGAGTGGGTTGCCATGCCCTCCTCCAGAGGATCTTCCCTACCTGGGGATCGAACTAAACACCAGAGGAAATGGTGTCTCCCTACAACCTTGCAGGCAAAGGCTGATAGGGGGCTGAGATGCCCCTCATGCAGCCTGGGACAAATGTCCACCACCCTGGCTGAGAAGTTGTCAAGGAACTCAAGTGGGAGCTGAGAGGTTCATACCCTTCACTGAAAAACATCTCCTACTCCTGCCTACATCACAGACTTAAATGTAAAATTATAAAACTCTTAGGAAAAAATAAAATCTTTGGCTTAACCTTTGGGTTAAGCGAAGAGTTCAGAAACGACACCAGAAGCAGCATCAATAGAAGGAAGCAGCATCAATAGAAGGAAAACGCCATAAACCGGCCATTTCACCAAAGTTCAAAACTTCTTCAAAAGACCCCATGCAGAGGGTGAGGAGACAGTTGACAGGGCGAGAGGCTGTCCTGGCAAACCAAGCATCCATATAGGACCAGCATCCAGCATCCTACAGAGCTGGGGTGACTCGAAGATCAGGAGGATGTTTCTAAACAAACAGGATGGAGCTGATACCTACAGAAGCCTCATCTTTCATAAACTGTCACCTTGGGAAATTATACAAACCTTGAGAAGTTACGTGCTTGGAACAGAGCTCAAAACATTTTGAAGCTCCTCTTTGGGAATTACCTTCAAAAACAGCTAACCATAAAGTCATGTCATTTCTCACAGAGAAGAACATCAGCCATTCATCAACCTTACCTGTCCCTCAGGACTTCCCTAGTGGTCCAGTGGTTAAGCATTTGCTTTGCAATGCCGGGGACTCAGGCTTCATCCCTGGCTGGGAACTAAGATCCCACATGACGCGAGGCACCTAAGCCTGCACGCCACAGCCAGAGAACTGCACCAAAACATACTGCCTGATGCAGACCCCGCGGTCTGCAACTGAGAGCTGATGCAGCCAAATAAATAGATGTATTTTTAAAAATTGTACTTGTCTCTCAAAAGACACTGCCAAGAACAGCCAGGGATTAGATATCACAGCGAATATATTGAAAAAGAGTAAAACCCTCCACAAAATAAAAAGAGCCATTTTTTTCCAACTCATATCTAATTCTCTAAGCTAATTTCTCTAAGGTAGAATTTCAAAAAAACATTAAGAAAAAGGCAAATAAACTCATATGAAAAAAGCGTGGTTAGAGAACACGAACAGATAATTCACGTAAAAGGAATGACTAGTGTGAAAAGAAGCTCAACGCACAGGTAATGAAGGATGCACTGAGAATTGGCTTTCTCCTCTCACCTCTGCACATCAGAAGCTTGGCAACACAGGCTCATGGATTCTGACACAGGCAACTTGGCAAGATTTATCAATATATGTAAGTACTGATGGTTTGTGGGCTTCCCTTGTGACTCAGCAGTAAAGAATCCACCTGCAGTGCAGGAGACGCGAGTTCGATCCCTGAGTAGGGAAGATTCCCCCGGAGGAGGGCATGGCAACCCACTCCAGTATTCTAGCCTGGAAAATCCCATCAACAGAGGAGCCTGGCTCACTATGGTCCATGGGGCTGCAAAGAGGCAGACACAACTGAAGTGACTGAGCACCCATACACGCACGCACACACTGCTGGTTGGCAAACCGGCCTGGGACACAGAGACCAGGGAGAGCCCGGGAAGAGGCAGGTGAACCAGGCCGTGGACAGCAGGGAACTTACAAGGCTGGTTTCTACGCCCACCCCGTGGAGTCTCCAAGTTTATCCAGAGGCCTCGGTGGGTCCAGGCATGGACTCCGAGTGAGTGATCTCAACCCCACGCCACTCCCCAAGGCTGCATCCCTGAACGTGGTCCCCTGGGTGGGCCCTGAGGCCAGAGCCCACTTCCAGGGGACAAGGGAGGGGTGAGGAGGCTGCGGAGCCTGGGATCGCCCCGGGCGGCTGGCAGGGCGGCTGGCGGGGCGGCCTGCAGTCACAGCCTCTCTGGGACGTGATGACCTCTTCCACAGACGCCCCTGACCCAGCAGCCACCCCACGGATCCATTTCCACGTGTGCCAAGGACCCGGGGGTAAGGTATTCTGGCACAACTTGTTGTAAAAGACTGGAAATAACCTACATGCCTCTCACCCACTATGGGACTGATAAATAAATCATGTCATATTGAAGAATATGGCAACCCACTCCAGTGTTCTTGCCGGGGAAATCCCACAGACAGAGGAGCCTGGCACGCTACTGTCCAAGGGGTTGCAAAGAGTCGGACACAATTGAGTGACTAACACGTTCACTTCTCTTTCACAAAAGAAAATTTTATGCGGGTGTTGTGAAAGGAGTGTGTTCCTCCAGCACTAATATATTGCTAAGTCTGTGGAGCTGCTTCTACGCTTTATGTTATGGAGACAAGCTTTACCGAGGGTGTTCAGGAGGGGAGAGTGTATTTATATGCTATCTATACATGCTGTCGTGGATATAAACAGTGTACACAGAAGCAAACGGTATATATATCTCTGGAAGGATATGCCAGAGACTGACGTCATGGCTGCCCCGAGGGGACTCAAGGCTGAGGATGGATAATGAAAAATGGTGCTTCGGCATCTGCGCATGCATGAGTACTGGGCTCTGGGCAGCCACACTCTTTGCTGAAATTCTCTTCTGGGCCTTACATCCTACGGCTCAGACCAGATTTCAGGCAACCTTTCCAAATGATGAGTTGTCACAAAAGTACTTTAAACAACGTCGCAACTTTTTGAATATTGTATATAATCTCCCTGAGTGACTACAAAGGTCACATCTGTAACTTTTACATTAATTTTTTTCAATTGCTTGTGTTCCTTTCATCTCCCCTCCGTATAAACACATAAATCATTGACATGGGGAAAGTCAGTTTTTCCATTTTTGGCTTTCAATTGTCGAGAGACTAAGTGACCATGGTAATATCTTTCAGTTTATTTCTCATAATAATAGGGCAGAAACTCAAAAAGATTATAACCGCTAAACATGATTTCATGCATTGCAAATTATACTCTAAGATTCAGAACTCTTTTATGATGTGCTCCTGTTTCTGTGAAAACCCAACTTTTCATGATTTTTCTGTCTGTATTACGGATTTAGTACTGTGGGCAGCACATTCTCACAAATCACTTTCTAAATATAAAACTACTAAAATTTAACTTAAATATGTTGCATTATTTCATTCAAAAAACATTAACGGAGTGCTTGCAAAATGCTACATGAAATTAATATTATCTACTCTCCCAAAAATGACAATGTAGAAAGAGAAATATCAATCAATAAATAAAACTAACAAAAAATTCCAAATAATAGTGCAACCTTATAGTGGTCCTGGTAATATAAATATTTTCCCACTCTTTATACTTTTATTTCCCTACTTCACATGCAATGGTTCTCCCGGCTCTGGGCAGCCGGGAGACTGCCTACTTAAGGATTGCCTACTACTGACTACTTAAGGATTGCCGGGTGCAGAAAGCCACTTAAATCAGCTCAAGTAAAACTGAATTTTCTGAGCAAACATAAAATAATCTCCTAGAAACAAAGTCTGTAATACAGCTGGACACTTGGGAGGTGGACATGTCTTTAAAACAAATCTCTATGTTCTTTCACTCTGCATCAGGCAGCCTGGGATGACCAAGGTGTCCCGAAGGGTTATTCCAGAAATTGATATTTGAGTCAATTGTTCATATAAATATTTAAAAGGTATTATATGAACTCATACTTCCTCATTTGTAACTTTTCAGTAGCTATTGGTTATCCTCAGTGTGAACCTCAGAGTCCTAAATTTTAATGACCTTCCCTCTCTTCACCTACCCATCTTTATTCCATGACATTCCCCATCCCCCCAGTCCATACCCCCCCTTAATTCCCAGACATTTCTCATCCTGTAGTTGTTCTTTGAACTGTTATCACTTTAACATCATATAAATTATACTGAAATACTTTTTCTTTTATATTTTTAAAAACACTTGCGGTCACGTCTGTCTGACTGTGATGGGGAGGTAGGGGGGACGTGGCACCAGAAGCCTGCCTCCTGCCTCCACACGCACCATCTTTCTCCATCTCCGTGAAATCAGATCAGGGAAGATCTCACACCCAGTCATCCAAAATGAAAGTGGTTGATAAAGTTTCCATTTCATTTACCTCTCCCAGCGGTATTTGCATTTGATCATGAATCAGAGCTTTAAAATAAAGTTAAAACGTTAGACTGATAGCATTGCCATCATCAGCCAAGAGAAAATTGATATTATTGGCAAGGCAGGAGAGGACCCCTCGGTGCCTCCTAGTTCAAACCATATTCTGCCTTCATAAAAGGCTGACCTTAGCTGCACTCTGGTTGTCAAGAAAGTATATATCACACAGATGAATAAACTGAATTTCTCATAAAGCTGGCTATTATTGCATCTGCCAAGACAGGACTTCAGAGTTACTCATCAACACACATTTCAAATGAATTTCCACACTAGGCCACCGATGATTCAATAATTTTTGTTGAACAGTGTTTGAAATTTTGCTCTTATCTATATTTTTTATAATACTCAACAGACAACAAATTGCCTGCCTCTGAGAAAAGAATAATCTGGCACTTTAAAGAAGTTGCGAGGTGCACGTTAGAACAAAAACCATCCACCCCAGTGTGCCAGGCACACACAGCTCTGGGTCCTCCTCAAGTACCTTATCATTCAGCTTTTCCAAATGCAATTTTTTAAAAGCATCCAGATGTCTATCCTAAAGGCAATTATTTTCTTAAAGTTCATAGAGAGTCAGAGACAAAGGAAAAATACATTTTAACATTTGTATATTTGTCCCCCGGCAATAGAAGTTAAACATTAAATTCCACTACGACTCTAAAAGCAGTAGGGAAAAAGGGACCATGGATAACTTTAGTCAAAGACTTCAGAAAATCTATGTCACTCAAGAAAGCCTACACAGATTCTCACATTTTCTTCTGAGACATAGTCAGTGACTCTCTGGGGATCAGCAGATCGCTCCTTGCCTAGGCTAGCATGTCCAGGTTTTCCATCAAACGTTAACCTAGGTGTGGCTATAAAGATATTACGTAGACATGATTAATGGGTTTCCCATGTGGTGCTGTGGTAAAGAACCTGCCTGCCAATGCAGGTAGAAGTAAGAGACTCAGGTTCAATTCCTGGGTTGGGAAGCTCCCCTGGAGGAGGACACAGCAACCCATTCCGGTATTCTTGCCTGGAGAATCCCGTGGACAGAAGTCTGGCGGGCTACAGTCCATAGGGTCACAGAGAGTTGGACATGACTGAAGCAACTTAGCAGGCATGCAGACATGATTAATATCTTCAATCAGTCGACTTTAAGGAGATTGAGTGAGTGAGTGAGTGAGTGAGTGAGTGAAGTCGCTCAGTCGTGTCCAACTCTTTGCGACCCCATGGACTGTAGCCTACCAGGCTCCTCTGTCCATGGGATTTTCCAGGCAAGAATACTGGAGTGGGTTGCCATTTCCTTTTCCAGGAGATGCTCCCCACCCAGGGATCGAACCTGGGTCTCCCACATTGTAGACAGATGCTTTACCGTCTGAGCCACCAAAGAAGTCTCTTTAAGGAGATTACCCTTGTTGATATGGGTGGACCTCATCCAGTCATTTAGAAGCCTTCAGATCAAAAACTGAGGTTTATTGGAGAAAAAGGAATTTTGTCTCCAGACCATCAGCTTTTGCCTGCTGGCCTGGAGACTTATCAGTGCCCACAGTCTTGTGACTCAGTCCTTGAAAGAAATCTCTTTATAGGTGACAGATCAATCCATCCATAGATAAATACCTCCACCTCTAATTGATTAGCTTTCTCTGGAGAACCCTGACTAATGCACTTTCCCATGCTATTTCGCTGTTCAGTCACTCAGTAGTATCCAACTCTTTGAGACCCCATGGACTGCAGCACACCAGACTTCCTTGTTCTTCACCATCTCCTGGAGTTTGCTCAAACTCCTGTCCACTGATTCGGTGATGACATCCAACCATCTCATCCTCTGTTGTCCCCTTCTCTTCCTGCCTTCAATCTTTCCCAGCTTCAGGGTTTTTTCCAGTGAGTCAGCTCTTCACATCAGATGGACAACGTATTGCAGCTTCAGCTTCAACATCAGCCCTTCCAATGAATATTCAGGACTGATTTCCTTTAAGATTGACTGGTTTGATCTCCTTGCAATCCAAGGGATTCTCAAGAGTCTTCTCCAACACCACAGTTCAAAAGCATCAATTCTTCAGCACCTAGTCTTCTTTATGGTCCAATTCTCACATCCATACATGACTACTAGAAAGCCATAGCTTTGACTATACAGACATTTGCCAGCAAAGTACTGCCTCTGCTTTTTAATATGCTGTCTAGGTTGGTCATGGATTTTTCTTCTAAGGAGCAAGGGTCTTTTAATTTTATGGCTGCAGTCACCATCTGCAGTGATTTTGGAACCAAAGAAAATAAAGTTTGTCCATGTTTCCATTGTTTCCCCGTCTATTTGCCATGAAGTAGGAAATGGCAACCCACTCCAGTGTTCTTGCCTGGAGAATCCCAGGGAAGGGGGAGCCTGGTGGGCTGCCGTCTATGGGGTCGCACAGAGTCGGACATGACTGAAGCAACTTAACAGCAGCAGCAGCAGCAGCAGCAGCAGCAGATGGATGCTATGATCTTAGTTTTTTGAATGTTCAGTTTTAAGCCAACTTTTTCACTCTCCTCTTTGACCTTCATCAACAGGCTCTTTAGTTCTTCTTCACTTTCTGCCATAACGGTGGTGTCATCTGCATATCTGAGGTTTTTGATATTTCTGCTGGCAATCTTGATTCCAACTTGTGCTTCATCCAGCCCGGCATTTTTCATGATGTACTCTGCATATAAGCTAAATAAGCAGGGTGACAATATACAGCGTTGGCATACTCCTTGGAACCAGTCCGTTGCTCCATGTCCAGTTCTAATTGTTGCTTCTTGACCTTGAAGTGAAAATATCTCCTGCCGTATCAATAAACAAGAAATATCACAGCCATCAGCTATTTCTGTCCTCCAAATGTGACTGTGGGTTCCCAAAAATGCAATCCAGAGGATGCCGCTAACCCCCACGGTGATTGCTGAGGAGCTGGGGGAATGCAGATCACTACATCTGACAGTCCTTAAGCTGAGCAAGGAGACAGGATTGGCCCCAGATAGCTGAGGTGCATTTGAAAGGAGTGAATTCGGTGAGCCCAGAGGCTTGCGTCTTCCCATACACAGAACACTAAATTCCTTAACTTGGTATCTGATCTTTGATGTTCAGACTGCCTGTTCCCTTTGATGCAAACTTGCATATAGCCTGACTCCCCTTCCTGCTTCCTTGGAGCAGTTTTCTCAGGGCTACTGAGACACTGTCTCCCAGGCTTGGAGTCCTAAACATTCCCACCAAATAAAGTAACTCTCTACTTTCAGGCTGTGACTATACTTTTTACCAGACACCAACTAGCGTCACAAACTTTAAAGAGGTGGCAGAGTTGAAAGGCAGAAGGAAGCCTCATTCAGTAAATTCTCCTGGATTCCACTTATCTTGCACAACTTAGCCAGAACCTCCAAATACAAAATCCTTTCCCCATAACTGGTGGTGGGTGGCGTGTGTTCTATAAAACATACCCAGAAGCGGTGGTTTTCCCTGGAGGCTGATAGGGTATCTAAAGTGTCATAACCGCTAGTCCCATGTCACATGGTCTCTGAAGACTGAGGTTGTAGGAACACTAGACCCTGGGTCCAGGGAGACACATAAACGTGTGGAGGAGGAGGTACCAACAAGGGGGGTTCGGACCCTCATTTTTCATCAGTGCTTTACCTGCCAGGACCCCAGAGCTGTCAGGGGCAGGTACTCAGGAGTGATGGGGCAAACTCTCTCCTGATCGCAGAGAGGCAGCTCTGTGCAGTGGGTGAGGTGAGAGCTTAATTCCCTGCCCAGGAATTGAACCTGGGAAGCCTGGGTGAAAGCCAAGAATTCTGGCCACCAGACCAGCAAGGGCTAGAGGCTAGTTTGCTCCCAGTGACAAATGCAGTTTTCACGGAGGCCAAAGCTGTAAATGCAGGTACAGTTTATTATTAGAGACCCAGCATTCAGCAAGCAGGAGTGCGCACAGGCATTTTGTTTAGATGAGACGGCAGCAAGGCAGAGATGACGCTCAGAGAGGAAGGGCATGGGCATCCTGCCCAGCGCGGAGGAGCGCGGAGAAGAGGCGGTTAAGTCATTTACAGTCATCAGTTCTTCCAGGTCTTTGTTGACCTTTTGCCAATTATTTGGTTTCTTTTTCCACACCTGACCTAACCTGGATCCCTCCCCAACACGTGTGCACAACTTTTTTCAAAGATGGGTTCCAGCCCAGAGGCCTGTGGGGTCACATATGCGTGGTGCCCCCTCCATTTTGACCCCTCAGGAGCCTTCCTGTGCATGTGAAATGTCTCTGTTGCCCCAACGATGGGAGATATATGACCTCCTGATCCTTTTCTCAAAGTTTAGCCTCTCTCTGTTCCTTCCATGTTGTTGCTGTTTAGTTGCTCAATCGTGTCTGACTCTTAGCGACCCCATGGGCTGCAGCACACCAGGCTTCCCTGTCCTTCACCATCTCCTGGAGTTTGCTCAAACTCCTGTCCACTGAGTCGGTGATGCCATCCAACCGTCTCATCCTCTGTCATCCCCTTCTCCTCCTGCCCTCAATCTTTCCCAGCATCCTACCATGACTGTTATCTTCAAAGTGTCCTCAGGAGACAAAGCCTGGCTATTTACCCTGTTCCTGCTGTTACTTCCCTTTCAATGAGCAGACAGGAGGCTAGTTGTAAATACCTATCCTGGAGCCCACCTAGCCCATTTCAGGAAGTGCAAACAGGAGGCTGGCTTTAACTGTCAAGCCTGAAGCCCATCTTTTCTTGCCTCAGGAAATGTAAGCAGGAGGCCAGCTGCAAACGCCTGGCCTGCATCTGTCTCTTGCCTTACTCCTACACCTGCACCTCACTGAACATTCCTGGTCCGGCGCTCTGTTTCTTAAAAAGTGAAAGTCTCTCAGTCGTGTCTGACTCTCTGTGGCCCCATGGACTATACAGTCCATGGAATTCTCCAGGAGTGGGTAGCCTTTCCCTTCTCCAACCCAGGGATCGAATCCAGGTCTCCCGCATTGCAGGCAGATTCTTTACCAGCTGAGCCACGGGGAAGCCCTTCTTAAAAAGGACTGCCAAATTTTATAGGCTTTGGGCCTCATCAACCTTAGGGACACCCTTGTGCCCATAAGCGCAAAGAAAATTAAAGGGCAGATGTTCATTTTAGAAGTTTACTGTCTTTGGTTGGTGCTGGTTTAGTGGATCAGTCGTGTCCGACTCTTTGTGACCCTGTGAACTGTAGCCCACCAGGTTCCTCTGTCTTTGGGATTTCCCTGGGAGCAATATTGGAATGGGTTGCCATTTCTTCCTCCAAAGGATCTTCCCAACCCAGAGACTGAACCTGCATCTCCTGCTTTGCAGGCAGTCTCCTGCATTACAAGCTGATCCTTTACCAATTGAGCGACTAGGGAAGCCAAGAAATACTTTCAAATGTGAACATAGATAACAAGGGATCCTTCCTTCTGGACGATTCCAACCAGTGTTCAAGTATGCTGTCCTTTCTCTCATCCTAAAATATAACCCTTTCTTTCTTCCCCTTTACACAAACTCCCAGAGGGGGTGCCAGTCCCCACTGTGGTCAGCCCTGGGTTTGGGGAAGGTGCAGCGACCCTCGCCCTGCCCTAAAGGCCTATCCCCTGGGCAGCCCTCCAACCACCCCTTCTCCAGAGTCCCCTCCCAGACATCCTTCCCGCCCCCGGCCGGTCCCCGCTCAGCCTGGTCTTCATCCTGGTGGGGTGAGTTCTCAGATCCTTTGTTCTCCAGCTTATTCCCAGCCCAAGTGACCTCAGCCAGTCTCCAGATTCATGAGGCACCCACAGAAGGGACAACCCCCCTCCCCCAAACTGTATGTCCCACCCTGACCTGTGACTCAAACACAAGCACCCACGTCTGCTTGGACACCTAAGAAGCACAAGCGAAAGACAGTGTCTGACTTCCCTCCCTTCGAGGCGACATCACCCTTCCCGCTGCTCAGACCAGGTCACCCTGGCCCTCCTGTTACACCAGTCCATGTGCTCCCTACACACAGTGAGGCCAGACAAACCAAAACATTGGAGTTTGGAGTGGAGAGAGGTTTACTGCTGGGTCATGCAAGGAGACGGGTGACTCAAGCCCTAAAGAGCCTCCAGCTCCCTAAAAGGGTTTCAGCAAAGCATTTTTAAAAGCCAGTAAAGTGTGTGTGTGCGGGGTGGGGGGTGGTCTCATGGTTTGTGCTCAGATAGGCACAAACCTCTGCTTGGCTGATGGTGGGGTCACAGGGGTTGAGCTCAGTCCTCAGGCTCCAGGAGGCCTGGGGCTGTGTGCTCACTGTCATCCAGCAGTTACGATCTCCCATTTGGTGGGGGATTTTCACGTCTGGGAAACCGCTCAGGCGATATGCATCAGACACTATTATCATCCTTCTGAGAGGAGCTGAGCAGAGGCCGTGGGGGAGGGTTTGTCCCCGGAAGGCCCACCGGGTCCTGCTCCTCCCTTGCCCTCACCCCACCGCCTGTCTCTCAGCCTGTCCCTGCTCTGCCTGAAGGAACACCCCACACCCAGCATCTGTCATCATCGGCCAGTCTCCACCCTGGACCGCCGCACTGGTTTCTAACTGGCTTCCTGCTTCTGCTTCTCCCCACTCCAGTCTCCCTCCAAACGTCATCTCCCTGAGTGGCCACAGTGGATGGTGAGGCCCTCTGTGTGCCTGCTCCCTGCCCCCTGCCCGATTCGAATCTGGGACGATGGGCACCAAGGAGACGAGTCTTCGCAGGGGGCTGGGGGGGCTGGTGCCTCGGAGCTTCACTGAGTCCCCAGTACCCAGCTGAGACCCAGCAGGGGCCTGGGAGCTGCAGGGGCCGTCCATCGGGGACCTCCCTGCTGTCTCATCCCGTCCCTCAGAGCTGCCGTGAGGATCGGGGCTAAGGCAGGAGTTCCCTCCATGTCGCCGGTAGCAGGTAATGTCAACACCAGGGACCAGTGGCCGCGCCGCCCCGCCTCCCAGCGCAGGCCCTGCTGGACCCGCATCGGCTCCGGAGGCAGTCTGCATCAGCCCCACTGGCTTGGGGCAGCTCTGTCCCTGCCACACGTGTCACACGTGCGTGCTCGGCACATGCTGCCCCGTCCTGGCTCCTCCGTCCTCACCCCCTCTGTCAGGCCAAGCCCTACAGCCATCAGGCCGCTCCGCTCAGAAAGCCTCAGACCCCCACCGCCCCACCTCCTCTGGGGGCACTGCCCTCCTCGGCGCTCAGCCCCTCTGATCTCCTCCTTTGGCTTTAAGGACACAGCTGATTTGAGTGCATCATAAATAGTTCTGAAAACATAAAAGCGAATGAAGGGGTGAAATGCTTGATCCATAGCTGTTGCTCAGTGAGACGCTGTCCTTCCTGGAGAAGGAGCCCGTGCTGATCTCCTAGGGGCGAAGAAGCTGCAGGCTGGCCGGCGGCCCCCGCCCCTCACCCCTCATCACCCTGGGGCCCCGCCTTCCATCTGTCATTCTGACCAGCCTTCCAGGCACCACGAGGCACCTCGACTTCCCAACCAGGTGGAGCAAGGCCATGGAGTCTCTGTGCTCCCCGATTCGGGCTCAGGAGTTTGGGAAGCACACGGAGAGGATGGCTGCTTCCTGCTCTGTGAGGCCTGGGAGCTCAGCCAGGGGGACCCAGAGGCCAAGGGGACCCAGGCTGGGTGTCCTGCTGAAGGCGCTGGCGTGTCCCTCGGGTGCCCTCAGAGGACAGAGGCTGGGCTCCGAGAACGCTGGCCCAGGAGAGGGATGCACACGGGCTCAGCATCGCTGGGACCTCACCCCAGAGGTGCAGAGCCTGACTCCTAGGGTGGGACATCACAGGGGTGCACCAGGATCAAAGGCAGGGACACACATCGCCTCTTCTCCATGGGACTGGCGACAAAGTCACAATGGAAGGAGAACGTGGGTTTTGTGGGTTTGCAATGGCTGGGGGCCAGCTGTGGAAAATATACCTGCCACACGGACGCACAGCTCATAAAGCATCTCCCCGTCAGCGCGCATGAGCCCCAAGAGCGCAACAGGGTGTTGAAAACATGCCATTCAAGGTTGAGATCTCACCGGAGAACAGAAACTCTAGAAGCAATTAGAGTGGGAGGATGATACCTATTGTGTGTGTACACATTTCCTTCAAAAATACACTGAATCCAGAATATCCTTCTGTAATTCAAGAGTGACTGGGTCTTATGGAAAGCAGTTTGCTTTTATTTTTATTAATAAAATTAAGGAGCTATAGTTAAAGAAAAATGCTAGATACATATGTATATATATACACATTTTTTGTATAAATACAAAATCAACAAATTGATGGTAGAAAAAGGCATGAAAGATTTTTGTTTGTTTTTTCCCACACAACCAAAGTTGTACAAACCTCCTTGCCTTTTTTTTTCTTGGATGAAAGAAGTGAAGTGACAGGTGGCTTGTGTGTGTGTGTGTGCATGTAGTCAAGAGATCTCTCTCGAATGTTTTCCTTGTTAACGTAACTTTTCATGTTGCACATTGTGGAATTCATGCACCTAATTTTCTGGCACCCACAGCTACAGTGGAGTCTGTTCGGTTATTAACTGGAATTTACGGCAGAACCATCAAGCCTCAATAGTGTACAAGTAGATTATCTACTTTGTGGCTATTGCCAGCAAATGTTCATTACAAACCAGAGATGAAAGTGATTTCAGGTCTTTCCTAAGCAAAAATACAATTCCAAAGATACATCTGTTGATGAAGGGAATTTTTTAAAAACTCATGCAGTCTGGTCTCCTGGACATTAGTTAGATTAATTTCCTAACTTCCTTCAGTTTGGGTAATTTGGAGATTTAACTGGACTGAATAAGAATGTACTGAGTGCGCACCATGCAGTAAACTTTGTGCTCCCTGCTCCAGCATGAAATGCTGAAGGCTGCTTGCTCTCATTATATGAAGAGCAGTGGGAGATAGGCAGAGTGGTCATATAACTTGCTCAGAAATATCAGAGACAATGAGGTTTGGATAGTTTACCTTTTACCTGTCAAAAGACCTATTTCAATTTTATTGAAATGAATAACATGAACCTCTGTCATTGTGCTCACAGATGCAAGACCATTTTCATGTGAAGTGTGACCCCACATCCCCAGGGGGAAGCGCCCCCCTCTGTCTCCTTCATGCTGGTTCTTCCTGCCCATTCATCACTTTATCGTGTTCCTTGAAGTTCCCATGAATCAGGGGGCATTACATCCCCCAAATACATGCATGGTGGGATTTTATAAACACTATTAGGACAGTTTTAACTGGAACTTGGCAGGTCTGCCATTTGCAGAGATGGCTGCTGGCATCTGTGAAGTTTCTACACAGCAGGAAGCAGGGCAAACACTGCTGTTTTCCTGTGGCCTGGACTCCCTGGTGTCCAGCCTTCACTGACCTCTGCAGTTCAGAAGCCTGTCTTTCTGTTTCCTGGTCACCCCAGGAAGACATCTGGGGGGAGAAGATGAGATGTGGTTTGTGATGCTAAAGTGAAAGTCAGTCAGTTGTGTCCAGCTCTTTGCAACCCCATGGACTGTAGCCCAGCAGGCTCCTCTGTCCATGGAATTCTCCAGGCAAGAATACTGGAGAGGGTTTCCATTCCCTTCTCCAGGGGATCTTCCAGACCCAGGGATCAAATCGGGGTCTCCTGCATTGTAGGTGGATTCTTCACCATCTGAGCCACCTAAAACCGTTTTCCACGTGGAACCCAGTATACATGGGGGGGCAGTTTAAGAGTGACTGGAGTCAGGGAGCTTCCGGGGTCAGTCTGCCCTGAGAGTCCCTGGATTCCTCCGGCTCCTCTACCGCACCCAGCCGCCCTCTACTGCAAGGAGGGAAGGCCCCCCAGAAAACCGGAAACAGGCAAACTTCACCTTCCGCACAGGCAGCGTCGCTGTTCAGCTGTTTTCCTGACCTCCCCTCTCCAACAACAGAAACCACCAGACGAATGTTTTCAGAGGAAAGAAGCAAATAATTCTGCGATGGTGGACTCTGTTTTCTGTTGGCATTCAACCCTGGAACGTGGTTCACAGACCCCCGGTTTGTGAGGGCTGGCTAGGTTGGCATCACCAACCCTGGAACGTGGTTCACAGACCCCCGGTTTGTGAGGGCTGGCTAGGGCAGGTGGCCCTGAAGCCACTCTGGGAGCTGGCTCCGCGGGGCTCCCCCGGGCGGCGGCGCAGGTGGCAGCAGGTGGTACCCGGGCGGCCACTCTGCGAGGGGTGGGCGCGGGTGTAGACGCCGATCCGGAGCGGCGGGGGTGTCCCCGACGGGTGTCCAGCTGTGGGCAAGGCCGGGCCGGGTGGCCGGGGTCGCGGGCAGAGCGTGAGAGGCGCTCGGGATGGAGTTTTGGATGGGAGGTGGCAAAGGTCAAGGAGGCCACCCTGGGCGGTGCGGGACCGCTGCCGGGGCGAGCTTTAGGGCAGGCCGGGGTCCCCGCCGCTTAACGTGCTCCGTAAGGATTTGTCTGGAGCTCACCGCAGGCTCCTGCCTGCCCCCTCCCCCAGCCCGGGCCAAAACCAGTTTCCCTTTGAGCGCCGCCGAGGGCGGCGACGGGCGACTCTCCGGGCTTCCGCCTTCCGGAGGCCTGGCCCGGCTCCGCCGCGCCTCCGCGCCCACCTGCGCCCACCTGCGCGCCTGGCGCGCGGGTGTGAAGCCCCCGGGGCCCGGGGACTGGCCGGGCGTCCCGAGGGTGCCGCTGCTCTGCACGATTCCCGGGCACCCGGAGGCCCTGGCCCCTCCGGACTGCTGGGGGCACTGTCTCCTTTCTCCCAGGGTCTCCTTTCTCCTCTCCTTTCGGAAGGCAGAGGGGGATTTGGAGAAGCCTTAGAGTTTCTCTGCGGATCTCAGTGGGACTCTGGCAGGAAACAGGCGCCTTTAGGTCCTGGTTCTCTGTTTTCCTGTCGGACTGGGTGAGAATCTGCACTGCGAGTTCAGTTTACCTCTGCGGCCACGGCTGGAGTGTGTCTGGGGAGACGCAGATCCGGTTCGGGGGCGCTGGCTGTTCTGACGGGGACTCCACACCTGGCCTGGAGAGATTCTCCGAGGAAGGGCGCTTTAGGGTGTGTCCTATTTAAGACCTGTGGCTTTTGGACAAGACCCCCAGCTCAGGGAAACGGTTTGCAGAGTGTGGCCCAGGAGTCTGGGACACCCCCAGTCGGGCTCAGTCCTGCCCCCTGCTCCCTGGCAGAGCCACGCTGGAGTGCTGGGGGCCTTCGTGGTCGTGGGGAGCTGAGTGGGGTGCAGACCCAGCGGAGCCAGGACCGAGCAGCCCTTCAGGAAGGGATGGGCTGAGTGGTCAGCCCTGGGCGGCAGCCTCACAGCTGTGTTTCTCCCAGTTCAGGGGAGGGGCCGTCAGTCCTATTTTTTTTTTTTTTCTCCAAATGGGATAAACCAAAACCTGAAAGGAGGGAATCCAGTTAAAAATTATGTAAAATGGTGGCTAATAGTAGCTCCCAATGGTTTAACTGTTCCGAAATGACTACCTTTACTAACTCAGCGTTAAACAAAAGCTATTTGATTCAAATTGACTTTAAAACTCTTTCCAAAGTATTCCATTTCTGCCCAAAGACAAGAACACTTTGAGTCACTTGTGCTGTGATTTGGTGTTGACTCGCTCCTGCCTGGCTCGGGTCAGGAATGGCTCTGGCCACATGCCCTGAGGAAAGGCATCTGTGAACGTGGAAAAGGGCAGAGACCAAGCTTTCTGGTGACTTTTCTTTTTCCTCCTGAATTTTTGAACATTAATGGGAGGCTATGTTGTCTGACTTTTAGTTTCTCTCTCGAGTCTTTAAGAAGCTAATACTGGATCAGCAGCTGTCCCTGGGCCTTTTCCCCCAGGTATCCAGGTAGCGTTTCTGACCACTTCCCAGTGGCCAGGCTGTCACTGCATTAACAGGTGTGTTACCCTGGGATGCCCTCAATTGATGTACCTACCCTATTAAAACCCTTATTTTCACTGAGTAGGAAACCAAGGCTCAGAGACACCCAGGGACACCCAGAACTCAGTTCCAGAAATCTGCCACCAGCTCCTGTTGCTGCCCTGCAGGGCAAAGAGGGCACCCTGCAACCCCCACAGAGCTGCCTTCCTCTTCTCTGTCTTTAAAATTCCACCGCCAAAGAGTGGCTGCACCCAGCCAAGCATGCTTCCTCCTCAGGATGGGGGGACTGGAAGGCTGCTGTCACGTCTCTGTTAGTCACCTTCTCCCTAACTTCCTCAGTAAAGTTGTCAATAAAGAGGGCAAGACAGTTCTCTAATTCCTCAGCACGGTTTTTAGTAAGTCATCACTAAGCAGTGAATCACTTCCACTGGTCCTTTAGAGCCACCGAAGGAAGCTTAAATCAGCCTGAGCTTGGGGGCCCCAGGAGGTGGGTTTAATCAACAGTAAGCACACAGTAATTTAACCAACAGTAATTATAATGATGCTGAAGCTCCAGGATTTTGGTCATCTGATGAGAACAGACGACTGATTGGAAAAGACCCTGATGCTGTTAAAGACTGAGGGTAGGAGGAGAAGGGGACGACAGAGGATGAGATGGTTGGATGGCATCACCGACTTAATGGACTTGAGTTTGAGCAAGCTCCAGGAGATGGTGAAAGACAGGGAGGCCTGGTGTGCTGCAGTCCATGGGGTCACAGAGAATCGGACATGACTGAGCGACTGAACAACGACAACAACAATTATACATGGGGAGACCCTGCTGGTCTCACGCCACAGAGATGCGCGGTGAGCACAGTTCAGATGTCCTCCGAAATGAGTGGCCTTAGGCTTCAGCCAGAGAAACGGAACCAGCAGAGACACACACGCGTGAGTTAGCGTGAAGAACCGGGCCAGAGAGGCCTGCAGGCCGCAGGCTGGAGCTCTCGGGTGTGAGCTGAGCCCCCCCCAGAGAAAGAGCCGCCCTCATGTCACAGCCAGGAATGGATAACCAGCAATGCATGTTATGAAGCTTTCAGCAGTGTCTGAGAGTCAATAACTGTTAAAAATTCATGAATATGGATCAGAACTCTGAGCATCGCTGAGTAAGTGTGAGGCTCTGTTATAATAATAATAAAAAAGATGGATGCCCAGAGAGTGAAGACAGACAGACTCCGGTGAAGTATCTGGAATGTACCAAACCTTCTAAGACTCAGCAATATGAAACAAACCACCAGAGGAGAAGTAACTGAGCAGGCTGGCCCAGAAGAGAAAGCCCGGGGGGCTAGGAAAATGGGAAGGGATGTTTAACCCACTAGTTCTCAGAGGCAGAAATCACATCAATGGGATAGCTTTTCATACCCATCTGTAAAGATCTTACAGTCTATGCCAAGTATTGAGGAAGATAAGGAGAACTGAGAGCTCACGTGGTTGTGAGTAGGAGCATAAATAAAAGCAGATGCTTTAGACAAGAATCCAGAAAAGCTGAAGACAGACGTTCCCTGTGACCTGGTGATTTCAGTTCTAAGTGCACCCTCGAGGGAGAACCTGGGCTCAGTGCACAGGGCGCACACAGAGGTTACTCCCAGAAGCAATTTTTAAAATACATATGTATATTTTTTTTATTTGTCTGTGCCGAATCTTAGTTGCTGCAGGCAGGACTTTTAGCTGTGGCATGTGGGGTCTAGTTCCCTGATCAGGGATTGAACCCAGGCCCCCTGCATTGAGAGTGCAGAGTCTCAGCCACTGGACTGCCAGCGAAGGCCCCTGGAAGCACTTTTAAAAACCTTGTATTTTGATATCACTGTAGATTCACATGCAACTGGGAGAAATAATACAGCTCCACATATGCTTCATAACATCTTGCAAAACTATAGAAGATATCGTAACCAGGAAATTAACGTTGGAACGACCGATCAGAGGGGTTGAGATGTCAGATTTCACCAAGTGACGTGCTCCCATGCGTCTGTGTGTAGTTCTGTGTAATTTTTTCGCACATGGATCATCGCGTGACCACCCACGAAGGTGGGACCGTTCCATCACAAGGTCC
Source organism: Okapia johnstoni (assembly GCA_024291935.2). NCBI lineage: Eukaryota > Metazoa > Chordata > Mammalia > Artiodactyla > Giraffidae > Okapia > Okapia johnstoni. Next base: position 76,069,825 of record CM044309.1, read on the forward strand.
GCAGGCTGCCCGTTGGGGCCACAGCCAACTTCCCCTTCCTCCACCCTACGCCCTTCACAACCACAGCTCTGTTCCCCATTTTCTGTAATTCATCATTTGACAATGCTGTTTAGGCGGAGTCATACAATATGCCCCCTTCTCTTTGACTGACTTTTTTCACGAAGTGCAGTTCTCTCAAGATCTCGCCAAGTCGTTCAGTGTCTGGACAGCTTGTTCTTCTTTATTGCTGAGTAGCATTCTGTGGAATGGATGCCCCCCATCTGCTGCTCCCGTAGTGGTTTCATTTTAACCACCCACCCTTCGAGGGTTTCCAGCTTGTGGCTATTTGAGGGCAGCTGCTCTGACGTACAGGTTTTTGTGAGAACACGGTTTTTGCTTCTCTGGGGTAAATGCCATTGCTGAGTCATACAGCGAATGCGTGTTCCAGTTCACAAGACTCTGCGCTCTTTTTTCCCAGAAAGTCTGCACCGTTTACATCCCACCGGCCAGGTGTGTGTGGTCCTGGGTCTCCATGACAGCGTTTGACACTGTCACTGCTTGGTACCTGAGCTGTTCTGACAGGTGTGCGCTGACACTTCACCGTGACTGCAGTCTGCGTCTCCATCACAGACAGCGATGCCCGTCTTTCCACGAGCGTGCTGCCATCTGCACATCCTTCCGGGGAGCAGCCTGGTCTTGCCTTTGCCTGCTTTGTGATTGGCTTGTTAGGTCTCATTAGTTCCTTGTAGGTGTGCTCTGGAGACGGCCTGGTGGTTTGCAGTTCCTCAGTCAGTGCGGCTTGTCTTCAGCCTTACCACGGGTGCTTTTGCAAGGGAGAAACTTTTTCATTTTGATGAGATCCATTTATTAATTTTTTTCTTTGTCTTGTGCAAAATCTTAGGCTACTGAGACACACTGAATTGAAATCTGCCTTGTTTATTTGTTTAATTTTGGCTGTGATGGTTCTTTGTTGCTGCGAGAGCTTCCTCTGGCTGTAGTGAGCGGGGCCTGCTCTCTTAGATGCAGGGTGCAAGCTTATCACTTTGGAGGTTTCTCTTGTTGAGGAGCACCGGCTCCAGAGCACAGACTCAGTAGCTGTGTTACACAACTTAGTGTGAGCCTAAGTTAACTTAGGCTTATCTGCTCCGCAGCATGTGGAATCTTCTTGGACCAGGGCTCAAACCCATGTCCCATGCTTTGGCCGGCAGATTCTTAACCAGTGGACCACAAGGGAAGTCCTAGTTTTTTTTTCTTTTATGGATTGTAATTTGGGTGAACCCTTGGCCTAGTCTGGAAGATTTTCTTCTGGTTTCTTTTTTTCCTACAAGTTTTATACTTACAGTTTACACTGAAGTCAGTTGTCCATTTCCAGTTAGTTTTTGTATGATGAGTGAGGTTTAGGTGGAGGGTTTTGGTTTTGGTTGGTTTTTGTTCCTACATAGGAATGTCACCTTGCCCCAATACTGTTTGTTGAAAAGATGATCCTTCCTCCATGGGCTTGTTTTTCCATCTTCGTCATAAATTGTGTCCACATTTTTGTGTGAGTCTATTTCTGGGCTCCCTGACCTGTTCCTGTGATCGAGATGCCTGTCCTGCGACCAGGATCACACTGTCCTGCTTACTAGGCCTGAAGGGTGACCCTGACTATCAGATAGCGTGAGCCCTCCCACTTTCTTCTTTATCAGAATCCTGTTAGCTAGGCTGGCTCCTGTACCGTTCTGCACATTTTAGAGTAAGCTTTATCATGTCTACAAAACCCCTGGTGGAATATTTCTAGTGTATGTGTGTGTTTGTGTGTGCCTACTCGTGTCAAACTCATTGTGACCCTATGGACTGTAGCCCACCAGACTCCTCTGTCCATGGCATTTCCCAGGCAAGGATATTGGAATGGGTTGCCATTTCCTTCTCCAGGGGATCTTCCCGACCCAGGGATCAAACCCAGGTCTTCTGCATTGACACGTGGATTCTTTACCGTCTGAGCCACCAGGGAAGCCCCAGCTGTTTCATATGTGTGTGTGTGTGTGTGTGTGTGTGTGTGTGTGTGTGTGTGTGTGTATACTTTTATGACGTATCTAAAAACCACTGACTGTTAATTGCTCAGTCGTGTCCGACTCTTTGCGACCCCATGAACTGTAATTCTCCAGTCTCCTCTGTCCATGAGATTCTCTGGGCAAGAATACTACAGTGGGTTGCCATTCCCTTTTCCAAGGGATCTTCCCGACCCAGGGGTTGAACCTGGGTCTCCTGCATGGCAGGCAGATTCTTTACCGTCTGAGCCACCAAGGAAACCCCAAAACTACTAAGAACCCTAACTAATCTGCCCTGCCACCCAGACAGACTTACTATCTTTCTTTCTCTTTTTATAGTTTTCAGTTTTGTTTTTTGGTTTTAATTGAAGTATAGTTGATTTAGTATTATGTTCATTTCTGGTGTACTGCAAAGCAATTTACTTATACTTATTATTCTGTTCCATATTCTTTTCCACTATAATTTATCACAGGATATTGAATGTCGTTCCTGGTGCTATACAGTAGGACCTTGTTGTTTATCTATTTTATATACATCAGTTTGTATCTGCTAATCCTAGGCTCCTAATTTATTTCCCTGCTCCCTTCCCCCTTGGGAACCTTGAGTTTGTTTTCTGTGTCTGTGAGTCTGTTTCTAGACAGACTTGTTTTCTGAAAGGACACAGGAAAATGAAGTGACGGTGTCCCGACAGGCTCCGTCAGCATCCTGGGTCAGACCATCCCCTAGGAGGTGGGGGCCGTCCCCCTTCCGGGGGCCCTCCCCACCCTGAGGGGGAGCCAGGTGCTGTCTGAGGCTCATCGCTGTCCCTCAGCGACCCTCTGAGTGAGTGGCGTCCTCACCTCATTACAGGTGAGGAGACGGGAATTCTCAGGGGTCAGCAGACCCAGGAGGTCCTGTGAAGCCCAGGGCATCCTCTGCTCTGTTCAGTGACTGTGTGACGGCAGGCGATGCTGCGCTATGCTCCTGAGGGCTCGGGAGCACATTTCCAAACCCAGGCATCGCTACGCCCGTGTCTGACCACATGGACCCGAGTCCCTGTCCCCTGGGTGGGAGGGACAGTGGGCCTCCTGGCCCCCGCCAGTCTCAGGCCCCGTCCCCACGCTGCTCACGAGTGCTGGGGACCAACCGGAAACCAGGGGCTGCTGTTTTAAAAGGAGCCCACTTTTGAAGGAAAGAGTCGGTATGAAAACATGCAAGACAGCGTCTCTCTCAGTGGGGACGTGACGCCCACATCAAAACTGCTGCCGGCTTTGAAAGGGGGTCAGTGGCTGAGAGCTGGCGACAAGGGGGTACCGCCCTCCAGGGTGCGAGGGAGCTTCTCCGAGGCCCGAAGCCACAGCCTTTCACAGGAAGTGAGCTTCTGCTTGGAGGCCCCGGCTGTTGTTCTTGAGGAGTGACACTTCTCTGTGGTGCTGTGAATTTCAAAACCCAGGACGCAGGAGCCGTTCGGCGTGTTGTAGTGAACACACTGGATTTTAGCGTTGTGCTGATTCTAATTACATGGTAACTAGGCTTGGATTTGGTTTATACATCCGAGGTGTTAAAAATCTAGAAAACAGTGAGTGGTATTGATGCTTCTTCTGAAAGTGAATTGATTTGGTGGCTTATTGCATCAGGTTTTGCTTTGATCGGTGGCTGACCTTCAGCGTGGACCACCCCGCGGGCAGCTCTGAGGGACACCCTGGGATGTCAGGTCCCGCCCCGGGCCCCGCAGGCTCTGCAGATGATGGCTGAGCGCTGAGGTCCCAGCGGCCGGGAGCCCCTCGGCCAGCGGCCCCCCAGCTGGAATGAGACTTCCTGTGTGTGGCGGTCGAAAAGGCAGGCAGAGCCACTAGGTGACATGCCCCGCCGTCGTGGGGTTTTCTGAAATGTTTATTTCAGAGCCTGACTCCTGCAGTCAATTTCCCCTTGTTTTATGGGAAGAGGGGGTTGGGAGGTGGAAGCTGGCAAGGGTTTGACTTGTCAGAGCGTGAGGAGCCTGCTGGCCCCATCCTCGAGGTTTTCAGTCAAGAGAGGGCACCCGCTGGCACCCTCACCACTAACAACTGCGCCCACAAGTGTGGGCCCCGCCTTTGGGGTGTGTCAGCAGCAGAGGATCTCCCCCAGCCACGTCCTGCACCCTCTGCTGCAGTTTGCGGCCCCGCCGGGCAGGAGCAAAGAGCCAGGGGCAGAGATAGCTCCTCCAGCAAAGATGCCCAAATCCCAGCCTCCCCAGAGGCCGAGGACCTCCCCCCAGAGTCTGATCAGCAACCTGCTGGAGTCCGCGGAGACGGCTGGCTGGGAAAGGAACCCAGCGCCCCAGCAGAGCCCCTGGGGCGGCCGGAGCTGGACCCCAAGTCTCCTCGGGGGCTGTGGACAAGGATGATGCCAACGACCACCCCTGACCTGGCAGCCACCCGCCTGCATGTCGGCCAGAGTGCTCATTGAATGCAGAGTCCTAAGCCCCGGTGTCTGGACACCACCTCACAGTCTTGGGGCCTCGGCCCAGGAATGTGCATTTCTAGTGGTCACGAGGACCACTGCTCAGTGAGAGGCAGAAGCGGGTGGGGAGGGCCCCAGGTGTGTCTCGGTGACACAGGCTCACCTGAACACACCTGCCCGAGCTCCGCTCACCCACTTGAGCACGATTGAGAAATTCTATTTCCTGGTAAATGAGTTTCTGTTCAAAGAATGATTCATGGAGAATCACACCCTATACTGGCAATGTGTTCCTGTGCGTATTGTTTATTTTTGATACTCTCTCCATTTAGGGGGTGGCATTCTCTTCCGTGCCTCTGAGCGCTGGCGTATCTGACAAGGAATATTTATGGATATTCATCCTCTCCACCCGGTTTCTTGGAGAGTTGCAACCTAACATTTTTGCTAAACTTGCTCTGAGACAAATTAAATTGTCGGACACAATGTAACAACTGAACAACAGCAACAACAACCACTGTCCAAGTCTTTTCTTTACCAGCCAGGACGTGGGACTTGATTTATTCAGCTCACTGTGTTGCCTTAGAAGACCACACCAAGCAGAAACTTAGACACAAATGATTCTCCTATTCCACCGGCTAGTTTCTCAGAGTGTGCTGGGGGTCAGGGTGTGCTTCAGTTGTTATTTTCTGGTCCTTGTGGATGTCTGAAAACGGAATAACCCTGGACTGATGAGCTGAGACCAGAGGTTTACAAGGTGGGGTCCCATCCGGCACCGTCTTCCCGGAAGCAGAGGATAAATTACATTTCAGACTCGGGCCCACAGCATCACTGGTTTCGAAGTATCATTTATACGGCTGTATGGAAGATGCTGTCTGTTTTAAAAGGCAGATGATGATTACTTTATTCTGTCATTATCTCTGTATGCCAAGACTCATTTTTGAAGAGAGAAGGATTTGAACCAGGTGTTAAAAGCTAGCCCTGTTCATTTCAGACGGTGTTTGGAAATGGTTATGTGAAGAGAAAAAGGACATAGCAGTGCTGACTTGGCAGACGGCCTTTCCTAAAGGGCGGTGAAGTGTCATGTTTAAAGCCACATTAAGGAACAGTCCTAACAGTAAAATATGTGTATTTATATGGATATTTTTACATAGGATTAGCAACACCGAAATAAAACGTGTGATGGGAACTTAAAGCAGATTTTCATGTAAAGGTAGATGGAAACCCAGACAAATATTTATATTCTTTTTGAAAAAACCTCATTTGTTTGTGACGACAGGAAAGACCCCAGGTGTCATTTTTGTGGGCTCATGTGGCACAATCACCTCAGAGCCTGGAATCTCTGAGACTTAATTTCATTGCTTTCACATCACGTGGACTTCCCAGGTGACTCGGTGGTAGAGAACCGCCTGCCAACGCAGGAGACACGGGAGTTGCAGGTTCCATCCCTGGGTTGGGAAGATCCCCTGGAGAAGGGCATGGATACCCACTCCAGTGTTTTTGCCTGGAGAATCCCACGGACAGGGGAACCGGGAGGGCTACAGTCCACGGGGTCACAGAGAGCTGGACAAGACTGAGCATATACATGCATACATACATACACAACGCTTGTTGAAGAATTTGACAAATGTGCCCTGGACTCAGTGCAGCATTTGTTCTTGGCTTTTTATGCCTAGAGCCACCCTCAGTGACTGTGAGGTCTGTGATCTGTCGGCGCTCTGGTGGGTGACGGTCCCAAACCCATTTCTCTATCCGTTTCTCAGGTTAGCCTGCCCATTATGGAGTTTTCTGCAGGCACCTCATGTGGGTTTCATGACTAATTACAGATATTCCGGGGAACGTGATGCAGAGCCCGGGAGGCAGGTGTAAAAACCCAGAGAGGAAGGAGATGGGGGGTGTCATTCATCCCTCAGCCGGTGAACCCGGACCCAAACGGGTGCCACGGGCTTCGTGAGAGAGAGAGAGAGATCACCAGGCTGAGGTCTCTGCACTGCATAGGCCTGGCTGCCTGTTTAGACCCCATGTGTGTAGCCTGCCTGCACAGCTAACCAGGCTGGTAACCAGGTAACTGGGCTGGTAACCAGGTAACCAGGCTGGAAACCAGGTAACCAAAAGGCATCAGATGCTGTGTGGACTGCCCTGGGTTCAGCGGTTTCTATTCCAGCCTTCAGTCGCCGCTCCCATTAGAGTGTGGCTCACAGTTAGCCCTTTGGAAAGGTGACTGGCAGCCAGGAGACACTTGGATGACAGAGCTTGTCCTGTCTCGTTTGGACCCAGCCCCCAGCTTCGGGAACCCAGCCGTCTGCATGTCCGACACGATGCAACAGCTTCGCTCAAATCTTGTCTGGAAAGGCTCAGTTTTCAAAGCTCCCGGGGTTACTGGGCAGACATGCATGCCACCCCTGTGGAAGTCAGTGCAACCCCTGCCCCCCACCCCGCCCCCTCGCTTCCCCAGAAGGACAGCAGAGCAGGTGACCTGTCCAGGGCCGCCTGCTGCTGGCAGCAGAGGAGACTAGACTCAGGCTTCCTGCCCTGCATGCCCCGCTTCAATCACCCTCTTGACCTCTTCAGGTGGGTCCTGAACTGTCTTTGGACGTTACCCCCTTTTTACCCCATCTCGGCATCAAATCAGAAATCATTTATCCACAAAAGCCATGCTTTGGGGAGAATGTGAGTGATTAAGACCCTCAAGTACCATGTCAGCATGGTCCCAGTTGATCAGATAAACAGAGTATTGTAAATGCTCTCTGCCGAGATGTTTTCAGTTTTCATTTATTTCCTATAAAAGGCTTCTGAATAATCTTGATTGTGAAGGAGAAATAAAACCATAAGGCCTCCACCTTGTGGCAACAAATAATCCTTAAAAGAAATGGCAACTCACTCCAGTGTTCTTGCCTGGAAAATCCCATGGACAGAGGAGCCTGGTGGGCTACAGTCCATAGGATTGCAAGAGTCGGACACGACTGAGCACACACACACACTGAAAGGATACTGATCCTTTTAGGGCTTAAAGATGACACTTACAAACTAAAAGGCAGGCAGAGCCAGGTGCAAAGTTCAGGTTCAACCTGCAAGCTTATCGGCAGCCTCATGTCCGTCACGTCTGCTGGTCTCTGTAGATACTTGTTATTATTCATTTACATAAGTGAATGCAATTTTTCAATAACAGAATTTTTAAAAAAGATTCACTTGTGGGCTTCCCTGGTGGCTCAGTGATAGAGAATCCGCCTGCCCACGCAGGGGACACGGGTTCCATCCCTTGTCCGGGAAGATCCCACATGCGGCGGAGCAACTATGCCCGGCGCAACAGCTACTGAGCTGAGCTCTAGAGCCCTGAGCACCCTGGAGCCTGTGCTCTGCAGCGAGAGAAGCCTCTGCCTTGAGAAGCCCGAGCTCTGCAATGAAGAGCAGGCCCCCCTCGCCGAAACTAGAGCAAGCCCACACTCAGCAACAAGGCCCAGAGCAGCCGAAAATAAATAACTAGTTAATTTAAAAACAAGATTCACTTGTAGGATGTATTCCTATAATGCTCCATTGTTCACTGCTGCTCTGCAGCAGTGGGGAATGACGGTCAATGCTCCGTCCAGGTTGCTGTTAATGAGTTTTGAGCTGTCAGAACGTACATTAAAACATGTGAAATGAAGAAGAAGCTATACCCTTCTAACCCCCAGGCAGCTCTGATCCCTAATAAACCTGAGACTGCATGCATCGAGGGTCCTTTTCCTGCAGAAATTCAGCGCCCTGCCCAAGTTGCTGGGTCAGCCTTGAACCTGTGACTGTGAACTTGTGTCACCCGGACTTTCCAAACCTCGTGAGTCTCATCATCTGTGAAAGGAAGAGCGTTGGAGCAGCACCCACCTCGGCCTGGACGGGAGCAGGTTGGGAGGATGCATGTCTGGAAAGTTCCCACCCGCCCAGTTCGTGGGCAGCACCATCACACTGGCCACCCTCTGGGGCCTCCCGCCTCAGTCGAGCCCTGTCCACTGAGAATGCTCTCCCTGGACGTGTCTCCCTCCCTTTGCTTTATCTGTACCTGCCACCAGCTCACATCTGTCAGCCTCTGCAGTCCCACACGCCCGAGTGACCACGCGGAGCCGTAACAGCAGCTCTGAGCCCCGTGCCTGCAGGGCTGTGATGGGGTGATGACTACACCTGCCTTCTTCCCCCGCTCAACATCTGGAAGCTTGTGGGAGGAGCTCACCTGGGAAGAAGGTGCCAGGTGGGAGACTGACCCTCTCCCGTGGGACCGCCGTGGGGCTGCTGGTCTGAAGCTGAAGCAGTGAGATCGGCAGTCCCAGGATTCACATGTCCTCTGTGTTTTCAGGAAGATGAGGACTTGGGCTGTAGGTCTCTTGACCGCAGACCTCACGCCAACCCCATGTGTTCCTTCCCTACGCACAGTTGTCAGGAGCCATCACGTCTGACACCAGGGAACACGTGAGCTGTCCTGGAGGTGGACGAAACACACGAGTTCGACATGCCTCCTGCCCTTTGATTGCTGGCTCTGACCTTGTGAGAGGCCCACGACGTCCACGTCTCCTCTGTTTCCAGCGCCAGTGTCCTGAGCAGCACTCATGTGACCCCCACTGCACTTGGCTAGTAAAATATTAACTGGTCATTTCTACAAGCCCTTCTGGAATAAACATGTGCACTCTGGGACCAAAACCCCAGAGCAAGCAGCAGAGAGCCGACGAGAAGGGGCACCCCAGGGACTTGAGCTCTGGGCCCCACCTGCTGGCCTCCAGCTGGGCACCCTGAGCACAGCGTGGCTGTGGGGGGCCGGGGGGGGGGCCGGGGGAGCCCAGCCTGCCTGCCCACGACTGAGTTAGGCCGCAGGACTGGGCTGTTTGCAGACGCCCCACCTGCGGCAGGCAGTGTGTGCCCTGCACGTGCCTGAGCCCACCTCCCAACCATCAGAGAGCCTGTGGCTGGGGGCCTGGCGGGCGGGGGACCCGGCACCCCAGCTTCCTCAGAGCTGCTGTTTTCACACAGAATCTCCTGTCTTCCTGTTGTTGTCATTCAGTCGTGTCTGACTCTTTGTGAGCCCGTGGCCTGCAGCACGCCAGGCCTGCCTGTCCTTCACCATCTCCCGGAGCTTGCTTAGACTCATGTCCATCGAGTTGGTGACGCCATCCAACCATCTCATCCTCTGTCACCCCTTCTTCTGCCCTCAGTCTTTCCCAGCATCAGGGTCTTTTCCAGCGAGTTTTCTCTTCATATCATGTGGCCACAGTATTGTCTCCCTGTGAGAGCTACGAAAAGCTAAACATGTTGGCTAATCATTTATGTATGAATATATTAACAAGACTTTCTAAAAGTCATCCTCACTTAAGCATTAATGAGCTAGTGTTTGGTTTGCTGCTTTTTTCCTTCAAGGAAATGCTTTGTTGTCGCTGAGAAAGGTGATGTTGTGGTAGCACCTGGAGCCGGGGACTCCAGGACATCACTTGTGTCCTGTTCTGGTGACGACTTTCCTGCAGTGTCAGCTGAGGCCCGGGGGCCAGGCACGAGGGACCGAGTCAGACCCCACAGCGCCCTCCTCCTGTCCTTCTGCAATTCCTTTTTTTTAATGATTTTTGAGACCTTTCAGGCAGTGTTCGTCCGTGCTGTAAATCTGATAAGCCTGGAGAAGACAGAGAGGTACTCGCTCAGTCATGTCCACCTCTTTGCAACCCCATGGACTGTAGCCCGCCAGGCTCCTCTGTCCATGGGATTTCCCAGGCAAGAATACTGGAGTGGGTGGCCACTTCCTTCTCCAGGGGATCTTCCCGACCCAGGGATCGAACCCGGGTCTTCTGCATTGCAGGCAGATTCTTTACCATTTCTGGGACTGTGATCAGTAGTTGTGGATATTATGTGATAACCCAGCACAAAGTGTCCCACACCCTCAAATCCAGAAGCTGGTCTCTTCTGATACTTCCTATACAAGACCACGGGTGGTCTCGTGCTGGAAGCTTGAGGGTGCGGGGGAGTTTGGGGGGAGCCTGAGGATCTCAGAGGTCAGCATCACGTGTGTTCCTGAAACGCAGGGTGGCTTCTTGGGCATCCCGCCCTGGTTCCCATCCTAAAATGGGCATTCGTTTCGTCTCCTGCACGTGAGTGTGTGGGGGTTTATTTGGGGTGGTTGTTCTGGTGATGGTGGTAACTGTTTACTGTGTTCTGAGCACAGGGTGTTACAGGAATGTTTTTCACCTGGGAAATAAAAATGATTGTCTGCAGAAAGCGGTCACGAGCGCTGGGGTCCTGGTGGAGGGAGGAGCAGAGGGCTAGGGGTGGGAGGGGAGGAGGAGGACAGACCTTGACGGGGTAGAAGCCCTCAGTTTGTCTCCTTCTCTGTTAGGCCCTTTGATTTTCTATGTGAGCTCCTTGCTCTTTCACACTTGCTCTCTGGGTTTTCCTTTAAAGGTCAAAGGAGCAGGCCTACTAGCTTGCAGCCTCCGCCCACCTCTTAGGGGGCTGGGATCTGTGTGGTCTGTCAGGGTCCACACCCCAAGAGAGGCTGTGCCCGGCACAGAAGGGTGGCTCAGAGCAAGCCAGCAGCTGCGGGGTTTGGGGTCCCAGGTGGGTGCGGGGGTGTGGGGGAGGCAGAGGGCCCGCCTTCAGCTCTGCAGCATGTTCACCCTGCCTCGCGTTAGTGGCTCCCAGAAAGGAAACGCAGTGCCCCTTGGGCACCTCAAAGCCCCTTTGGCGAGTAGTTCACAGGAACTCGGGGCTGAGAGTCATCTGGATCAGCTCAGAGGTTAGGCCCACGGTGTGACAGTAGTGATAGCAGTGAAGTTATCACTTTACAGTAAACCTTAAAGCCTAATAAGCTGAGGCTCCGAGACTTTGGCCTCCTGATGTGAAGAGCCAACTCACTGGAAAAGACCCTGATGCTGGGAAAGACTGAAAGCAAAGAGAAGGGGGTGACAGAGGATGAGATGGTTGGATGGCATCACTGACTCAGTGGACATGAATTTGAGCAAACTCTGGGAGACGGTGGGGGACAGAGAAGCCTGGCGTGCTGCAGTCCCCAGGGTCACAAAGAGTCAGACATGGCTGAGCAACCGAACAGCAGCAACAAAAATGCTAGGACTCCATAAGGGTTAATACCAAAGTACATGGGATTTTGAAAACGTTGCTTTAGTGATGTTGAAAAGCAGAGAGAGCAGAAGTTAGCCCCCTGGTGGGGTTTTAATCCTGCTGCCAAAAGCCCTTGTTAATCCTCTCCAGCTGGGACGGCTGTGCGCGGATTCCAGTGGGTAGATGTTAAAGCATTGACTGTGGATTCACTGCTTCCTCGGTTCCACACCTGACCCATGTCTGTGATCCCAGGCAACCTCAGCCTCTGGGTCCTTCACAGCCCCTCCTGCAGACGACATCTTGCTGTTGCTTGTACCGTCAGTATTCACACATATGCAAGTGCAAACAGGACAGAGAAAAGCTATGAATACTCTGATCTACTGTACGTGAAAAATTGCACCCAAGTCAGCTGAGAAAGACAAATGGCCTTTGGCTCTCTCCTGATTATGAGGCAATGTATTCGTTGAACATCTTTATTACAAGGAAGTTGAACTTTGACAGTTAAGATATCTGTGGATGATTGGCCCTTCGGGGTCATGATTAGCTCTTTATTTGCCTCATTCTGCCATTGGCGTCTTATGTAACATACAAGCCATTCTGTAAGGGAGGGAAGAGAGGTGGTTATGTTGTCGATGGATTGTCAGGGGCCCAGGGAATTCAAGTCTGTTACCTTACTGAATCCTCTACAGATGCACTGCAGGTATTATGATCTCATTTGATAGTTGAGAAACGTGAGCTCAGAGAACGAAATTTCTAAGCTCTGCAGTGAATAGTAATTGGCGAGCGTGGAATTAAAACCCAAATAATTCCTTGCACATACTTTTCACCAGCTGTTGTTATAAGATATTAGGCAGGAAATTAAGAAAGGCGCTGGCGTTTTCCTCATTAAGCTTGAGGATCCACGTACAGGTGTTCATGAGGACTGCGAACAGGTGTTGTGTAATTCAGCCGTTTTCTCAAGGTGACTTGTTAGAGCAAAGTCTTCTCTTTGTCATGTTGATGAACAATCTAGAAATGGATGATATCGTAGACCATCCAGAACACTTTGGATTGAGGCCTCGTCTCTCCCGCAGTGAATCTGTGGAGACAATGATTTCATGACAATCCCATCGCCAGTGAAAATGCACTCAGAGTTACTTCAGAAACAACCAGCTCAGCCTTTTGGTGTCCGCAGCCTCCCCTGGGTCTCAGTCTCCCCTGCTTCTCTCTTCTTGCCGCCCCCCATCATCCCCAAGTCTGGTCTGGACCCAGGAGACGTCGCGCCGTGTCCTGTGCGGGGCCATCTGTGATGGAGAAGGGTCAGGGTCAGGACCGAGCAGGAGCGTCGCTTCTGGGTCCTGAGCTTCTCTGGCCCTGGGGTTCTCACCCCTTGCTCCTCCCGTGACCTCGGAGTCTCAGCGTGGATGTCCCCACGTGCGGGAGCCCACGTCAAGGGCTCTGCGGAAAGTGTGCAATCATAGACAGCTAGACGGCTGGAAGATGTTTTCTCAACCGGTCACCGCCCACCCTGGGGAGTCATACCACCCCCCACCACAAGACACAAAGCGTGGACGGTCATGAAAACATTACGGAAATGCTCAGTCATCCCAGTAGCTGTTTAGAAATCTCACATGGGCCTGAATCTCCACCTAAGGAGTACGGGCAGCCACTGTGACCTGGATTCCGCCCTGCTCCCAGCACTGACCCTCCTCTTCCCCGCCCACCATGTTCCTTTCATGTTATTTCACAAAAAGCTGCCTAATAACCCAGTGACGCTTCCGAGTCAGCCTGAGTTCCAAGCGCATTCCACATGAATTTTCCTCTTTCTCTCTGATTAATTGCAAAAATGGAATGGAATAGAGGTGACCTCCAAACGTCCAGCTCTCCCATCTGCAGATGGCTCTTTTCAGCGTGTTACGGAGACCAGCTGCGGGGCGCCTCCGTAACCCCGCCTCCCTCTGTCCCCGGCAGAGTGGGGCCCAGTCACCCGGAGACAGGTCCATGACCTGTCCTCGTGGCTGCACCACATGCCTCACGTCCCGATGGCCCCGCTGATGAGGGACCCTGAGCTGAGAACGGTCACATGGCTTTTTCTGTCTTTCTTTTCCTGCCAGTGCGAACTGTGCATTTAAGGCTAGAATCTGCCTACTCGAAAAGACACATAAATGCTCTTTCTGTTAATCTGAGACCGAGGGAAAAGTTTGTACACACTCAGAAGTCTCACCTGGAATTTTTGTTTCTATCTATTCTGTGCCCGGTAGTCTTGAGTTTTAAAAGTCCTGATTAATATATTTCACAGACAGTCCTCCCAGGGACAACCTAACGTTACGCTCTGAGGGGTGATGAAGCTCAGGTAAGAACACATGGGCCTGGAGGAAGCCTCTCATCTGCAAGGGGCAGTGCGGCTGTCTCGTGCTTCGATCAGCCGTGCTTCAGAGCATCTGGTCCAAAAACAGCTCCCCTGTGTCCACAAGCAATGCTCCTCCCCGCCACCCCCCGATACTGACATGTCGCACAGTAGTATCCTGTTGGGTTAAATCCTGAGGTTTGTGTTCTGGGAGGAGGGGATGGGGTGTCAGGATTTGCCTAATACCTGCAGGGGAGGTGACTGAGGAGGTGAGGGAAAGGTGGAGGCCGGAGGAGGTGCTGTCCAGGTGAGAACGTGGATGGCAGCGGGCGGTTATCTACACCAGGGCTAGAAACTCCAAAGCCCAAGCTGTCGTCTTGAGAAGAAGTTAACTACTTTTGCCTGTGATTAGTTTCAAATACGACAACTCTCACAATGATTCAGATAAATAGATATAGATATACTCCTTTTCAGATTCTTTGTCCTTGTAGGTTATTACAGAATTTTGAGGGCACTCCCTGGCAGCCTCTGCACTTTCACTGCCGAGGGCCCAGGCGCCACACCTGGTCAGGGAATGAAGATCCCACAAGTTGCATAATATGGCAAAAAAATATATATTGAATAAAGTTATCCGTGCTGTACAGTAGGTCGTTGCCCCCTCTCTATTTTGTATGTAGCAGTGAGTATCTGTTAATGCCAGCCTCTGAATTTATCAGTCTCCCAGCAAATACACCAGTTGTTATTTGTTAAACAGAGAAATGGATGGGCAGATGTTTGATGCATTGTATTCTGTGTATTATATACGCGGTGCCCATTCTCAGTACTCACGACCCTGCATGGGAGCAGAGAGCTGGAAGTTCAGAATGAGCCCCGCTCTGCTCCTGGGATTCAGACCATCACCCTGCACAGAGAACACCCAGTCCTGTGCTCCGACTGCAGCTCAGGCCCCAACGGGACAAAGGCGAGTCCCCTCCTCCCTGTCTGTGCCCGTCTTATCAAGCAAACTACCATGTGTGCCTCAGACCTCCATCTCCCCAATGAGATGACCGCCACAGAGGCTTTTTGGGGGGTGATCCGTGTAAGTAAATTGGGAAGGTGGATGATAGAATACTGAAATTATCTGCAAAGGTCAACTTGCATTTTTAAAAGCATCCATTTTATTTATTTTTTTAAAGGCATCATTTTTTAAATTTAAAAATACTTCATTGCTAAAAAGTGCCATCATCTGACAATGTAGTTTCCACAAACCTTCAATTTATAAAAAATGCAGCAGCACAAAGGGCATTAAAGCAAAGCACAGTGAAACGAGGTCTGCCTGCCTACATTACAGTGCTCTTAACTGTAGCCACCACGTAAACACATACATGTAAAGGACAGGTTTTTCCACACGCATGTCTTCATACATGATGCATCCATGTGGTTCCTCTAAGTCAGCAGTGTTTTTATCGCCACTAGAGCCCCGGCTTTGATTTACCAGAGCACGCTGTCCCCACTTAGATCTACATCATTTGAAGTTCAGCACTTAATCTGCAATTCAGATCTTGAAAGATCTGCCCCGGGTTCCACTTAGAAAATACGAAGGCAGGAAGGGTTTCCACTCTGCAGGGGCTTGGCTGTCTGTGGTCTCCCCACTGCTCCCCACACACAGGAGGTGACGCTGTCAGATGCTATTGCCCCCTTTCTTGCCAGTTGACCTGGGGAAGAGCATCCAACGTCCTTCACAGTCACCGAGGAGACACCCAGTCATACGGGAGGCTTTGGGGAAGTTCAGATACTGATACTGACACACTTCTCTAAAGAGTGTCTTTGCAGGAATGAAACTTGCCTTTCATTGGGTGTATGAAATATTTTAGAAACACTGCCCAGGTTTAGAGGACAATTCATTTTGTTGCCTTTCAAGTAGAGCTGTTCCTTGTTCAACTGGGAGCTGGTCATCACATGTTCTTTGAATCATCACACGATGAGGGTGACAGAGGATGAGATGGCCGGATGGCATCACTGATACAATGGACATGAGTTTGAGCAAGCTCCGGGAGATGGTGAAGGACAGGGAAGCCTAGTGGGCTGCAGTCCATGGGGTCGCAAAAAGTCAGACACAGCTTAGCGACCAAACAAAGCAACTTGATTGAATTTTGCAATGGTCCTTCAAGACTGGTCACCTAAGCCAGGTGACAGGTCTAAGGTGATGGTGAAGTGGTCCTCGTGGTTCCTGCAGGTCCAGGGATGCGAGCAGGATGAGGGATCTGTGTGGAACGAGCTTGGCTGAATTCTTCAGTTGTGTGCCTTTCTGGGGGAGAAAAACAGTACATTTGTTGCAAAAGTTTGGCCTAGAAAATACAAATGAGGAACATGTGCTTTTTTTTTTTTAATACAACGTTATCTTCCTACAAATTCTGCAAATTCTTGGGATGCTTGTCTGATAAGCAGCCCTTGGTCGGGTCTGCTGTTTCTGGGCTCGCAGGATTCTCAAGGCAGCGAGTGTCCTATGTGTGTCTGTCGAGCGTCCGCAGCTTTTCCGCATCTCTGTCTGTGTCCTTATGTCACCGGGCGTGAAGTGTGACTCCGTCTGTGGGTCGGGACTTGAGCACAGTCTGTGAGAGCGCTAGAGATGGGCTGCTGTTCGAGGATGAGGAGACTCGCCAAACCGTGCTTGTCCCTGGACAGAATCCAGGTCTGGGTTTTTGCCAGGGTTTAGAGGACAGCGACGCTCCCTCTGAGACTTCACGTGCCCCTTGAGTTTGGGGGCTTTGGTTTTCTTTCTTCAGAAATAGATGTCGCATTCGGAACAGGATTGTTGTTCTGATTGAAAAACCATGTTGGAAACTCTGAAAGTACCAGTTTCAAGGCTAACGGCCTCTCTTTTCTTTCAGCATCTGAAGACCTCGGGGCTCAGGATGGGGAACCACGCAGGGAAGCGGGACTTAGCTGCCGAGAAGGGCAATAAGGTAAGAAGCACGCCGACCCCAAATCCTTCAGGCACGAACTGTCCTCACACGTCCTGTGGCCGCCAGGGTTTTCCCCTAAAGCCACTGGCTTGTTACCCTCCTTCCCTAGAAACTTCTAGGGCTGAGAATGCTAGTCCTCAGCACACAGACCGAGACCCGAATTCCTTGGCCAAGACGCCAGGCCCACTGTGGTCTCACTGTGGCTGGTCCGTCCAGTGGCACCTGCCCCCACGTCCCTTTCCGCGCTGTTGTTTAGGGTGTTCGGAAGATGCAGGAGAACAAACGGGAAAAAATGCAAGTAAAAACCATCAGAATCCCTCCAGCGACTCAGAATGAATCCTCTGTGCATTTTTAGGCTAGGATTTCCCGTTCTCCACCTCATTCCACAGGCATTGGCTTCCCCGTGTGGTGAAGAGCCTCTAGGGATGACCTCTGGGTCCCCAGAGTGACTGAGCCCCTCAAACCGATGACCATCACCAGGGCGCCTGCTGGTCTCGCTATCCATCCAGTGAGGAGTCATTTCACATTGTGAAGAAATAGGCCTGATGTGTGTGTTTCCCGCTCCTTTGTAGGAGGGGAAGTTTGATTCTCCCTTGTCTTTGGTCCTTTAACTCAAGACAAGTGACAGTTCACAGAATGTCATGATGCTGAGGATGGACCCGCATGCGCGCAGAAGCGTCTCATAAACGTCCACTGGATTGAATTACATCATGCTGCAACCCCCAGACCTCTTTGCCGAGGATCTGTAGTCAGGCTTCATTTACGAATAATGGTCTTTCTGCCATGGGTGCTTCTCTGATCTATATTCGGACTCAAACATTTCTGTATCAGCCAAGTGGGTAATTTTCCACAGTTTGCTTCCATGCCATTCATGTAAATACGTAATTACATAACTGTTTTTGTTCATATTTTATAAAGTGTTTCAAACACAAGAGAAACATTGTTTTATCTCAAACAATGTCATGGCGTTTCTTTCCTAATGATTTCAGGCCCAAGGCAACGAGAAGGGGTTTACGTTTCTATGATGTTGTTGGTTTGGAATTCTCTCCCTGTTGAGAAGGGGACCCGTGTTCTCAGGGTAAACGGCCCGAGTGGATCCCGACCGGGGACTCCGTATATTCCCTATAACTTGCGCGGGAACTGTCTTACTGATGCTCTCCTGTGAAGATAGCGGTGACTCTGAATGTTCAGTTACTGTGAAGACTGGGGTCTGGGCGGTGTCTGCCCGGAGCACAGAGGCCCCGCCTAGAGTGAAAGTGGAAACCAGCTCTTCTCAGAGAGCCGCGTCCTGTTAGCACCTGGTGTGTTAAGGCTCAGAGCGACTGATTTGCAAGTCTGCTTCTAAAAACCTCACTGTGGCTTGCAGTTTCTTTCCTGTTGTTGGACATTGTAAAACACCAAAACATCCTTCTCACTGGTTTAATTTTTACCAAAGTCAGATTTCTGAGCAACAGGAGAGCCCATACTTATGATTTTGTTATCTGAAAGCTAAATTTTTACATTCTGATGATTTTATTTTTTAATTGGTCGTTTGAGACCAGTGGCTTCTGTGGGAAGTTGTTACACGTAACAGCCCTCTTCTCTGTTGTTGTTCAGTCACTCAGTCGTGTCTGACTCTTTGCGACCCCATGGACTGCAGCACGCCAGGCTTCCCTGTCCATCACCAGCTCCCAGAGCTTGCTCAAACTCATGTCCATCGAGTCAGTGATGCCATCCAACCATCTCATCTTCTGTCGTCCCCTTCTCCTGCCCTCAATCTTTCCCAGCATCAGGCTCTTTTCCAATGAGTTGGCTCTTTGCATCAGGTGACCAAAATGTTGGAGCTTTAACATCATTCCTTCCAGTGAGTATTCAGGACTGATCTCCTTTAGGATGGGCTGGTTGGATCTCCTTGCAGTCCAAGGGACTCTCAAGAGTCTTCTCCAACACCACAGTTCAAAAGCATCAGTTCTTTGGTGCTCAGCTTTCTTTATGGTCCAGCTCTCACATCTGTACATGACTCTTCTTTTAATTTTTTGTAACTTGATAGAAAATGTCTGAGGCCTTTTAGGGGGAGTGGTCCGTAGTGTTACTTGGCGTTTCAGCTTAGAACAGAAAGGATCACATGCACTCACGCCCTGTTGTTTACCATCCTGCTTGTTTCTGCAGTCATCCTGGGAGGCTTTCTTTGCACTTATGAGACGGTGGACGGAGGGGAGCTTGTCCTGGGAGCGGGTTGTTGACCCGTTAACAGGGAGGGGGCTGCAGGGAGAGTCACCCCGTGCATCCCCCGAGCTCTGGCTTCTTTGCTGCCCTCTCTCCAGCCTGGGGAGCCCCTCTCCCCGCCGGCGTCACCTCACATCCTCAGGCCCTCACGGGCTGCCTTCCTGGACCCACAGGCCTGTGCTGAGCGCAGGAGGCAGTGGTTCTGTGTGGTGACCTCCTGCCCTGCTGGGCACCCACCACCACCCACGGGGGCTCCCTGCCGGGAACACACGGCCTCTGCCCCCAGGCTCCTCCCCATGACACCCCACTCTTGGCTCACTGGCTTCTCTCTCCTAATGAAGCTGCACCAGGATGCAGGCAGGAGCATGTGAGGGAAGGGGAGCTCCGGCCTTTTGGTCCCTGTTCCAGCCTCGCATGTCCGCATGTGACAGGGTCCCCTCCGGGCAGCAAGGTGGCTGTGAGTGCCTTCCTGGCCCCTTAGGAGCAGAGTGAGGCTGGTGGAGGGAGACCCATCCACCAGGGGGACCAGAGGCCTTCAGCCAGGAAGGCCGCCCTGCTCGCCTTCGGGTCCTTGTTTTCCTGCATGTCCTACTGGATTTGGTTTCCAGAAAGCCCCCCTCACTAACTCACCAGCTCTTTCTCGGGCGGAGCGTATTTACAAGGTCCTTTGGCAGAACTGGGGAAGCACTCAGTCCAGGTGACCTATCCCTGGGGTCACACAGTTCTCAGCGGCCCTGCCCACAGAGACTCCAGGAGGAAAAACCGGTTCCACAAGCTAAAAATAGCAGAGCCTACCTCCTTGGGAAGGCTGTGCCCGGCAGCCCAGGGGCCCATGCGCAGGTGGACGAGACTACGGACACCTCTGGGTCCTGGGGGACAGGTGCGATCAGAGCCAGGCCACTTGGCCCTTGGCAGAGCCCACCAGTGCTCAGGTCCAGGCCAGTCACTGAGGCTGCTCTGCCGTCTCGTCCGGTGTCGCTCTGACCGCGGGCAGTCTCTCCCCTGTGGGTCTTAAGCTTTGTTTAACTTTCTGTTTTGAACATTAACCCCAGGCCATGTGGGGATCAACTTGAAGAAAGGAGCTCTAAAATCTCATTATGTCTTTTTCTCATATGAAACTAGCAAGGCTGTTCGCTAGTTACAAGCATTGTTGTTTTTCTTTAGTTGCTAAGTCCTGTCCAACTCTTGTGGCCCCTTGGAGTGCAACCCGCCAGGCTCCTCTCTCCATGGGTTACTCCAGGCAACAATACTGGAGTGGGTTGCCATTTCCTCCTCCAAGGGATCTTCCTGACCCAGGGATCAAATCTGAGTCTCCTGAATTGGCAGGTGGATTCTTTCCCCCTGAGCCACCAGGGAGGCCCAATTAGAAGCATTATAACCAGGAAACGTGAGAAATAAAGAACACTTTATCTTGGCATTCCCACACATTTTCCAAAATTGTGAAATCAAATGATGATCCATCCCAACTCTGGAAAGTCTAACAATAATAATTTTGAAAGCCCGCTCTTCACCTGTGGTTCCTCCTTACTATTCCTGGCAGTGGTATCTGGCCCACAAAAGTTCCCCAAAGGTGCCCGGCCATGTTTCTGGATTTTTCCATTTAATCAATTTAAGATAAAAGATATCATGCTGAGAAACAGGGTCGAGAGCAATTGCAGAATGCAGATGCCTATCTGAATTTTACAGCAGGGAGTAAACTGGTTAGTCTGTTTTGTGTTTCCAATTAAACTGATTAGCTCTTTGAGCTGTTCTTCAAAGCCCAGTGGTGCGGGCCGCCCCTCCAGGGATAATCATAGCCCTGGGGAAGCCGTTCAGTATTTAATCATCAAACCCCACTGTCTGATGAACCCCTGGGATGCTGTGCCAGCGACACTCTGAGAAGTGAGAGGTGGAGTTGGCAAATACATACAGAAGCACCAAGCAGCTCAGCCCTCCCCATTCAGTGCGGAGATGAAAACGTAGATTTGCTAGGAAAATACCTTTCCTACAAACCGGCCGGCATCCCCGCTGTGGGACGGGCTTTCTGCCCCCAGGGGTGCGTGCCTCAGCGTATTCCTCTACAGAACCGTGATCCAGCTTCATCTTGCCCCACATGTGGATGCCGTCAGTGGTCTCTCTGATGCAGGAGGCCCCGTACTCGCCACTGCAGCCTCCAGAGGAGGAAGCTTTCTGCTTGAAGCCGTCACTGGCTGCCGGGTCCCGGCCATCCTTTCTCCACCCACACGGAAACTGAGAGCCCTGAGGCTCCGCCCACGGATGTGTGCGGCCTTGCCCCTCCCGGTGCTGCTCTTGGGGGGCTCCAGTGCGACCCCACCCACACAGCCAGCTCCAGGCCGGCACTGTTCACCTGAGGGTCCCAGCCCCAGGCCAGGATATCGTCCCCACTACCTGCCCTGAGGACAGCTCAAGTGGGGCCTTTAAACCCCCAAAGCCAGGGTGTTTTCTTCCCGTCAGGCTTCCTCCTTCGGTTCCTCCTGAACCGACCACTGTCGCCATGACTACCACACAGCACAGGAAGCAGGTTTGCTAAGAGACTCTCTTCCATCTGGTCGGGTCGCCCAGATCCACATGACGGGGCTGCCGTGCCTTCGAGCAGGGAGTCACTGCGCTGTGTGGGCAACTGTCGGACCCATATTCGGGTAGTTCCATTGTCTTAGGTGAGAACTGAATAATTATTTTTGGAAAACTCAGGGAGTTACTAAACTAAATAAGAGACGTTTTAAAGTTTAGAGGGCAGAAAAATAGAAAGTATTTCCCTGCAGACACTTACCAATCTAGTCTAATACTCAGATATGCGAAAACACCTAGTCAACGTCTAGTAAAGCCTTAGATTGCGAGATGCAGGCAGTTGTACACAGATCTGTCTTCAACAGTCCCAGAGTCCTTTGTCTGTCTGTCTGTCTCCCTCATCTCTGTTGGTATGTCCATCTGTGTCACACACACACACACACACACACACCTGTCAAGAATCCCCCTTCACCTCAACGGTGGAGCATTAGACCACCTTCTGGGCTTCCCTGGTGGCTCACATGGTAAAGAATCTGCCTGCAATGCGGGAGACCCAGGTTCGATCTCTGGGTTGGAAGATCCCCTGGAGAAGGGAATGGCTAACCACTGCAGTATTCCTGCCTGGAGAATCCCATGGATAGAGGAGCCTGGCGGGCTACAGTCCATGGGGCCGCAGAGAGTCGGACACGACTGAGCGGCCAACACTTCACTTCACAAACCCCCTCCCGGTGGGCAGACGGTGCGGTCCAGTACCTGCCACGCGTCGGTGCCTCACTGTGCCGACCAGCAGGAGCTGCTGCCTTGCACCCCAGCCACCCCAGCGGGCAGTCACATGACACACGTGGAATGTGCTCGGTACAACTCAAGAACCAAATGTCACTGGTTTTAAAAGGACTTAGATTTTAAGATCCACGTGTCTCAAGGGGCAGGGTGGTCCCACTGTGCTTGACGCGCCTACCCTTAGTTCCAGCGTCCCCAGAACCTGGCAGACTTGCATCAGCTCCTTCTTGTCAGTGACAAACACCAGGGCCTTTCTCAAAGTCAGACGATTTCGTACAGCAGTGAATATGGAGTTCAGAAGGTAAAATCCTCTGAAAACACCCTCATAAGTACCAGCAGCTGCAGAGGTCAGGGCCGTGAGCTCCAGCCAAGGACCTCGGCCTGGAGGGTCCCCCATTTCCACCCAAGGGGGCCACTCGCAACAGGACGGGGAGACGCACATGGCAAACAGCATCCATGCATTCAGCTGCTTCTGAGTTTCCTGCTCTTCCTGTGGAAGCCTGCCCGCCTGACTTGCTTAATGCTAGAACTTCAGTGAGCTCTTGAAAAGAGAAATAAAATCATGTAGAAAACGCGCCCTTTCAAGGAGGCCTTCCAAAATCTCTGAGGGATCAATAGTCTCTGATTACAGTCATGGAGAAATCGGCACAGGATCTGTGTCTGACCTGAGAGGAACCACAGGTGTATAAAATCACTCGTCCAGGCTGAGCTTGTGCAATCTGCGCTGAAGGACCCAGGGCCGCCTCTGAAGGGGGTGCAGGCTCCCAGCCATCGTCAGGGCCCCGAGGGACGGCAGTGTCCCCGGGAATGGTGACAAAAGTCGAGTTTGAGAGGCAGCCCTTCTCAGCAGCGGAAGAGCGCAGCCTTACCGGGTCCTACTGAGCTCTCACTTCACAACCAGGTCCCGGACGTGCGGCGTCAGCACCCACCTGCGCTCCGAGGGGACTGAAGACAGTCTGTCGTCACAGTCTTGGGTGCAGAGCACCACCCTACAATTGATTCTGATTCGTAAGGCCAGTGAGAGGGCATTTTGTTTCCTCTGAAAAACTCAGAACACGCACACCTTTGTCAGTCGGGCGGCCACGGGCCTCACAAACAGACCTGAGTGAGGAGTAAGACACGGGTGTCATTAGCGAGCAAACCGCCCCCTCAACAGCCTCAATAAAAATAGTGAGGCAGTGATGAGCTGGTGCCCCAGGGAGTGTAAATCAGCAGGAGGCAGCTCAGCAGCCCTGATTCATGACCTCCTCTGGCTGCTCTCCACCCGCCCTGGGCGCCAGGCCAGCCCCGCCCCTCCTAGCGATGGCCTCGTGGACCCCTGCCCGGGGGCCCTCCCTTCTGTTCAGTTCAGTTCAGTTCAGTCACTCAGTTGTGTCTGACTCTTTGCGACCCCATGAATCGCAGCACGCCAGGCCTCCCTGTCCATCACCAACTCCTGGAGTCTACCCAAACCCATGTCCATCGAGTCGGTGATACCATCCAGCCATCTCATCCTCTGTTGTCCCCTTCTCCTCCTGCCCTCAATCCTTCCCAGCATCAGGGTCTTTTCCAATGAGTCAACTCTTCGCATCAGGTGGCCAAAGTATTGGAGTTTCAGCTTCAACATCAGTCCTTCCAATGAACACCCAGGACCGATCTCCTTTAGGATGGACTGGTTGGATCTCCTTGCAGTCCAAGGGACTCTCAAGAGTCTTCTCCAACACCACAGTTCAAAAGCATCAATTCTTCGATGCTCAGCTTTCTTTATAGTCCAACTCTCACATCCATACATGACTACTGGAAAAACCATAGCCTTGACTAGACGGACCTTTGTGGGTAAAGTAATGTCCCTGCTCACCTGCTAAGCTTAGGGTTTAGGGCTTGAAACCCCAGGGGTGTGGAGCCCCCTGCAGCGCATGTCTTTTGCATCCTGTCACCTACCATAGGGCTTATTAAGGGTGAGCAAACTTACTTTTTGTCAGAAACTGCTAGCGAATTAGCAAAGAGCTGACTTTGGGCCTCAAGAGTCGTTCAGTAGGAGTGACACATTGTCAGACGTTTCTGAGATGGATCACAGATTCTGTATTGCACCTCCTCCAACTTGCGCTGCCCTCAACACACACACACACACATACACACACACACTCCTAAATGGAAATAAACTGGGAAACTACTTTTAAAAAAGTGACACATTGAACACCGGTCATTAACTATAAACAACGTGACAATAAACTTGTCCTCTGGGTGAAACTAGGTATTTGATTTAGGTCTTAGAGACTTCCCTGGTGGCTCAGATGGTAAAGCGTCTGCCTACAATGCTGGAGACCCGGGTTCAATCCCTGGGTTGCGAGGATCTCCTGGAGAAAGAAATGGCAACCTACTCCAGTATTCTTGCCTGGAAAATCCCATGGATCGAAGAGCCTGGTAGGCTACAGTCCATGGGGTCACAAAGAGTCGGACACGACTGAGCGACTTCACTTTCACTTTCTTTGTGGGTGAAACTACAGCAGAGCAGCCCACCCCTAAATGGACGGCTCTCGGATGTTCAGCCCCCTGCCACGAGCCTTCTCTCCTCACAGTCATGTTCTTGGGCCCCCAGCAGCTGATCACACAGGGGCGGGAGCCCAGTGACGTAGGACGCACCTGTTTATCGTCTTGTTTTCAGCTGGTCTCACAGGCATTCCTTCCGCATTCCTTCCCTCCCTGTCCTAACCCCTGACTCCTCTGTTCCTGCGTCTGTGATACTAAATCATTTCTGAGAGCTGATGGGATAGGGCAAGGAGGCCAGAGACATTGGCCCGTCATCAGACACGCAGCGCAGAACAAGCTGAGGCAATGCTGACTTCAGTGAATAGTTTGTTTTCTTTTAAGTTGGGAAAGTATTTGAGCTCAAGATGGATCCACTTGACATGAAATACCATTCAGGCTCAGTTTGGGGTTTGCACTGGATTGAGAACATGGTTGCAAGCATGGCACTGCAGATAAGATTTCGTGAATTGTTAGTGACTTGAATTCAAGCATGAAGAGGGTGGAAGAGTTAGATTTCCCAAGAACAGAGAGTATACTGAGCACCCTCCTTTAGGGGGTCCGGGTGGATCAGCTGGGGAGAGGGCGTGGGTGGTAGATGGTTTTAATCTCCAGTCTCTTTCAGGCTCGCCGCTTGGGGTGCCCACGGGCAGCTCCTGAGCTGCTGTTTCTGACACTCTGCCAGGTAATTTCAGAAAGGCCACCGTGTTACTTTATCTTTGTGGACAAGTTTATTTCCAACTCTGACAGTGAAAAGTGTGTCCTTTCATGTGAAAAACTCTGCAGTTGCTTTGTTATTAAGGAAGAGCTTTTTAAAAAATATTCAACCAAACACTCTTACAATGTTTTAAATGAAACAAAACCTAAAAATCCAGATTTCAAAATGATGCTTCCTGTCCTTTTCACTCATGACTAAGGCAATGTGGCTTTAAAAGTTTAAATTTGAGAGATTTTAGAGACTAGAATACATTAATGAAAATTTATCTTTCTCTCTGTGTATGTGTGTGTGTGTGTGTTTGAGGGTGGGGGATATTTTTCTCATCCACCAGCCTCCAAACTGCAAAATGCCCATCAGCAGCTGTGTGGACATCTTCTCAGGCTCATCCCAAGCTCTGCACTTGGAAGATTCTAACACACGATGGTCCTAATTGAGATTTGATACGCACATTAATTTAATTGTCATATGGTTAAACGGAAGTGTAGATAAAATCCATTATTGTTTCCGTGACCTTTGATACTTGAAAAACAAAATTTGTTATTTACTATGTCCTAAATTATGCTGTTGCCCATGTCATATGTAGCTAAATGTAAGTCTTGAGTGAATAAATAAGGCCAGTTGTTAATTACTCTAATTCCCCTTGGAGAGTGAGGGTGGCTGCAGCCCGAGCTATTCACAGACGTGTGTGTTCACACTTGACCTTCTCCGAGCTGCACTAAATCACAAAAAAACAGCATCTCGGAATTTAAAAATAAAATGTTTTCGAGTGTGTTGGTGGGACTCTGCCTCTTTCGGACGCAGTCTGCAGTGTGTCCTTGCCGGCACCCCAGGGGCCTGGCACCCACCCCCCGCCCCCCCCACCTCCACCCTTGGTGCCGGGACCCCCTCTTCCAGCTGCTCGTCATGTGCCCCTCGAGCTGGCGTCCATCCACACCCCTGGGCTCATTCTCTCTCCCTGGCTGGCTCCCCTCCACCCTGCAATGCACACCTTGTGGGAACGAAGACCGGCCCGCCTGTGCCCACGCCTCCCGGGCCCCCGGGCACTGGCACAGCCAGAGAGTCAGCGGGCGCTTCACTCCAGGGTCGGCTTGGGTGTGGTCTGGTCAGTGGGAGGCATCCAAGCTGACCTCTGTAGTGAACTTCGAACCCTGCAGGGGCCCTTACTTTTGCTAGAAATACCTGAACGTGCGTTTGTCGAGAGTGTCGAGCACCCACTCTAGATGGAGCAAGGAACTGATCCCAGCGGTCTTGGTGATCGGCATCCGTCAG
Source organism: Okapia johnstoni (assembly GCA_024291935.2). Lineage (NCBI taxonomy): Eukaryota > Metazoa > Chordata > Mammalia > Artiodactyla > Giraffidae > Okapia > Okapia johnstoni. The sequence continues at coordinate 76,096,565 of CM044309.1, forward strand.
CCCTGTGTGTATCAAGTTCTTGAGAGGCACTTGGTTTCTTAATCAAGTTCAGGTGACTCATCTTGCTCTTGATCGGGTGGAAACCAGCTTTGGCCTGACTGTTTCTCTGGTTCCTGGAGCGAGTCTGAGCAGGTTTTCTGTTTCGGGGATTCGCCTGGATGATCATGCATACGGAACTCAGCTACAAAGAAAAGCACTGCAGAGGCAAGTGGCAATTCCATTTTGCAAAACAAGTGTGTTCCTTTTGAGCAAGGGAACCAGAATGCAGGCTCAATCCGAGTTGTCTGTGAAATCTCTCTTCCTTTTATCTCTCAATCTTATTGCATTAACGGGCATATTAAAGCCTGATTTTTACTTATGAAGATTTTGTTTCCACCTTTACTAAAATGTGGGAAATAATCAGAAAATGCATATAGTAAAATCAACAGTGGTGAAGTCCAGCAGTGACCATATTAGCTGAGGGTCAGATTCTGTTACAGTCACGACACATATGGACTATTTCGTATTCAGAATAATCCAGGAACTGCATGGTGTCATTATGCCCATTTTGTGTGGAGGGGGAAACAGAGGAGGCAGAGGTGAGGCTTATTTCAGAAAAATGGTTGGAACCTGATACGTCAGCGTGTTTGTCCTTTGAGCAAAGTACTAGCCTTCTGCTCTTCATCCTGTGTGCATCAAGGAAGCAGTTGAATACCCACGTGCAGGCTCAGAGCTATAAGTTCAGGGAAAGTAGGTAGGAGAGGTTTTCATTCTGTAAAACTAAAGGATGTGAATTCACCTTTAGATGAAGAAAATCAGAATTTTCCATTACCTTATTCTGTTTTCAGTAATGTAGAATATCCTTTGAGCTAAATGAATGCCCTTCTGTGAATTAGCTTTAAGTGCATTTTAATTAAACTTTCGAGTCACCCAACCATCAAACTCTTTCAGTAAAAGAGCTCCACTAAAACCCACCTCCCTCTCCCCCGACCCCATGCCCCTCTGGTGTCAGCGTCCTTCTTATTCTACTCAACCAGCTGATAGACCAGTGACTTACAGAAATAAACAGCAGGATATGTGCATTCCTAAAATAGATGTTAGGATGTCCAGTTACATAACAGGCCTCGATAGATGTTTTACTGTGACACTAGTTAAGATTTATGTTGCTGTGACTTCTCAAAGTCGGTGATGAAATAAAGTCCTGAGCGCCTTTCTTTGCGTGGCTTATTTACAGAGCACTGTGGCTGTAATTATGCTACTAAATGGTCTTCCAGAAAGGGTGGCTTTAAAAGTCAGTAGTAAAAGGATCATTTCGTAATCCAAGATAATAGGGCCGCAAGTGCCTCAGACGTGCAATGCTAAATCCTTTCAGTGACGCCGCAGTTTTCATTTAAACTACCTGCAAAGTAAGCACTTATGCTTTCTAAACTATCTGTACTGAGATGGGATGCACGTGCCATACAGTTCACCTGTATAATGTGTACAATTCAGTGATATTTTTTAGTTTAGTCATAGATGCGTGGAACTCGCACAGCAGTTGATTTTAGAACCTGTTCATCACCTCAACAAGGAACTGTACCCTTCAGATGTCACTCATCCTGCCAGCCTCCCAGCCCCTAGCCGCAAGTGACCACTGTCTCTAGATGTCTGTACTCTGGGCATTTTGTCTGAGTGTCTGAACGTAACCACGTTATATGTGGTCTTTTCTGTCTGGCTTCTTTCAGGTAGTGTGACATTTTCGACGGTCATCTATGTTGTAGCCTGTGTCAGTGCTGCGTTCTTTTTAAGGTCAAATAGTATCTTTTGTATGGATAGTTCACATTTTGTGTATCCATTCATCCATCCATGGACAGTTGAGTTGTTTCCACCTTTTGGCTACTGCAAATGACAACCATCAAAAACAAAAACTCACAGACAAGTCTTAGTGTGGACATACGTTTTCGGTTTTCTCATATAGCTTCTTAATTTTTAAAAATCCTAGATTTTTCATGTACTCATATTATCAAAAATTCTTATGTTTTCCAGACAAATCTAGAAAAGGGGCCCTGGATTTGAATCCAGACAAATCTAGAAAAGGGGCCCTGGATTTGAAATCTCATCTCATTAAGAGTCGTAATGTCATCATTCTTTTCCTCTGGAGTCCACGGTATTGAGTAGGAAGCATTTTCCCTGCGTTTAGTCATAAATCTATTCAAGTTAATCACTCTAGTCATCCCCCGATCCTCCACCCCCCAGCCCCAGGCCACCACTAATGTACTTTCAGTCTCTATAGATTTGTCTATTCTGGACATTCTTATGTATGTGATCATACACGACGTGTGTGTGTGTGTGTGTCTCACTTCTTTCACTGACAATGTTTTTCAAGGTTCATCCATGTGGTAGCACATGTCAGTACTTCACTCCTGTTTACCACTGAATAATATTCCACTGTAGGGGAATGCCATGTTTTACTTACCCATTCATTCGTTGGTGGACATTTGGGTTGTTCCCACCTGTTGGGATTGTGAATCATGCTGCTGTGAACGTTTGTGTGTGTTTTTGCACGGACATGTGTTTTCATTTCTCTTGGGTGTATACAGAGGATGCAGGTGCTGAGTCAAACGGTAGCTCTGCTTTTGAGGGACCAGCCGACTCTCCCACAACAACTGCACCACTTTATTAGCAGAGTAAGCAGTTTTCATGTTTCTTTCTCTTCCTTACTTTGATCCCATAAGCTTTCAGTGTTTTGCTTGTATCTTCTGTTACTTGTCCAAATCCAGCCAAGAGCAACAATAAGACTATGGTCCTTATTTAAGAAATAAACCAAAAATGCTGAGTAATAAGTGCAGAGTAATCAGAAGTATTTTATATACTTCTTAATAGTTTATGAACAATATACACTTACACATCCAAACTCACAGGCACACACACACTCAGACACACACACATATACAAACAAACCCATAATTTTTTCTGGTGCTTGTACTTTAGTACTTTAATGGTTTCAAACGAAGTTTATCACCAGACTTAAATCACAGGAATATGTGGTGGTGGTTTAGTTGCTCAGTCGTGTCTGACTCTTTGTGCCCCATGGACTATATCCTGCCGGGCTCCTCTGTCCACAGGATTCTCCAGGGAAGAAGACTGGAGTGGGTGCCATTTCCTTCTCCAAGGGATCTTTCCAACCCAAGGATCGAACCCACGTCTCCTGTGTTGCAGGTGGATTCCTTACTGACTGAGCCCCCAGGGAAGCCAGAAGGAACACACAGGACTCTTTCATCCACAGAGAACACCTGTAGGTTTGATCGTCCCCACCACACTCTGGTCCCTGAAGCGCCCACGTGGCCCTGGATGATGGTCGTCGGCCGGAACAGTGTCCTCGCTTCCCTTGCCTCTCTGCTGGCAGCTGAGGTCTCTGAGAAGTGACAGATGGGAATTGAGGCTAAACATGTACACGGCCAGCCCCACGGGGCCTCAATTTATTCTGAGTGTGAAAGGAATGGTTTGCTTCTTGAAACAGAGAGAGAGCGTTTCCCTTAGAGAGAGTCCTCAATTTTCCTTGAAAACACAAAGTGTTTCTGGAGCCAGGGCCTGCCTGGTTAGCACTCTGGCTTCCGCCCCAGGTGCCCGCCTGACCCCCTCTGCAGGTCGCGGCTCCACGGGCTCCTCTCTCCACCAGCAGAGCGCCTTCCTGGGAGGATCCTGGGTGGGGGGTGTCCTGGGCAACCCCAGTGGCCAAGCCTACGCCGGCTCCTGGGAGTCACAAGCAGGGACAGGAGCTCAGGGGTGTTGGAGGACAACCACCCTGGAGAGGGGTGACATTCCAGCTCTGGGGATGCGAGTCAGCCCCTCAGGATTCCCACCAGGAATGCTCTGCCTTCTGACCCTGGAGCTGCGTCCACCCTCTGCTTGAGGCCCCGCTCAACACCCAGGGAGAAAAGAGTGAGAAGAAGGCTTGTGTCAGAAAACACGTGTGAGATCAGTGACCCCAGCGGAAGACGGTGTGCAAAGACGCTCCCTTGTTGCCATCACTCTTTCTGTCTCTTGGAATTATCACCCCTATGTTATAGGAAGTCTTCTCTGCCTTTCCTCTGATGAAACCAGAATATTTTAAAAAGTCCTCAGTTCACAGGAATTTCCTAATCACACAGCTAGAAACCTCTGCATTATGATGCTCATTCCACATTTGAGCAAACGAAATAGACAGAACTTCAATTGTTTCCCAAAGTCACCCATCTACAGGGTGAGGGGGCTGGATTCAGGTCCAAGAAATGGTCCTCAGAGACCCAGTTCTTAGCTTTTGTGCACGTTATGATTTGGTACAATTGAGACCCAACTCATTGGAAAAGACTCTGATGCTGGGAAAGACTGAAGGCAATAGGAGAAGGGGGCAGTGGAGGGCGAGATGGTTGGGTGGCAGCACTAACTCAATGGACGTGAGTTTGAGCAAGCTCCGGGAGATGGCGGAGGACAGAGGAGCCTGGCGTGCTGCAGTCCATGGGGTTGCCAGGAGTCAGACACGACTGAGAGGCCAAACAATAACAACAGCACCCCCTCCATGGTGACTGCAGCCCCTGAGATTTCTCTGATGAGGGTTATAATGCTGGATGGTGACTTGTACCCAGAGCTCTGTGGGTCCAACCAGGCTGTGTTCTGTGAGGCACGCCCGAGAGGCTGAAACGTGGATGCGGAGTGTGGCGAATGTGCCGCTGCTGAACCTGTAATGAAATCTCTGCTGGGTTGCTTCTTTCTGCTTACGATGATGACATCAGTCAAGCCTAAGATACGGAGGGAACATCATGGGGGAGGGAAGGGGGTGACTAGTGAAACTTACCTTGCTCAGCATCCAAGGAACTGAGCGTGGTGGATCACTCCGTACGTTTTTCCTAGGGTATCTCAGAAAAAGGAAGCATGATGCTCACTCAGCAAGCTGGCTCACCCCACTTGCTGCTGCTGCTAAGTCGCTTCAGTTGTGTCCGACTCTGTGCGTCCCCATAGACGGCAGCCCACCAGGCTCCTCCGTCCCTGGGATTCTCCAGGCAAGAACACTGGAGTGGGTTGCCATTTCCTTCTCCAGTGCATAAAAGGGAACTTGGGACTAGTTTAAATGGAGATGATCTGATAGCGACTGACTGGATGGTTTTCTGGTTTTCGTTTTGAAACGTCCATTTTGTTTACTACACGGGAGCTCCCCAAGGAGGCCCACGCCTCCACACTCCTCCTCACACCCTCAGCTCCTGTGACAAGGTCCTCGTGGGAATCAGTGAGTGAATGGGAAGAGAACTGAGGAAATAAAACCAGATAAGACTTCCCCTGCACCTAAACCCGTGATGCCCACTCAAGTGTCATGGCAGTTCATGAAATGTCTTTTTTAAGGCACTGCACACTTCTCAAAGCCAATTCTCACTTCCTTTTATTTTTTGAAGCAATCTATAGTGGACCATGTCTCCAAGTCTAACATTTACCTGGTTTTGCAGTTTAGAATGTCACATTTTAAATGTTTCAACACCTTTCGTCTCCTGATATGTGTTTTCTAGTTTGAATCAGAACTTTTGTAAACATTTTAGCTTCTAAAAAATGTGCCTGCAGTGGCTTTTTACCCCTACCCCAGAGCTTTCTTATTTGTCAGAAGTTTCTGTAATGATCAGCCACTTATCCTCTGGGTCATTCCTCCTAAAATTGCCACCCTGAGACTATCAGTCTGATAGAAAGGCTGGGCTGGCTAAAAGCATCTTTTCCTCCATAACTGTGTGTGTGTGTCAGTAGCTGTACCAAGTAGAAGAAAATCTCTAAAAATGACAGTGATGCACTTCAAAGTACGAGGCCTGTTGCCAGGGGATTGGACGTGACGGTTAGAAAGTACAGCAAACTGCTTCAATTATGAGGAACATTGTGCCAACGTTGTTGAATAATGAATCTCATTGATAATCATGGGAGTTTTGCTTGTTGTATTTTCCCCTAAAATTCACAAGGGAAAGTAAGTGGATTCTTACACAGTTAGGCTGATGGAAGGGAAATCTGCCACAAATATTACAAAGAAGTCCTAACAGCTTGAAATGCACTCAGAGTCTTACAGCCATGGACACAATTTAAGAATCAGGATGCACCGGGACAAGGACTCTCGGGGTCTCCGTGTCCTGGGCCTGACCCTCTTATAGGTTGAGCCTTTTATCACATTTTATAACTTACAGGAAGCTCTTTATCATGAAAATTCCGTTCCATTTGAGACACATCACTTTTATTTTCTTTATGTCACTTGTGGACATTTTGCTTATTGAAAATGTGTTCTTTATAGGGATGTTTTTTATACTCATGAATAGCAACAGTATCAGGTCTCGGAAGCAAGTTTTTTCCTTTGGACAGAAATTAGTCAGTAAATTTCCCAGGACAGCAGGTACTTTCCACACACCCTCGTGCTCCATGGTGTGGGGGAGAGATGTTTACTCAAGTAGAGGGTTGGTATGGAGAAGGGAGAAGATGGGCAAGGAGGGGGAGGTACCTCCGTGGTCCTGCCTGTATCACTGCCCAGGGCTGCACCTGTGGGCGCTTTGATGGAAGGCTGCCCTGTTGCCACAGCCCAGAGGCTGCGCGAGGCATGGTCTGAGATACAAAGCATCTCTTCACCACGATGCCACTCCAGCCTCCCCCATGGATATGAGGAAGCTGTGTGACCATATCATAAACCTCCATTCACTGAAAGCACAGTGATCTGCTTGAAATATCAAGCTTTTCCTCTGAACCATCATCCCTGACCCTCAGCACTGTTTTACTGAGTTTTACCGAGAAGGAAAACACTGTCCATTCTACTTAGACGACACCATTGATTTTGCAGGAGCATCCTGATTTTAAAACGTGGAAAAAAATATCCACAACGATTTACAGTAGCAGCTAAATTGTATTTAATTAACCACTTCTCCAATAAAGCTTATTATTTTGTAGTTAGTGAAGGATATGATATTGATGGGTTTCCCAGATAGCACTAGTGGTAAAGAACCCACCAGCCAATGCAGGAGAGGTTCAGGTTCCAACCCTGGATTGAGAAGATCCCCTAGAGAAGAAATGGCAACCCTCCCCAGTATCCTTGCCTGGAGGATCCCATGGACAGAGGAGCCTGGCGGGCTACAATCCATGGGGTCACAAAGGGGCGGACACGACTGAGAGCCTTAGCACAGCACAGCACCTGATATCGGTACCAGCACAGAAGGGAGATATGAAACCAACACAGATAACAGGAATTTATAGCTGATGAAAGAATCTATCACAACATTCTTGCTGTTTCAGGCTTTACTCTCTTCTAAAAATAAATAGGTAGATACAAAAAAATACATACTACATTACCTTTGACTCCCTCTGCTAAAACAGAACTTAGCCATTTAAAACTAGTCTTCAGTTCAGTTCAGTCGCTCGGTCGTGTCCGACTCTTTGTGACCCCATGGACTGTAGCACGCCAGGCTTCCCTGTCCATCACCAACTCCCGGAGCTTGCTCCAACTATGTCCATCGAGTCGGTGATGCCATCCAACCATCTCATCCTCTGTCGTCATCCCCTTCTCCTCCTGCCCTCAAGCTATTCTTGAACAGCATAAAATTGAAGTTTTCTCTCCAGCACTGGTGGGGGACCAGGCACTGTGCCAGGTTTGGGGCTAGAAAGATTTATCAGGCAAGGTCCCCATCCTCAAAAAGTTTACAGTGTTGGTGGGGAGACAGGGATGGGGCATATTGGTCTCCAGTAGAGACCAGCTCGGATCTACAGGATGGGGGAAGGGGGGACACAAGAAGGGAACTGGAGGCAGGGAAGCCACTGATGTTGAGGTGGGGCTTGGTGAGGGCCTGAACCCCCAGGTCAGGCAGAGGGGATGATCTGAAAGATAGTGATGCGAAGTATGCATGGAGCCCAGAGAGTGAAGCAGCAGGAAGGGGATCTCAGTGAGGCAGGCTGCCCATGGTCTGGCCAGAGGCCAAGTTAGGCACTGTCTTTAAAAGATTACGGTTTGACTCATTCAGCCTCCAGAAATGTGTCTTGTGCAACGTTGAGCAAGCAAGCAAGGATTAAGGCAGCGTCAGTCATAACAGGTCACAGGGTCCTCGGCAGGAGCTGGTCACCTGGGAAGAGTGACGCTGTGATGCGGGCTGGGTCCCTGCTGACCAGGGCTGCGTGTCCTCAGGGACACCCTCTCCGGGACTCCTGGTTCAGTGACAGAGCAAGAAGCAGAGCCACATCCAGAGCGTGGCCGCATTTACATAAAGGCAAAGGAGGAGGAAGGGAGTGAACTTGGGCAATGGCTGAAATGAGCCCAGGCTGTTTTGAGGAAGACAGAGGCTAGAAGCTCACCCGTAGGAGGGGTGCAGCCGGCGCGTCTCCCCGTGACCCTTTCAGCGCCTTTTGAATTTGATGTCAGTGCAGGCGTTCCATGAAGATAATTAAATACAATAAAATTGATTTAAAATAGAAACTGAACCACATCTATTCTCTGCACTTAAATTTTTAAATTCAAAAAGCACCCTGGAAAAAAAAATTGACATAAAAAAGAAAAAAGACAAGGGGTCCCCCCCACACCCAAAAAAAAGCACCATGGTCTCCATAAAAGAGCAGAGGGAGTGGGGGAGGAGAGGGAAGAAACTCCAGGTCTGAGGGTGCAGGTTCCCAGAGGAGCCAGCCCCTCCCCTCAGATTTCCAGGTGGGCCGAGGACATTAGTATCAGTCCCGTCCCCTGTAAGGGGCTCTCCCCAAGGGCTGCTGCTGTTGTCCAGTCATTCAGTCGTGTCTAACTCTTTGCGACCCCATGGATTGCAGCATGCCAGGCCTCCCTGTCCATCACCAACTCCTGGAGTTTACCCAAACTCATGTCCATTGAGTCGGTGATGCCATCCAACCATCTCACCCTCTGCCGTCCCCTTCTCCTCCTGCCCTCAATCTTTCCCAGCATCAGGGTCTTTTCTAATGAGTCAGCTCTTCGCATGAGGTGGCCCAAGTATTGGAACTTCATCTTCAGCATCAGTCCTTCCAATGAACACCCAGGACTGATCTCCTTTAGGATGGACTGGTTGGATCTCCTTGCAGTCCAAGGGACTCTGAAGAGTCTTCTCCAACACCACAGTTCAAAAGCATCAATTCTTTGGCACTGAGCTTTCTTCACCGTCCAACTCTCACATCCATACATGACCACTGGAAAAACCATAGCCTTGACTAGACGGACTTTTGTTGGTAAAGTAATGTCTCTGCTTTTAATATGCTGTCTAGGTTGGTCATAGCTGTTCTTCCAAGGAGTAAGCGTCTTTTAATTTCATGGCTGCAGTCGCCATCTGCAGTGATTTTGGAGCCCAAAAAAATAAAGTCTGTCACTGTTTCCATTGTTTCTCCATCTATTTGCCATGAAGTGATGGGACTGGATGCCATGATCTTAGTTTTCTGAATGTTGAGTTTTAAGCCAGCCTATTCACTCTCCTCTTTCACTTTCATCAAGAGGTTCTTTAGTTTCTCTTCACTTTCTTCCATTAGAGTGGTATCATGTGTGTATTTGAGGTTCTTGATATTTCTCCCAGCAATCTTGATTCCAGTTTGTGACTCATCCAGCCCGGCCTTTCTCATGATGTACCCTGCATATAAGTTAAATAAGCAGGGTGACAATAGGCAGCCGTGATGTACTCCTTTCCCAGTTTTGAACTAGTCAGTAGTTCCATGTCCTGTTCTCTCCCAGGGCTACCACTGGGAGAAAGTTAGAACCCAAGGGAATCAGGTTGGGTATCAATTCCATCCCAGGCTTTCAGCTCACAATCCAAAACAGTGACCAAGTAGTCACGCTCCTGAGATACATGGGATGATGTCTAGCTTGTTTAATCATTTCAGTTTCTTCTGTATGGAAATACATCCTCCAGATGCTTGCATGCTCAGGCAGAGAAAACAAAGCAGAATTCCACATCCTGTACAGAAATCCACACCCTGAACTGAAGTTGAGGATGGATGTGGGAGTTTGTTTATCAGCTCCAAAATGTGTCAGGAGGAAAACATATTAGAGTATTTTAAGAGTTTATGTTGAGTTTTTGTTTTTGTTTTTTTTTCCTCAGGATGGTGAAACTAACAGAGGAGAATATGAAAAGAAGAGAAACACTCGTGATCTTTCCCGGGAGATCTCAGAAGACAGTGATGTGTTTGGTATGTAACGTGAAAATGCGAAGATGTGATTTCCTACGGTGATCGTGGGCAAACACATTCTCATTTGGAGAAGGTCTTAATTTTTTGATTACATGAGTGAACTGTGACTCCGTTCTCATTGTTGGAAGAGCAGGCTGTACAGAAACCTGGAGGCTAAGTCCCCTCCACCAGCCTCTTGAGAACACCCTTGCATTCTCTGCCCCCTGCATGAGACTGCCCTGGCCACCCTCAATACCCGTCTCCATCTTGCCTGTGCTCTTGGTTGGGTTTCACGTGCTGTTTTCTGCCCACAGACACCAGAAATTCCCCAGGTTTCCCCTTGCTATACGATGTTTCTCAGATCATTTATTTGATCAGTTGGGTGTGGACATTAGAAGTGGTAACAGTGCACGTTAAAAATATCTAACGAGAAAGGGCAGTAGTCCCAGGGCCTGGATGCACTGGTGTTTATTTTAACTACCAAGAGTGACTCAGGAGGTGTTGGGAAATATGTTTTCTGTAAAAGTTTACTTACTCGTCGCCCTAGAGATGGAGGCTGCCTCTCACCCCAGGAGTGAACGGGCAGGTTCCCACCGATTTTTGTATATTCACTCTTGGGTCCCCCTCTGCCATGTGATGGGGACCCTGGGGACCCCAGGGCCACAGGACAAGCTGGGACTCGAGAAGACCTGCCCATAGGTATCACTCCTTTCTCCACGTGTTTGTATTCCTAGAGGCCAGCTCCTAGTGGCTCACTTATCAAAACGGAGGCGCTGTTCCCTGGCTGCTAAGATACACCTTAGTCACTGTCAGCCCCGCCTGCAGGCCTGACAGTGACAGAACGAGGCCTCCCCACAGGGTCTAGCTGGGTCTCTGCTTATTTCTAAAGAGTCTCTTCACACTTCACTTGTAAGGCAGGAAACTCCACCCCAGTTTTTTTATTTTGTTCCCGATTTATCTGCTCTTTTTAAAGAACCCTTTCCTTTTCTATATGCCATCCTTGTTGAGCAGCACACAGAAAGGATGCAACTAGACAGGGCACTGCTGCCCACTGTCTCAGCATCTTAAGCCTCCATGAGCATCAGCCCAGAGGCCCAGGGACGAAACCTGAGGGTTAGTGAGGTGGAGTCAAGACAGGCAGGCGGGAGAGGAGCCGTTGCTCTTTGCTGATTTCCATGGAGGTTTCCTTGGGGCCTGAACAGCCCAGCGCCTCTCGGTGGTGGGGTTTGCACTCCTTGGGGGCAGAGGAAGGGGGAGAGGGGGCAGCCTGCCTGGAGAGCAGCCTGTGTTCCTTAGGGTCTAGAGGGGGGCACAGTCTGTGACTCTGTACAGAGCCTCTGAGTGCCAGTGACTTGAACACTGAAGCTGACTGTAATCCTCCAGATTAAAAGCTGTCTTTAGTCTTCTATTGCAACTGCATACATGTATGAACACATAAAAGAAAAAGACAAAACAGAAATGTCCAATTTTAGGTTCTACATACAAAGAAGAGCAAGTTTTTAGAGTTGTTTTGGCCAAGCTCACTTATTTTTAAAGTAAGCATCATCTTTATCATTATTTTCCAGGTTAACTACTTTTAGGATTATTCATAACAACATCAGCCTTTTGCTATCAGCATGCCCACACACAGTTTTATTGATATATACATGTGCATAATGTCCGTATGACATGAAAAAAATCTATTATAAGCCTTTTCCTTTCGTTATAACTGTGGTATAATTCCTGAAGTACTTTGAAAGGAAGCCCTCTTTAACCTTCTCAGCTCCATCTGCAATTTGGAGAATTTTTTATTATCTGGAGTTGAATGTGAAAACCAATGGAGGTGCAAACATCCCAGTCCAAAGCTAGATTTGCTTTTTACTGGGAAGAAGCATGCCATCAGCCAGCTTCTGCCTGTCTTGTAGATGTGCGCTCCTGGTGCCTTGAACAGTAAGACCCACTCAAATAGCTGCTGATCTGATGTTCTGCTCACAGCCTAGGCTCTCAGCCCATCAGGGTGACTGGGGAGCAGTTCCCTGCTCGTCACCCTCAGGGCAAGAGCTGCTGTCACCGCTGAGTCACGGCAGAGGGGAAGTGTGACCGCAGATGGGGTGGCCCTGGGACAGGACCCCTCCCAGGCTCCCCTGCTTCATGCTCTGCCATCCTGAGTCATGCAGATGTGGGCCCTGCAGGGCTGTCAGATGTCTGCTTTTGAACTTCATGTAACCTCCTGATCCTAATGCCTTCCTGGGGGTCCAAAGACACCCGGTCTAAAGGTGCGGAGTGATGAGGGAGAAAGAGGCTGAAATAATCTTGGCTATCAGTCTTGACTATCTACTCTTGGGGGAAGTATATACGAATTCTTGTCAAATTCTGAAGTGTATACAAATGTCACTCCAACAAAATCAGCAACTGGGTGTTTCCCTGACCAGACAGAAACTCCCTAAACACAAGAAGAAACTGTGCTCCCATGATGGTCCATGAGCCACGAGTCACCAGCAGCCACTTAACCATGGTCCTCAGGCTCCTGGTCATCATTTTGTCCACGTGTCAGAGAAAGCGGGGGTGTGTGAGGGGTATGGGGAGGCCATTAGCCTTTTCCTAACCTGAGTCTGCGGAATGCATGTCCTCAGGGTCCCGGTGGAGGTCAAGACAGCCAGCTCTGTGAGAGTCCTACTTAGAGGCCCGACGGAGAGCTGAGAGGCTCTGACGGGCGCTGGCCCCACACAGGGGCTGAGTGCCGGGCTCACATGCCTGGAGCTGTGAGCTGCACAACTCAAATCAGAGGGCCTTCCTCCACGTCTGGGGAGTGCCTGCAGACTTTCTTGGGCTCAGGCATGTTGGACTCTGCGACCCCACGGACTGTAGCCCACTAGGCTCCTCTGTCCATGGGATTCTCCAGGCAACAATACTGGAGGGGGTTGCCACGCCCTCTCCAGGGGAATCTTCCCCACCCAGGGATTGAACCTGGGTCTCCTGCGTTTACCACTGTGCCACCTTGGAAGCCCCAGACTTACTTAGCAGTTATATTCTCTTTTTCATTTCCTGGAAAATTTTTACTGAATGATTTAGATCTAAGTTAATAACTCATCAGCGCGCTCTTGAAAATCTTTCTGTAATTTGTCTTTGGACTGCAGGTGGCTACACTCGGGACTGTTTTGCCTGGTCACCCAAAGAGGAAGAAACAGTTTAGGACTCAGTCACCCTATGAGAACGATGCGCTGCCTGGGCTTTGGGGAACTAGGGTGTTCTGTGGTGGGACAGTTACTGGGCTTTTTTTGAACCTCACACCCACACACACACTAGCCTTGTGGTTGGAAATCCAGGCAGGAAGGAATGTATACGCTCACCCCAATCCCCTCCCCCATAGCTCACTAGTCAGGGGGCTAAAGCAGGGCGGGTGGTTCAGCCGAGGTGGGCAGAAGGCTCGGGTCTCCCTGATGATGCCCAGAGGACAGAAGTCTCCAAGAGAGGGCAGCCCTGCTCTTTCCAGAGCGGCCATGGTCCCTTCCAGACATGCTGCTCATCTCTGAAGTCAGAGGAGACAGAGTCCTGTCACACTGGATGGACGCTAGTACAGCTCACAGGGTCGTGGGATCCTGAGAACATGGCCACACCGCATCAGGTCAGATAATGGAGGTAGAATTGTCCAGGTTCAATGTCTAGGGGGAAAGTACTCATATTAGAAACATTTGGGTATATGTATATAAGTATAAGGACTTCCCTGGTAGCTCAGCTGATAAAGAATCCACCTGCAATGCAGGAGACACAGGTTTGATCCCTGGGTCAGGAAGATCCCCTGGAGGAGGGCATGACAACCCACTCCAGTACTCTTGCCTGGAGAATCCAACGGACAGAGGAGCCTGGCGGGCTACAGTCCATGGGGTCACAAAGAGTCAGTCATGACTAAGCGACTAAGCCCAGCACAGCACTTCTAAGTATAAAGTTACAAAGCACATACATTATGTATTGCTAATATACATATATTTTTTTAAGTGGCATGCATGCATACTAAGTTGCTCAGTTGTGTCCAACTCTCTGTGACCCCATGGACTATAGCCCACCAGGCTCCTCTGTCCATGGGATTCTGCAGGCAAGAATACTGGAGTGGATTGTCCTCCTCCAGGGGATCTTCCTGACCCAGGGATTGAACCCACATCTCTCACATCTCCTGCACTGGCAAGTGGGTTCTTTACCACTATTTTAAGTGGATAGAAGTATATATACAAAAATATGTGTTTTTATTTTACAAGGCCAGAGTTAATTCACAATAAAGAGAACACAAATAAATGAAACATAAAAACATCAGGCGGAGATGAAGTAAGGCCCCACGTACATTTGCTGACTGTACAGCACTTGCTGCAGTTAAATTTGACATTTAACCTGGAGCTTCCCAGCTGCCTGATGGAAGTGAGACCTCGTCAGCTTCTCCTTTTACACAGGAGGCGGCATTGACTCCCCGCCCCCACCTTTTAGCCGTGTGGTTTGGGGCAATGTCCGTCTTCATCTGTCTGTGAGTTGGTCTCCTTGCCAGCACGTGGAGGTGACAACAGAACCACCGTGAGTAACAAACGAGCTGACACCCGGGGGCTTGCAGGTCCCCCCCACCCCCGTCTGCCGCAGTGACAGCTGTTGTTTTCAGACAGACGTCTGCATGTGCTCCTCAAAGGAAGCAGAGCTGTAGTTAACACGCTGCACGGGTGTTTTCCTGTTTAAATTGTTATCGCAGGCGATCACACGGCAGTCAGTGACCTCAAGGTATTTTTACGGCATGTTGGTGATTCGTCTCATATGCAAATAGTAACCAACTGGATAATGAGTTCCTTGCGGCTCGGCTTGAGGTGCCCTGGGTGCCAGAGCTCAGGGCAGCTCAGCGTCAGGGAGTGGAAGCGGGCTCCCCACTGGATGGGGAGCACCTGTGAGCTCGGGTGCGGCCCGAGATAACTCCTGGCCAAGTTTGGAAGGTACTCTGCCATAGACAGATATTTCCCTGAGAATTTTCATGTAGCATTAAAAACAAAGTTGCATTTTTTTTTTAATTTCCAAGAACCTTCCACAAGGAAATCTTTTTGAGATGCTATTTGAGTGATATTTAATATATTATGATGATTGGATTGAGTTACAAAATCCATAGGTAGCAGGCATTACTGATCTGAAATTCTGTCTCAGTTCAGTAATGGCCACAGGTGAGGGAGCCACTCTGTCCTGCCTGGCAGACACGGCTCAGTCCCTCCCAGATAGAATCCGAGTCCTTCAAAAACGATCACTGCATAACCTCTTCCCGTGAATATTTGAGGGCAGCCTTAATGAGCTGAGTCAGCTGCTGCCTGAGGCCTTTACTTCGTATCTAGACAAGTGATAGAATCAGTATCCTGTGAGTACGTCTCTGGAGTGGATGAAAACCATAGAATCAAAGTCACAAGTGCAGAACTTGAAGGAATGTTAGAAATCATCTTGTCCACCCGCTCACTGTGTCCACAGAGTCTGACTGCCAGGACAGGGGAGACAGAGGTGGAGGGGGACACAGGATGGCAGCCCAGGGGCCGGCCCCTCTCTGAGCCCCTCCAGGAGAACAGGGGCTTGTCCGGGATGGTCCTTAGGGAACAGAGGCAGCGCTCCTTTGACAGATTTGTTAGAGCAGTGAAACATCGCAGGGCATCACTTCTCTGTGCATTTGACCGAAGACTATGATACCTTGTGTCTTTAAAGCACTCAGTCATGTCCAACTCTGCAACCCCACGGACTGTCGCCCGCCAGGCTCCTCTGGCCATGGGATTCTCCAGGCAAGAATACTGGAGCGGGTTGCCATGCCCTCCTTCAAGGAATCTTCCCGACCCAGGGATCAAACCAGGGTCTCCTGCATTGCCAGGCGGATTCCTTACCACTGAGCCACCTGGGAAGCCTCATCTTTAAAGTACATGTTTCTCCATGTAGTTCCCAGACAGTCCTCTGGGGGCACTCTCCCCACTCTCAGTTGTATTTATTTCTGGCTGAAGCCCCCCATTGGAAAAGACCCTGATGCTGGGAAGGATTGAAGGCGGGAGGAGAAGGGACCACAGAGGATGAGATGGTTGGATGGCATCACCAACTGGATGGACATGAGTTTGAGCAAGCTCCAGGAGTTGGTGATGGACAGGGAGGCCTGGCGTGCTGTGGTCCATGGGGTCTCAAAGAGTCAGACACGACTGAGCGACTGAACTGAACTGAACTGAGACCCCCCAGCTCCCAGAGGTGCTGGGGTGACGCCCTCAAGATGAGCGTAGGTTTGTTTTGTGCCTGTGGGGTGTCAGGTCTGCTCCGCTGCCTCCACCACGAGCTGCTGGACCGATGTCCTGGCCTCTGGGATCATCCTGTTTCTTGAGTGAGGCCGCATCACCTAGGAGCTGGGAGTGTGGAGCAGACCTCTGGGCAGGGAGCTCAGCCTCTGTGGGCTCCGGTTCCTGTGTGGAAGGGGCTCCCAGCACCGCAGAGCTCCAGGCTGTCGTGAGGGGTCATCGGAGTTAAACAGTCCATAAGCCTGCCTGAAGCCCCCGTGACCTTTAACTAGTCCACATACAAATGTGGTATTCAATCACACATACGGTATTTAAATTAAATGGGTGTGGCTGTGTGTCCACTCCCTCTTTCTGGGTTTTCTGCTCTGAGCCTCATTTTCCTAAAGATGGACTATATCATCAGAGGAAAGCAGCAGGAGAGAAAGGGGCGCCTAGCGATAACTCACCGACGTCTCCAGGAGTCTGAGCACCGACTCGCTCCTTTGTCCCTGCCCGCAAGGAGAGGGTGGGCCGTGTTGCTGGTGTGTTCTCTGCCGAGAGCGCTGGTCTCCAGCCTCCAGCATCCGCATAAGCTCGTCTTACTTACTCACTGTGCTGGGTGCTAAGTCACTCGGTCATGTCTGACTCTTTGCAACCCTATGGACCGTAGCCCACCAGGCTCCTCCGTCCATGGGATTCTCCAGGAGAATAGTGGAGTGGGTTTCCATGCCCTCCTCCAAGGGATCTTCCCCACCCAGGGATTGAATCCGCGTCTCTATGTCTCCTGCATTAGCTGCTGCTGCTGCTGCTAAGTCACTTCAGTCATGTCCAACTCTGTGTGACCCCTTAGATGGCAGCCCATCAGGCTCCGCCATCCCTGGGATTCTCCAGGCAAGAACACTGGAGTGGGTTGCCATTTCCTTCTCCAATGCATGAAAGTGAAAAGTGAAAGTGAAGTCACTCGGTCGTTCGTATCTGACTCCTTGCAACCCCATGGACTGTAGCCTACCAGGCTCCTCCGTCCATGGGATTTTCCAGGTGAGAGTACTGGAGTGGGTTACCGTTGCCTTCTCCACCTGCATTAGCAGCAGGTTCTTTACCACTAGCGCCACCTGGGAAGCACTTACTTTCTGGCTGGCACTGACTTGGCACCTGTCAGGGCACGTGGTCCAGGCACGCTCACCTGGATGCCTTCAGGAGCCCGGCCTCCATCCTCAGCACACCCCTCTGCGCTCATCACCCCTGCTCACAGCACCCCCAGCCTCCCCACGTCCCTGGGGCCCTGCAGGCCGGCATTCCCTGCCCCACGCCCACCTGCTCCTGGCTCCTAGAGCTCAGGGCCTTTGCCCAGGTAGCTCTTCCCCAGGCCTCCACACCCAGATGACCAGCCCCCTCAGAAGAGAGAGGTGCGGGAACGGGGCGCTGTGCCAGCCCCTGAAGTGAGCCCTCAGCCCTCAGGGCTCAGGGTCATGACTTGAGCCGTGTCACACCCCACCGAGGGCGGGCTCCCTGTCCGCAGTGACTCCGGGGCGGCAGATGGCTTCCACCCGAGGGCCGGGACCCGGGGCCCCGTCCCTGAGAGGAACAGCGCCCTTCGCGAGCACTGAGGTTCCGTGGACTCAGCCTGGCTGCAGCCCTCCAGTGGGGGTCGGCATCTCGTGTGTCGTCTGCCTCCCACAGCCCGCCCCGAGGCCCCCGCCACCCCCCCAAAGACACCTTTGCAAACTGCGGCTTTTCACCAAGGATGCCGGAGCCAGTGTGACCGCCCGCCTGAGCCTTTTACACCTGAGACGTTCTGCCCCTGGGTGGCGGCTGAGCGAGCAGCTACGGAGGTGGGCCTGGATGGACATGGGAGGAGCCGGGGTTGGGGGGGGCCTGGACGTGGGAGGAGCCAGGGGGGACTGGATGTAGGAGGGGCCGGGGGCCTGGACGTGGGAGGGGCCGGGAGGGCCTGGACGTGAGTGGGGCCGGGGGGGCCTGGATGTGGGAGGGGCCGGGGGTCTGGACGTGGGAGGGGGCTGGGGGACTGGACGTGGGAGGGGGCTAGGGCCTGGATGTGGGAGGGGCCGGGAGCCTGGACGTGGGAGGGGCCGGGGGTCTGGACGTGGGAGGGGCCGGGGGGACTGGACGTGGGAGGGGGCTAGGGCCTGGACGTGGGAGGGGCCGGGGGTCTGGACGTGAGAGGGGCCGGGGGGACTGGACGTGGGAGGGGGCTAGGGCCTGGATGTGGGAGGGGCCGGGGGACGACGTGGGAGGGGCCGGGGGCCTGGACGTGGGAGGAGCCGGGGGGGACTGGACGTGGGCAGAGCCGGGGGGCAGGTGACTGCCTGTTTGCTGGGATGTCTGAGCACACCTCCTGGGGACCCGCAGCTCCAAGCCCCCCGTGAGCACTGTGGTCCAGGCAGGAGTGAGGCCCCCCGTGCCCCGCGGCGAACTGGCGGGGCCTCGGCCCGCACCAGTGGTCAGAGGGCCAGAGGCCCGCGGCTGGCTGCCCGGGCGCTCCCCCGCTGGTCCTGGTTTGTGGAACAGCATGTGCTGCTCAGAGTCACTTGAGGCCATCAGACTCACAAAAGGACAACGGAACCATTTCCAGAACAAAAGGGGACAACAGGCCGCGCTGGCACAAATAGCAGCTGTGAGGGCCTGGCGGGTGGACGGCCCCACGTCCAGCCGGGATCCAGGGCCTCAGAACCCCTTCATCCACGTGGCCCCTCTCGTGGCCCTTTCCCCTCATCCACGCCACCCTTGTGACTGGTGAACCTGGGGGGTCTCAGGTCCCCACCTTGAAAGCACCCGCATTTGGTTTCCATCAGGAAAAGGGACCATGTCCAATCGCCACCTCAAGCAGACCTGAACTCGTAACGTGGCCTCAGGAGCTGGCCTGTGACTGGGGCGCTGTCGCCTCCGATTCCCGGGTTAACTGGAGACCCTCCTCCTCAAGGCCGAGTTACCAGCGGGGCAGAGGGAGTTCGCCTCACTGGGCCGGCCGTCCTCCTCCCGCCAGTTCGGGAGGTGGCCGTGGCCTTGTCTGTGCTTATTCCTGTGGGGGAGGGGCACCGTGTCCTCCAGGAATCCTTGACGGGTGGGTCCGCCTTCCCTGGTTCCCACGAAGGCTGTTATGTTCAGTTCAGTCGCTCGTTCCTGTTGGACTCTTTGTGACCCCATGGACTGTAGCCCTCCGAGGCTCCTCTGTCCATGGGATTCTCCAGGCAAGAATACTGGAGTGTGTAGCCATGCCCTTCTCTAGGGGATCTTCCTGACCCAGGGATGGAACCTGAATCTCTTATGGCTCCTGTACTGGAGAGAAGGGTGGTGGGTGATCTCATGCGCTCTCGCAGGACTGGCTGTTTTGCTCGTGCACAAGCGCGTTTCCATCTCTGCAAACGTTCAGGAGCAGCCATTACACCAGCCTCACTAGCAGACAGCTCCGAGGCTCCTAGACACCAAGGGACCGTGGATTTTTATTTCATATAAATGAAGTGTGATATTTAGGAGATACACACACATTATCATCTGTAGTTAACGTGCAATCTGGCCCAGCAATTTGAATGTGCGGATCGTTAAGTATTTTGCACATTTTGTTAACTGTGTATCAGTGAAGTGCTGTATGTCCCTGACAGGAATGTTAGGTCCATGCACACGCTGGCCACAGACTCCTGCTTCAACTTTGCTGCTGGATTTTTCAAGTGGTACCTTCCTGCCCCATGCACTTTTAGTAACGTGTTCTGTTGCTCCCTCAGAACAAATATGTGATTGTTTTCAGTCCTTGAGGTTGTTGGGGAACGTGGGTCTCCTGTTTCTTACGTGTCACCCACTTGCCATCACTCAAGCAATTTCACTCTTTGTGCTTTTTCTAATAGAAAAAGAGATTAAATTCATGAGAGTAATCTTTTAAACTGAAGATGGCCTTGCTACAGAATAAGGAACGTATTGAAAAGTGTGGGATTTTGTGATCGTTTATCCCAATGATCTTAGTCCTTGTGGGAACACTCTAACCTGCAGAGGTTGGCAGAAGTGACCCCAGAGGTCGGAGGTCAGTGGTCATGGTGCAGGCGCTTTCTGTTAGGAAACCTGTCATCTAAATGTCTCCACGGGGCGGCTGTCCTCAAGCCAAGCTGCTAGCTTGCTGTAGTCAGATACTGCCAAAACTGATCAGTTAATGCCGTGATCAGTGTTGCCTTGTCCGTGGTCTGCGCTGTTTGTGTGGAGGCTGGGGAGGCCAGGCCAGGGCTCTCTGTCTGCCTGCTGCTCTCAGGGGCTGCTTTGTCCCCACCTGTCACCTGTTTCCTCCATCCATTGCGTGTTCCTTCTCTAGTGAGAAAGAATAAGCAGATTAACTCCCAAGCTGATTACTTAGAAAGCAAACCACAGTTGTAATACATCAAGAGCATATTCATCCACTGATCAAAATATCCGGAGGTATCTTGTTACAAAGGGCATCCTTTAACCTTGGGAGTGCGTGCGAACACCTACACACCTGTATACACACACACACACACACACAGAAGATGACAACAACAACAAAAAACTACAACCATCATAACCACTGTTGTGAAGGAAACAGACATTTCCATTTCTTCGAAGCATATTTACTTAAAAAGAAAAAAATTACAACTCTCTTTAATGAATGTTTTTCTTCTCTTCTTTTAGTTTAACTTGATTTTAGCGTTTCAGATCTGATCTCATCTATTGACACAGCACATAATCCCTGGGTTTCCTAAGGTGTGAATGAGCAAGAACCCCCTTGGTGTGGGTGCTGCAGGCTGGGTGGGAAAATGAGCACAGCGCAGCAGTAGGGAGGCTGCCCCCAACTCCAGGGAGGGTCCCGATCAGGGGCCTGGCCTCTGTGGGGGGCTCTATGAGTCTTGGGGTCTCTCTGAGCCATCCCTGCAGGGTCAGACCAACGTGGCCATTACCGGGTCTCCCCTCCGAGCAGCCTGGTGCCAGGAGGCCATGCACAGCGGGGGGCCGGTGGCTGGATGCTGTGAGCAGGGCTGTTGTGGGACAGTGGGGCCGACACTTGGAGCTCAGTGGAAAGGGAAGTCTGCACACAGTTTTCGTTTTGCCTTTGGCTCATCAGCAGTGGGCAGGCGCCGTGGTCCTCTGTCCTTGAGGATCAGAGAGGCTGGCCCTGGGGGATGCTGCAGGTCCACGATGAGGCTGCGGAGCTGCCGGCTGCAGACATGGAGCAGCCATGAGGACAGGGCCGGCCCTAGCTCCTCGCACTTGCCTTTCCAGACGCTTCCTGTGTCATAGCCACTCGCTCTGGGGCCACACAGAACTACGGTCCCAGGATCTCGCCTCCCTCTCTGCCGGTCCCCTGGGCATTGCCCCAGGTCAGCGAGCTGCTGGCCCTGCGGCGTCCACAGGGCCAAGGGGCAGTCAACTTGTCCTGAGGGATCAGGGGCAGCTCATCAAGGTTAAGAGCCTGAAATGCCTCCGTCACCTCGACTTGAAACTGGGCAGCATAACACGTGAGGTTGGCATCTGCTGGTGTCCAGGGAGGGGACTCACACCCTAGTGGGGTGGGGCTTGCACAGGGAGGGGACTCACACCCTAGCGGGGTGGGGCTTGCACAGGGAGGGGACTCACACCCTAGCGGGGTGGGGCTTGCACGGCCTCACAAGGGTGGTGGTAGGAGTGGGAGATTCAGAAGCACAAATGTGCTTGATGCCAGCGGTGGCAGGAGTCGGGGTCAGGGAGGTCCAGGGTGGTGACTGGGCAGAGCCCGGACCCGGGTGCCCACAGGAATGCTGCTGGTTGACCTGCAGGATCCTTGGCCCAAAAGTCTGGGCGTGAGAGTGACGCACGTTAACACAGGGTTGAGACAGATGTGGACAGATCAGCCCCCAGGGGATCCGAGTCCCTTCTCCCTCTGCTCAGGGTCCCCCTGGAAAGCCCTTGGATGAGCTAACACACCACAACATGGAGCAACAGCTCAGTGCTTCACCATGTGCAGAGCATTCATAGGGATTAAAAGCTTGTTCATAGCAGCCACTTTCTAAGGATGACATCCCATGCACTGCATTTAGACATATGTAGAGATTCAGGCCAGAAGGGACATTGCAGCCTGCTCAAGCCCTGCTTGAGCAGTGCTGGCCTTGGTGGTCACAGGTGATGAGGACATTGGCCTGGGTGATCACAGGTGATGAGGACACTGGCCTGGGTGATCACAGGTGATGAGGACGCTGGGTGATCACAGGTGATGAGGACGCTGGCCTGGGTGATCCAGGTGATGAGGACGCTGGGTGATCACAGGTGATGAGGACGCTGGGTGATCACGGGTGATGAGGACGCTGGGTGATCACGGGTGATGAGGACGCTGAGTGATCACGGGTGATGAGGACGCTGGGTGATCACGGGTGATGAGGACGCTGGGTGATCACAGGTGATGAGGATGCTAGGTGATCACAGGTGATGAGAACACTGGGTGATCACAGGTGATGAGGATGCTGGGTGATCACAGGTGATGAGGACGCTGGGTGATCACAGGTGATGAGGCCACTGGCCTGGGTGATCACAGGTGATGAAGACGCTGGGTGATCGCAGGTGATGAGGATGCTGGGTGATCACAGGTGATGAGGACGCTGGCCTGGGTGATCACAGGTGATGAGGACACTGGGTGATCACAGGTGATGAGGACACTGGGTGATCATAGGTGATGAGGACGCTGGCCTGGGTGATCACAGGTGATGAGGACACTGCGTGATCACAGGTGAGGATGCTGGGTGATCATAGGTGATGAGAACGCTGGGTGATCACAGGTGATGAGGACACTGGCCTGGGTGATCACAGGTGATGAGGACACTGGGTGATCACAGGTGAGGATGCTGGGTGATCATAGGTGATGAGGACGCTGGGTGATCACAGGTGATGACACTGGGTGATCACAGGTGATGAGGACGCTGGCCTGGGTGATCACAGGTGATGAGGACACCGGGTGATCACAGGTGATGAGGATGCTGGGTGATAACAGGTGATGAGGACTCTGGCCTTGGTGATCACAGGTGATGAGGACACCGGGTGATCACAGGTGATGAGGATGCTGGGTGATCACAGGTGATGAGGACGCTGGCCTGGGTGATCACAGGTGATGAGGACACTGGGTGATCACAGGTGAGCAAGGTAATGACAGCGCCCCGCTCCGTGGACCCACTCACCCACCTGGCTGGTTTCACTGTTCATTGTTCTTCCAATTCCTCAGAAACCCAGGTCTCTCAAAAGTAATCCAGTACTTGCAACAAATGATGCCAAATTGTATCTGAGATGAAAATGTTAAATGTCACAGTGAAATTCGGGGAGATCAATTTTTCTTCAGTTTTGGAGAACTTCGTAATACACCCAAGTATGTGTGTATGAATTTATTTTCATGATATGGAAATGTCGACTTTCTACATATGATAATTTCCTTATGAAATTATCAAATTATTCAAGGTTATACCACAAAATATAGATTATCATAAGCAGCCATTTTTTTTTAATTTCAGTATTTTCAGAAATAAATGTTTTCAACTGTCTACTTTTACTGCATGAGTAGACAGGGAATATTTTCTATTTCTTCAGTCAGATACTTGATAAAATGTACATGGTGTCTGATTATATGATCATGATAAATTGTTTAAAAACAACATCTGAAAAAGGAAATAAACCAAAAATCCATGAAACTGTTAGCACACCCTTAACTAAAACAATATGTGTCCGGGAACAGTTAAAGCAGCAGATAAAGACAGTTTACCTGAGACCATTTTTATAAGTGGTATCTTGGAATGTTTCCTTTATTTCCATTTATCTGTTACATCACTTTTCTTCATCTGAAAAATCATGTCTTACTGCCTGAGGGTTTTTTTTTTTTTAATTATTTCGCTGACCATTTCTTCCCCTGCAGAGTGTTCAAGTTATTTTTATCCTTAAAAGGAGCAGTGGCTGACACTGGCTGGCACCAGACTGGCACTGGGGGTGTGGGGAGGCGCCTGTGAAAGGCAGACGTTGTGCGAGGCACTGCCATCTCTGCCGCTAGACGTTTGACACCATTGTTTCCTCAGCTCCCAGGGACTGACAGTGCAGCGGGGCAGATCTGTGCCTGAGAGGAGACCTTGGCATAGCGCTCTCAGTTACCGAAACACCCGAGCACAAACCTATCGATTGGGTTTTGCAGACTGAGCCGTGGACGATGCCTGTCCCCTAGGCTCCTAGAGGCCAGTCACTGGACCCTGCAGGTGGTCCTTCCATTTCTAAAGCCAGCGTCATGCTCCTCATCCTTCCTGTACCCAGATCTCTCTCTCCCTGGCCTCAGTCTGTGTCCCCAGATGGAGAAGACTCTGCCTTCCAGAGGCTCCTATGGTTAGTGAAATAGTCCCAGAGAACCTCTGCTTTGCCATAGATACACCTTATCATGTTCACGGGTTCCACACACTCAGAAAGGAGGGATTATACAAGGGGTGAAGATTGGGACCCATTCTTAATGTTCTGCCCACACAGGCATGAAATGAATATTGGATGGATGGATCGATAGATATGTGGATGTGTGGACAGATGCACAGATGGATGGATGGATGAGTGAATGTATGGATGTGTGCATGGATGGATGGATAGATGGATGGATGAGTGAATGTCTGGATGGATGGGTGGCTGGATGTGTGGATGAGTGGATGGATGGATGGATGGATGGATAGATGGATGGTTGGGTGGATGTGTGGATGGATGGATGGATAGATAGATGGATGGATGTGTGGATGTCTGGATGGATGGGTGGGTGGATGGATGTGTGGATGTCTGGATGGATGGGTGGGTGGATGGATGTGTGGATGAGTGGATGGATGGATAGATAGATGGAAGGATGAGTGGGTGGATGTGTGGATGGATGGATGGATGCGTGGATGTGTAGATGGATGGATGGATGTGTGGATGAGTGGATGTGTGGATGGATAGATAGATGGATGGAGGAGTGGATATCTGGGTGGATGGGTGGGTGGTTGTGTGAATGAGTGGACGGATGGATGGGTGGATGGACAGATGGATGGATGGATGGATGGATGGATGGATGGATAGATGGATGGATGGATGTGCGGATGGATGGATGGATGCGTGGATGTGTAGATGGACAGATGGATGGATGGATGAATGAATGTCTGGATGGATGGATGGTGGATGAGTGGATGGATGGATGGATGGATATGTGGATGAGTGGATGGATGGATGGATGGATGGGTGGGTGGATGGATGTGTGGATGAGTGGATGGATGGATAGATGGATGGATAGATGGATGGATGTGTGGATGTTTGGATGGATGGGTGGGTGGATGGATGTGTGGATGAGTGGATGGATGGATATATAGATGGAGGGATGAGTGGGTGGATGTGTAGTTGGATGGATGGATGTGTGGATGAGTGGATGGATGGATAGATAGATGGAGGGATGAGTGGGTGGATGTGTAGATGGATGGATGGATGTGTGGATGAGTGGATGTGTGGATGGATAGATAGATGGATGGAGGAGTGGATGTCTGGGTGGATGGGTGGGTGGATGTGTGGATGGATGGATAGATAGATGGAGGGATGAGTGGGTGGATGTGTAGATGGACGGATGGATGTGTGGATGAGTGGATGTGTGGATGGATAGATAGATGGATGGAGGAGTGGATGTCTGGGTGGATGGGTGGGTGGATGTGTGGATGAGTGGACGGATGGATGGGTGGATGGACAGATGGATGGATGGATGGATAGATGGATGGATGGATGTGCGGATGGACGGATGGGTGGGTGTGCGGATGGATGGATGGGTGGGTGTGCAGATGGATGGTTGGGTAGGTGGATGGATGGGTGGATGGAAAACTATGGGTTTTTGCACAAGGTATTCAGTGTTGCAAACAAAAATAATAGTTACAGTAATAAAATCCCCTGGCATTAAGAACATTTTATTGTATGCTCCTCACATGTTGTCAGAACAATGACATGAGGGAACACCACATATTTGTTCAGTGTTGCAAATGAGATGCCCAAGGCTTTAGCAGCTTAAATCATGTGGTCAAGGTCACATAGAAGGTGGTGAAACCATTAGTCAGAGTCTGTTGGCTTTGACCCCAGCAAATTCTAGTCCTGCTGTCCAAATTCAGTTTACGTCTACCAGCATTAGAGTACATTTGTTAGCTACTTTGCTCCCTGCTGACATGGTAGTGGTGCCCATGGTGTCACCTTCTCAGGGGTCCTGCAGCCTCAGGGCCTGTGCAGGGCACCGTGAGACCCCCCCCAGAGGCTGCACGAGGAACGGAACCCTGTGAACAACGGGCCCTTGGGAATCTCACTGTCTTGACAGCAGCTGGGTTTGGGGAGCCGGGCGTGCAATGGAAGCTTGGGGAGGAGCCCCCCCGCCCCCCCTTCTGCTCTGGCTCTGCGTGGGGCTCCCTCGCCCATGACCCCATCCCCGCTGTGGGAGGGTTCCAAGGGCCAGCTATTTAGAGTAAATAAAAACTGTATGTTCTGTGTCCACAAAGGAGGCATTGGTGTGAGGTGGGTGGGCTGATAAGACGCATTTGTGGCGGAGTTGTCAAGAAACCTCTGCGGGCGGCCGCGTGCCTCTCATAGAAGCAGAGTCTGCCCCTGCACGTCCACGACCACAACCATGGGCCTTCTTGTTCCTCCGCTCTCCCTGGTGACCCCGAGCACCGAGTGCCAGGGACAGAAGTATTCCACGAACAAGGAGACTCCTCTTCACCCTGGCCCACACTAGCAAATTCCAGGCTCCTCGGGTCCCGCCAGCTCCTCTGCAGGAGCGGCCCGGTCACATCAAAGGCACGCAGGTGCCTCGGGCCCCGCCTGCTCGGGTGGGCGGCCGGCCACGCATGGCCGCTGCTTGTGAAGAGCGGCTGCCTCCTGCCCTTCATCCCTATGGACCACGCGCTTGTCCCCATCGTTTTCATGTGAGGCCTTGAGCTTACAGCCTGGTTTGTGATCATTGGTTTAAGGCAGACCCTGGCAGGACAGGAACTGAGCTCCTGGGCAGAGCTCCAGTCCAGCCTGGTGGTCTCTCGGGCAGAGCCCGCAGGCTGCTCTGTGAGGCCAGCATCTGGGGAGACCGTCTCAGGGAGCAAGGACGCAGCATCCGTGTTTAACCCGAGCCCAGCAGACCCCACGCCTGGCCCCCAGGGCGGTGCCTCCACTCCCACCAGGATGGAGAGGGGCTGGCAGTCCATAGATGGGGTGGGCAGGATGCTTTCTTGTGTGGACAATCACATGAGATGAGATGAGATGTTCTTCTGTTGGATCACATGTATCTGCAGGCCCAGTGTTAGCCCCATTCACAGCAAAGTGACCTGGACATTTGAGCAGTTTCGCACCATCAGCCATCATCTGGCCAGGGTCCAGGTCCACCAGCCGAAACCACGTCTGCCTCCTTTACAGTCGGACTCTGTTCTGGGGGACAGATGCCTGCGGAAAGAGGCTGAGGTTCTGAGTGGTCCTTGCTGGGCCGGGAGGGGGTGAGTGGGTTGGGACTACTCATCCACAAAGCTATGCAGTGAGACTCCTGCAACAGCACGTCCAACCCATCCTCCTACCACAGAAGGCAGTGGAGAATCATAATTTACAAAGACCACTTGAGGAAGTCATGTTGTCCATCAGTTTCGAGTTCTGAGCTTCTGCTTGGTTTTTTCTGGGCTGTGGGAAACCTAGTCACCTTCTCTTGGTGTTTTTGGACCTAAGATCTCTTCTACAGTGGGCTGGAGTGTTGGATAACTTCCCAGGTTCCTCACTGTCTCTGTCTCCCTTAAGGTTTTCTTGGCTCTCAAGAGCAGCCTAGACCTCAGATGGCCTGCGCCGCCTCCTTCTGATCCAAGTTGCCCACCCTGAAGGATCTGACCTAGGGGTCACACATTCGGCAGGTCGCTTGTCCCCATGAGAGAGGGCCTGAAACCGTGATCTTTGTGCTAATCTGCATTGTACAGGGGCATCGATGGTCTCAATAATCTTTAAGAGAACATGTGATGGAGGAAATATGGAGGAAAAGTGTAAGTTGTAAAGCATGAGGGTAAAAACAGGTCACAAAAGATTTCCTCTGCTTTTGTGGATTCCGCAGTGACAGCAGCTGTCATCTGTTCCATGGTGGTCCTCTTAGTTAGGAGCAAAGGATTCGTGTGAACAGTTACGACAGCAGCACCTTGTGGTTCATTGGGGCCTGTGGATTCATTTCTGGAGAACACTTCCTAACGCGACTGTGAGCTGGGAAAGTAGATTGCGAATTGGCACAGGAGAAAACTGCCGTGCACCAGGCCAGGGGCCTCCAGCCGCTCTGAAGCCTGCCTTCGTGCATTTAGAGGAAGTGCCCAAGAGCCCCAGAGCCCCGTGCCCACCCCGGCCCGGGAAGGGGCCCCCTTCCACACAGGTCACTGTGTGATCCGTCTCCAGGTGGTTTCTGCCTTGGGTACCGCAGACGTTACAGCAGGGCGGGATGGGAGGGCGGGGTCCCCGTGACCTCCTAAGCGCTGCCTGGGCTTCTGAGACCCCTCGTGCCAGCAGCTTGAATATGAACCGTGTGAACCTCATAGCTCCTTAGACAGTGGTCTGCACTCGCCTACACTCAGGCCCTGTAAGAGACACCAGGGAGAGATTGGGGGTGGCTCTCGATGGGGCGTCCACAGGAGACTCCAGTTGGGAACACTGTGTGTGTCAGACCCACCAGGAAGAAACAGCAGAGACGGTGGGAACCCGTGGTTACAGCCAGAAAAACACCCTATGCTGGATGCACGCCTAGCAAGTCAATTCAATTGTGACTTTGGTTTGGGGTTTCTTTCCTATAATTTAACAGGCGACCCCATGGACTATAGCCCGGCAGGCTCCTCTGTCCATGGGATTCTCCAGGCAAGAATACTGGAAGGGGTTGCCATACCCTCATCCAGGGGATCTTCCTGACGGGATCAAACCTTGGTCTTCTGCACTGCAGGCAGATTTTTGTTTTTTCCTTCTTTTTTTTTTTTTAACTATCTGAGCCACCAGGGAAGCCCTAGAATAAGAAAGTAAAATTACAGTCTGGGCTGTAAACTTAATTAGATATGCCACCCAAAGCTACTGTTTTTAAAACCAAGGGGAAAATGTAGGTACAACCAGTGAGTCTGATCCCTCAAAATGAAGAAACAAATTTTATTTTCTATCTAAATATCTGAAGGATGTCATATGTAGGGAAGTACATGTGTATTATATGTACCAAAAGCTCCTCTGTGGGAAGCTGCTGGAGGTTAGTAGCAAAATGAGGACCATGGGTTCAGAGTGGAGTTCGGGGTTTGGGACTTCTGCACAGCAGTAGGGAGGGTCTGTTGGAACTCTGGGGCTTCCTGGTGTGTCCAGGCCCTGTGCAGATGACCAGCAGCAAGGCTGGACTACAAGCCTCCCCTCAGTGAAGGCATGTGTGGACAGATGCAAGTTCTTGGCAGGAGGGTCAGAAAGTGACCTGAATTCATCCCTTTTATCCTGAGATGATGCCTTTCTTGTTCTTTTCTTGCACTTTCCCAAATTCCCTTTCTTCCTTTTGTGTAGGCTACTTCATGGTAATTTCTTGTTTTCTCTTAATGTCTTGTTCGGTCGCTAAGTTATGTCTGACTCTTTGCGACCCCATGGACTGCAGCACACCAGGCTTCTCTGTCTATCTCCCAGAGCTTGCTCAAACTTATGTCCATGGAGTCAGTGATGCCATACAACCATCTCATCCTCTGTCATCCCCTTCTCCTCCTACCTTCAATCTTTCCCAGCATCTGGGTCTTTTCCAATGACTCAGTTCTTCGCATCAGGTAACCAAAGTATTGTAGCTCCAGCTTCAGCAATAGTCCTTCCAATGAACATTCAGAGTTGATTTCCTTTAGGATGGACTGGCTGGATCTCCTTGCTGTCCAAGGGATTCTCAAGAGTCTTCTCCAGCAGCACAGTTTGAAAGCATCAATTCCTCGGTGCTCAGCCTTCTTTATGATCCAACTCTCAGAGCCATACATGACTACTGGAAGGATCATAATTTTGACTAGACAGATCTTTGTGTTTTAGCAAAGATGAAAGCTTCACAGAGTTCTGGAAATACCAGTCTGAAGACCTCTGTCCCCATTTTTGCTATTTGACTGCTCTGTGAAGCCTGGGAACCTCCCTTTAAATGAGAGTGATGCACGTGAATGAGCCAGCAATGATGATGTGTAGTGGGCTAAGCCTCTACAGTGCAGTTTTAAAGTGTATTGTTGGCAAAAACCTCTAATTAGCTGAGTCATGATCATTTTTATTGTCTCTAGCTTCATTAAAGATCTGGTCAGCTGTGAATATGAAATTTTATTAAACTTCCCTGATGAAATTATAGTTGCATGATCCTGTAGGTCTATAATTCAAGCTATCTAATCACAGGAATAAAAAAAAATTAAATTAATTATAATGAAAAGAAGCCCACTATAACTTACATCTTGTCAATAGAAGGTTTTCATTTTGTTGTTAAATTTAATAGACGGACTCGCCTTCACAGAGGGGGTTTCTGCATGACATGTCATTCTAGTTGGAGGAGAGGTACAGTCCTGCTCCCACAAACAATGTGTACTGTCTACTTGTGTGAGGCTGAGCTGTTGCGGTTGTGTGGTCACTAAGTCGTGTCCGACTCCTTGCAACCCCGTGGACTGCAGCACTCCAGGGTTCACTAACTCCCGAAGTTTCCTCACACTCACGTCCATTGAGACGGTGGTACCCTCCAACCATCTCATCCTCTGTGGCATTTGGAGAAATGGGAAAGCTCAGAGGTGAAGCCACAGCCGTCCTCACGCTGACCTCTCCTGGACTCGAGGCCATGAGTGGCTCCCAGGGGGTGGAACAGAGCCACCACCGGGTCGGCCCAAAGCTGGGAAAGGACGTGAGTCCCACCCGGGCCAGCGCTCTCCCCGCAGAGGAGGCAGGTGCAGCCTTCCCTTAGAGCCCAGAGGGTGGGAAACGCCGACACCTCCAGGGGCTCAAGGTCGTCAGCGTCTCTGACACTGACCTTCCCCGGTAGTTACTGGGGATGGGGCATGGGTGAACAGCAGGTGTCCCTGGACGTGTGCGGTGCTGGGTTAAAGGGTCAACCTGGTTATTTGGGGAAGGAATAGCTCACTGGCCACTCCACCCCAGCCTGTCAAAAAAAAAAAGCAGAACTGGGGGATACCCTGAGCATTCTGCCTCTGGGTCTGGGGTGTGGCTCGGCATCTGTGTTGCTTCTTGTGTGTTTACACACACACACTCACACATATGGTTTTGATGCAAGTTGGCAATGGAGTATGATTTCCAGGGAGGTGATGGAAAACAGCATAAGGTACGCAGTCCAGGTAAAACAGTCATGTGAGTATAGAGCAGCACTCACTGAGTCCGCCCGCTTTATTTGAGACCATCGTGTATGAATGTGTGATGTGTGTCATTTTCTGGTTACAGTGAGACGATGGGTGAGCGGCACTTTTATGAACAAGCAAGGACTCCGAGCTTCCGCGTGGTTGCGGGGTGGCAGGTCCACTGTCAGAGCTGCAATGTGATTTTCAGGATCCCTCAACTCGGCCTTTCTGGGTGTTCAACAGGCATTAGCACATTCTGCCAAGGACAGCTGGTGTAGTGAATTGTGAGCAGATGGTTCTGCGTGCCTGTGGGGTGGGCAGGACAGGGGTGCGGTGGGGGGCAAGGCAGCCGCTCCCACCCTGCAAAGCGTTGGGGGACCCAGGGCCCTGTTGCTCGCAGAGGAGGCCCTGGCTGGGCTCCGGGAAGTCCTTCCATCTCTCCTGGTCAGTGCCTCTCTGTTAAACAGAAATGTCTGAGCCGTCGGTCATCTGCAGTTAATATGGCCCTGAGAGGCAAACCTAGGCCCAGTTAAAGGCAGTGGGGGCCCGTGTGGAGCACCCAGAACTGGGGGTAGTCTGCAGTTGGGGCCTCAGAGTGAGCATCACCTCCTCCGTGGAGTCCTGCTTCACCTTGCTCTGCCTCCGTTTGCTAACCTGACTAAATGGGCTCGTAAATGACTGCTCCGTACGGTTGCTGGTCACACTTATAAAACTTCCAGCGAGAGCTCAGCTTTCCCTCCTGGACCGTCACCAGACACTGCATCTATGGAAGGGGCAGCCTGGGGGAACCCCCATCATGCCCAGTGGCCGCTACAGGAGCCTCCAGGTGCCAGAGACAAGCGTGTGGCCCCACCTCCCTGTTCATGACCACAGACACCACCAGCGGTTTGGGGTCCTCGGCTGGTGGGCAGGGGGTCAAGTTCAGCCTCTGGAGACCCTCCTGGAGACACCTTGCAGGCCCTGACCCTGCACATGTGGCAGCCGTGGGGCTTCCTCTGCCGTCCACATGGTCTGGTTTGCTGCAGACAGTGCAGAACACAGGTGGACGAAACGACCTGGGAGATGAGCCCTGCTTGACGGCCATGCTCCATGTGAGTGACTCGCCCAGGATCTGCACTCGGCTTTGCACTTGGAGAAAGGCAGGGCGAGGATGCTAAGGGCTTTATTCCGAAACCTCAGAGCCGTGCGGAGGGGTTTCTCTGAACTTCTGCAAATTGCCAGAAAGAATTCAGGTGAATTCATTTCTAAGCCAGAGCTCTCTAGACCCTTGTGTCCAGCCTTTTGGGATAGAAATTCTCTGTTAAAAATGGTGGAACAGCTGCCGTGCTGGGAACTAAGTTCTTCCAGCTGAGAAGAGAGAGTGGGGTCTGGGTTCTGTTGCTTGCTAGTGGAGTCCAGCCTGGGAGACAGCACTTCCGGGTTCAGTACCTCATGCCAGCCCAGTGACCCAAGGGGACAAGTCCGGCAGAGTGTGCGCCTTCAGGGACGGCACTGCCGGCTGGGAACAACTTAGGGGGACCTGAGGTGGTCCCTCTGAGGCTGACCACATAGAAGCTGCTTCGAGAGAAGCTTGGTCCAGCTGCCCGGAGCAGACCTCCCGGTGGGTGGGGGCTGGAGGGGCAAGTGTCAAGGTCAGGGGGGGACAGGGGGCGAAGGCCAAGCACGTGGAGCTGGGCGCATGTCGGGCCCTGGGGGAGAACCTGAGAGGCCGGAGCAGCCCGTCCTCGAGGGCAGGGGAGTATGCTCCTGAGGGCCGAGGCAGGGTTGGTCCTGGGAATGGTCGAGGTCATGGTCACGCCAGAGCTGAGCGCCCAGCAGCTCCTGCTCCATGAGCTGCAGGGCCCAGCAGGGCTGTGAGCAAACCCGGCTCAGGTAAGTAAAGGAAGAGGTGGCTGTGGTCAGGGGTGTCAGGAGTAACTGGGGAGAAACCGTGGACTCCGACCCTGGCCTGATGGCAGCGGGTTGGGAGTAGCAGAGGGGAGGGAGGCCAAGGACCCACAGGCCAGGTGGTCACACCGAGACCCTGGGCTGCAGCCTCCCGGGGGGTGTGACGCTGGTGAATTGCTCCAAACCGTCATCACTGCCCCGATGTCACCATCCTGGTCTGCAGGGTCGGGGGGCGGGGGGGGTGTGGGCGGTGGGGGGTCTCTGTGCCCCAGAAACCACCTTCCAACTTACTAGGTCCTCAGCTTCTCAGAGACATTCGTGATTTTAATACCACCACCCTCAAAAGAGCACTTCCCTAAGTTTCCTGGGGTCGGTTTACCCATTAGACAGAGGTGTGATTTTGTTTTTAAGACATTTTCTTGCAATTTCCTGTAGAATCTGAACAGTAACAGAGAAAGGATTATAAACGCCTGTTGGGGTCCGGCCAGATCCGAGCCTCACACGTTGTGCACCAGAGCTCTGCTCCAGAATTACCATCTAAATGAGAACTCGGCCCCTTCGATGAAAGCTGCTATGAATTGACAAATTAACACTGCACGTGTCATTATCCAAAATGCTGCAGATCCACAGATTTTAGCTTCTCCCTGGGCTCCTTGCGTCCTGGGAGAAGCAACTTCCAGGACACAAACGCCCTTCTCTGTGCTTCACAAATAACCATATTCAGGGACACAAAGGCTGACTGTTGTAAAAATATTAGTATTCAGATGCGCTTGTGTTTCGTTAATGCATTTAACCAAGTACAATATAACGCTTGTTTCCCGTTCACATTTGCATTAATTTATATTAACCACAGAATCTAAAGCACAGCGAGAAAAGCAGACCCCTTCTGTTGCAACCTATAAATTAGCTCTGCGTCCCTGTAAAAATCTACAGCCTGGTGCTGGCCACAGCATTCTGCAGGGTGCTTTCTCAGGATGGTGCGAGGTGGTGAGGGACCTGATATGTGATAAATACAAGTGTTTTCGTGTGGTTCATTTAATTAGTGCCATAAACGATGTGCCACGTTCTAAGTGATGGATTTGTAGGGCTTGTAGTGTGGCTGGCGTAAGGCACACCCTCTTAGGAGCAGGAAAAAGACCCCAGGACCCCGGGGCCTGGCTGTTTGCCTGGTACTTGGTCTCCGACAGACATTTATGGTGTCCGTACTCCGCTCTGGAAACATAGGTCAATATGTTGGCTGCACAATGAATGTCACCCATGGAACAATCTCTTGACCGCTCTGATTTTGTTAAAGGAGTGTGCAACCATTCAGTTTTTGTTATTTGTGGAAGGAGGTGTTGTAGCTGTGAAACCTTCCCTGAATACGTGTAACGAAAGGAGAGGCCCTCCATGCAACCATCACCCAGATTAGCCAGCCCTTCCTGACGCCCCAGGACATGACCTTGGCCCTGCCTTGACTTGGCCCCTCCTACCTGTGCTCACCCTCACCTGTGCTCAGGCTGAGTCTTCTTCTCCCTTGAGGTCTGGTCCTGCCCACACCCTATTCCTTGACTGTCTCTGGGCACTTTCTGGGGGAAAAAAAAAATCCCTTCACCTCAACCCTTGAAACCCTGCACAGGCTGGCTGGCCTGTCTCTTGAAGCTTCCTCCCCTGAGCCCCTCCTCCCACCATCCCCCTTTACCTCCCCCCACGAGCCCCCTCCCCGCCCCCTCCACCGCATCATGTCCCGCCATCACCCCTTCCGGCCCCCACTGGCCGGCCCCGCCTCCCTCAGGCCTCACACCTGCCCTTTGGGGCTCCAAGCCTCCCTGCTCCCAGGGGAACACGCCAAGCTCCTTCCCGAGGACTGCCTCCCGGGCGTCCTTCTCTGCAGAAGCACGCTGCCCCCCACGCCCAGTCCCCAAGCGGCCCACACTCTCACACTGTCCCCTCAGTAGA
The DNA here is from genome assembly GCA_024291935.2 of Okapia johnstoni. Classification (NCBI taxonomy): domain Eukaryota; kingdom Metazoa; phylum Chordata; class Mammalia; order Artiodactyla; family Giraffidae; genus Okapia; species Okapia johnstoni. The sequence continues at coordinate 76,132,020 of CM044309.1, forward strand.
TCATCCTTTCATGTCATCACTCGACGTGACATCACACATGGTATCTGTGTCCTATGGCAGCCACAGCAAACGACCGAAAACAGGGACTTGAAACAGCAGGGGTCTCTTCTCTCCTGGTTCTGGAGGCCAGAAACGCTCACCCGGGTGTGGGCGGGGCAGTGGTTCCCTGGTGTCTCTGGGGAGGGTCTGCCCGGGGTCTCCCAACTCCTTGTGTCCTGGAGACCCTGTGTTGTGGACACACCAGGCCACAGTCTGCTTCCACACCACATGGCCTCTTCGTGCATCTGGATCCAGACCCCCTCTACTCACAGGGACACCGGTCACTGGGTCAGGGCCCACCCTACACTAGTGTGACCCTATCTTGACCTGTTAACATCTGCGAAGACCTAAGGTCCAGAGAAGTTCACATCCATGGGTGCTGGGGGTTAGGATGTGGACACACCATCTAGAGGACACTATTCAACTCACGTTGTCCATTTTCATCTCTGTTCATGAGACAAGGACCACATTTTTGTTGAACTAGTGCAGGACATTACGTTTGCTAGGTACTCGGTAAGGCTAGGTGGATGGATGGATGGGTAGGTGGATGAGTGGGTGGGTGGATGCTGTTGGTAAATGTCAGTGAATAGATTGCTCGGCAATTAGATGGATGGATGCTGTTACAGGAAAGTGTGAGTATACCCGCATTTTTTGTCGATGTGTAATAAACTTTGGAGAGGAAACTAACCGCAGGATATTCAATTATACCCACCTTTGTAGTCGAGGGCAAGATGAGGTCCTGCCATGCTTGAGAGAAATGCTGTGTATTTTTGTGAAAAGCTAAGGGAGAGTGGTATGCAACATGAGACACCCCCTTCCCACTTAAGGTTTCTGATTGTCACTGCTTACAGAGGAGAAGCCCAAGCAAAATGTCCTGAATAAGCAGTTCTCTCCTGCAAGAGGCCTCTTGTGGACTCTTGGAAGTAAAGAATTCTAAACACCCCCTTTCTTTAAGGCATGAATTGCAAAAGATGTGGGAGGTTCCATTTTTACTTAGAACACTAAAAATACCTTTTGCCAAATACATGCTCCCAACACGCTTGGCTTGGGCACCAGTGGCCTTTTAGGTGATAAATGTGCTGTCAAGGTGCCCAGAAACCTGGAGCCTCCCAGGACAGGAGTGGCAGCACCCAGGGTGATGTTGTGCACCGCCGTGTTTGCTCGGGGAGGCCCGGTGCCCAGTCTGGAGCCCCTGAGACGATCCCCAGGGCCCTGGATGCGGAGCCGCCACCGAGAGAGAGGCTCGGGCCGGGCGGGTCCTTCCCAGGGTGGGCAGGGGCCACACGGAGCTGCATGGTGCCCACACCCTCCATGGATTCTGTAGGAGACGGCCAGTTCGCAGGCCGGGAAGAAAGCGGCATTGTCTGCAGCCCGCTCTGCACAGCCGCATTCACATCTCACTGTTGTTTGCAGGAGCAGCAGATGTGGTCCCGAACAATGGGGCCCCCTCGCAGGACACAGCGGTGACAGACTCCAAGCGCACAGCGGACCCGAAGAATGCCTGGCCCGAGGCCAGCCCAGCTGACCCGGGGGGCCGCCCCCACCTGGTCCGCCTCTTTTCCCGAGATGCCCCGGGCCGGGAGGACAACACCTTCAAAGACCGGCCCTCGGAATCAGACGAGCTCCAGACCATCCAGGAAGACAGCGCGGCCGCTCCCGGGGCGGTGGACGCGATGGCGGCCCAGAAAAGACCCTCCCAGAGATCCAAGTACCTGGCCTCGGCGAGCACCATGGACCATGCCAGACACGGCTTCCTCCCCAGACACAGAGACACGGGCATCCTCGACTCCCTTGGCCGCTTCTTTGGCTCGGACAGGGGTGCGCCCAAGCGGGGCTCTGGCAAGGTGAGCTCCGAGGAGTAGAGGCGCACGCCACCGGCGCCCCCGGGGGAGTGAGTGGGGCGGGAAGGGGACCCGCGGGTGGACTCAGCCCGAGAGGAGGCGCAGTGTCTTGCTGGAGATGCTTACGAGCCCCCGGGTCGCGGCTTTTGAAGTTCCCACCCTCCTCCCCTCGCTCACCAGGGATGCAGTCAGAAGATGGTTGGGGGTGGAGAACACTCTGAGTTTGCATCTCTGGGGTGGCATGGGTGTGGGCGCTGCAGAAAGGGCACCCTGTGCTGGGGTCTCCTGTGTCTTGTGCTTGGGGGCTTGAGTGCTGGTTCTGCTTCTCCCGAGCTCTGGGGTCAGCACTGGGCTAAGCCAATTTGTTCTTGGACTCGGTGCCGCTAGCGTCGTGTTGCTTTGTAACAATACTGCGATTGAGGACTTTGGGACAAATTTAAATTCGCCTTGAACAGACGTTGTCTTTTGTCTGAGTCGCAGAGGGGAATAAATGAAGTGTGTCTGTGAATCAAAACTGTATGATTTTGTTACTCTGTTCATTTGAATATAGAAGTTGCGCTTTCATTATTTAAATGTTCTGTAGATAAAAATGTATCACAAGAGAAAATTGCTCCTACTGTGGTCCAGGTTGCAGCAGTGGCTACTGGACTTGTAAGGCTGATGTTTCATTGGAGAGCTAATCCCCAAGTGACAATCAGATAGCAAATACTCGGTGTGTGTGGCATGTGATTTTAGAGAGTTGGATAGCTGGGTGATTTTGGAAAGAGTGAGGCTTTCCATAAAAGCCCCTGGGTTATTGGGTCTGCTCACAAAACTCCTAAGATGCCCTCTGCTTCCAGCTGTGTCCTCTGCTTATCCTGAAAGGCCCTCAAGAGGCAAGAGGCTTCTGAGCCGAGAGTGAGCAGAGGCCCTTGACATCCTGATCTCTCCTCAACGCTGGGGCCCTGGGAGCTTGGGAATTTCTCAGATTTGCTTTAGTCTCTAGCTACAGTTCTTAAAATGACTGACGACCCTGATGTTGTTGAAGATAAAACAGACGCAGCTGCACCCGTATGGTGTCAAGGTGCGTTGAGGTTTTCGGGCACCTGCTTGAAGCTGAGATCTGTCACATGGCCTTCTAGTGAATAGCTCAGTGTACCTTCCAGGCTCCTAGAGTTTATTTCCTGATTGTTTCCTTCTGCGTCCTGTACTTTGGGGCAGTATTACCTCCCCCTGAAACATGGGTCAGCTGACCCATTTCTAATGCTAGTTTCAATCTAAGATGCTATCAAACCACACTAGATCCTGGCTGCCTAACCTAGTCTTGCTCTTATGCAAAGCAGCGCACATGCATGCTGTGTCACCAGTTTCGAAACCTTAACTATTCTGCTTAACCCAAAGGAAAAATACAGGTGCGGGAGACTAAACAGCTGGAGAGCACCTATTATAAAACAAGCTTCGTTTCAGTGGTAACAGGTTAAGCTAAAATCAGACTGTGAAAGCATTTATGTCAATTGTTGTGACTTTATCTCAAAATGACTCTATTTGACATGTGTTGTTCTTCCTTTGTGTAAAAGTTCAACGTTGATTGCATAAAGTCTCATATTCCTCAACATTTTCAAAGAAAAGATGCCTCAGAAAAGATGCCTCAGAAGTAGACATCCATGTCGCAAACTAGCCTTGCTAGATTATCAAGGATCTAGAGTAAAACATTTTCACAGGATTTAAAAAATAAAAACAGTGTTGAAATAATTGATTTAGTACTTTTAAAGTGTCAATTCTGTTCACTCCTGGGTCTTGAATAAAGAAGACTTTTTAATGAACAGCTTGGCCCTTTGATGCCAATGAAATCCATTAGAATTTGAATGTAAAATCATATCCGAGGTTGCTCATTACAAACACTGGCTAGGATACATTCCTGTCAAGTATCTTTGCTGAAAATATGCAGTGGGCCTTCCTGGAAATACTTTTCAGCTTACCTGTTTTCCTGTGGATGCTTTTGTTCACTTTTAAACGCTAGAGGTGTGAGCATAATACATTTATACCCAATGACACACCTGCAGTGCCTAGAAGCCTGCAGTTTTTACTGGTGTGGGTTTGTTTCTTGGCTTTGATTCTATTTTTGCTTTGCTCTGTTGATAAACCAGGAGAGCCCTCATTTTATAGATGCTAGAAAGGTCTTTTGGGCTGAAGCATGTGAAGCCGAATGGAGCCCTTGGCTCCTGGAAAAGGGGCTGTCTGTCGCCTGCCCACCTCCTCCGAGGACACATGGGGGCCCCGGGGTGAGCAGCGCCCCCAGTCCTGGGAATGTACCAACACGCCCACCCTTTGTGCGGCCGGGAGTTGGCACTCAGGGAAAGCACACGCAAATTCCTTCAGGAGGCATATTCTTTTGAGAGCCTCAAATGAAAAGTGCATTCACGGAGACCACGCGCCCTTGTTGCGGGAGGAAAGAAAGACGGAGTTGTTGCCGTTAATGAGCAGGTTTCCGAGTCCCTGGACCGTGGGGCCCTGTGAGGGCCAGCACCGTGTCCTCAGGCTTCACCCCAAAATCATGACCCCTTAGCTTGGACAATAACCAAGGTGGCCGCAATGACCTGACACCTGGGCAGCCCCCTAGAGGGACTCAAGGAGAAGGCCTGTGTCGCCTTTCTCCACGCGAGCCCACCCTCCTGCAGGCGTTGTAAAGCAGGCTTCAGTCCTGGCGGTTATACCTGTCTCCCGCCGCTGACCTTGCAGTCAGAGCCGCGTCTGTGGACCGCTGGTCTCAGCACCCATGGCCGGCCATGACCAGCCTCCCCTCTCCGCCTCTGGTCTTGACTGTGGGGGGGTGAGAACCTTTGCTGCCATTTAGTGCCTGGGGACAAGCAGTCTTGGAAATTAATCACAGGGTTCTGCTTCCCACCTTTTCCCCACCGCATTTTAATTTCACTCACATTTAAGTTGTGCAGTAACTGCTAACTCCTCACTGTTAACATGGTACCCTAATGCTGGAGATGTATTCTGTAACCCCTGGGGAGGGTGACATTTGGGGTCACGTGAAGGACACGGCAGGAACGGTCTGGGTAAGGTGCCCCACTCCATGTGAGTCTGGCCCTGGGCTTGGGGCCAGTAGAGCTTCACTCCCTCACCTCTGCTGGGAGTGAGTCCGCTCACAACACACAAAACGTGAATCTCAACCTCAGTCTACCTGGCACCCACCCAGCCAGTCAGTATATCAGTTTGCCAAGAGATTTGGCCAGAGACCTTTCTAGAGAAAAATCTCTTTATGCTGGGTGTACTTGTCTTCATGCCCAAAGAAACACTTGCTGAGATTTACTACAGGAATTCCTTCTGAAGTATGAATGTCATTCCTCTGATCGATTATGGATCAGTTATTGATTGGCTCCCAGGACTTCGCCGTGTCCTCCTGCGGTCTCCACACCCTCAGCGCTCTGCTGTCTCTAACCGAGCGAGAGCTTGATCAGAATGCGATGCCCCTGTGTGGGCGACGATTGTGCTGGTCCTGAGTGAAACGCTTGTAAATTGTGTTGATGAATTTAATGCTGATTGCCTTCTGCTGTCTGTATTCCGATTTGATTTTGTGATGACCTTTTGCTTTTTATATATCTCTCCCTTTTTATGCATTTATTAAACATTTTAACAGACTAGTTCATTGCACGTGAGTTTTTTAAGTTGTCTTTTCTGACGTCCCTCCCTCACTAAGCACATGCGTAACTGGTACTCCCGTGGCTTCCTGACACAGCAGCTGAACGACAGGTGAGTAGGGGCCTGCACAGCCCTCTGCGCACAGTTTTCAACCATCAGCTTTACACACAGGGCTTTCTGTTCTCTGATCTTTCTGTGAGGACGGTTCTCATTCTGCCTGACGTTGTTAGTGTTTCTCGAAAAACGCCGTCCTGCACATGTTGGGGGAGTGTCTCTACCCTCCTGTGTGTCTGGGACACGGAACCCTCAACAGCACTTATTGAGTGATTGAGCACAGAAAATCGGCTCCCGTCTGGACTCCCCGGAGGGTGCAGACCCGGCGGTCAGATCAGCACTGGAGAATGTGAGGTCAGAGTGTGAGGCAGACAGTGACTGTTCGAGGTGGAGTGCAAGCTGGGAGTCTTGGTAAGCTGGAAATAAGCATGTGTGCTGTATCAGGTCGCTTCAGTCATGTCCGACTCGTTTTACGACCCCATGGACTGTAGCCTGCTGGACTCCTCTGTCTGTGGAATTCTCCAGGCACAAATACTGGAGTGGGTTGCCATTTCCTCTTCCAGGGTATCTTCCTGACCCAGGGATCGAACCTGAGTCTCCTGCATTGCAGGCAGATTCTTTACTGAACGAGCCACCAGGGAAGCCCCAGAAATAAGCATAAAGACATGGAATTAATTTTGATTTGTCTTCCATTCATCTGTACCCATACCCTGCCACCTGACCCTCTTATTAACTCATCTCCTGTTAAACTCACTTCCACTTTCTGGTGTTGATTTCCATCATCATTGATTTTTCTTTTGGCAAAAAGAACAGCCAATTCTTACTGGTTGACAGAGAGCTTCGCTTGACATCTGAGGGACCATCTCTTCATGAGGGAGAAAAAACACACCCTCAGTCTCCCGTGCAAATCACGAAGGTGTGGAGTCAGCATTCCAGAACTGGGGAAGCCTCTTGTCACACTCTGGTTAACAGATTATCTTCGAGTTTTAATAGGTGATCTCTGTGGTGATGCCACGGACATCTTAAGTGCCCAGAAATCATCCTGCTTCGTTAGAAGCACTAAAGGGTGGGGAGCGCTGTCACGTGACGCCTTCCTGCCTCTCCCCCACCTGGGCTGGTGCCCCCACTTCCTCTGCTGGAGATAATCTGCCCTTAACCCTGAGCATATCTGGACAGGAGGCAGAGAACCCTCCTTGGCTATCATCTTCCCTTCTGCTGCTGTGGGAGGAGCCGGTCACTGGGGGGTCGCCCAGGGGGCTGCCCCATCTCAGAGCCTTGGGCCAGCATCCCAGGCTATGAGACCAACACCCAGGAAGCCAGGGATAACAGTGGGGGGTAGGGGCTGACCACCAGCCCCCAGAGCTGCCGGAAGGTGCTGCAGAGACACCATGGAGAAGGGATGCGGTCTTAAATAGAGGACTAAAAAGTTTTCTTTGTCTTTGGACCAAGTGCCAGCATTGACTTGCCCACAGGCTGTTTTTGAGGGTTTTCACCCTCGGTGGGAGCAGCCACGCCTCACAGAGGCGGAGAATCCTCAAGCTTATCCACCGAGACGTGCTGCTGAATAAATAATCGGTGTTTTACTCGTTTAAGTACCCAATGCCCAGTACTTCCTGCTAGCACAGAAATAGCCTCCCGCATGTGCAGAAAACTGGACCTGGGGTACCCAGCCAAGCACCGGCTCTCCACAGACTTGCCTCTGGGAATTCTATGGTGTTCACTTTGCAATATTTCTAGAACACCAGACACTTCCCCGTGTCACAACTACCGCTTATTTCTGTGCATAACCAGCTCTTCACACGTCATTTTTAAAAATCCATTTCATCTGTCGTCATATAAGACATCTCTTGACACCTGTTACACTGACTTCATCTCTTGACCTCTGTAAGGCGTCCACTGTCTCTCTGTTTCTCTCTCTCTCTCCCCACTTCTCCATGGCCGTCAAAAGAGAGGCCCTTCCTGCAGGCCCCTGTCCTTAGTCCTATAATAATATTCTCTACCACATCCCTCAAAGTTGCTCGATTCAGCAACTGTCTCATAGGTAATAGAATAGGAAAAATGCACTCAGAGCAAATACCATTGAGGAAGATTTATAATAAAGTTTACATTCATTCATGACTCATGAAGGACTATTAAGTCCCTATTAATATTAGGCTCCTAAATGTCACCAACAGCAGAGAAGAATATGCAAGTGGTTGGCCGGAGGGAAACTCTGTTACCCTTACAATGACCTCTGTTTACTCCAGAGCAAACCAAGAAGCTCCAGCGTGACAGTCACAGTGACCCCCACAGAGCAGGAAAGATATGTCAGCCCCATGCAGAAGCTAACACACTCACTCTGAAAGGAAAAGAATAATAAAATAAAACTCCTCGGCGTGTCAAATCCATTCCTCTATGGGCTTGGAAAGGCCCTTTCAGCTCTTGGTGTGGAGCTGTCTTGGAAATCCCACGTGTCTGGTGCCGGCGACGTGTTTAAGAGAAGGTGGCCACAAAGCTAGCTGCAGGCCCCAGAGCAGGCGCTAGGGCAGAACGCTCCCCTGAGCCTCCCTCTTGTCCTGTCTCTCTGTGGCCCTTCCGTCCGTCCTCGGGGGCCGCCCCCTGCTGTCTTCTCACTCCGTGTGTCCCCTGACAGCCAGCCTCCGGCTGGTCCACCTCCCATCCTCTCACCAGGCTGCATCCTCCCATCTTCACCCCTCCTGTCCCTCCTCCCCGCCCGGGGTCCGCCTCGTGGTCAGGAGCATGCCGCTGGAGGACGTGGGGCCCAGCCCGGCTGCCCACGTGGACTCAGGCGCCACTCTGTCCCTCTGGCAGGTCCCGTGGCTCAAGCAGAGCAAGAGCCCCCTGGGCCCCCATGCCCGCAGCCCGCCCGGGCTGTGCAACATGTACCAGGTAAGACGGCTCCTCCTCGCGGCCGCAGCCACTCGGCGTCGGGGCCGTCTCACTTCCGCCCCCGGAGCCTTGGAGAGTCACGCTTGTCTCACCCGCAGGGCGGCTCCTGGGGACACGGCAAAGGAAAACGCAGAGACTGAGAGGAGGGTCCTTGCAAGGGACGCAGGGCCTCGATTCTGGGTGGGGGTGGCCCTGCAGGGACGCTGGCGGGGTGAGGGCAAGGAGACCCCCGCGGCAAGCCTGGCCCAGCCCGAAGCGGCTGTGACTATGGCCCATCTCCTTTGAGAAGCAGCGCCTTACAGACTCTGCGTGCTCAGCAAATGCCAGGTGGATGAGCCCTTCCAGGCGCGAGCCCAGTGAGCATCCTTGGGCGGAGGAGGAGCGTGTGGTCGGTCCTCCATCTCAGCTGCCCCTCAGAGCGCACGACGGGGGGCACAGGGACATTGGGGTGACCCCGGGGAGGCACGGGGTGCCGTCCGGCTCAGACTCTGCGCCCGGGGGCCCCACCTGCTCTCTGACCCGCGGGTCCCAGAGGGAACCGTGTCCCCACACTGGGCTCTCCACCCTGGGATGATGTGGGAGGTGGACACCTGGTGCTGGACCAGGGTGTGGGAGGGCCCCGGGGTGGGGGCTCAGGGACCCTCACTGAGGATCTTCCTCTACAAACACACGGGGGAGGGGCAGGAGCAGGAAGGAGGTGGGTGGGAGGGGCGCCCACATCTGCTGAGACCCCAGAGCCAGGAAGATAGGTTGTCACCCCCTGTGATGGTGAGACACAGGGGCCACAGGCCCCAGACCCAGTGAGCCCTAGAGGAGGAGCAGGCATGCCCCACAGATGGCTCCCGAAAGCCGGTCCAGGAAGGCGGGCAGGGCGGCCGCGGAGGCCCAGGACAGGAGGCTCAGAGGCGCTGGGCCCCTGAGCAGACACTGGGCTGCAGGCTGCATGGGAGGGACTGTCATCAAGCCCCCGAGGGCGGATGGAACCTCCACTTCAGGCTGCAGGGGGTCGGAGGGGTGCCGCCCCCGGAGAGAGGGCAACCGTGTTTCAGGCATCATCGCCATGCTCCTGCGCAGAGGGGCCCTCGGTGGCTCCTCAAAGCCAACACCCTCGCCCCCAGGAAGGCGGTGCGGGCCCACCCCACTGGAGACTCAGGTTCTCTGCAGCCCTTGGGCCTTGGCTGGTTCAGACTCAGCCAGGAGGAAGCCAGGGCTGGCCCCAAACGCCTTCATGGGGCGAGGACATGGGGGCTGAGGTACACAGTCACCTGCGGCAGGGATATGGGGGGCATATAGGAACCCCCTTGTGCCCTGAGCCCTGAAGCCACCTGGAGCCCCATCCTCGCCTCCACAAGTCACATCACCATCAGCAAGCAGACACACTCTTCCAGCAGGCACAGGCCTTGCCAGAAATTCCAGACCCAGCACAGAGCCTGGGGGGCGAGAGGCCAGGGCTTCGGTGTTCAGGGATAAATAGTGTTTGGTTTTTCTCTTCTGGTGGAACAAAGGCAGCAGGCCCGCCCTCCACATCTTCATGACAGATGCGCTCCGCCCACGTGCACACGCCAGACAGAAATGCACGCTCTCACACCTGCAGGGGCGCCATCCTTGGGCTCTGCAGACACAACTCCGGGGCCGGGCGTCAGGGCCTCCAGTGACAGGCCTCTGCCTTTGCCGTCTTTTCACTATGTGTTCCCTCAGCACGTCAAATTCTTCATTATTTCAGGAAAGAGGTTAGATCAAATTAAAAAAACCCCAAAGGTTTACTGACTTTTCTTTATTCCCTTAAAAAACATTAATATAGCAATTACTTTCTGGACTGAAAAAAAAAAGAAGAAAGAGATTATGTTTATTGGAGAGGAAATGGCACCAGCCACGGCAAAGGGCTGAAGTGCCCAGAGGTGCTAAATGGTTTTCAGATACAACAAAGGGCCATGAAAGGAGCTTGGAGGAGACAGAGCCGCCCGCTGGGGCCACACTGGGAACCGTGGTGCCAGGCCCAGGGGCTCAGCACTGAAACCTTCCCCATCCTCCCCCCAAGGCTCAGAAACTCAGGTGGTGAGCAATGTCAGGCTGACGTCCTGCATGCAGACCTTCCGGAACATTCCACCTTCTGTCTGTCTCTCTGCACAAACTCCGCAGGAAGGGTGAGAAAGCCCCACTCGCTGTTTGTCAAGAAACAAGCAGCCTCAGCACCTTGGATGCCCTTTCAGAACTGGGCTCCCACGAGGAACTCTGTGATTCCAGGAGACGCATTGCTTCTCTTCTTTCCACCCCAGCCTGACTCGAGGGCTGACCTGAAGGTGACGGGGAGCCCACGTCCACGCAGGAGATGATACTGGAGGACCCAAGATGAGTCAGAAAAGCACAGGCTCCAAGGGAGAAACAAGGAACAGATGCACGTACAGCGGAGAAGACAGCTCCGTGGAGAATACGGGGCCTCCTCCTCCCGGCTCCCCATCAGGTCTCCCGGCTCCGCACAGCTAGGCCTCCGAAAGCTGCATCACCCAGAGGTCGTGCAGACGAAGGAGGCAGAAAGGCGCCCAGAGCGCGCAGCAGGGAGCCGTGCCTGGCCGAGCCCACCCCACCCGCACCTGCATGTCTGGGCCTGGAGACGCAGGCAGAGCTGGGGGACGCCCCACTCCCACACCTGGCAGCTGCTCTTATCAGCTTCCTTAAGCCCCCGCCTACCCCTTGCAGCCCCTGGGGGCCCGGTCCTTAGGAGCCTACAGAGGCCACTGTGGGGCCACACGCCTGAGGGGTCACGGAGCACCCGGAGGCCTGTCCAGAGTCGCCCTCCCCGCTCTGAACCTGCCACCAACCGTCCCAGGGGCTGGGACTTGCCAAGTTGCACTCGGCGCCTGGAAAAGCACGGAGTATGCATGGAAGCACGACCCTCACCCCACGAGAGAGGCTCTGCTCTCACCCTCCACCTGCGGGCGTCTGCCCTGAGCCTCCCTCCCCGGCCACTGGCAGCAATGTCAGAAATAACCGTCTGTCCTGCCGACGCCCCGGGACCCCAGGCTGATGCAGGGAAACGGGGACACAGCCCTGGTGCGGGTAAACCAAGCATCATGGGTGCAGCAGGCTCCCTCCCCGGGGGCCCCACGAGCCCACTCCCACAGCCCAGCCCTGGTCTGCAGCCCCTGCGCTCCTGTCCTCGGGCCTCAGCATCTCAGGCAGAAAGTCAGAGTCGGGCACCGCGAGCACCTCTGTGGGGACTGACCCACCGCCATTTCCTCACGTCTCAGGGCCCTTTCGAAACCGTGTGACCAGCACAGCCCCCTCCAGCCCCGAGGCGGGTGCTCGGGGGCAACTCCGCACGCCTGAGGCTTGTACAACCTTGTTCTGCTCAGAGGACAGACCTCAGTCTGTCAGCCTACAGACTGTGCTCACATGGAAAGCCTCCCAGACACTTCCCTCAGACTCCGTCTCCAGGTTTTCTGAATCGATTTCTTCCTCATTTTCCAAGGAAATGGTTCAGACCAGAGTTGGATGGTTTTGACAGGCCCTGAAGGTCTGGCCGTGGGGACCCAGAACAGATCAGGCTCCCTGGGGGCCATGCTGACGTGGGGGAGGCCATCCGGCTCTCCTGGGGCCGGCCCTGTCAAGGGATCGGATCAGTGAGGGGGGGCCTGGGGTCTATTCCGTGCTCCCCACCCTGAGGGGCCGCCTCCCAGCGAAGCTGCCCAGTGGTCCGTGGCCTTCAGTTGCAGGAAAGCCTTTGCAACTTGGCTCTTCCTCCCAAAATAAGCCTTCCAGACTCTGCATCCGTCACACTGCCCGCTGCCCTTCTGCAAAAGGAGATGACTGAGTTCTACGCCAAGGAAAGGTGTCCTGGGAGAGTGTTTGCTTTATGTCGCTACCAAGGCGTTAGCTGGATGTTTATGCTGGGAAGTCGTAGGCATCCTATAGACACACTAAGGTCTTCCAAAATGGGAGCAAAGAAAAAAGTCGGAGCAGTTAATGCCAACTTCCAGCCCTGCCTCCCGCGGACAGGAGACAAGGAAGCTTGCGCACCCACGTTCAGTAGCGTCGCTCTCAGCACCAGCCCAGCCGCCCTGTTAGAGAAGCAGCAATGAGCCTCTCCTCTGGGGACCGTGAGCCCGGGCCTCTCGCCGTGAGCTCCCCAGCACTGCCCGAGACGGGAATGGGGTCCGGCTCCCGGGACAAGTGAGGGTGGCCCAGGCATGGCAGAGGGCCCCTCTCGGAGACTCCTGGGCAGGAAGGCCCTGGGCAGCTGCATATCAGGCAGTATGAGGCGGTGGAGCTGTAAGCAGAAAACACAGCTGTGGGCAGCATCCTCATGGACCTGACGGCAGCTCCCAGCTCCAGCCGGGACCCCTACACGGCCTCCTCCTCCACCTCCTGGTCCACTCCCCGGGGTGAGGCCAGGCTCGAAGGCCTCCACCTGAGGCTAAGCCCCCATCAGAAGCCAGCCACTGCGTGTTCACAGAATCAGTGGACACGTAGGCTGTGACATGTGACACCGACTTCCCCCCAGGGTGACCTCACACTCACAGCCTGGAGATTATGTTCCATCCTTGCCCGGAGGCCTCTAATCCAGTCCCTGTGTGGCCATTGACGGAGGCAAAGGATTGGTCCCGGAGAGGCTGGGGGCTTTGATTCCCTCGTTTCAGGTGAAACATCGCAGACAGAAACAAGCCAATGTGCCCTCTTCCTCCCACTGCCTTCAGCTTCACAACTTGCTGAGAGTAGAAACTCGCCAGCTTGAAAGCCAGGCCCTCCTATCTCGGCCCCTCTGGGCAGAGCACGAGACAACTCCCCGCAAACACAGACCACCCACTGGCCTTCTCACTCTCTAACAGCCAAGAAGAACAGGCAACAGGCCACCTAAAATCTGCACCTGAACCCAGGCTCTGCCTGTGCGCCTCCTGTAACTGAGAAAAGCCCACTGCTGACACAGCACGGTTTCCTCTAAAGAAAGAGAAAGCCCACTGCTTTAATTAAAAACTCCGTCGAGTCGATGATTCAGGAGCAAACATATTCTTAAACTTGCAGAGGGTGAAAACACAGGGGCAGACTGCATGGATCATTTAGACTGGCAAGAATTCTCTCCCCAGATTGCACAATCGAAATGCAGTGACCTTGCCAAAAAGCATCTAACGCCCTCCCCTGAGGCGTACCGGGAGCTGGTTGGCTAGAAGTGGAGCAATTGCTTCCTCTGAAAAACTTACATAAACAAGATCGGCCTTGCTGTTCAGCAGTTTCTGGGAATGGCCAGAGCATTGCGGGGTCAGGGTGTTGGAGCAAAAACATGCCATGGTCATTGGGACCAGCTCTGAAAGGGGGCGCATTGCAGCTCCAACAGTTTCCAGCAGATGTGTTATTTCTTCTGCAGGCCTGTGACCTTCAGTTCACATGCTCTAGGAGATAATATTTTACCGGCAGCTAGCTCAGAGCCAGATGCCACAGGGGCACGTAAGTGCCACGACCCTGCCTTCCAAAGATGGCCCGAGAGACGGGACAACCGTGGGTTAGAGTCTTTCAGCACAAGATGTTCACAAGGCAGTGCTTTTTTGGAAAGTCCTTGAGGAGGACTTCCTTAAGTCCTCGACTCCTTTCAGTCACCAAAATGAGATTTCTAGGGGAGTTTCGTAAACCGTCCAAAGAAGTGTGAGGCAAGAGGAAAAGGGCAGGATACATTTCCTGGTTCTCGAATACAAAGACAACAATCTGTAAGAAGCATCTTTGGTTTTCTTGACACTTTCCCAAGAAGCAGCTCTCTTCCTGATCCCAAGTCTCACTCTGTTGCTCCGCCTTATCGTCGGCAGTTCAGGAAGACAGCCACTCAGTTGGAGTGCGTGGTTCCAAACAGGTGAAAGAGGCGAGCCGCTGGATCTGGGCTTCCTGGGGTGACATAAAGCTGAAGGTTTTTATTTTGGAAAAGTCAAAATGCACATTGCAGATTGAAAAAAGCAAAAGGCAAATTGTTTCACTCTCGAGACCAATGTGGAACCATCGACTGAAGGTAGCCATCCTTAATGCCGCTCTGAGGATCAAGCGGGATTCTATCACGTTCAGCCTGCAAACTGAAACACCAAAGTGTTTGCTTGCTGGACGGCTGCTTCGCTGGATGCTTCTCACCACTTCACACAGCTGCTTTGAGCAGCCATGTCCACGTCTGTAAAATGAGGTGGAAACAACCACGTGTCCACCCCGTAAAACACGGTGGAACCGCTTTCCTTGCTCTTTTTTTATAGCAGCTCTGTCTGGGGACACAGAGAGAAGCATGCATTGCTAGAACTCACAGGATCGCCTTGACTAAGAAAATGCCAGAAAGAAAATGGTCCTGCTTTTAGCCACTGGACAACCATCTGTACACGGCTGAGGCCCATCCACAGAGAGGTCACGTTGAGCTGTGTCCTTCTGACACAACGCCTCAACCTGCCCCTGAGTGAGGCGGGCTGCAGGACATGGGCCGCGGTCACCTCAAGGTCCCCGGCACAGGGTTAGGTGTTTGCTGATGGGACCCGGGGCATCTCGGAGGTAGCCATCACAACAAACCCGGCAGACGGTGGATGAGGCACCCTGGCATGAGGGCACCTACGCTGGTGACCTCCATGAAAATGCTTGATTTCAAGTTTTCAAAAGGGCAGCAGTTTCCAAACAGCAGCTCCACACAGAGCTCACGTCTGTTCACACGACGTAGAAAAGATGGAGCAGGTGTTACTGACGCTCGTCACCCGACACACACTGTGACTGAAGGACCGAGTTCCCCACCGCCAGCACGCCACGAAACCGAGTACAGCTGCAGGAACCAAAGTGCCTCTCACTGCCACCTGTGACCTGAGGGGAGCTGGGGCACGCTGTGACATATCGCAGGTTGGGGCCCTCGGCAGACGGCAGGTCCTCTAGAGGCCCGTCTCTCCTGCGTGACCACTCCAAGCCGGGAGTCTGCATCTGGGCGGTCCTCAGATGCTTGTGCGCCTGGCGGTTCATCACTCCTCTCCTGGCCCCTCCTTGGCACCCACCCAGGGTCACCCACCCTGAGAAGAGAGGCCAGCAAACTGAAGCCTGGCAGAGAGAGGGGAGGGAGCCAGGCTCTAGGGTCCAATTGTCCCCAGAATTGACTGGTTTGACTGTATCTAGGGTGCAGAGCTCAAGCAAGGTGCACGCAGAGGGGAGACATGTCCCAGACCCAGGATTCACTCAAATTTCCGCCACTGGCATCCTAATGGTGGATCCAGGTTGTTGTTATTGCTGTTCAGTCACTCAGTCATGTCCATTTCTTTGTGATTTCATGGACTGCAGCACACCAGGCTTCCCTGTCCTTCATCATCTCCTGGAATTTGCTCAAACTCATGTACACTGAGTTGGTGATGCCATCCAACCATCTCACCTGCTGTTGTCCTCTTCTCCTCCTGCCCTCAATCTTTCCCAGCATCAGGGTGTTTTCCAATGAGTCTGCTCTTTGCATCGGGTGGCCGAAGTATTGGAGCTTCAGCTTCAGCATCAGTCCTTCCAATGAGTATTCAGGGTTGATTTATTTTAGGATTGACTGGTTTGGTCTCCTTGCTGTTCAAGGGACTCTCAAGAGTCTTCTCCAGCACCACAATTTGAAAGAATCGATTCTTCAGGAAAGATTTTAAATTCTTCTTGCAGACAAGAACTAAATCAAGCTCTAGGACTCTGTTTTCCCCTGAGCACAAACCCCAGACACAGTGAGTGTTCATTTTTTCAAGCTGCAGCATTTTCTTCTGAGGGAACAATTCCATCTCTTCGTCTCTAATCAAATCCAAATGCAAATGACAATGCAGACAAATGCCTCGACCCTATTTTCATAAAATAGCCGTCAGAGTCGAGGGAATGAATCTTTACCCAATCTGATGACCATCGATCTTCACTGTGTCAGGCGAAAACTAATCTCCTGTTATTACTTGCAAGTTTGAGCAAATTGGAAAATAGTTAAAAATCCTTCACGGTGTCCGGAAATGGGACTGGCAAGCCAAGTGCACGAGCTCCCCCTGCTGGTGAAGCACACATTATCACAAGAGGGGGGAAAACTAATCATAACTTTTCAAACAGGATACTATGAAACAGGCTAATGGAAAAAGCAATTTATGTTAAAAATTAATGACTGGTTGTCCTTTATCTCATGGCTTTCTTCCATAGTATTTAGATTTTTAGCATAATGTTATTTTATTTGCCAACCAAGAAGTTTGTTGTTGTTTCGTTAATTGTTACGTCAAGAAAGAGTAACATGTCAGTGGCATGTAACCCTGTGCGTGCTGTGATCACATGCCGAGGCCCTGCACGACTCACATCGCCATGTGTACAGAAGGCCAGGTCTGCACGTGGTTCATCAGCGTGTGAACAAAGCACAGCCCTAAGTGTTAGGATTTCTTCTACAAACTTCTCTATTTTGTTTGAAATCCCTGTGTAATAAGTGCTATTTTTCTGAACAACTGAAGCTTTCATTTTTTGAAAACAGGACTAATTTTCTAACTTTGCTTCCCAAATATTCAGCTCTGTGTACTTTGGAGAGAACGTGTTGACATCCTAACCTCACGTGTAGACCAGTGTGGTGTGGGGTGGGGGTCCCCATCTCCGGCCCTTTTTCCTTTTCTGATCTCTCAGGGTCGGGGGTGACTGTCACTTGCCCTCCCACCTCCTCCGCCCTGGCCCGGCTCTTACTTTATGGCAGGACCTCCCTTCGAGTTCCTCCTTTGCCTTTCTATCACCTGCAAAGTGAGCGAGTGACCTGGAACAGGATCACTTCAGTTCAGTTCAGTCGTTCAGTCATGTCCGACTCTTTTCAAGCCCATGGACTGCAGCAAGCCAGGCCTCCCTGTCCATCATCGACTCCCAGAGTTTACTCACACTCGTGTCCATTGAGTCAGTGATGCCATCCAACCATCTCATCCTCTGTTGTCCCCTTCTCCTCCTGCCCTCAATCTTTCCCAGCATCAGGGGCTTTTCCAATGAGTCAGTTCTTCTCATCAGGAAGGAGGATAGATGTGGACAAAGAGACGCCAGTCCTGGCAAAAAACTGAGAGTGTGAGCGGCTCTGGCTTTTCTGTCCTTTCTGAGCAGATCGGGGAGTCACTAACCGTCCTGAGTCAGGAGCCGAGTCCAGGGGTCTCCCGAGAGGGAACGTGTTTGTCACAGGCCTGGAGGCAGAGGCTGGGGTCCCGAGGGTGAGGGCGGAGGTGGGGTCAGGGGACTGTC
This sequence comes from Okapia johnstoni, assembly GCA_024291935.2. Taxonomy (NCBI): domain Eukaryota; kingdom Metazoa; phylum Chordata; class Mammalia; order Artiodactyla; family Giraffidae; genus Okapia; species Okapia johnstoni. The sequence continues at coordinate 76,149,659 of CM044309.1, forward strand.
TGAGGCTCCGGGGCGTCAGCAGCCAGGCCGGCGCTGTGAGGCCGTGGGCCCCCCCGGGCACCCGGACGGCTCGGCCTCTCCTCCCCCAGGCCAGAAAGAGACTGCCTTGTTTACGGTGAGGCATGAGGAAAGCAGTACCCATTCCCCGCAAATTGTGAAATATAACAAACCAAACCACGCTGCCTTTAAAGCACCTCGCCAGGACTGCCAAGGGCTCCTGCCACACGAGGGTGACAAGGGCTGACCCTGCTCTGACCGCGCACTGACCACCGATGGCAGAGACAGACCGCCAGTGGCTTGGCCAGAGCCTCCCCGCCTGGCGCCCCCCGGGCTGGATGTGAACCCCTTTCCCCAGCACAGGCTGGCCTTCAGTACGGCCTCGGGGTCACGGCCGCCCGGCTCATGCAGTCAGGGGTGCGCTTCAGGCTGTGGGGGAAGGAGGCTGGGACCCGCACCCCCTGAGCTGCCGGCACCACGGGGGCTGCGCCCCGCCAGGGTGGAAACAACCGCGTGTCCCTCGGGGGCAATGAGTGAACAGAACGCGGTTGACCCGGGCCCTGGGGATGGCCTTTTAGCATGAAGGAAGTTCTGACGCAAGCCATGGTGTGGCAGAAAGGAGCCAGTCCCCACAGGACAAGCACTGCGTGATCCCACTGGTCAGGGGTCCCTGGCACGGTCAGAGTCGCAGGGAGTGTAGGGTGGGGCTTTCCAGGAGGCTGGACTGGCCATGGGACCCGGCGTCTGCAGGGTGTGGGGTTGGTTTGGGAAGATGGGAAAGGTCTGGAGCTGGATGCTGTGATGGATACACAGCATTGCGAACGTACTTAATGCTGCCATAATGTGCAATTAAAAATGGCAAAATGTAAGTTTTATGTTAAGTATGTTTTACCACAATAAAAAAAAAAATGTAAGGGTGATTCAGACACGGCGGGCCCCTCCCCACCTCTGCATGAGGGCGTCATTGCCGGCAACAAGGCGTGTTCTTAGCGCTTTTTCCTGGTCACCACAGAACCTTCTAGTGATGGGTAAACAGGGTCAGCACCAGCCCCAGGGTCTCAGCAAACAAACGCCAGATACAGAAACCTCGCTGGAGAACTGGCTTTCTTCCCTCAGCTGCTACTCTGAGGGATTCAGTTCAGTTCAGTTCAGTCACTCACTCATGTCCGACTCTTTGCAAACCCATGGACTGCAGCACTCCAGGCTTCCCTGTCCATCACCAACTCCTGGAGTTTACCCAAACTCATGTCCATGGAGTCGGTGATACCATCCAACCATCTCATCCTCTGTCGTCCCCTTCTCCTCCCACCTTCAATATTTCCCAGCATCAGGGTCTTTTCCAAGGGGTCAGTTCTTCGCATCAGGTGGCCAAAGTATTGGAGCTTCAGCTTCAGCATCAGGCCTTCCAATGAATATTCAGGACTGAGCTCCTATAGGATGGACTGGTTTGATGTCCTTGCAGTCCAAAGGACTCTCAAGAGTCTTCTCCAACACCACAGTTCAAAAGCATCAATTCTTCGGCGCTCAGCTTTCTTTATGGTCCAACTGTCACATCCATACATGACCACTGTAAAAACCATAGCCTTGACTAGACGGACCTTTGTTGGCAAAGTAATGTCTCTGCTTTTTAATAAGCTGTCTAGGTTGGTCATAACTTTTCTTCCAAGGAGTAAGCGTCTTTTAATCTCATGGCTGCAGTCACCATCTGCAGTGATTTTGGAGCCCCCCAAAATAAAGTCTCTCACTGTTTCCACTGTTGCCCCGTCTATTTGCCGTGACGGGACTGTACACAGTGAGACAGGCTTGTGTATGGTGTGCGGGCCCGTGAATTCTCACACGCATGTGGCTGCCAGCACCACAGGGACGCATCACCCCCAAACCTCCCTTCCACTTCACACCTTCCCTCCCTCATTCCTGACCCCTGCCTACCCTTGCTCCGTCACCATCCCTGTAGCACAGTCTTTGAAGACTGTCGTGTGTGTGTGTGACATCATACAGTAGGAAGGCTTTTTGGAATGTCTTCTTTCACCGAGCACAATGCCTTGGAGATACCTCTGAGTTGTCAAGTGTGTCAAAAGTCTGCTCCTTCTTACTGCATGAGCAGCATGGACATACTATAGCCTGTTTATCGCCTCACTCAGTGAGGAACATTTGGGTCATTTACGGAGTTAGTGATTATGAATTGAGCTGCTACAAATATTCATGGGCAAGTTTTGTGTGATCATAAGTTTTCTTCTAAGATTTAAGTTACTTCCATCAAAAGAGCAGAGATGAATATATTTATTATAAAAATCACTTCCAAAACCATGTAATTTTTCTTTTATCATTCAAAGCGGGAAGTGGGATTGCTGAGTCATATGGTAAGTGCGTGGTTAACTTTATAAGAAACTCAAATTGTGTTACAGACTGAGGATACCATTTTGCATTCCCACCAGCAAGGCATGTGAGGTCCAGTTGCTTCACATCCTAGCCAGCACTTAGTATTGTCAGTATTCTTTATTTCAGCCATTCTAAGAGGGGGATGGTGGTATTTCTAGGTGGCTTTGATTTACATCTTACTATTGGCTAATGATGTTGGGCATCTCTTCATGTGCTTGCTTGCCTTCTGCTCATCCTTTGCAATGAAGTGTTTAGTCAAGCATTTTGTCCAATTTTAAACGTAGTTGTTTGGTTTTTTTTTAACCGTTGATTTTTTTAGAGTTCTTTACATATTGTGGTTTCAAGTCCCACATCATATATGTGATTGAAAATATTTTCTCAGTCTGTAGCTTCTTTTCGTTCTCTTAGAAGTGACCTTTGCAAAAGTTGTAAATATTGATCAGGTTCAATTTATCGATTTTGTTTCTTTTATGGATCATGCTTTTAGTGTCAGTCTGTGAACTTATTGACCACCCTCATGTCATGGAGGTTTTCTTCTCCGATGTGCTCATTATAAAAGTCACCAAAATATACTCTCTACTTCTTTTAGCATTAGAAGCTGGTAGGTGTGGTTCAGGCATGAAGCATTGTTATTGTCTACACAACACTCCATTAACTACATCACAGCATAAATAAGTTTAATAATATCAGATCTGCATGATACTACTGAACATTTATTTAAAACTTTTTCGTAAAGTTTAAGAAACTTTCTTAGTTTAATCACAGTACATCGATCGATGTACACAATGTTTTTGTGACGAAAAATCCAACACATCCTGCAGAAAAATGGTGTATAAACATCAAAGTAAGCATGCATTCATTAGCTCAGTCATGTCCAACTCTCTGCAACAGCATGGACTAAAGCCCACCAGGCTCCTCTGTCCATGGAATTCTCCAGGCAAGACTACTGGAGTGGAATGCCATTTCTTACCCCAAAATAAGCATTAATTATACAAAATTCTGAGCTGTTTTCATTATTTTGGACCATTAAGGTGCTACCTAATAAGTAACTTCACCTGCCAGATACATTGGATACTTAGACACAAAGATATTTTTGTGTCTAAACACAAAAAATATTTTTCTTGAAGTGAGTAACTTAAGGAAGATCCCCCAGAGGAGGGCACAGCAACCCACTCCAATATTCTTGCCTGGAGAATCTCATGGACAGAGGAGCCCACAGGGTCACAAAGAGTTGGATACGACTGAAGCAACTCAGCACACATGCACAAGTAACTTAAACAGTTTCCTAGCTCATCTGTTTTCTTTTTTAATTCTTGGTTTCACATTCTCCTTCACTGGAGAACAATGTGTAGGGTTGGCCAGCGGTGACGGAATCCGATTGGCCCTGGGTGACAGACAACACAGCGCAAGGAGAACCAGATTACTTGCCTCCTGGCAGCACCGCAGAGAGGATCAGTCAGGGTCAGGAGGGCGGGGGTGTTTCAGCAGTTCCTGAAAGGCTCCAGCTCGTCCCTATGGCCGATGTCTTCAACTCAAATGCCCACTGCATTGGCCTCCACCCACGCCATCATGCCCATGTGCTTGCGTGCTGAGTTGCTCAGTCGGTTCAGCTCTTTGCGACCCCATGGACTGTAGCCTGGCAGTCTCCTCTGTCCATGGGATTCTCCAGGCAAGGATACTGGAGTGGGGCACCACTTCCTCCTCCAGGGGAACTTCCCAACCCAGGGATCAAACCTGAGTCTCTTACATCTTCTGCACTGGCAGGCAGGTTCCTTACCACGAGCACCACCTGGCATAACACAACTCCCTGCGTTTCCTGCACGGGGAACCTAAACACCATTAAGTTCCCGGCCCCGTGGGGGCAGGGAGTCTCAACCCGAGATCACCAGGCCTGGCTCTACCCTCTGAGGGAGGCTGGGGCTGAGCTGTGCAGGTTGCTTCCTGAGCCTGCCCAGGGGAAACTGAGAACTGCAGCCTGCAGAGCACGTGGCCAGGGCATCGGGGAGACAGGGTGTGGGCACAGAGGGGAGAGGAGAGGACAGCAGGGAGCCTGGGCCCCTGCTGGGCCTGAAGAAGGAGGGACTTAGAACCTGAGGGGCGAGCAGGGCGCAGAGCCACGGGAGCAGGACTAGAGGGCACGTGGATACCTCGTTCAAGGACAGAGAGGGGCTGGACCACTCAAAGCCAAGACAAATTCTCAGAAAGTGGAGAAAACCTGGACGTGCTGTGTAGTGTAAGCTCTCAGCCACTCCTCCCCCCTCCCACCCCCCGGGCTGGAGAGAAGGGGTCCAGTTTGTGAGCAGACGCAGGGGGTGGCTGTGGGGGAGGAGAGGAGGTGCAAAGCATCCTCTCTTTGCAAATGAATCTGGGCAGGAAAGGGCGGGGCCCCAGCAGGGCTGCCCCAGTCTGGCTTTGCTGTCAACGTGGGGAGGAGGCAAATGCAGGGACTATTTTAAAGAAAAACCTATAAGGATTGTGAACAGACTCAAAAGGGGAAACAGAGCAGAGAAAGAGGCCAGGATGACTGCAGGGCTTCCGACCTGGTGGATGGTGGTGGGAGGACCATCTGCAGAGAGTCATAGCCACTGATGGGGACGCGTGTGGGAACACGCCCGTGTAACTAACATGCCAGTAACCCCCATGCCAGTCCAGACACAAGTGCCACAGCCACACTGAGCCCAGTCAACGCACTAAACTCCCGAGAAGCACACTCTAGACTTGGTGACAACAGCATCTTGTGAGCAAGAAGGGTCCTTCTGAACCGGGCCCTGAGCTGGGGATGGAGCAGGCGTTCTCGAGGCTGCAGCTCACTGTCCCGATGGCTTTCAGGAGATTTCCGTGAAGATCCCCTCTGACCTTCCAGAGTCTCCCCCTCTCTTTCAGGACGGACACCACGCGGCCAGAACCACCCACTATGGCTCCCTGCCCCAGAAGGCGCAGCACGGCCGGCCCCAAGACGAGAACCCCGTACTGCACTTCTTCAAGAACATCGTGAGTGTCAGCATCGGGGGGTAGGCGGAGGGGGAGTGTCGGTATGCAGGGTGGGGGGTGGGAGGGGTGCAGGCTGGGGGTGCGGGAGCAGAGGGGTGAGGAGTGCCCGGCCGTGCCCCCGTCCAGGAGAGCCTAAGTGTGTCCCCAAGTGACACAGCTCTAATCCAGGGGGGAGTGATATGAGTATATCCCCCATGCCTCCAAGCTCTGGTCCACAAGGGGTCTGAGTACCTCCCCAGGTGACAGCTCTCAACTATGGGAGGCGGGGCCTGAGAATATCCCCATGGGACACAGCTATGACCCTCGGGAGGGTGGTAGATTGGCTCACCAGTTGTAACAGATGGACCACACAGAAGCCAGGGGCTGGGCTGTGCAGAGGACACTGGGTTGTGGCAATGCTCTGCAATTGCTCGGCAATGTTTCTAGAAACCTAGAACTGGCTCTAAAAGAAATAAAGCCTTAAAAACAAAAGCAAAAGCACAGGCTCTAGTTATAGACCTCCCTTTTCATGTTGATGGGGCTTTAGGGGTCACATACCTGAGGGCTTTCCTTTCGAGGCTCCTGCTATCTGGGGCCCTTGACTGCTGACCCCAGAGAGGGTCTCTGTGACACTTGCCCTCTCCATCAGCATGTGACAGGGGCTGTCACTGGAGCGCCGGCCACAAGGGCTCACCTCGCTGGGTGTAGAGCCCTGGGCGTGTTTCGTATCCTCCCAAAGACTTCCTGCGTGTTCTGGACGATCCAGGCGCCACTGGGTGCTTTCAGATCCTCAGATCCTATGTTTCTTCCTCACCTGCAACAGAACAGGGTCCCCAGGCAGAGACCAAGTGGGTGGCTTCTTACACCATTGGTGCCAGACCCTCCCAGCAAGCAGCCCCCTCTAGCTGGGAGCTGGAAACAAGCTGGGTGAACACAGGGGGTGACAGGTGAGCACAGGAGGCCCTCTCGAGGCGGTCAAGTCCGCTGTGAAGGAGGGGCCCACCCCCAGCTCACCATTCTCCCGTGTCTTCGCAGGTGACCCCTCGCACACCTCCTCCATCGCAAGGAAAGGTAAGAGCTCTGAATGCGCTGAGTCGCCATCACTTTACTCCCCTGGAATCCCTAAATGGGCCAGAAAGGGGGCTGGACTCAGAGCTTCCTGATTTCACCCCAAAATGTTTTGCCACGTGGAGCCCACGTAGAACGGGCTGAGAAAGGCTCGTCTCGGGCAGACAGCACCCCCATCCCCTCCCTGCCTGGATCGGAAGTCCTCCCGCGGGGCTCCAGGCGGCCGTGGCCACGCGCAGGGATGCGCTGAGTCTGACAAAACCTATTTCCTGCCTCAGCTCGGTCCTGTTCTCACTGCGTCTCCTGTTGTATGAAAGAGCGCCGTGCCTGCATTGATCACTGTGTCACTGTTTCTTTCTCTTCCTCACGCAGGGGCGAGGACTGTCCCTCAGCAGATTTAGCTGGGTAGGTGCCGCGCGCCCTGCGCTCCCCTTCCCCGGCCGCTCCGCTCTGCCTCGGAGGCTCGCGCGCCCACATTCCTTCCATCCTCCCGGCATGTCCCCCAGCTGCTTCCTCCGCAGCAGGCCCTTCCTTCCAGCTCAGCTCACGCTCCTGTCTCCTCACCCCGGGGCCCACGCACCAAGGGGCTGCTAGGAGACTCTGCTGGACTCTCCCCAGGGAAGGAGGACCCCCGTCTCTGAGAAAGTTCCTGACTTCCTTCCAAAACGGCGGATGAGGAAGTCTAGTCCCTGCAGTCGGCCTGTGCACCTGTCCGAATAGCTAACCCCACCCCACCCCAGGTGTTGACATTCTGTTGAGAAACAGAATTCTGCTAACAAGACAAACAGATTCTGCAAACAGATTCTGCTAACAAGACAAAAAGATGCTGAATTCAATTACTCAGTTGATAATAACCTAAGTGATCCAAAAGATTTTGGTTTGGATTTTGATTTAGTAATGAGTAAAGCTTAGATATCAAGCCATCCAGAAAAAACTTTTTAGGAATTTCTGAGAACAAAGTGTAATGAAAATTTTAAAGGGCTGACTTGTTCAGCTTCTAGTAAAATTTGGTGTCTGTGCCAACTTCTAATGCTGATCTGTATTTTAACCAAGTTACCTTCTAGTAAGGGCTTCCTTGGTGGCTCAGTGGTAAAGAACCCGCCCGCCAACGCAGGAGCCACAGGAGACTCAGGCTGGATCCCTGGGTCGGGAAGGTCCCCTGGGGAGGGCGTGGCAACCCACTCCAGTATTCTTGCCTGGAGAACCCCGTGGACAGAGGAGCATGGCAGGCTACCATCCATGGGGTCTCAAAGAGTTGGACACGACTAAGCAACCAAACAGCAGTATTTACTAATAAATATTAGATACAGTCTTTACTTGATTAAATTTCCAGAATAAAAAGAGACCCACTCACCTCTAGGCCAGGAACTGTGTCTGTCTTGGAGACAGAAGCGCATTCTCCAGTGTCCTTGGAGACACAAGGTCTCTCTAGCACAGAGCCTGCATCTGACTGATGCACAGTTAGTAGGCATCATAGAAATGAATGCAAGAATTCAGAGAGAAGGAAAGAAAGAAGGAAGGGAAGAGGGAGGAAGAGAGAAGGAAGGAAGGAAAGAGAGAGGGGAAGGGAGGGAGGGGAAGGAAGGAGGAGGGACTGCTTCATGTTGATGTTTGGCAGAAACCAACACAATACTGTAAAGCAATTATCCTTCCATAAAAAATAAATTTTTAAAAAAGAAGGAAGGGGGAAGGGAGGCGTCTGCCCTCAGAGAAAAGGCGGAGGAAGCTTCCAGGAACCGCTCCACCACATGATTACTGCAGTGTGAACTGAGACATTGCTGGGACATTCAAACAGATACACGTGAGCCTTTTTCTGATCTGATGAATTTGCAAAAGGAGCCGATAATGTAGAGAACTGACACGGCCCAGCAGTCACAGCCAATTAATGATGGACTCCTTGTGCCAGCAGGAGAAAAAGGTGATACTGAAGAATGAAATCCATTTCAGACCCAGAAATCTTACTTCAGTGACCGCTCAACCTGCCTCTTAAGTTTCTAGGCGTCGGGGACCAGGGCAGAGCCGTTGATGACTGGGAGTGATGGGGGAAGGAGACCTTCTTTCTTCCAGTCATTTAAGGCCACTCCAACCCGGCAGCTAATAGAATGCCTTTGCATGCCTCTCCATGTCTCCATTTTTGTTCCCACTAATCTGTTAATTTTCTCTTTTTTCCAAAGCAAAATTCTGCTCTGTGTTCCATGAGCCGGTCTGTCAGTTTCCGAGATCCGCGTGACTGTCTTCCACTTGGAGATCCTGAAAATCTCACTAGTTTTCTAAACTATGTTTTTCTGGCAAATTCTAGGTTGTCCAGAGATAAAAGTGACCAAAAATTTGAAAGAAGAGAAATTAAGCAGATTATCAATCTGAAAACCAATCCTTGAATTTTATTCTCAGAAGCACTTTATTCTGGAGAAAATCAACAGTCAGAGCATGACAGGCTCACGTGGGACAGCGTGGCTTTCTCCCATGCTGTGTCCGTCCTTCATCAGCTCTCTTTAACTATCCTTGGCCCCGGGGACCGTGATGGAGGGAGTGTGTCCGTGGAAACTGGGGTGCGAGGGCAGCAGTAGGCCCCCCTCGCGTGTAGTCCCCGAGACTCATGCACTCAACACCCCTTGAAACCAGATTTTCATGAGAAAGTGGCTGCCTCGTTCTGAGTGGCCAGCATCTATTCCCAGCATCTGTTTCTGGCTGAAAGTGAAGGGACCCGGAAGTAGCTCTGGGGCAGGGCGGGGGGAGGGTGGGGACCTAGACAGGTGGCCCTGGTCCAGCTTCAGTCCAAACATAAGAGAGCTGGCCTGAAAGATCCTTGAAACTCTTGGAGCTCACCTCCAGCCCCTCTGAACCAGAGGGATGGACTCCACGCTTCCTGAGCTCCCTCCAGCCCCACAACACCCTCCTGAAACCAAAAAGGACCACAGGCTGAGGCCAAAGGCTCTAGGGCTCAATCAGAGATGGTTATATTTCATTTGTAGAATTCTCAGGAGAGGCCCAGACAGAGAGAGTCCCACTTCTTGTTGGCAAAATGTGAAGTGAGATCCCAGAGCCTGTCCATTGCACAAGATCTGTGCGAGGGACACACACCCCAAGATGCTAACATTCATTGTGTCTGAGCCCCAGAGTCCCCCTTCCTTCTCATGCTCACAGTGCAAGGTCCCTTTGAAACTAGAGCTTATGGGACTGCACACTGGCCCCAGAGACACACACCTTTACATTTCAGTAACTGTGTGTCATTGCTACCTGTAGGAAGCCAGCTTTCTCCATCCTCCCTGAAGTGAGAGGGGTCCCCCAGAGAAACTGGAGGAGGAGGTGGGGGCTGCCTGAGGGCCCCCTCCCATAACAACAGCAAGCTTGAAATTTCAGAGCCATAAGCTCCAGGCTCAGAGCAGGTTGTCCATTATCTCCATGTTACAGAAGAGGAAACTGAAGCTCAGAGAGGTCCCAACAGTTGCACAAGGTCACACAGCCAGAGAGCGGGGTTGCTGAGACTCACCCAGGTTGCCGGCCCTGGGACTGTGCCCAGGTGCACAACTGGGGGACGCGGCTTCCCAGCCTGGCCCCCCTCCCTCTACGGTCACCAGTTTGCAGCCCAGAGCCCCTGGAAGAAGCCTGGTCCATCCACACTCAGGGCTCCCACAGCACAGCCAGGGGAGCTGGTTCTGGCCTGCGAGAGACCCCTCCAGGATGGAGAGTTGGGAATTGTGTCTTTGCCCTTTAAAAACGGATGAGCCCCCGATTCCCCAAGTGTGAAGGCTGCTGAGCCCCGGGGGAGCCTGAGTGAAGGGTCTGTACCAATAGCTTGAACAGCCCCGGGGCCGGGCATTGTCTCCTGGGCTCCCGTCAGGGGCGCGGCCTCGCCCACCCTTCTCCAGCACGGTGCGGGAGTCCCTTCCCCCGACGTGTGCTGGCGAAGACTCTGGAGCATGTGTGTGACTCTGGCTACCCCACCCTGGGACCCGCTCGGCCAGGAGAAGGGCGGCCACTGCCACAGGGAAGGCCCCAGGCCAGATGGACGTGGACTGGGGCGGGGCCGTGTGCTGTGGGGACAGACTGCGAGCTTCACCCTCTCTTGCAGGGGGCTGAGGGCCAGAAGCCAGGATTTGGCTATGGAGGCAGAGCGTCTGACTACAAATCGGCTCACAAGGGTCTCAAGGGGCACGATGCCCAGGGCACGCTTTCCAAAATCTTCAAGCTGGTAACGTACCTTCTCCACGTGGGAGGCGCTGGGAGGGGCCCGGGGACGGGCCTGGGACGGTCTGGGATGCCAGTCTCCAGCCCCTCAACCTGCTGCTTCTCAGGAGTTGCTCCTGTGAGTCCCAGCCCTTCGGGGCAAGCGTTTCTGCAGAGCTCACCTGAGCAGGTGCTGCACCGGGGTTCCCTCAGGGAGCTTGAGGACAAAAAGGGTCGTGGTGGGCCCCGAGAGGATCAGGGGCCTGGAGGGCACCAACCCGTCTGGAAGGTCAGGTGGCTTCCTGGCTGAGGGAGCAGCGTCTTGGTCCCTGAGGGTGACGAGAGGGAAGACGGTTGGATGGCGAGAGATTCTGGGGACCGTAGGCATCTGTCTTACCGGCTCACAAGGACATTGGAGCCACGCGCCCAGGTCCCCCGGCCTCCCTGAGGCTCGGCCTCCCCTCTATGAGACGGGGAATGTGTGGGGAGCTGCTTTGACAGGAGGCACACCGTGCCGTCTGCCCGGCTCCCTGCCCAGACCCCCTCAAAACAGCCTGGCATCGCCAGTGACACATCAGCCCTGCTCAGAAACCTGAGCTCTCAGGAGGGGCTCTGATGGGGGACAAGGCACAGCCACCCCAGGCCTGAGCCGGATGGAAGAGGGAAGGGAAGGTTCTGGACTTGGGAGGGGTGGACCCCAGGCAGTGACCCCTCATACCAGGTGCCTCGAACTCCTTCCTCCCACAGCTGCAAGTGAGCAGAGCTTTCTTGGGGTGAGAGGGGTGGGTGCCCACGTCCAGAGGCCAGGCTCACCTATGAGGAGATGGAACACCCTGGAGATAGAGGCCCTGGAGCCAGAACACCCGAGGGCCGGGCCGGGCTCCAGTCTCCTCAGACAGAGGAGATGCAGCTGCCCCGACGGGCAGAGCCCAGATGCCTGGACACACCTCGAAAAGATGGAACAGGGCAGCAGGCTTAAAGCTGGAGGGGCTCGGGAGCTGAGATGAGCCTGTGGAGCCACAGCATGCCTCTCAAGCAGTTGCGGCCGTTTGCACGAAGATTCAAGGCTCCTGGGGGTGACTTTCGTCCCTGATAATGGAACCACATTCGCACGGCTGCCTGGCAGGAACAAACGTCATCAAATCCTGGTCCCACTGGATTTCTCATTAGAGCGTCAGCCCAGCCGCCACTTTCACTGACTCTTGACCCAAATGAGGCCATGACTTCCCTGCTGGCGTCCAGCTACAACTGCAGTCCTAACTCTTAACAAGGGTCTGGTCAACTCCCCTTCCAGCTGGAAGAAGTGTTGTGAGGAAGACAGACACCAGTGAGGAAAGATAGAGTCCATCTGTTACAGCAGGAGCAGCCTCGTGAGGACACGACGAGGACGGTGCCCTCAGCGCCGTGGGGCCGTCCCGCACCCTCAGGCACCGTGGGGCCGTCCTGCACCCTCAGGCACCATGGTGTCAGCATCACAGCCCTGTTCTCACCCCGTGTGGACGCTTCTTCCGCCCGGGGCCCCCTGGCCGGCGGTGCCCCGGGGAGACCTGCATTTCCATGGACACCATCCGTGGTCTTGGATGACACCAGGATTGTCTCCTGAGGCTCACCCGCTGGGTTGCGGCAGGTCACAACATGATTTCACCCGAGAAGGTCCTGCGGTCCGTGGCGAGGTTGTGTCACCAGGAGACTGACAGCCCCATGCACCCCGTCCAAGGGCTCAGTCCCCACCAGCAAAGTGTGACGGCTCCTCAACCCCAGTCACCTCTGACCCGCGGAAGTGTGCTTCCTGCTGAGCTTGTTGAAACGTCAGGATTTTACAATTCACGGTGAAATGGTTTGGTCAGGAACACAGAGACTCGTAGGTTAGTCACCTAACCTTTAATTCCATGTTGAGTCCCGTGTGTGTGGCACATCCAGTGGTCGGGATACACAGAAGGCCAGGACAGACACAACAACCTAGGCTCTGAAAGGTGCTGGACTCTGAAGGGTGATGAGAAGCAGGACTCAGCTTTGAGGAGACTCAGTCCCTTCAGGAAGACATTTAAATACATGAAGTGAGTGGTGAGTGACCCATTGCTAAGTTGGTGGTGTCAGATTCAATGTGGGCAGGACTCGGTCTTCAAAATGTTGATCCTGAGGCAAATCTGATAAGGAGATAAATTCTACCTCAGATGTTCAAGAAACAGAGAGTCTTACGATATACGCGTCTTGATTCTGAAATGAGACAGTGATGGCACATATCCTGGTGGGGCTCTGGGTCTAAACCCAGAGCTGCAGTGTTAACACCAGGTCACCTGCAGCGTCCAGACCTTTTCTGAGTCCCCAAGACTTCCAGACCAGAGCGTCCCAGATGTCTGCAGTTGGGACAATATCTGTCCTCATCAGAGTTTCTAACACCAGCTCCCCTCTGCTGGCTGACTTTGGGGAAATGACTCAACCTCTCTAAGGAGCTTCAGTTCCTTCAACTAGCAAACGGGGATGCTAAGAACACCCACCCCCCTAGGCTGGCTTGCTTGTTCACAAGAGGAAACAGATGTCAGAGATTTAGATCACGGTAGATAATAAATTGTAGGCACAGTGATCAAAAAGAAAAGCCATAAATCTGCCATCTTTCATTCAAAAGTTGCCCTCAGGATGTTCAGTGGTGTCTCATGTAAGCTGTTCAGCAAATAGGGTAGGAGGGGGACTGAGCCCCTCTCAGCGCAGATGTGCTTGGTCCGATGAAGCAGCGGTCTGCTCTTGTGCATGACTAAATCACACTTTCCAGGAAGCCCTAAGGTTAATCTCTCTGAAATTCAGGACAAGGAGGGGCCAGTGCTGCCTGGCTCAGGGCTACTCCAGGAGCGGCTCTGAAGACCAAGTACCCAAAGCCCAGCCAGTCTCACCCAGGACCAGACCCAGGTGCCCCCTGAAGGGCTCAGCACCAAGGCCGGGAGACAAAGCCCCTTTCCTGCAGAGGGAGCGTCTCTGGATGATGCCCGACACCTCTGAGGCTAGAATTCCACAGACCTCCCCACTTGTGAAAATGAAATTCCTCTAGTGAGTCAGCAACAGAGGAACGTTTTGAGGAGAAAGTAAAACTGCAAGAAATCAGAGCCATCGTCTCTCTGTTGACCGAGTTAGCTATAAGACGCGGGGCCTCGTGCTTCCGTTGCCTAATCTCTGGGTCACATGGGGGATGCAAGACTTGGACGAGGCCTGTCTGTCATTGGATCGATAGCATATTTCATGTCCACCTTTCTTTCCGGGGGCTCACAGTCTCAAGGGGATCTTTGAGAGATCAAGTTTTCATTCATAACCTATGAGAAAAGGGAAATCCAAAAAGAGACTAAAATTTGAATAAGAATTCAAATGCAAAACAAAAAAGCACCTTCCTCCAAGTTCATCTAAGTGGCACGTGGGGTGACAGTTGCCTTCTCAAGCCAACGCCTGGACAAGCTCCCTCATCTCTGTCATCCCCACCCACTCTCTCCACCACTGCCAGCTCTTTTGCAAATTGTATTTGTCCAGAAAACACGTCAATTCTTGTTTTTTTAAGACTCTGAGGTCAGAGTTTGTGGATGGCCCGCCTGGAAGGCTGGTTTCCTTGGTGACACAGGGGAGGGCTCGCAGGCAGGGCAGGGGCCACACCCTGGTGGACCGAGTGGGGCTGCATTCTCAGCATCTCAGCCTCATGCAGATGAGCCCGTCCCGGGCATTGTTCATGAACCAATTCCCGCGGTCCCCAGGAATCTCTAGCCTAGATATCAGGGGAGTGTGTAATTTCCCTGGTTCTGTCTCGTCATAACAAAAATTTGAAGCGATGGATGTTAAAGCCCTGGGCGCATCACAGCTCTTGGACAGTATTACAGCTCCGTGTTACAGCTCAGTTTTATTTAGAAAATAAAGGAAAATACATCCTCGAGGTGTGAGGGCATGCTGACCCAGAAGACATGAAGAGAAGAGAGAGAGAGCACGTGCACAGGAGAGAGACCCCCGGCCCTTTGGCTCCTATTTTTATATGTTTTTTCCTCCCCCCGGACCTGCCCTATATAAATTGGGCTAGCCAGGAGGGCTGTTTGTTCTACCTGAGGTCCTCACTCCAGTCCTCAGACCTTCCTTTGTTCTATTTTCTTGGGCTTTTCCCTTCTTTGTCTTTTAGCCACCACCATTCTGGACTCCTTTTTCCTATTCTAACTACCTAACGTCCCTGCCTCAAGAGATGGGAGGCCCAATTCTTTGGGAATAGGGGCGTCGAGGTCCTTCTGGCTACTTCCTGCTGAGCTGGGACGGCGAGGGGAACTGGGCCACCCATCTCTTGAGGGGGGAATGTTAGAAGAAAACAAACCCTTGTTTGAGACATAATAATGTATCAGTTCAGCTTTTCACCCCCAGAAATGCACGGTTCTCAGATGCAGTACCCACGTGCCCTGCCCTGTTTGCCCTGTGGTACTTGGATGTACAGTGAGATAAAGGAGGCTGTGAGATGCGGAGTCAGAGACCAGCCCCATGCAGCTTCATTCCTAGCGACAGACTCAGAGGAAAGAGGCCCTGCATCTGGACCAGTGACCACAGGCCAGGCCCTCTAACTCTGTTTCTTTTTCTCAGGGAGGACGAGACAGCCGTTCCGGGTCCCCGATGGCGAGACGCTGAAGCCCAGCTCCCCTCCCGGAATCCCGTTCCCAGCTTCTTAATACAACCGCCTAGACGCTAACCATTGTCTAAATTCCCTAGTGCAACCGGCGTCCCCCCCAACCCTGGCCACACGCGCATCCTGTGGCTCCTGGCCAGCAGCTCAATAGAGAAGATGGTGCAGCTGTCAGCTCACCCTTGGAGATCAGCGAGGTCCGCCAGCATCCAGGGCGGGTGAACCTCCACGCCCACCCTCTGTCCTGGGACGGCCTCGGGCACGGCCCTGGGGACCCTGCTGGGGGATGTGGCCGCCGGACCCCCATGCAGGGTGTGGAGACCAACCTGTGGCTCTGAGCTTCCTTTGGTTTCTTTCCCGCCTCCTCTCACCTCCTAAAGTGCTTCCTTTCCTAACCGATCGCAATGGTGCGGCTTCACGGCGGGAGCTTTGGTACGTGGCAGGCGGGCGGGCAGCTGGGAGTGTCCCGTGTGGTGGCCGCGGCTCACACCCCGGAGGAGCCGGATCGGCGTGTGCGGAGAAGGGACGCGGAGCGGACTCGGCCGGGCCTCGGGGGTCCGGCGATGGCACAGGGGCGCGGGGACTGCAGCGGCCCCCAGACGACCTATTTCCTATGGAGCCCGGCTGGAGAGCGGAGGCGGCGCAGCTCAGAGCGGTGGCAGGACGTTCCGGGAGCCTCGCGGTGGCCGCGGCCATCGCGAGCGCGAAGGTGACAGGTGGCGTGCTCGGCACGGCGGTGCGCACAGAGAACACTAACCCTGGTGGAGAGATAACCACCCCGCCCGCTTCCTCCCAGAAACCCGCTGACCAACATTCCTGCTTTTCCCCGATCGCCGCCGGCCTGGGCGCCGGCCAGCAGTGAGGACGGGGAGGGGTCCTCGGTCCCATTCTTTCCTAACCCAAGCTGACACCTCCCGCGTTCCCCTCATAACCTACTGATTCCTACCTTTTGATTTCAGCGTCTCTCCCACCAGCCCCCCACGAAGTCCCCACACTGGCGTCACAACCCCCCTTAGGATGAAAATGAGGAATAGTCAACGTAACGCCCAAACGTGGCTCTTTAATCCCCTTCTAATTCTGAATATTTGCGTGGGTTTAATATAATGTCTATTAATACATAGCCTCAATGATGAGAGGGTAAGAAAAAAAAATTTCAGAAACAAAATCTCCAAATTGCTCGACACACACACTGCATCTTTGAGCTGGTTGTGACTGAGTGACCTCCATTCGTGGCCACACCCAACAATGAGGGCTGTGACCACAGGTCTCAAGGAAAGTATGCACTGTTCTTGAATATTGAAATAAAGTAATACACTTTTAATGATATCTGCATGGCTCGTCTTCCGTGACTTTTATTCTGGTCTGCAGAACGTGTCCAACTCTGTGCGACCCCACAGATGGCAGCCCACCAGGCTCCGCCGTCCCTGGGATTTTCCAGGCAAGAACACTGGAGTGGGTTGCTATTTCCTTCTCCAATGCATGAAAGTGAAAAGTGAAAGTGAAGTCGCTCAGTCGTGAGTGTGTGTGCTAAGTCACTTCAGTCGTGCCCAAGTCTTTACGACCCTATGGACTATAACCCACCAGGCTCCTCTGTCCATGGGATTCCCCAGGCAAGAATACTGGAGTGGGTTGTCATTTCCTTCTCCAGGGGATCTTTCCGACCCAGGGATTGAACCCATGTCTCTTAGGTCTCCTGCATTGACAGGCAGGTTTTTTACCTGTAGCCACTGGGAAGCCCAAGAGGTCTGCATCACCCCAAAGCTGCAGGAAAGTTCATTTGCAGGTGGAGCTCTGAGTGGGGAGTGTGCTAGACCCCCAGCCACACGCTCCTTCACCTCTGTGTGCTCACCCGTGGACCGTCCCACTGAGTCCAGAGGTGCCGGGAGGGTCTATCTGATGAAGGAATCCTCTTCCCACCAGAAGAGAATGCCACGGTGATCACGCTTTCTCAGACACCGAGTCGATCTTCCCAGCCACCTCTGCACTGCGCCATCCAGACCGAGAACCGCCTGTGGGCTCCTGTCCGCCCACCCGGGCAGAGGACGGTCGAGGACCTGGCGAGGGGCCCCAGCACCAAGCTCTAGGGAGAGCAGGCCAGGTCAGAGGTCAGGAGCAGGTCAGAGGCTAGTGGCGAGGATGTTGGCTCCATCTAGCAGGCTGGCTTTATAAACCAGGTGTGGGCTGTGAGCTGCATTTGGGATTTGTGAGGCGAGAAAACAGGCTTGAGAAAAACACTGAAATAGGGGGAAAAGCCTCTGAAAATGAGAGCGCCAAGCCTTCTACGAACCCTTGGTGCTGTGTTAAGTTGGGGCTGTAGTAACACGATGCCAGCACTGGGGGGCTGAAACAATACAAGTTTTATGTTCTCGGGCTCTGGAGGCTGGACGCTCACGGCCAAGGCACCCGCAGGGAGTTTCTGGGGAGGCCACCCTCCTTGGCCTGCACACACTGCCTGCTCTCCAGGGCACACGACACACCATGGTGTCTCTCCTTCTTTGTAAGGGCTCCGGTCTCACCCTCATGTCTGCATTTAAGCTGTACTTAGCTCCTGGAAGGCCCGTCACATCAGGAGTTAACACTCCAGCAAATGGATCTGGGGCACCAGGCAGCCCACAGCAGGGACGTGTTTCTCCTGCAACGACAAAGATTTCCTAGACCCCCTAGTTGGCAAGAGTTTAATTAAATTGCAGAGCTGAGAAGGGGGTGCTGCTCCAGGCGGAAGAGGCGGCCGGGCAGGAGAGCTGGGTCTGCCGCACAGAGGTCTTAATCTTCACGCTTCGGGCAACGCTGGAAAGCCATCTCTGGGGAAGAGTCTAGGAGGACTTCTTTGTCGTACTCTTGCAACTTGGCTGCAAGTTTGAGACCGCTTCAAAGAGTTTGCACAAAAATCATCAAGAGTTTCGATTACTAAACTTGAGAAAGATAATTCAAAGCGAGCCTAGAAAAAGCGCGTGGTGAGGAGTATCTTGGGGAAGAGGGCCAGCTGCTGTCTATCCTTCTCCAGGACGATGGAGGAGCTGGCTGAGGGCACTCTAAGAAGAGTTGTTTTGTGTTAATTTGTAAGAATTTATTCCCCTGAAGCTGGTTACCAGGGTAACCTACAATTACTTTGTTCTGATGCTAAAATAGTGGCATAGAACCATCTCTCTTGCTTGAGTCAGGATTTAAAAATCAGGGAAATATCTGTATATCAGCAGAAAGGAGAGTGTGAGGCCATGAGTGTGGGCATAGCAACTGCCGTTTCTCCATTTTTCCTTAAAGACTAAAAGGATTTAACATTTTCATGGTACTTGTTGTTGTCTTAATCGCTCAGTCGTGTCTGACTCTCTGCGACCCAGTGGACTGTAGCCCATCAGGCTCCTCTATCCATGGGATTTCCCAGGCAAGAATACTGGAGTGGGTTGCTATTTCCTTCTCAAGGGCATCTTCCTGGCCCGGTGATTGAACTCATGTCTCTTGTTTTTCAGGCAGATTCTTTACCACTTAGCCATCTGGGAGGATCCTTTAAAGTTACATGACAATAAAACCTCCTTAGTGATAGAAATAACATTATGGACAATACAGAATAAATTAATCACTGGCGTTTGTAAAAAAAAACTTCTATTCATATAGTGGTGGTGGTGGTTTAGCTGCTAAGTCGTGTCCAAGTCTTTGTGATCCCATGGCCTGCAGCAGGCCAGACTTCCCTGTCCTTCATGATCTCCTGGAGTTTGCTCAAACTCATGTCCATTGAGTCAGTGATGCCATCCAACCATCTCAACCTCTGTCGTCCCCTTCTCCTCCTGCCCTCAATCTTTCCCAGCATCAGGGTCTTACCCAATGATTCGGCTCTTTGCATCAGGTGGCCAAAGTACTGGAGCTTCAGCATCAGTCCTTCCAGTGAATATTCAGGGTTGATTTCCTTAAAGATTGACTGGTTTGATCTCCTTGATGTCCAAGGGACTCTCACGTCTTCTCCAGCACCACGATTTTAAAGCATCAATTCTAAGGTGCTCATTCTTCTTTATGGTCCAACTCTCATGCTTCCCAGGTCTGCCCATGCACAAAATGGATTGTAACCTCACGCCCTTAACTGTGTTTAAATATCAGCAATCTTACATCATCAGAAAGCCAAACATTCTGGAAAAACTCAGCTGGGCCATTTTAAGTAGCTGAGGCAATCCATGGTAGAGGCAGCAGATGAGCCGTAACCTGGTAATTTCTAGAGAACAGCCCCATCTCTTCACCTGCCGTACGTTCAATACCGAAAGAACAGTATTCCCCCTACAGGCAAGGAGGAAGAACAGCAGATTCCTTACCATTCCCTCTGAGCAAAGCCCGGGAGAAAATAAACACCACTTTAGCTATTTCAGTCAGAAAAATTGCACGAAGTGCCCACTCTGTTATAGGAATAAGGTGAACAAAGAAAAAAGTTATCTTCAATTCGCTACTTTAACAGGACAATGACGATAAACTATGAATTTCTGAAAGTTTGGAGATGCATCTTTAAAAGGGACCAGATGCTGTAATATCAACTAAATCCATCGGTTTTTCTGGGAAAACTCAATGTCCTACATACCTACATTAACAAAGAAGTTGATATTATGATTGATTTTCATTTAAGTCACCTTCCAATACCTTACAAACAAGGGACAAAGTGGCAAATACCCTCAAGGATGGGAAACAAAGATGTCCTCAGACTGTTTGAGCCCCATGGATCTAAATTCATTGCAAATTCAGCATCGCATTTTGTGAACCCTTGCTGAAAATGTTACCTAGAGAAAACGTCTTTCTTTAAATGCTTGTAACTCACTCCAAACCCAAATAAGTAAATATATAGGAGTTTTAAGATAACACAAAACTAACTTTATTATTCTTAAAGCCAGCACAGTGACTTTTGGAATAACTATGCATTCCTAACACAAAATTGTATTAAATAAATGTCATCCAATGCAGAAATAGACCATGGGACAATTTTGAATATTGAAAAAAAAGGACTCTCCTGTAAATTAGAAACAATTAACTTTAAAAATGTTCTAGTGGTGAATCAAGAATGAATCACTGTCATTTTAGAAATTCCCCAAATGGATTATAAATTTTGATTTAACACAAAAGCCTTCATGCTGTGAAGCACTGCACATAAAAAAGATTAAATAAAATCTTTCATGATCACTGCCTGTTGTTCCTGTCACTTACTCTTTATTTTCTCATGCTTTAAGTATTTTATTAGTCCTCCATACAAAAATCTGCTGCACACCCCCCCCCAACTGAGGGGCAGTGGGTATAAAGGGAATGGGGACTGAGACGGGGGGTGAGCTCAGATGGGACAAACGTAACAGGTTTAGGGGCCTCATCCAGGAAAGGCTCCAGGAGGCTGAGGCAGGGCTCTCGTTTCACCAAGGTGTTCGCCTCCACTGTTATAAACAATGAGATGGTTTAAAAATGCTGCTTTTCAGGAGTATTAGGTAGAGACATAGAGGCTCCAAATGTGTACCAAGGCACTTTTGAAATTCTTTTCTAAAAACTCCAAAATGCCTACATTACATAAATAGAGATTAGGTGGCAAAAAGTGGTCTAAAAGTATCAGTTGTGTAATTTCCTCTTTGCCTCACTGTATTCAACAGATTTTAGAGAAAGAACAAATTACCAACAGTTGGGTTAACTGTGGTGGTGGTGGGGGGGACAGGGAAGAGAGGGCACAGTACTGACTTTGAAATAATCATCTGAAAAAATATGTAAAAAGCAGGTATAAGATATTGCCAAAAATACCGGGAAGGCAGCTCTATACGTATCTTATGCATGCACGTGTGTCCAGTCACTTAAGTTGTGTCTGACTCTCTGTGACCCCAGGGACTGCAGACTGCCAGGCTCCTCTGTCCATGGGATTGTCCAGGCAAGAACACTGGAGCAGGTTGCCACGCCTTCCTCCAGGGGATCTTCCCGACCAAGGGACAGAATCTGTGTCTCCTGCATCTTCTGCATTGGCAGATGGAGTCTTTATCGCTGAGCCACGGGGGAAGCCCCATGTCTTATACATTTTCTTAAGATCATGTTATTTACATAAATCGGAGTGATGATCTTCTTAAAAATGTGTATCTTTGTGAGTTTTGAATGTCTTCTGCAAAAAGGAAAATCCACAGGAAGAAGAGGAGCCCACCTCCCTTGTAGAATCTCACCCTGTACTACCGCATGCCCCTCCTGTCTGTGAACACTGGTGCCTGTAAAACTCAAGCTCACATTTCCCTATGAGCGGTTACGGGGGGGAGTACAAAGCACTGTTGCGGAGAGACACTCGCTGGCTAAACGCTGAGATCGGATGAAATGGAAATCTGAGGGAAGACAGGAACTGCATTAGGCTGTGTTTGTCTCGTGCTGTCGGTGACTCGCGGTCAGAGCTTGAGGAACTCCTTTCCGCTGGACCGACAGCCCAAGCTCCCTTCATGCCGGATTCTCTGACCACAAGCCAGGCAGACAAGTCTTGAGGAGACAGGCAGACAAGTCCTTGAGGAGCCGAGGGGAGCTTGTGGGGAGGGGCGCCGGCGTGTCCGTTCTTGGAAAAGGTGCTCCGTTTTCACCTGCTGCCCTTTGTGCAGACATGCCCGCCTGTGCAGCGGGCATCGATGGGGCTCCACACACACCCCGGTGGCTCAGACGGGGAGAGAGTCCGCCCGCCACACGGGAGACTCAGCTCCGACCCCTGCGTCGGGAAGACCCCCTGGAGGAGGGCACAGCAGCCCCCTGCAGTATTCCTGCTGGAGAACTCCACAGACAGAGGTGACAGTCCATCGGGTCACGAAGGGTTGGACACCACTGAGCGCTAACCCTTCCCCTCTCCACACCCTCCAGCTCCCCCACCCCCAGCGTCTGGGAACTATGCATGCCCAGCTCCCAGGGCAGCATCTGAGGGAAGGGGACTCGTCCTGCAGCTGCCCAGAGCTGCCCAGCTTCTTCACCACGGGACACAGCTGCAGGCGGTCGCGGCCTGTCTACAGGCACCTGAGTGACCAGGGTGGCGTTCGTTATGGTCAACAGTGGAAGCAATAGAGGCGCTTGTAGCGAACACAGATGGCGGGCCAGCCCTCAGAGCACAGCCTGATTTTTAAGTTGGAAGCTCTTCATGTGGACCTCACGAGGGTAGCGCTCGCTGTGTGTGCCACATGGAGGTGCAGGAAAACACCATTGAAGTTATTTTCTGTGAAAACATATCTGAACCTGAAATGAATGCATGTGCCAAACTATTTTACAGTAAATATTTTAAAAGAAAAAAATTAATCACATTTCCTAACTTCATTTTTTTTATTTATTGTTATTCCAAAGCAGATATGCTATGATAGATATTTTTTAAAAATACAATTATCTATCCTCAAAACCCTGGTTATGCAGGAGACTAGAAATCTCTTGTCAGAAGACTTTTTATCAACCGGTAAAGTATAAAGATCAACTTGTACTCCATTCCACCAAAAGTTCAAGTGAAATTATGTCTTTACAAAACCTTATTTTTCAAGGAATGTTTTGCAAAGAAGCAGCTTTTATAATTAGGAAGTAAATAAAAATAATACATTAATGTCTTGTGTTTGCCTGATAATAAACTGAGAAGACTCACAAAATGGATTACTGATTTTTTTTTTCTTTAACCAAAATAAAAGTAGGCTTTAGATTCACCTGGTAAGGCCTTACTTAAACAGGCTGTGCACCAATACAATTCACTGAACTATGCTTTCTATACAATCAGGAATTAAACAACCCCTTGCAGAGACTGACCTGAGATGACATTTAATGCTAAAACCAAAATAAATAACCTAGCAAGAACAAAATTTTTAAAATTTCAATAATTTCAACTTTGGAGATATTTGTTCACCAAAATTAATCAACATTTCTAAAATATTTTAATACAAAATTATAAAAGAAAAGTGCATTAAAAGCAGAACCTTTAAAACTCTGGCACAATTACAGTTATTCTGAATATATGGACTCCAGCCAGGTACACACACTGACATTCAAGAAAAACCTCAGGGTACAGAAGTCCAGTATCACAAGTCAAATAAGGCTTTTTTTTTCTTTAAAAAAATATACAATACACAAAGCAGTTTGAAAAAAAGAGTAATATTATTTAACAGTTTCAGACTTAAATATTTTCACATAACAAAAGTTTTTGTATCACCATCGATACTACTTATATACATATGCCAAAAGTGTGAACAACAAAAAATCAAAAGATGCCCCTTCAAAAAATAACAGTGAAATGTCTCTTTCTTCAGGAATCTGAAATGAGCTCCTCTCTTAATATACAAAGTCCATACAATATTTATAATAAAACTGCTCTCTTCTGAAACCAGTGAGGCAATGAGAAAAATAAAGGCAATTATTCTTAGGAAAAACAAACACAAAAAAGCAACCCCAGCTTTATGTCACAATGACGAGGATGTCCGTTTCTTTATTAACAAAATGAATGCAATACTGATCTGAAGTGCTTGTTGGAGGTAAAAATGCTGTCGCTCTCTCTGTAACAGGGACTAGTGCTTATTTACAAAATATACTGTTCAGCCACACAGAGGCCCATATATCTGCATATGTACATACGTATTTATATATAGAACATATAAATAATTTCGAAGGAGAGAGTCACATGGAGTAAGAAGTTTCTGTCTTTGGAATGCCGTGGGATCGACGCACGCTCTGCCCCAGCGAGGGCAGGATTTGGTTGGTTTGGGGCATGTTCAACGTGGCACCATTGATGATACTAAAGGATTCCCTGAAATAAAAAATACACCTGCTTATGGACGAAGAGAAAACCACGGGGCTCGGACAGCTTCCTATCCTCAGGGCACAAACAGGCATCTGGGTCGCGGAGGCGGCCGGGGCGGCAGCTCCTCTGCTCTCGGGAGCCGGCGCTGCAGTCTCCGGTCTGCAGTGTGCGGCTGTGCTCTCTGCTGACCCGGCCGTGCACCTGACGGGCACTTGGGCGCGCGTGCGGCCGCCTCCAGCGGGACGGCCGTGTCCTCACTCGTGGGTCAGGCTGACTCTGTCCTCACGTGCACACCCCAGGTGCCGCGTTCTCCTAACGGGTAGCTATCTGTCCTGGAGAGAAGTGGTCCAGCCATCTCTCACGGTCCCAGTATACTAACATATGGTAGGCTAAAAAAAAAAAAAAAAAAGATTCCATTTCTACTAATCTCAAAACGCACAGAGAAAAAAATGGAAAAAACTTCCCTGTGTGTCATAGCATTTCCTCTGAACTTCATGCACCTAGCTTATTTATGTTTGTTTCATGAGCTATGCTTTTTGTCACGGGAAGCATGAAGGGAAAGAAAACCCTCTGCCTTCCCCCACACTGACATGTCTTGCTGATCACACCACGACGACAGGAAGATCCGGCTGATGTCCAGCTGGCCGCACTGGCCAGCTGGGGAGGGTGCACTGGGGAGGGTGGGACTGCTGACGTGGGACCTGAGTTTAGTGGTTTGCAGAGACATGAGAACGCCGTGCTTCCAGCTTGCCCAGCTCCTTCCCGGAAGTCGCTGAAAGTCAGTGATTCTTTAGACCATTTTATAGCTAAAAAAACTACTGTGGTGACATTTATAACACTTGAGGCTTCAAACCAGAAATGCCAAGTGCTCTGTTCTCCTCCACACTTGACTCTGGGACGTTCTTGGGGCAGCGCCTGTCAGAACACGTTGGCCAGGGCCTGCCACTCGCTCGCGGGCTCTGGGACCACCTCGTCCAGGTGCAGCGTGTGGCTCAGCGCCTCCGCTGCATGGTCCTGCTGGGCCACCGGCTCCGGCAACGTCCCTGCCGTGGGGACAAAGAGAGAGCCTCAGACACTCAGTGACGGAAACGATTCACACGTCAACAAGGACAACACAGACAGGGACGAGACATTGCTAAACTGCTTTCTTCTGCATCCCAGTGAAGAAAGAATCACTTGAGCTGCAGGTTTCATAATTCTGACAATTACTGTTACTTGAACATGAAGGCACACAGCCCTTGTTCGGTACACTCACACACTCTGTGTACCGTAAGGTTATGCTGATATGACATCGCTGAGCCGTTACTAATGCCACTGCCAAGACTTCTCTAACAGAGAAGTGACACAGGGAGCACCAGCAGACATTAGGATGGATTTTCTCTTCCTCCAAAGCTGCCGAGCACGAAGGGTCCTGCCCTGTGGCTCCTGGAGACCCTGGGATACTCACCCCTGCAACTCGGGCCTGACTGCACACCAGGCCACAGCGCCCGAAATGGCAGAGGGAGCCAGAGACACAGGCTGCAGTCCAGCCCCTCCCGGCACAGCCCTCACCAGGCGACCGGCCACCACACTCATGTCCTGGAACTTCCAGGCACTCCGAGGTGACGCGGGACGAGGCGGATGGGGGGACATAGCAGGCCCCACCTGCTATGCCCCCTCTCTGCCGGCACCGATGTCGGTGAGTCACCGTGGGAACGAGGTCACCCGGCTGCGGGCGGACTTGGCTGGCCCTGACCCCACGCCGGCTCCCCAGCCCTTGGGACGGTGTCCAGGCTGCCGCCGCAAGGGAGGGGCCTCCTGACGGTTGCGGGCCCCTCACCTGCGTAGCTGTGGGCCCCTCACCTGCGTAGCTGTGGGCCCGCTTCATGTGCAGCTTCATGTTGCTCTTCTGCGTGAAGCCCATGACGCAGTAGTCACACTTGTATGGCCGCTCCCCCGTGTGCTTCTTCATGTGCACCTGCAGTGCGCTCTTCTGGTTGAAGGCCTTCTCGCAGAGCGTGCAGCGGAACGGCCGCTCCCCTGCGGACGGACGGCCCGGTCAGCGCCCCAAGGGACGGCGCGATGAGCGCACAGACACACATGTACACGCACACGCACAGGCTGCCAGGAACACACACACACACGCACACACACAGGCTGCCAGGGACACAAACATGCGCAGACACACACACACACAGGCTGCCAGGGACACACACACACACGCACGCACACACACACACAGGCTCCCAAGGACACACGCATGCGCAGACACACACACACACACACACACACACAGGCTGCCAGGGACACACGCATGCACAGACACACACACACACAGGCTGCCAGGGACACACACACACACGCACGCACACACACATAGGCTCCCAAGGACACACGCACATGCACACGCACGCACCCAGGCTGCCAGGAACACATATGCACACGCACACACACAGGCTGCCAGGAACACACACGCACACGCACACACTGCCAGGGACACACACATGCACACACACACACACACACACACACACACACACGCTCCCAGGGACACACACATGCGCAGACACACACACACACACACAGGCTCCCAAGGACACATGCACACACACACACACACAGGCTCCCAGGGAGAGAGACACACACACAGGCTCCCAGGGACACACGCACGCACACACACACACAGGCTGCCAGGGACACACACATGCACACACACACACACACACACACACACAGGTTCCCAGGGACACACACACACAAGCTCCCAGGGACACACACACACAAGCTCCCAGGAAGGGATGCAAGTTCTACAGGATCCTAGTGACATCCCCCTGCTGCGTCACTCGGACGGCTAACCCAGGATCTAGCAAGGATCTTTGACACAGAAGACAAAGCTCCACAAAATCCCAGAAGTATCCAGAAATGAACAAACATTGTTCAAACAACACGCTTCCAAAAGAAGAGCTGAAGGATGTTGAAGACAGGGAATATCAAATCCACTTGACTAAAATATGGTTTATACAGTATCTTTTAAACGTTAATTGCTTTCAAGTTGATACATAAACTGACAAATGGAAGAAAAAGCTGCCAAGAATGACCTCGGCAGGGAGCCTACCCGGTGAGCACCTGCCTTGGTGAGGACCTACCCAGGTAAGGACCTGCCCAGGAGAGCATCTGCCCAGGTGAGCACCAGCCTAGGAGAGTACCCGCCCAGGTGAGGACCTGCCCAGGAGACTGTCTAGGTGAGCACTACCCGGTGGGCACTGCCCAGGTGAGCACTTTCCAGGTGAGCACCGCCCAGGTGAGCACCACCCTGGGGAGCACTGTCCAGGTCAGCACCACCCTGGGGAGTACCGTCCAGGTCAGCACCACCGGGTGAGCACTGCCCAGGTGAGCATCACCCTGGGGAGCACCGTCCAGGTGAGCACCACCCTGGGGAGCACCGTCCAGGTGAGCACCACCCGGTGAGCACTGCCCAGGTGAGCACCACCCTGGGGAGCACCGTCCAGGTCAGCACCACCCGCTGAGCACTGCCCAGGTGAGCACTGCCCAGGTGAGCACCGTCCAGGTGAGCACCACCATGGGGAGCACCTGCTGCACAGTCACTCTGGTCCTGGCTGCCCCACCTCCCCTGCTGTCACTCACACACTTCCCAGCCCCAGGGACAGGGTCCTTGCTTGTTCAAGGCACAAGCCTTCCCTCGGTCTAGAAAGTTCTTTCGCACAAGCCCTGCTTGGCTCTCATCCCCATGAGGCCCCCCGGATCGGGTGCCAGCACCCCAAGGCTGCTCTGGAAGCAGCGGGTTGCTGTCCTCCAGGTGGCCCTCCTCAGCGATGACAAGGGAGGTCTTAGGACTGCTCTCAATGGCAGGCAGAGTCCTCGAAACGGCCCCAGGGTCTCTGCCCTCATCCCTGGACTGGGACTACGACATCACACCCGAGGAAAAGAACAGCCCCGGGTGAACTGGGGGCACTGTCAGATGACCGGGGCAATGGAAAGGGAGACGACCCTGCAGGCTGCTCTCATCGCAGCGCCTGCAGAAGCAGGGCACTCCCTGCAGAGGCGGAGCTGAGGAGAGGAGGACCTGGAGTGAGGACAGGCACACGGGCAGGGAAGTGACCCAGTGACAGTCACAAGGCGCCTGCGAATGTGTGCAAACCCTTCCCACGCATCTGTGCTATTATCCAAGGCAGTCATTTCTAGCTCTGAGTTACGGTTTTGAAGAGAGGTGTTATGGAGTAACAGCACGGTGGTCTGTCACTTGAGCTCCTGGCTGGTACCCAGTGGGTGCCAGGATCTGTGCTGACAAGGAAGGGCATCTCCGAGGACACGCAGCCCATGGAGGCTGCCAGGCATCTGCTGACGACACAGGAGGCCCTGGTGCAAGCCAGGGGCACCAGGGAGGAGGAGCCCTCTGAAGGTGAGTTGGAGGCGGCCGCTGAAGAGGCACAAGGGCTGGGAGAACCGTGAGAAGGCTGGGCACCAGACAGAGGTGGACAGGAGGACCCGAGACCTTCACGGGAAAACAGCAGCAGCCTCTATCTGGGGAAGCCAGCTGCATGATAAACTGGTAAAAAATCAGGAAAAGACCTGAGCGAGTGGGTCGTGCTTCCTAAGTCGGGAGCTGTGTCACAAATGAACATTTACACGTTGCATGTGACCTTCCCACCATGAGTGGTGGGCGGCAGGACTTCTCACCGGGTCCCTCCCCGGGGTTACCTGTGTGGATGCGGCTATGGCGCTCCAGCTGGCTGGGCTTGGCAAAGGCCTTCTCACACGTGTCACACTTGAACACCCGTGGCTTCTGAGAGCTCAAGGAAGGACCAGCCTGATGCGTCTGCATGTGCTCCTGGGGAAGACACATACACTCACACACATGAAGGACACTGACGATCCTAACAGAGCCTTAGAGACTGGAGACGGGACAGGAAAACCAGCGCAGAAAGGCCAGTCGGCGGGAGGAGGAACACAGGCTCGCCTCTGGTCAGGACCCAGCGGTGCAGAGTCGGGGGTGGGTGGGGGGCTGGGTCGTGGCCTGTCAGGAGACTCAGGCCCCCCGAGCCCTGGGCTTCATCCTGGCCTCCCTCCCTGTTGGCCACCGTGACAGGTTTTAGAGGGCTGGCTGGGTACTTTGCAGGATGTTCCTCAACTGACACATGTCTGACGTTTTCCTCACACCACGTCCCAGTACCTGCCCTGCCTGGCTCTCTCCTCTGCCGTGCGCATGTCCGCGTGGATCTGGCCATTCCCCACAGGTGGGAGGGCACTGGCATGGTTCCCACGACCGGCAGGTACACACACCCTGCCCCCACCCTACGCACGGCACAGGCCCCTCTGTGCTGGCTCTCCCGGTGGGGCCACTGCGGCTCGGTCAGGTGCCCCCCGCTGACCTCGGGGGTGCCGCCTCCGCACAGCCTGCTGACAGAGCTGCTCTCATGCCGCGCCGGGGGGAGAGCGGCATCTCCCAGTGATGTGTGAACACGGTCACCTCCGTGGACCTCTTCCTGTCGCTCGCAGGAGACCCCTGGCCTCATGGGTCCCGGGGCCCGTTCAGTGCCTGGCCGCGGGAGCGCGGGAGCCATACCTTGAGGTGCGTGGCACGCTTGAAGGCCTTCCTGCACATGGGGCAGACGTGGATGCGCTCCCGCCCGTGGGCCGCCTTGCTGTGCTGCAGCAGCAGGGCGGCCGAGGCGAAGCTGTAGCCACACTCCAGGCACTGGAGCAGCCGGGCCTCCTTCTCGGGCGCACCACCCGGGGTCAGGCTGGCAGAGACGTCCGTCACCTGCAACAGGGCAGAACCCCAACCGAACCACTGAGACCCGGCACCCAGACCACACCCGACAGCCACAGCAGGCTTCTGCCAACTGCTCTCACTAATCTGGGCTGTAGTTTAAAAAAACAAAAAAAGGATGAAAAAAGCGAGTGAATAATTCAGATGATGCAAGGATATCACATGCCGTGGGAAAGCAATTGGCCTGTGACTCCTGTGTCAGGTGGGCATGCGTCTACACAGGATTGTCTGTGTGAGCGAAGAAGAGAAACAACAGACACTCCTGTGCTCAGCTCCCCACACAAAATGCATCTCTCGTGAGGCTTTTTAAAAAAGTTGAAAACCACTGGGAATAAATGACACTCAAGGCTGTTCTGTTACTGCAGGGAAAAGATCTCCTGATGAAACAAATGGCACGTAAGGAAGGACACCCACTAAAAGCCCACTAACCAAAATGCACATAGGACATGTTTCTGACTCAAACATTCTGTTCAGGGGGCAGGAGCGCTCAGTACCGGGCGCCTTTACTGGAACCACGAGGACAACAGACCTTTCTGAGTCCTGAGACCTGCGAGTGCACTCTTCAACTTGAGAGCGGTCTTGTGTTAACAGCTACACAAGCCAAAATCCAGCTAAATGGGCTCTGGTTACTCAGGCTAGATGGGCAGAAATTCCCATTGCTGATTACATGTAATTTCTATTTGAAAGAAGTCCTAATCTCACTGAAAGACCAAAAACTAATTACCTTAAAATCCATTTGCTAAACTGCTTAAGCATAAAATTTAATTCTTCAAAAAAAAAAAAAATTCAGAGATTTATTATCAGGATTTTACTTTTCTGAAGTTTTAGGGGTTTTTAGACTCTTTATATTTAGAACTATCATTTACTAAGTGTTTTGCCCACCCCCTCCAAAAAATGCATTTTAAGAAAGAAGACTAGTCAGATGACAAACAGGTCACATACACACATGTGAAAATGCCTATGAAAAGGTAGAACAAGATGTGAAAGAAACAGCAAAGGTATCACAAGAAATCTGACAAAAAGAACTAAATGCAAGGGAATGACCACATGCAATCTGATCAGTGGGCAAATCAAGGAGACACTGGTAAACTGAAAACCAGGTTTCCCAGTTTTGGTTACGACATCTCCTTCTGACCCTGAGTCATGGAGCGAAGGAGACCCCACGTCCGCCCCGGGTCCTCGCGCTCGGCGCCTGCTCGTCCTCGGCAGACAGGCGGCCCCAGGCGGCACCGAGACCCGGCCAGCGGCTCTCCCCAGGCTGCCCCTTCTGAAGCGATGTGCTCTGAAAACCTTGAGACTGCAGATGACACGTGTGCTGTACCTGGTAGGTGATCTCCTCACAGGCGGACGACGGCTGTGGGGGGGGGCTCACCAGGATGACCTGGGGCGAGCCCGCGCCCCCAGGGCCCGAGAGAGAAGGGTCCGTGAGTAAGGCTGGGAACTGCTGACCCTGCAGAGAGGATTACTGCTTTAGAAGCTGGACATGACCCCACCCAGCTGTCACTAAACACGGTGACGCCTGGTGGACGCTGTGCCCTGGTTTCATGAGATGCTGTCACTGGGGGACTGGGTTAAGGGAGGGTCCATGGGATCTGTGCTATTTCTTTTCCCTGGTCAGGGAAATAAGATCCAGCATGCTGCATAGCGCAGTCAAAAAAAACCAAAAGCAACAAGAACAACAAAAAAATCCTGAATACAATGTCATTTACTAGCTTATTGTTGCTATCTCAATGGCTAATATGAACTATCCTTAATGCAAATACCCTGATTCAAAAGTCAACTGCCTAATAAAATAAATGCTCAACAATTACTGATACACACAGAAATAGTGACTCGAATCCACTAAAAGTGCATCATCTAAAAGTCACTTATTTTTGGTTTGTATTTACTTGCAGACTCTTTCTTTGCTGTATTTTGTTTACACTGACGTGGAAATCAGATTAGTTCTCACTCCTCAAGTGCACATGCATTCTGTACACGCCTGCGCACGGGCTGAGGGGAGCAGGCTCTCCTCAACTGCTCAGGGGGCCGGGGCGGCTGAGCACTCTCGTGGGCCGGGACGAAGCCCCTCGAGTGCAGGGTGTCCTGATGCCCCTTGGGAGTGGCCGGGCTTGCTGGCGGGGGACCTTACAGAGCCCAGGGCGTGTGGCACGGCCACGTCTGCCGTGCGGACGGACCCAGGAGCAGGCCGAGGTGGCCTCACCATTCTGCACGGGGAGGAGCCGAGTCCCCGCACGTCAGACAGCCCGCACGGCCGTGGCCCGCTGTGTCCTAGACGGTGCCTCAGACCGTCTCCCCAGTGCAGAGCCCGGAGGCGGGGCTCAGACAGGATCCGGGTGAGCCCTCCACCCAGAAGTATATCAACACTCAGACATTCACTGCAGTTCCGTCTGGGGGGGTGGATTACTTATGCCTTTCTGCATTGTCTGGATTTTCTTATATTTCCCATTTGGCATCAAAAAATTACTTTTTAAATTTATTCAGAAAACAACCAGTTGCGTTTTGAACTGATACCTAGGAAAGGAGGCGTTTCTCGGGAGGACCCTGTCAGCAGGGGCCACGGCACCCACCTGAGAAGCGATGTTGAGTGTGACGGTGTCCAGCCCCCCGGACAGCAAGCCCTGAGTGTCCGCCAGGGTCAGTGTGACGCTGGCCTCAGCCCCCACTCCGGACGAGGACATGACCAGGTTCTGGGCAGAGACAGCAGATGGCGACAGCGGTGTCGTGGGAGGCAGGCTTCCAGCTGTGGCATTAAGTTCTACAAGAGAGGCGAAGTGGGCAGATGAGTGGAGAAGCCAATGAGTGCATGGGCATTGGCGTGGGAAGGCGGCTCTCACGGAGGAAGGAGTCTGCCACGGTCAGCATTTACACGTCTAAGCTTACGAGCCTGCACCACCAAAACCACCGCATCTCAGATTCCAACGCTACCGCAAGGCCTTCGTGAATCCCTACGTATCTCTGAACACAGGTTCTGCCCCTCCAGCGTCACATACAGGAACAAGCAGGGAAAAAAAGAGCGGAAATGTGACCCCATGGTCCTGCCCCTGTGGCCAACGCAGAAGGAAACTCAAACAAGAACTTCCAGGGTCCCATCCTCACCAGGACCCTGAGCGATGACCCACACTGGAGTGGACGTCTGACGACTTGGCTCACGTTCACGACCCCACTGCTCCGCACGTCTGCCTAGCCTGAGACACAGGCGATCCAAACAGCCCTCGCGGCATCCCCTGAGCACTGACTCATCCCGCGCGGCTCTCCCGCTCCCTCTGCAGAACTGAGCACTCTCCCGCTCCCTCTGCAGCCAACTATACACAGGAAAGGAGGCTGCCCGGGACAGGTGGGCAGAGACGGGCCTTCTCACACACCAGAGACTCACGTGCCTGCCGGCAGACGGGACGGCTCGGCGTGGGCTCAGGGCCCAGATCCTAGGGGGGCTCCAACCAAGACACGTGTGAGCGTCACACACATGCACATGCGCGTGTACACACACACAGGCTGTCCTTCCGCCGGTCTGACAGTGACTCAGTGCCCACTGGCTGCAGCCACGGGGCCAGGGCCCTGGACTGGCCCTTCAACAGAGCGCCACACGCCGCTCCCTGGGGACGCCTGAGCACAGACACACGTGGCTCGGGGCCTGGCTGACCCCGGGCCTGCTCCGAGGCGTGGCAGGGGCCAGGCTACTTACTTGTGGCCGGCGTCCTCCACAGATCCACACTCCCGGACTCGCACACTGTGCCGCGCAGACCTGGAACCTTCAAAAGCAGTACAACCATTAGGAGGCTGCGTGCGTCCGCTCTGAAGCACCACGCGGCTCCCGAGAACCTCGCCAGCCCCCCGCGCGCGCAGCCCCGCCGGGACGGAGGGGAGTGTGGATCTGCAGAGGGGCGGCACCCTGAAGCCGACGTGCCCTCCACACGCCCAGACGCTCACACACAGCATGCAGGAGCAAGTCTAACGGGAGGCCGAGATGGACAGGGACCGCAGTCCCTGGCCAGACCCAGCCAGTGGAGCGGTGGCTCCATCAGCGTCACTCGGGAGAGACCCCCAGCTGAGAGAAGCAAGACCAAACTGCAGGCCGGCAGGGCTCACCCCGGGGCAGACGGCCAGGATGCCAAACCTCACCCTGACTCCCGAGATGAAGGAGCCAAAACCACGCGATACACCCGACCTTCTGCCGACTGTCAGTGCAGGCGAAGGGTCCAGGACGTGCAGCACAGGAGAGCAGAGACAGCGGGAGCAGGGTCACTAACCACGGGGCACCCTGACCTCGGGCCCAGAGAGGATAGCGAACAACTGCAGGGAAGGCTGGAGTCCACACTTCAACCAGACAGTGCAGTGAGTGAACCCTGAGTAACATTCTTAACTCAAGCCATTTCCCACAAGAAGGATGATCCTGGCTCAAGCACAACGAGCCTCCATATGGCTGAAAAGAACCTGGCTCAGAGTAAATAATCCACCTGCAGTGCAGGAGACACAGGTTCGATCTTCCCTGGGTTGGGAAGATCCCCTGGGGGAGGAAATGGCAACCCACTCCAGTACGCTGGCCTGGAGAATTCCATGGACAGGCAGGCCTGGCGGGCTCCGGTCCATGGGGTCACAGAGTGGGACATGACTGAGCACACACCTGACTGTACTTAAGTGTAGGAGAAACAGGGGCGAAAACTAAAATAGCCTCACAGAGAACTAGTAAACAAAAACCGATCTCTTCTCTCCCTGAAAGAGGAGCTCCATTTCTTCACCGAAATTACCTTAAAAATGGACTAATGGAAGAACAAAAAGGTAATACCCATTTAAGATAAATTCCTTAAAAAGCTGCGGTAAATTCAGGCCTCTATCAGTAACAACTTTCCGCCTCCCAAAGGGTACTGACAACACATTCTGACTGTTCTGTAGGAAAACCCTTTGCCAGGGGTGTAACCTGGAACTGACTGGGAAACAGCCTTTGAAGCCTGGCACAGAGCAGAACCAGGGTGCGTGCTTCACTCTGGACCTGAAACTCGGACTCACGGTCGCACTTGAGATCATGTGTAAACCCCTGGATGGCAGTAACAGCCCCACTGAGACGCCAAGAGCCCACGCTGCTCCAGAAGCCGACCAGCCCCGACCGCGTCCCATTCACACGGAGGATGAAGACCGATGCCCACCACGGCACCTTCCTCCCGCGGTGACGACGGGCCTACAGCGTAACTGTCACAGGGTCATACTGAGGGTCTGCATTCTGGTGCTCATCCTACAAGAGGCACATTTAATCTCAGTCATTTCCATTTCAGTTCTTACTTGTCTGGCCTGAAGCTCGGCCCAGGACTGACTGACTCAAAGGTAAATGTTGCCCATTAGGACGCAATCTCTTGACAATAAGGTATAAATGAGATCGGGTACTTAACAAGCTCTAGTGGAATGTGCAAACCTCACTAAAAACATCTGCTTGGCACCACGGATCGAGTGGTTCAACGAGAATCACTGCCTACAGTCAAGGATTATTCAAAGATGCTGAAGGTGTTTAAGTTAATAGTGCAACTGAGTGCTTATATGAAATTAATCCTGTATTTATAATAACTGATACAAATGCCCTTTACTAATGAGCACATCTTTTATTCTATAATATTATTAAACTCCTGAAAAAATTTTTTAAATAAGGCACCAAATTAAACTAAAGGGGCATCGAAAAGAAGGACAGAGAAAAGCTCTCAGGTGGCTCGACAACAGTTAGTCTAAACAAAAGAAAAACTAAATCAGGAGAAAGGGGTGTGCTCGCCGTTTCTAAAGAAACACCCGAGCGTGTGTCCGGGGACCTGCACACCGCCGGCTGCGTCCTGGCCCGTGGAGCATCGCCCAGCCCTATGCAGGAGGCGCTCGAGCTGGGACGCCTGAGGTCTGACCAACAGCACAGAGGCCTGAAGAAGCGCCAGGGCAGAGCCCTCAGCACAAGGCTTCCCCGAGCCCCTGCTCTGCGCTGATCGAAACATCACCAACTTGAAGGAACTGCTCTCTCAGCGAATGCTGGGGTCACCAAGCCACGCAAAACGCCACTCCCTTTAAATGGAAGCACCCAAGACTCTCCTTAGTCTTTCCACTGATTGGCCAGAGACTCACTAAAGACACCAAGCAGAGTCCCCGAGGAGACGGGTGGCCCCACCGGAGCCCCCGAGGAGACGGGTGGTCCCACCGGAGCCCCCCAGGAGACGGGAGGCCCCACCGGAGCCCCCGAGGAGACGGGCGGTCCCACCAGAGCCCCCCAGGAGACGGGAGGCCCCACCAGAGCCCCCGAGGAGACGGGAGGTCCCACCGGCTGCTCCTCAGGGAAGCAGGAGGCAGGGACGGCCC
The DNA here is from genome assembly GCA_024291935.2 of Okapia johnstoni. Classification (NCBI taxonomy): domain Eukaryota; kingdom Metazoa; phylum Chordata; class Mammalia; order Artiodactyla; family Giraffidae; genus Okapia; species Okapia johnstoni. The sequence continues at coordinate 76,185,689 of CM044309.1, forward strand.
AACCCCAAATGTTCTGGGACAGAGAAGGCCCCCAGAGCGAGACACCAGGCACTCGGGCCAAACAGGAGACACAGAGCTTTCTGTCGCTTCACGAACAACGCTCCACGCAGGCCGGGAGAGATGTCAGAGCCCTGGAGGCGATGAGAACTAGTCCTTTACAACCAGACACAAATTATGACCATCAGGAAACTTCTACAGAAACAAGTATGCTATGTAACTTTAGCAGCATATGATATACTGTAGACGTCTTACCTATTACAGACTAAATCAAAACTGAAAACTCCCCTTAACTGAAAACAAAACAGAAAGCTTCTCACTTCAAATTAATAGGGGAAAGAATGCAGCTCTCTGACACAACTCTCTTAGCACCCCAAAATTAAACAACAAACCGACAGAGGAGGCACAGAGTGAGTCCAAAGCAGAGACAGGAAAACAGAGGGCAGAGGTGGAAATGACCGTCGGCCAGAAGCCCAGGGTGTGGACCCGCCCCGGTCCACCGACACGAGATGCTGATGAGGCTCTCGGCTGCCCCCTCAGCAGAGGGGAGGGTGGGCAGGACATCCCTCGGGGTCCTGACCACATGCAGCCCTTAGGTTCACCGCCTGCTCCAGCACGTAAGGCCGCCTGCAGCACGGCCGGCTCCCCGGACCCTCCCTCGCGGGGGACGTGCCTTCCCTCGGGACGCCACCCAGAGCGGGTCAGCCCAGCGACCCAGTGACCTGCGCTCGGGGCAGCCTTCTCTCTCCCGTATGGCACTACGGCTGTAACCCTGCACCGCCACGTGGACTCTGCAACAAATGCCTGCGCTCTGCTAGTTTCTAGGATCCAAAACGCAGCAGCCCGCGGCCGCCTCGCCCAGTGTCACGCGCTCAGAGGCGCTCTCAGCACGCGGCACGCACTGCGCTCTACGGGGAACGGACTACCACTGGGTAAAAAGGCACTCCAAGCAAGCAGGAAAACAAGTCTGGCTCTGGGTACTGAGAAGAGCCAAACATATCTAAAGATGAAACCCTACCCTCAAGAAAAGAAAAAAAAAAAGACAGACAGGGCTGTTCAGCAGGAGGGCTGAGGAAGGAATGGAAGCCCCGTCAGGTACAGAAAACGAGGGTGTCACCTGTGAGGCAGGGCCTCATGGCACTGAAGCTCTGGCACTTTCATTTTGATGGAGCTCATTTACTTTTACTTTTTATTCAAGTCGACATTTAGAAAGATGTCTTCTTTTATGAATAATTCTGCCGTCCTACACTCAGGACAATGTGGCACGGGGTTCACCCCGCAGAGCACAGAGCAGTGAGCCCAAGAGCCCGTCGGAGCCTGCGTGTGATAGAGCCGTCGGGGCCGACTCGCAGACACACACGGCGCCATGCACGCTTACATAAGACCCTTTACCTGTGCTCTGCAGAAGGTAGGAACAACCCTGAAAGGTCAGTAAGACTCGAGAGAGTTCTGGGTCCCAGAATTACACAGGAGCCTCTAATCATCAGGAATGACACCAAACATATGAGAACAGGCAGCTGACACAGCTGTCCCCTGGAAAGACAGGTGGCCCTTTCCACTGATGACGCACACAGCCCTTCGACTGACACATCAGGAAGCCTTTCGGTCGTTCACTGCCTACCTGAAGAGTTCAACGTTGCGCTCTGCGAGAGAAGCTGATCATTGCTTATTGTCAAGGTGGCACCTGCGGATTGATTATTGATTGTAGGTGCTGACAATCTTATGCTTCCATTTAGTTCACTACTTCCATTAGAACTGTGTTGAATAAGATCTTGACCTAAACAGAAATTAACGTTGTGATATCTGAAAGTAACATATTAATTTACACACTGCTAAGTGTGCTAAACATATAACAACATCCCTCTAAAAATGAAAGCTATCTCATTTTTAACATTTACACAAAAAAATGAAAACAAGACTGTGAAATACATTGCCCTAAATTAAAATATCTGTCCACATGTTTTAATCTATGAAGTTTCTAAGTACCTCTTAAGAGCTCTACTTTAACTCCGTGTTTAGGCACTTATATCTACACGTTTTGTTGAATACAAATTAAACTGAATTGCAAGTATTTCCCAACATGACGGATGACCAGCTGCAGCCTCGGGGGCCTGGTGGAGGGACAGGAGGGCAGCAGCGGCCACGGCGGCTCTCTTGCAGGAGGGTCTCTGCCCCTCAGCACCCTGGACGAGCACGGCAGGCTCGAACATGCCGTGATGTCCTCCCACCAGGAGCCTGGGGCTTCCACCAGCACCGTGAGTCACAATCTCATAACATAATCAAGCAGTGTGGAAAAAGAGGAACAGCAACATCAAAAACCTGTTGCCTTTTCAATGAAAACCAGGCTGAAAGCTCTGCAAAGACCTGGCAAAAACAAGCTGCTTTAAAAAATTATTGTCAAGCCAGGTGGAAGCAAGACAAATGTACGAAACTGGAGGGCAAAAAGACAAAACGGGTGCTGCACTCGGCTCTACCCGTGCCAGCAGCCCCGCGCCACACTGGGGCAGCACGCTCGCAAGTGCGGCTGAGCCATGGCGGAGGTGTGGGCGAGACGGAAAACGCAGCTCCCACCAGCAGAGCAGACCGAGGTCAGAGACCTGCGGGGAAAGGCTCAAAAGCATGTCAGCACCGCTCCTCGCTGCTTGACAAGGCTCTCTCTGACTAACTGGACTGGAGTCGCAGGCAGGAGCGCTCTCGCTGGGTAATAAGACAGCTGGGGAGGCGACCACAGTCCTTGTCTTCACCCAGTGTTTCCTCTGCCTCTTACGAACTGCTGAAAGGTCTACACAACCTAACTGAAGTGATATTTGTATTCTAGCGTTCACAAGCATGTAAATTCCACGTACTCATGGGAAAAAAGAACATTCTACAAAATAACTGAGAATTTCTCTAAGTGGCCACAAATTAAAAGCTCTTCTAGACTTCTCAGAATGGGGTAAGAAACTGAAGACTCAGGAGTCGTCACAGCCCGTTCTCAACACATACAACAATGGGGAGACAGGAAATAAACCTTACGCCGTTTAAGTTTGGGCAAGCTTTACCAGTTTCATCAACTAATAAAGGTTTCTCCTATGATGAACCTTTTAAGCTAATTTTTTTTAAATTACAGTTATATTTATCTAATACACTAAAAAGCAATAAAATAACTGAATGATCAATATAGGAAAACATAGGAGAAACAGATGCACAATCCACAAACAAAAAAACACATTTTCTGAACCATTTGCAAGAATCCCACCTTTTGCGCTTTTTGTATAGGACGAGCAAAACACCTCTAAAACTGAGATTACTCAAAAAAAAGTTAATTTGATCAATAAAATAGCTTTCTTTAAGTAACTCTTCTGTTTCCAACACTAAAATTCAAATATACATACACACACACACACACAGACACACATACATATATACACACAGAGAAGGTTACTGGACTAGATAAAATTCAAAGTTAATTTCTGCCGCATGTTAGAACCTAAAAGTCAATGCTTGTCACTAAAGAGCTCCATCTAGGAACAGTTCCTCCAATTCCTCTCACACATTGAAAGGAATAAAGACCCCTCTTAAAAGAGGAAGCTTTTGGTTTCCTTCTCAATGACTGCGCTACTCCAACAATGGTTTTTGCAGAAGCCTGTGGAACAGAGGTGACACTCTGCAGGCCTCTCCTGGGGCTGTGCTCAGGGTCCAGCCGCCACACCCCCAGCGCCGTCAGGGAAAACACGGTGCTTCCTGCCATCACACCGGATCTCCAGGGAGGCTATTCTGACTCCCAGCAAGATGTTTGTTTTTTTTTTTAAAAAAAAAAAAAACAAAAACAAAAGCTCACAAGGTTGTATCTATGGGACTTAAATGAGTTAATATTTGTCAAAGTTACTAGAATAGGACCTGGTGCACAGTACCAGGGTCAAAAAAGTTGTTGCTAAATTTAAGAATTGCTCAGTTAACACAGAGTTTATGGCTAAGAAGTATGTGGACAAGCACACCTGTAAACCGCGCTCCAAGCTAACTCAGACGAGACGAGGGGGTGGTCTGACGGTGAGCATCACGGGCCTGGTGACCGACACGGAGGCTCAGCGGGCCGGCCCAGGGGCCCGCGCTGCCAAAGGCTGTTTTCTACCCACTTACCTATTTTTCTATCGTTATTTTCTACATGATCCGAGAAGAATTCTGAAAGGTAAGGAGAGTGGGGATCTGTAATGCTCTGGGGTACCAAAAGTATACACTTAAACTAATTATACTCCTTCACTTCAAAGGAGCATGATAAGCATTATGAAGTACAGTTTTCTGCTCTTGATTAAACAAAAAATACGTGACCAAACTAACTGGCTCAAACTAGAAGTGCTGTGGGGAACCACCACGTTTAATTCCTGCCATCAGATATGAACTGCAGGAACATTTTCACTAAATGGAGTTTCCCAGATAAATTACAAACACTTCCTGAAGCACGAACTTATGCAAAGCTCAGTCTCACAGGGAAAAAAAAAAAGATTTACTTAAACTGCAGGTGAACAGATTTAAAAAAGTTGAAGGCTCACCAGAGATGGTCAGGGTGATTTCCTGTGGAGGCCCCGAGGACGACGCAGCAGCGGGCCCAGCAGCCTGGGCCAACACCTGGCTCAGGCTCGAGTTGTTAATGGTCAGGGTGATCTCATGGGGGCCGCCGGAGGTGGAAACCAGGCCTTGGGAGGTCATCACCTGAGAGAGGTCTTGCGTCCCTGGTCACCGTTACAAAACAGAACAAAGCTGGGTTTAAAAAACAATAATCCTCTCCTTTCTCCTATTAAAACTTTAGTGAAACTAAGACTTTAAGATTCAAAACACAGTATCAGTCACCTCTAGGTCCTTTATCTAAAATGATAAAAAAAAAAAAAAAAAGAAAACTCTTATGTTGAAATAGAAAGCCAGTTCTATGAATGCAATAATCTCTGTGCATGTATTGGTTAAACATCATTTATCCTTAAAAAATAAGCGTACTGCATTCTTAGGACATGTGATGCATTTGTTAAGCTTCACAGAGAAGAAAACAGCATCTTAGGACCAAGTGCGTGACTGTGAGCAGTGAGCTCTCACCGCTGCTGCTGGTGGTCAGCACCGAGTCCTGCTCCGAAAGCGGGCCTATGGTCAGGTTGGCAGATGTCACCGTGGGCTGCAGGGACAGGCCTGAGATGGGCTGGATGACCACACTGGCCGGGACCGTACTGTCCGGCGTCTGCAGGGAGCTGCCCTGCGGGGCCAGGCCAGGCTCCGCTGTCAGCTGCTGAGCAAGCAGGCTGCCCTGCTGTAGGGTCTGCTGCAGGACACTCGGGTCAATCTGAAAGCACAGAGGGCCTTGTAATGGAAATGTCACGTGGAGGGTGACTCAGACTCGGGGAGTGCAGAGACGTGTCGTACCTGCAGTGTGATGTTATTGACAGTGGAAGCATCGATCCCAGAGATTTGGACGTTGGGACCCACCAAGTTAGCTGCCAGCTGTAGCTGTATGCCTTCCAGGGTGGCCAAGCTCCCGTCCGTCAAAGACACTGTCCAGTCACCACCAGCTGCAAGAGACAACAGGGATGACTGGGTGCCAGAAACCTTCTTAAACAGAAAAAACTCAATGCTATATAAGTATTTCCAAATATGTTTTACACACAAAGCAGTATGATCCAATTAACAAATACTAGTATTTACTTTATATCATACATATATAAATACATGATGGGAAAGATGGAGGGCAGGAGAAGGGGGTGGCAAAGGATGAGGTGGTTGGATGGCATCACCAACTCAATGGACATGAGTTTGAGCAAACTCTAGGAGATAGCGAAGGACGGGGAAGTCTGGCGTGCTGCAGTTTGTGGGGTCGCAAGGAGTCAGACAAGACTGAGCGACTGAACAACTGAACACCACCACCAACATGTGTCCGACTTAACTGTCACAAAACAAACCCTGTGAAACAGGTAACACCCATTTTTAACACATCAAGAAACTAGGCTCAGAGAGATCACCCTAGTTAAGTCCATGATGGAAAACAATGCTATTATTTTACTGGGCTTTAACTGTGCCATGGGTCATTAGACAGAAAGACAGCCACTTAAGACGTCCAGCAAATATGAACATTTGCTTCACTCTTTGTAAGTACACAAAAGATAATGTTTATTTAATATTATTAGTAAATATTACCTGACTAAAATGCAATGCTTTTCAAACGCTATTGTGACCCAAGAGCAATTCAATAACCACAGTGTATTAAAAATAAGACTTACGGGGAGTAATAAATTATGTCTGTTAAGTTTTGAGAATACTAAGAAACAAACAGGTTTAAGCCCAACAGACCAAAGAGCTGAAGGGTAAAATGCAGAAAGGATGGTAGAGAGTGGGAAACGGAAAGACAGCACATCCGAAAGATGGAATTCCATCTTCCCACTGCCTCCTGGGAAAATCTCAGGGAGGGCAGCATCCGAGCCTGCTGAGTGGACACAGCGCATCAGTCGCCCCGCGGCTTTGCCCCGCGCCCCCAGCACGCACGGCCCACCTGACACGGAGGCCGGCAGGACGGCCTGGCCCCAGCAGGCCCGGCTGCAGCAGACTCTGGTCCAGCTGCCCGGTCAGCACCGGGCTGTTCATGATGAACACGCCGGGGTCAGCGGAGGGTGCGGGGGGCACGCTTGCAGGCTGCGGGCCCTCAGTGGCCGCTCCGGACGCGGGCTTCCGGGCCTTCTTGGGGTCCGGCTTGTAATGGAACTGCATGTGCGTCTTTCTCCGCCCCGACGTGCGGAAGCGCAGCTCGCAGTGTGGGCACTTGAAGGGCTTCGCGCCCGTGTGCAGGCGCATGTGCACCTTCAGGCTGCCCTTGGTGGAAAAGGCATTGCTGCACACGTGGCAGCTGAAGAGCTTCTGGCCTGCGGGAGGAGCCCAGAGTCAGCCGGGCAGAGGACTTGCCCTCATCTCCTCCCCTCCCTCTCCCCCTCCAGCCTTGGACCCATGTGCTGCATCCACCTTCCCTAGCCCCTCACCCCTGCTCCCAGGACCCCCGCTCCTGCAGGACATGTGGCTGCAAAACTTAAAAGTGAGTAAAGTTCACTGTTCAGGACCTAAGTTCTGTCTTTCACAACACAGAGGCACAGTGCACCCTGCATCAGGGTCTCTGCTCCCTGATTTTAGGAAGGGTGAGTTTGCCTATCACCGTTGTCTTCTCAGCCTGAACCAGACTAGGAGGTAATCTTTCTAACTCAGGTATTTAAGTCTGAGTGACAGCCAGTAACTCCACACTGGAGACCCAGATCCTTTCCTTCAGTGTTAGGTCAGGAATCTCAAATCTTTTACATTCATTTCTTCATGATTCCTGATTTTTAAGCTTTCTATAATCTTGACAAGTCTGTGTGTTCAAAATGCACAGGAACAAGTGTAAGATGCTGTCGGGAGGCACCGAGCACCGTGCAGACGTCTGCTCCTACCTGTGTGAGTCTTCACGTGGCAGTCTAGGGTGGACTTCACGGTGAAGCTCTTCCCACATTCCTCACATCTATATGGCTTTTCTCCAGTGTGGATGCGAACATGCCTAGCCGGAAAGCATTTGCAATGAAATGTTACAAACAACCTAATGTTTTTAAATTTATAGCTACAAATATGGCTTCCCTGGTGGCTCAGTGGTAAAGGATCTGCCAGCAATGTAGGAGACGAGGGTTCAACCCCTGGGTTGGGAGGATCCCCTGGAGAAGGGAATGGCAACCTACTCCAGTATTCTTGCCTGAAGAATTCCATGGACAGAGGAGCCTGGCGGGCTACAGTCCAAAGAGTGGGTAGCAGAGTAGGACAGAACTGATCAACTAAATACCAACAATGTATCAAATAAATTCAGCAAAACAAAAATTTTCATCTAAAACAAAAATTTTCAGCTTTACTCTATATAAAAAATACCACCAACAAAAAAGTAACTGCAAGACCAATAATAACAGGACTGATTTTCTTAAAAACCAAAGAGCTCTTACAGATCAGCAGTAAGACAACAAATATAACAGGAGAAAAGTAGGCAACAGACAGGCAGCTTAGAGAAGAAACACATGCATCCAAAGACCACATGAAAAGGTATTTCCCCAGACTCACAATTAAAGGGAGCCAGTTAAGACGACAAGATGCCGCTGTCCCGCCCGTCTCATGACCCACTGTTGGCAGGTGGCCGGGGGGGCAGGCGGTCAGGGGCTGGGGGCCGGAAACAGCACCGGCCTGAGGCCCGCAGCGTGGGCATCAGCCCTGACCCTGCACCCACACAGGTGCTCGCAGAGCACAGGGCATAGGACAGGCTAGTGACTCAGTGCCGAGAACAGGGCGCTCGTCAGCAGGGCTCTGGCGGCCGCCGGCCGCGCTCAGATGGGCACTTCCAACCCAGCAGCTCCTCAAGCCCCCCGCCCTCCCGCGCGGCACCAGGTCCCGTGAAGAGGACGGGTGGGCACCTGCTGGGTCTCCCGAAGCAGCCGGCTCTATCACCACCCATCCTCAACCCGGACAGCATTTCCTCTCAGTCACCCTCCACCCTCCCCCGTTAGTTCCATCTCCTAAAGCAGAGGCAAGTGTCCGTCGTGCTGTCTGTAAGGAGCTTTGCAAGGTCTGGGAGCACTGCCTTCCTCCCGGGAGTACCCTCCCCAGCCATCTCCCTGTAGCGGTCAGACCTCAGTCAACCACCGCCCCACCCCAGGACCCTCCCCCTGGGCTGTGAGCAGGTGGCCCCTGGGGCTGGCATCTCAGGGCCTGATGTCCTCGGTAGTTCTTAACTTTTTTCACTGCCACCACAGTCACGCAGAAGAAAGCGCAGGGAAGAACCTACAGAGCAAGCGGACTTCGGACTAACGCGCTGGAGGAGCCTGAGAGGACCCTCTAACACGCACCAGCCCGGAACGAAGCTGGAGAAAGCGGGGTGCCCCTCGGGGCACCGGGTTCAGACGGCACAGCGGGGGGAGTGGAAGGGGCCCATCACACCCCACCGGAGCCACCGGCCGCCGCACCTGACCAAGTCACTGGGCTTCTTGAAGCTCTTGGGGCAGTAGGAGCAGCAGTTGGCATGCTTGGGCTCGGCCTCCAGCTCGGCCTGCCGGTCCTTCATCTCGCTGATGCGGTCCTTCTCGGCGGCCGACTGCACCAGCACCTGCTCCGAGACCGTGGCGCTCTCCTGCGGTGGGATCTTGGCCAGCTGCGCCGTCTCCTCCTCTGTGAAGGTGATGACCTCCGGACGTGCCTTCCTGGACGTGCTTCTTTCGGAACTGTCCTCCTCCTCCTCCAGGCCCATCTCTGAATGACACACAGGACAAAGGACCAGCTCTTAAGGGACACTAAGTCACAGCAGACCCACCATGAATAAACGTGTACCTTAAATGCAGAAGGTTAGAATCTGAAGCTCAGTAACGCTATCTTTGGGATGGAAAAGGGTTTTTCCCCACTACTGCCTGTGGAGAAGGGGGCCGCGGTCCCTGGTAGAGGAGCGGCACAGGGAGGCGGCGCCCCGGCCGAGGCATCGCTGGAGGGGAGGATGCTGCGGCCAGGCCGGCGGGGAGCTCTGAGACGCTCAGCATCCGTGCAAGTTAACACGGTCACACTCACAGACGTGCGTTCATCAGTGTGCCACAAAGGGAATTAGCCTGAGAAAACATGCAGCCCACACGGAGAGACCGAACTGATCATCAGCGAACAGCTCTCAATTAAAAAGACGTACCGAAAGGGAAAAAAAAACCACTTAAAAATATGTGTGTTTAAGTATTCTCTCAGTGAAATGTAAGGACATGTTTACATTCATTAAAAATAGGAATAAGCTGCTGTTAAAACGTCACTGAGAAGGAAAAAAGCTTTGGCTGGGAGAGGGAAGGGACGTCATTACTGCACAGATGGCTAAAAAGTGTTTAAAATAACAAGCGAAGCACTAAATGGCAAAGCGGACAGTGGGCAGAGCCAGAGAGTGAGCTGCAAACCAGCTCAAGGTCCTCCCAGCTATGCCCCTCGCGCAGCACGTCCACTCCACAGACATCAGGCACCAGCGGTGTGAGACGCATAGCACGCACAGGAGCCCAGGCTCAGGACACCATGTGACACAGCACAACTCACACTGTATGTGGAACAGCGTCAGTTAAGAAAGTTAAAACGCTGTGTACTGGCGTCACGAGTCAATGTGTCAAAATACATGCACGTTGCACATTGCACAACGTACACATTCTTATCACTGTAATTTCACTCGTGGAACTTGCTCAAAAGAAATCTGGTAAGAACAAAAAGTATAAGCACGAAATAACACTCTTAGGATTACTGCTCGGTACGGGGGCTGGGTAAAGCCTCGTCTAATGTTGAGCGAGCTCCACACGGCATCTTGTGTCCCTCAGGTTGAGAGCACACACGTGGTGGGCAGTGTCACGGGTGAGCGCTCTCCCTGCCACACGGAGACCCTGGGCACTTGCGGCGCGTCCATAACAGGCACTCATGTCATGAACCACAACAGAATCGGTGCAGTTGTGTGAACTGATGCAGATCTGTGCTCACCAATGACCAGTGTGTCTGCAGTGAACATCAGTGGAGGAAAGATGAAATAGACTACAACACTGGAAGGGATGTGATTCCCTGTGGGGTAAGGAATTGAGATCCACCTACGTGTGTGCGTGCACAGGAGGGAGACTGCCGTGTGGGATGCTGGCACTTTGGTGCGAGGTGACTAGTGAGATAAACAATTTCCTGTTCGTGCCTCCCTGAGTCTTTCTTTCAAACAGCATGTACTGCTTCCATAATCGCAAAGGGAAATGCTGATGTACCAATCACCTTTGAAGTGAATGAGCCACTAAAGCACCGGTTAATAAACCTGCATTAGCCAAGGGGCCGCACCTCCTCCGTCCGCGTCTCCTGGCGCTGACCCGCCCGAGGCAGCTGTCTGGTGCCTCTTCATGTGCTTTTTACAGTGAACTGTGGTCCGGAAGCCCTGCTCGCAGAACGGACACCTGTAGGGCTTCGCGCTCACGTGCGTGGCCATGTGCCTGGTGAGGCTGCCGTTGGTGGTGAAGGCGGTGCTGCAGACGCTGCAACTGAAGGCCTTGACTCCTGCGATGACAAACGACGTGAAGACACACTTCGCTACCTGAAGCCACACGTTCTCAGAGCAAATGAGGATGTGGCTCAATCAGCACAAAACTAAAGACCGTTTGCTTGCTGTGGCCTCCTATCTTTTAGGAACTGAGGGCATCTTAAGAAGAGGTTACTTTAAGAAGATGGAAGCTGATGGGTGTCAGGTGTTGTAAGGATGGTCATGACGAAGCAGACAGACAACAGGAAGCGCTGACAAGATGTGAAATCAGCGCTGGTGGACAAGGAACATGGCACAGACCCTCTGGAAAGTGGTTTTGATGAAGCCCAGGCTTTAAGCAGTTCACTCCTAAATAGAGAAGTGAAAACCTGCTTCCACAAGTCTGATAGCCAGACAATGGCGACAGCTCAGCTGTCAACGATGAGTGGATGAGCAGGATGTGGGCTACCCACACAGTGGACTCCGACTCGCTGTAAGTGAATGCAGTGGGACACAAGCTACAACACATGACCCTGAGCGCCTGCTGAAGGAGGGAAGCCAGTGACAAAAGGCAGCGGGTCGCCTGGCTCCTCTGACGGGAAACACCCAGAGGAGGCAAGTCCACAGACAGGAAGCTGGCGATGGCTGCCGGGGGCTGGGCGCAGAGGCAAATGGGGGTTTCCTTTGGGGCGAGACAAGAACGCTCTAGAATTGGGCTGTGGAGATGGCGGCAAAACCTATGAACACACAGAACCGCACTGCATCCAGTGTGAGGCAAACTGACCGGTATGCGTCTTCTCGTGGGACTTGAGGACCCCAGAGGACACGAAGCCACGTCCACAGAGCTTGCACTTGTAGGGCTTTTCCCCCGTGTGTGAGCGCACGTGCTGCTTCAGGTGGCTGGACTTCTTAAAGCCTTTGCTGCAGTAGTCACACCTGGGCACAACACAGACCACGTCAGTGCATGACAGGATCACGAGTGAGACACCCCAGGCTGCAGGAAGAGCAAGTGCTCTTCACCAACAATTATACACAGTGAGGCAGAAGAACTGTCACAGAAAGGAGGTGTGTGCACCAACAGTTATACACAGTCAGGCAGAGCTGTCACAGAAAGCATGTGTGTGCACCAACAGTTATACACAGTCAGGCAGAGCTGTCACAGAGAGGAGGTGTGTGCACCAACAGTTATACACAGTCAGGCAGAGCTGTCAGAGAGAAGGTATGCGCACCAACAGTTGTACACAGTCAGGCAGAACTGTCACAGAGAGGAGGTGTGTGCACCAACAATTATTCAGTCAGGCAGAACTGTCACAGAAAGGAGGTGTGTGCACCAACAATTATTCACAGTCAGGGAGAACTGTCACAGAGAGGAGGTGTGCACACCAACAATTATACACAGGCAGAGCTGTCACAGAAAGGAGGTGTACACACCAACAGTTATACACAGTCAGGCAGAGCTGTCACAGAGGAGGTTTGTGCACCAACAGTTATACACAGTCAGGCAGAGCTGTCACAGAGAGGTGTGTGCACCAACAGTTATACAGTCAGGCAGAGCTGTCACAGAAAGGAGGTGTGAACACCAACCATTATACACAGGCAGAGCTGTCACAGAAAGGAGGTTTGTGTACCATCAATTATAAACAGTCAGGCAGAACTGTCACAGAAAGGACGTGTGTGCACCAACATTTAAACAAAACTGTACGATGCTAGCAATAAAAAAGTGTTAGATCAAATTCTGCTTATAGCCGCAATGATTTTATTTCAAAGTTAGTAAATCCTATAGCAATCCTCTGGCAAAATAGTTGATTAACTAGAAACTATTCCTTTAAACATAACAGTAAATTTATTATGTGCTGTTTTCTTTATGAAGTCATAAAACACTGCAAACCCTTCTGCTGTGTTAGGGTCAGAATCACCTGAGTCTAAACACCTGGAAATGTCAATTCATACATGTTAGTTGGTAAAATATTTTCACAAAACAGAGCTATTCTGAATAATATATAAATATCCAGTGTTATTCTCCTCTTGGGTGTTGTGAAACATATTAAGGATGAAATAATTATAAATTTCAAAATTCCCATTCATATATTATTAAAAACTTTAAAAAAATTTAGAAAGATTATTCTATTTTATTTCCCTATTTTTTCTATTTCCAGGCTTTCACCTGTGATAGGAAGGAACACAAAGCACACAGCTTGGCACACAGCAAGTTCTTAGAAAGTGCTGAATGTCAGAAAAGCCTAGGGAGATGTCACAGAGGAATCACGAGAAAATACTACACTAGTCTCACTTAGAGATGTCAATGCAAAATCCCAAATTAAACATTAACAAATACTTGTTAATGGATAAATCAGAGTGTGAATAAAATGTCAGAGGTTCCATATAAAGCACACAAAGAACCTTGGACAAAAAGGCACGTTGGAAATTTAAGCCATTTCTGAAAACGAGGCAGCAGCCCCCTGCAGTGGGGACAGGAAGCTGCAGCAGACGCTTTACGGGGACAGCCACATCACCTATCAGCTGCACAAACTTCGGCAAGCTAGTCTCTTCGCAGAGCTTCTGTGACGCTGCGGGAATGGCGCCGTGGGCACGAGGCACAGCAGGACGGCTGCAGTGCGAGCTGTAAGTGCGCCAGCAGGAGCCTGGGTGCCTGAAGGGGCCCGCATACCTGTAGGAGCGCCGGCTCTGCTCTTCAGCCTCCTCCAGGAACGGGGGGCGCGGAGGCGGCAGGTCCATCTCCTCCTGGGGGGACTCCTGAATCAAGCGAGTTGTCTAAAATGTAATGGAAGCAGAGTGGACTACTTGAATATCTATGAAGGAACATAAACACCTACCAATCAAGGATAAGCATAATCATAAATGTGGAATTAATAATGGAGAAAGCCCAATTAGGCCATCGCAATCATTTGGGCCAAATGAAACAACAAAAATCATTCATACCAATTTTATTAAAGAAATAGTTATCTTCCATTAACTTGTTTAATGCAAAGTTTATCCAAGCATGAAACTGATCTTTCCATATTTTCCATGTATATTAAGAGGTCACTCTTGCACTTGCTCTGCTCTTACTGAGAGTGAACAAAAAGCCCCACTTTCTTAAAATATTCAGTCTCCTCGCTTGCTACAAAGTCACAGGGTTGGGGGAAGCACGTTCCCAGTCCAGGAGCAGCAGCTAGGCAAATAGGCCCTGAAAATTTCACTGGAGGATCCAGGTCTTCCACTTGGCAAAAGCTTCCCACAGGGGCTTTTAAAGAGGGAAACAACTGACGGGCCCATCACCCCACCACTACTGAGCGATTTCCGAGAGCGGCAAAATCGACACCGAAACAAAAACCTACACGCCTCCAACTTGGTGAATGGTGAAAGTCGCTCAGTCCTGCCCAACTCTTTGTGACCCCAGGGACTATAAAGTCCATGGGATTCTCCAGGCCAGAATACTGGAGTGGGTAGCCTTTCCCTTCTCCAGGGGATCTTCCCAACCCAGGGATCGAACCCAGGTCTCTCGCATTGCAGGTGGGTTCTTTACCAGCTGAGCCACAAGGGAAACCCAAAAATACTGGAGTGGGTAGCCTATCCCTTCTCCAGCAGATCTTCCTGGCTCAAGAATCAAACCGGGATCTCCCGCATTACAGGTGGATTCTTTACCAACTGAGCTATCAGGGAAGCCCAACTTGACTAAGAAATAAAATCTCAAATGATGCATCTGAATATTTATATTTGGTCTGTTAGCATGCATTCTAATATGTTTCTTTCAAGATCCTGAACAGATTAAAACGTTCAGGTTTGACTGCTAAAGCACCATGACAGCCTTCAGATGTTACCAAAGTCTGTTCCACTATCCCAACGTCCCTGACTTTTAACCGAAAATGTAAAGTCATATGATGGGAATGAAATCTTAAAGTTATACAAACATGTTTTAAGGGAAAAGAAGCCCTATATGACAAACATTCAAGTTTTCACAGGTGATGCAACAGTGTTAAAGTTGTAACGAGAATGCATACACTCTTAAGTAAGTGAATTTTAAAAAATTACAGTGAAGAATAAGCTAGAATTAGCTTATTCTTGTTTGACTACATTAATGGTGTCAGTGACAGGCACCTAAAAAGTTAGTTAAGAAGAAGCTAGAATCTGCTCATGAGGACACTTCTGTAACACTCACTACATTAATGGTGTCAGTGCCAGGCACCGGAAGGAGGTTCTGCTGGTGGAAGCTCGTGGAGAGGGCCTGGGACTCCAGTGTGCTAGAATCTTGTAACTGCTGGACAGCGGGGAACTGAGTCTGCTGACTGTACGTATCAGTCACTGTAAAACCTGAAACAAGTCAGAAAACGTCAGTTCCACCAAAAATACTAAAGCTACACACACACACACACACACACACACACACACACACACACAATATCCATGCAAGAAAGCATGTGGTTTGAAACCATACTTAGCAGAAGAGCATACACACACACACACACACACACACACACACACACACACACAATATCCATGCAAGAAAGCATGTGGTTTGAAACCATACTTAGCAGAAGAGCACACACACACACACACACACACACACACACAATATATCCATGCAAGAAAGCATGTGGTTTGAAACCATACTTAGCAGAAGAGCGCACACACACACACACACACACACACACACACACACACACACAGTATATCCATGCAGGAAAGCATGTGGTTTTAAACCATACACTCCAGAAGAGCACACACACACACACACACAATATCCATGTGGTTTGAAACCATACTTAGCAGAAGAGCACACACACACACACACACACACACACACACACACACAGTATATCCATGCAGGAAAGCATGTGGTTTGAAACCATACACTCCAGAAGAGCATTAAAGGAAGCTCTCGTGGTTGCTGTAAATTTAAGCCCAGCCAGGTACCGCTCATTGTTAAGCCCCAGGCGAGACCCACCACTGACCCTGAGACAAGCCGGCTGGTTCGAAGGACTGCTGAGGGGGTTCCTGCTCGTGAAGCTGGTCCACGTGCCCCTGCAGGGCCTGCTGTGGGGCCACGAACCTGTCTGAAGACAGAAGTAAGAGGGGCTCACAGACCTGGAATTTACCACAGGCCAACCAGTCTGTCCAAAAGGATAGGTTTCTTTTTTTCCAAAACTTAGCTTCCTTATTTTGAAAAGACAGTAGGAAGACAATGCAAACATAGTGTATAAATTTATATATTTGGGGGTAAAAACTACAAAGTCCTGATCATAGACCAAATACACTTTGGGACAGTAACAAAACAGTCAGCCGGTCGGCCAATCGTCTGTTAGGCCTGTAAGAGACCCCGGGCCGGACTCAGTCACTAAGCTCGGTGTCCCCAGGGGAGCGGACATCTTTCTGAGTGAGACCTTCCTGCAGGAGGCAGCGGGCTGGACGAGGAGCCGAGGCTCCAGGGACAGACAGCTAGCAGCATCACCCTGTGGAGTCTGGGAGTCGCTGGAACAGAGAACACGCAATCACACAGATGATCACAAATGAAGACCAAAGGCTTCTCGGTATTCTCGGGTAACAGTGGGCTACAAAGAGTGCATATTGGAAGGTCCTATGTCTACAGCTCCAAATGCCTAGCCAACGCTCACACATACATACACAGCACAAGTAGTGACCACAACAGTCAGAGATGAGAGGACCAAGAAGGACTGTGAGATGCAGGACTGCAAACTCTTAGGAGGTAAAGCTCACCTTCCTCTGCCTCCAAAGGCTGCCCCGCCATCTGCGGGCCCAGTCCCGCCTCCTCGGCGCTCACGCCGTGCGGCGGCCCCAGCTCCAGCATGGCCCCCCCGGGGTTGGCGGCCACGGCCTCGGCGCTGGGCTGCAGCGCCTCGCTCTCAATCTCCACCTGCATCGGGGTAGACACGTGCATGCCCTGCTGGTCCACGGTGCTGTCATCCATGGAGGAGGCCTGCTGATGCTGCTGGAGCTGCTGGGCGAGCTCATATCTTCAAAAGGAACCAACAATAGTCCACGGTGTCAGGTGCGGTCAGACATCAGGGGTGTGGGATATTAACTGCCCAAGATCTAATTTATTCAGTAACACTTTTTACTTTATCTCGTTTTGAAGTCATGATGGCAATCCAGTTGAAACTTAAATACTATTAATAATTCTGAAATAAAAATTATGTCCCCTTATTCTTAAACACACTTTCACAGATTATATGGATTTGAAGGCAAGGAATTTTTTAAAGCTTAAAAATATTCAAGAGAGGCCACATGTTTCAAAGTAAACCCTCCCAACTCAAATGGTGCAATGTGCCCAAGTGTTGAGAAGACCTGCATGAAATGAGACGGAGCCCTATCAGACTGCTTTCAGCGCTATACACACATGTGGGAGACACAGGGAAGTCCTGGGACCCTCCAGGCCGTGCTCGGCCCAGTGACCGGGTCCACAGGCCACAGCATCTGGACGGCGAGGCATGTGGCCAAGTTCATTTTCTGTAGGATCCTTACTCCTGTTAATATCACTTTTCCATATACAAAATATACCCAGCATATTTTCATCAAGGCCAACAACTTTTCTTTCAAAGAGAAAAATGAACAATGAATTCAGTGAGTGAATCAAAAAACTGAAAAAACAAACAAGCAAATGAAAACCCAGCTCAAATACAGATATGATATGGTCAGAAATGCATTTCTGCAAGGGCTCCATCTAGAGAAGAGATAGCCCTCTATTCAAGCAAAAATCTAAGTCAGTGGCAATGACAGATGATATGATAGCCAAAATATATGTTCCCTTTATCGAGAACCTAAAATAATTACCATGCAGGTAATACTGATGATATGCCTAGAAGTCACAGAGTCGACCAAGATTTTCTTTCTTGCAATCTTCATTGCCTAATTATAGTAGACATGGTCTACCTAGCATTTTATCTACTACTGATGATCAGTTTTAAGAGAGTTTACAAAGCATTTAGCCCAACACAGACCACTTCAATCTTATATTAAATATAAAAATGTTATGCTTTAGTCTATGGTTCTTAATAGATCCTTAAACACGGACACAGAAGCTTCATCAGATCAAGCTAGAATAATACAGGAAAACAAAGACAACTACTTACTAAAAACACTCTCACCAAAGTTGGGGAACCACGTGGATGACTAGAAGCTGCCCAGCAGAGCCATGCCTACCTGTGGGTTTTCATGTGCTTCTTGCAGTTGAGCGAGGTCTTAAATGTCTTCTGGCAGTAGGGGCACATGTAGGGGCGGAGGTCGTTGTGGATGCCCATGTGCCGCCGCAGGCTTCCCCCTGTCGTAAAAGCGCCGTTACAGATCAGACACTTGAAGGACTTCAGGCCCGTGTGCGTTCGCACATGCGCTTTGAGCACCCCTGCAGACACAAAGCCTCTTCCACACTGAGAACATTTAAAGGGCTTTTCACCTGTATGGGACCTAAAAAGAATGAAAACAGTAATGAATGAGCACCTTATGCTTTCACGGTGCCTTTTACTTTAGAATGCACTCTCATCACTGTCACACTTGACCCCCCCCACCCCCACTTTCCTGATTCCAACAGAACCCCTGAGACTCAATGCCAGGTGACCCATCTAAAGTCCTGGGGCTCGTACACGCCTGACACAAAACCAGACCCCACGTCCTCGTCCACGTTCCACCCTCTCCTCATGATCCCTCACTGTCTCTTGTGACCAGATTTCTACTTCCTTTTCACTGTTGCTACTGACAATAATTAATCCAAACCCTGATGAACACACCTGAAAAACTGTGAAAGAACATAACCCTAATGAAACAAACCAATACCTCTCTGACAAGTCCTACAAATTTCAAAAACTGAAAAAGAATAGTGTAAATAAAATTCAGGGGCAATTTGTGGGTAAAATATTTTGGTCAAGACACTAAAGAATGAAAATGTGTGTGTGTGTCTTAGTCGCTCAGTCATATCCAACTCTTTGCAAGTCTATGGACTGTAGCTCACCAAGCTCCTCTGTCCATGCAATTCTCCAGGCAAGAGTACTGGAGTGGGTAGAATACCAATGATCAATAAACATTTGGGGGTCAAAGGTGACATTTTAAATAACAAGAGTTAACACTACCACTCTTAGTATTTCTACAAGTCACTAGGTCACTAAATCACTTTCCATCTCTGAATCTGTCACCTTACCTGATGTGTTGTTTAAGATGGCAAGACTTTTTATAGGCACGATGACAGTAAAAACACTTGTATGGTCTATCTGCTTCATTTACAAAATTATTATTAAAATAACTTTGAAATAACTGGTTCCTTGGAATGGGCTGGATAAGACCTACAAACCAAAGGAAAATCAGGAATAATTCACTGTCAATGTACCAAAAAAAGTTAAATGTCAAAAGGCGCCTGCTTTACCCAGAAGATAAGAATCCTGAGAAGCTAGATTCCAATGTAGCCATTTCCTTCCCCAATGCATGAAAGTGAAAAGTGAAAGTGAAGTCGCTCAGTCGTGTCCTACTCTTCACGACCCCATGGACTGCAGCCCACCAGGCTCCTCTGTCCATGGGATTTTCCAGGCAAGAGGACTGGAGTGGGCTGCCACTGCCTTCTCTGTCCAATGTAGCAACTAAATGTTATTTTCATTGTGTTAGGAACTGGCTATTGAAAGAACACCTATCAGGAAACACAAAGTTAACATAAGACAGATTTTTTTTCCAACATAAAGGAATATTTATATTATCACAGTTACTTCTCTTTGTTCTAGAGCCAGTTTTTCACATATTTCTACATTTACTTTCTATGTAAGCATCTGCTGGCATCAAATTTCTACAACTACATCAACACGCAGGACAGTCTGAGATCTAAGTCCCTTGTTTGTTCAGTATGAAGACTGTACCCTAGGTACTACAACAAACTCAAGACAGAAATAATTCCACCATCATTTTTTGTACTATAAGTCAGGGTTTTCATAGGAATTTTATTAAAGGAGTATCTGCAAACAGCAAAATGACAACCTTATATATTTCAGGTTTTACATACTTTCAAGGAATAAAGAATTCCCTTAGGCTGACCGTGTTATAAGTATGTCTTCATCAAGCAATAATTTATGCAATTCAGGACAAAAATACACTGAACTCTCTTAATTATTTAATGTCTACCTGGAATGACAAGGGGAAGACACACACTGTCAGCACTACCTGAGCTGTGCCTCCTCCGTCCAAGAACAGGGCCCCACCACACTCTCTGCCCCCCCAGCTGCCCTGTGCACTTCCACGCGAGGGTAACCAGAGGCTCCTCTAACACGCTTCCCTCCGGACTGCCCCTGACGCTGCAGGTTACAGCTCAACGCTGTGTCCTAAAACCTACTTCTTCCTCCCAGCTCTCCTACTGTGCGTAGCCCATCCTCCAAGTCACGCAGGGGCCAGGATTTGAGCATCTCTGAGCCACTTGTTAGGTTTTGCCATTCGCCAGTCCTGGAGATCACGTTGGTGAAGATTAAATACATACTAAGTGAAACTGGTCTGTTGTGCTGTTTGGTTTTGTGAGCTGCCGAAACTGCGTAACTGCATCAAAGTATTCTAACCTACCACAGGTGTTTCGATCAGTGTCTGCACGCTAAACAACTAAACACCCCAAGAATGACAGTTCCTAGGAAGCTTAGTAGAAATCATACATAAAGTCATTGCAGACTGGTATCTGGGGGAGAATGCTCTTAAACTTGTCTTTCAGGGCTTTCTATTTCTTCTAGAGTCAATTCTGATAAGTATACTACTCTAGAAAAAATACGTTTCATCTATATTTTCAAATGTATTAGCAAAAAGTTGCAGAGTATCTGCAAAGTGTTTATCTCATCTGTCCCTATGCTTATAGATTGAGTCTCACTCCTAATACTATAGACATGTTCTCAGTCTTCAATTTACCAGAGACATGTCAAGTCTTACTGTTTATTTTCTAAAAGTTGTAAAATTATCTTCACTAGAATTTAGTCTTGTCTTAAATTTTTATACTTATTAATTCCCTTTTGTTATTGTTTTTCATTTTTCTACCTTTTTGAGTTATATATTTATTTTCATTCTTCTTTAATAAGAAATACTTCTTAAAAGGCTTAATTTCTCTGATAGCAGCTTTGGCCCATTCAACCTGCTTATAAAATGTTCCATTTCTTGTTTGTAATTGCAGTTTTGAGTCTTTCTTTTCCATACAATGAAAATTTAGATAGCTATTTTCTATTATGTTTTCATTGAACTATAATAAAAGATTGTTTCCTTTACAGTTTCTATTTTTGAAAACCTGAAATTTCTTTATACCCCAGAATGTGATCAACTTCATGCATATTTAAAAGAGCATGTACTTTGGAGTAAACAGTTTTAAACGTATTAAATCACCCTTTTTATATGTGTGCTTCAAATCCTCTCCAGTCTTGCCGTGTCTAAATTGATCTAATTGAAGACCTCTCACTATGGTGCAGAATTTCAATATTTCTCCTCTCTTCTGTTTTTGGTTTATATAGTTTGATGCTATGCACCTAGATACATAAAAGCTCATGACTGTTGGTCATCTGATCAGTGGACGACCAGTGACATTAATCCACAACATCTCTCTTTATATCATTTAAGCTTTATTTATACCAAATCATATTTTGTTTGATACTAATTTTGTTCACACACTAGATTATCTTGCCTAAGACGATGAAATACAGGACTGCATAAAAACGTAAATTCTTGCACAGAATTTAATGAATTTATCTTTGTTCTAAGACCCACATTCTTCTGAAAATTCTCATAAGCAGTGTTTTCTTTTTAGTTAACAAAATCATAATTTCTCTTCATTATAACACCAAGCCTAAAAAGAATTTAAAAGCTGGCAGACTTTTGTTTTAATCAGAAGGTGAAAGCTGCCCAGAGGATACTCTGTGATGCAGACGACATAGCACTCCGGGCGCCCCACCTGATAGGTCCCCCGAGGAACAGTCCTTCTCGGCGAGGACTCGGATGCCAACACCCTCACTCACACACCACTTCCTCTCGCCAAGGACAAAATCTGAGCAGCAGATCAAGGGACACACAGAACTAGGATTTTAATTTCTCTGTGGGACACACTGGACCACAGAGCAAAACCATGCTTTACAACGACTCCCCCTGCTCCACGCATACAGCTATCTAACTGTGCAGACCACAACACTCCCCCACCTTGCAAGGTACCCAAGCAGGGGCCTCTTACCTACGTCTGTTATGAGAATAGGCTCCTGCAGAGGAATGTCGGGGACCGGGACACTGGCCTTGCCCACGCGAACCTTGGCAGGCTTACGCTGGTGCCTCATCTTTCTCAACTCCGTGTGTTTAAAGTGAGAGGCAACGTGAGTCTTCCTGTGGCCCGAGGTTCGGAACTTCTTGTCACAGTGAGGACAAGCAAAAGGTCTGACTCCTAAACAAATGACAATGGAATTATTCCAGAGACATACATCTCAGTTAAGATCAGCATAAAATTCTAGTATTGCAATATTGATTTGAATACTCAATCTGTCATTTCATGTTATATGTATGTATTACTTCATGGATATTATCAATTATTTCCCTTGTCTGCATACAGGGCACTTTATAGATGTGAAGGCATGTAATAAGAGCATTTTATGTAAAGAAGAGCATTTACTATTTTCAGGAGAAAGCCTAAAACGGTAAAGCGGGTGTGCAAACAACCAGGAGTCGTTAAGACACTAACATGCGTAAGGGTCTCCTCTCACGTCGTCCACCACCTGTAACTGGAGTAACGACACGGCCCCAGGCCTGTGGCTGGCATTCCACGTGCTCAGGTCTCAACAGCACTTAGCCAGGCCCAGCGCTGAGTAAACCAGCAGCAAACGCTGGCGTTAGAGGAACGCACTCCTGGTCTGCGTCTGAACCTGCTGCCCACAGCGGCTCCCTCCTCACCCCGCGTGCTGCTGCCCTCACTCCTAAGAGGGCGGGAAATGTTCCTTCTTCGGGCCATGGGCTCCACAAGGACCCAGCTCGTGTGGATGTGGTTCGGCCTACAGAAGGTCACGCGGCCTTGTGACACTCACGAGCACGAGCGCCCCCGCGCCGCACCGTCCCCGCGCACCTGTGTGCAGGCGAATGTGCACCTTGAGGCTCCCCGAGGTGGAGAAGCTCTTCATGCAGTACTGGCACTTGAAGGCCTTGATGCCCGTGTGCGTCTTGATGTGGGCGGTCAGCGTGCTCTTCACGGCGAAGGCCCGGAAGCACTGCGGGCACTTGAAGGGCTTCTCGTGGGTGTGGATGCGGATGTGGCGCACCAGGTCGCTGGGCTTGCGGAACTCCTTGGTGCAGTAGGGGCACACGTGCCAGCGCACGCCGTTCTCCTCGCGGATCGACCCTGCAGGAGGGCGACAGACGGGTCCAGCCTGGCCTCAGCACTGTGCTGAGCCAGGCACAGACATCCTGCTGGGGGCCGGGAGGACGCTCAGACAGCATGCCACACCTCTGTGTGCTTTCTGCCACAGCAGAGGGTATGTGCAATCAACCGTGGGGAAGACTGAAATCTCCATAATAACTGAAATGAATGATGACTATGACTGAATCCTGCAGACAATCCTAAGAGGCTCAGGAAGACACAAATCATGGGCTGAGAGAGAGAAGAACGCTAACGAGACAGGTGCTAGGGCATAAATCAACAATGAGCAGCCCAGACTCATCTGCTGTAAGTGCAAAGAGCAGCAGATCTCATCCAACGACTACAAAATTAACTCAAGGAACAAGAAGAGAAGGAGCTAAGTTATAGTAAGTCTTATCTGAGCCAATCTGTTATCACTAATAAAAAATACAAATACTAATAAAAATGCAAATAAAATGATTAGGAAATGGTAAATCCTCATGCTATAGAAAGGAACTAGACAGTTAAAACAAAGAAATACTATATTTGAATGAGTTCATGATTCATGAACAAATATAGAAAATTCTTCAAATATAAAAAAACTCTAAATACTTTTATTCAACCTTGAACCAGGCTTAAAACTATTTCCATCAGAAGAAAAATCACAAGTAGAATTTGTGGAAATATGATAAGTAAAATAATATCTAAATTGGCAAATTTCTAATTTGACAGAATCACCTTTTAAAATTTCAATTAGATTTATCCATCAGAAATTAAACAGATACCTACAATAAGAATCCACTTAAAATTAAAAAAGTCTGGGCCATGTTGAGGAAATCCATCAGAAAATTTTATCAAACTGTGTCTGTACAGACATTATTTATTAGGGGAAGAGAGAAAGTTGTTCCCTTTTCTTTTATATCAGTAAATACAAGGAATTTTCTTTATGTGCAAGTGAATTTGCAAGGAGAGAAAATGTATATTCCTGAAAATAATGCTCTTTGCAGGAATAATTAACACAGGAAAGGAGGTTAAGTAAAAGAATGGAAAATAATACTTTTTCTGAAAACAAGAACAAAGAAGAACATACACAAACCATGGGGGGTGGGGGGGAAGAGCAGGAAACGAGAGAAATATTTTTTTTAAATGAGAGAAAGATAATTATTTTATGGTGATATTTCTTATATTGAGAAAGTCTAAAACTTAAGACTGCTTAAACTAATAGACAAAAACTAAATTAGAAAAGTGCAATAATTACCTAAATGTCTTACCATGACAAATCAGAAAAGCAAGGAACAAAAAGGAAGAGAGAACTATAATGTCTATTAGCAATAAAGTCTGGAAATCACCTCCCTCAATCAGATTTTTTTTCAAGCAAAAATGAAAATATATCTTTAATTATGTAAGATGACACACAACTGTCACCAGGTTCTAATTATTTCTGGGAATAAAGTGGAACAGAGACACAAACTGGCAGCTGGAGCTTTGAGCCTGACACTCTCCAAATGCGCCCTGCAAGTATTTTGCTTGGCCCAGGCAGTGTTAGAAAGAGAAACTGAATCCAGATTTCTGACCCCGTGACAAAATGTAAGATCCAGAAAACCAGTTCTTCATTCCCACATGGCAATCCTTCCTGGAGTTGGGCAATAGCTCTTCTCTTCAAACACATCAATAAACTTTAAAAGAAAAAAACATATATAATCATCCTCAAGATGAAAAGGCATTTAGGAAAACTCAACATCTAGTTTTAAGTTTTTAAAAAACTGCCTAAAAACAGGAGGAGGTGAATAAAATCTATCAATAAAATGTCTGACTTATTAGGAAAATACTAAAAGCAGTTCTACTAAATAAGGTCAGGAAAAAGTTCACTATCACACTGCCATTAATTTCTCATGTTTGACAGATGCTAGCCAATGAAACTAGGTAAGTTACAGTATAAGAAATATACAGTATACAGGAAAAGGTAAAACTATTGTTTACAAATAATATGGCTATACACCTAAAAAACTAAAACTCAGAACAAGGCCCACATTTTAATCTATGGAAATCAACATCCTTCCTATCTACAGTCAAAATCCAGAAGAAAATTTTAAACTACTACCAAGATATGGAAGAAAAAGAAAAGAAGATCTAAGTAAGTGGAAACGCATACTCTATTCTTTAATTTTTTTTTTTACTGAATGATTCTTTAAATTATATAGTGCTTAAAAATTTTCAAAAGTTTCACATACATGATTTCATATAATCCCACATTAACCCTATTCTTTGGTATAAAGACAAAAAGTCACAAAGGCATCAGTTCT
Source organism: Okapia johnstoni (assembly GCA_024291935.2). Taxonomy (NCBI): domain Eukaryota; kingdom Metazoa; phylum Chordata; class Mammalia; order Artiodactyla; family Giraffidae; genus Okapia; species Okapia johnstoni. The sequence continues at coordinate 76,211,310 of CM044309.1, forward strand.
CTTTGATTAAGTCACTTAAATACAAATACCAGGGCTTCCCAGGTGGTGCTAGAGGTAAAGAACCTGCCTGCCAATGAGGAGATGCAAGAGAAGTGGGTTCCATCCCTGGGTTAGGAAGACCCCCCCAGAGGAGGGCATGGCGACCCACTCCAGTGTTCTTGCCTGGAGGTTCCCATGGACAGAGGAGCCTGGTGGGCTATGGTCTACAGGATCGCAAAGAGTTGGACACAACTAACGCAACTTAGCACAGTACATACAAATACCAATAGGAGTTTTTCAGATCTATTTTTGGAAGTTTAGCAGATGTTTTTAAAGTATATATGAAAAAATAAATATGAGAAAATAGTAAGAAAAAAAAAAAAACTTTAAAACAAGTGAAGTGAGAAAGGACCAGGTGTTCTCGTTATAAAATACACAATAAAGCTAAAACCATTTGGTATCACAACACATGAATAAAAAGACAGATTACCGGAATAAAGTCCAGAAAAGACCCATACGGGTTTGAGAGTGTAATATATGATGAAGGTGGCACTGCATTTCAGCAGGGAAAACATGACTTACTCAGCCCATCAGGCAACAAAAAATAAAACTGAGTCAAAGATTTGGTTTAAAATACAAAGGTATACAGATGGTAAATGGATATATGGTGGTGATCATTTTATAATGTAAAAAAAAAAAAAATCAAAGTGTAAAAGTGTTAGGTAAAAGGCACTTTTTCCATAATGTCAGTGTTGAAGTTTAAGTGTTAACACAAGTCCAAAAGTCATAAAACACTGACAAATTTGGCTATATAAAAATAAAACCTATCTCTCCCTTTTGCTATATGAAAACAAAAAATACTTCTCCCTTTTAATTCAAAAGCCAAGCAAATTAGAAAAGAACGTGCTACAGAGAATACTGTTCAGGCATCTTGCACATGTAAGATATCAGGTGGCAAAAGAGTAAAAATCACACATACAGCATGGCACACACCTCGCTAAAAACAATAACATATAATACGTAACAATATGCCTATGCTTGCTGGGGAGACACAAGATCCCCGTGAGGCAGCGGCCTGGAGGGCGGGGGGTGGGGCGCACGGAGCCCCGGCAGGAGCAGGAAGGTGTGCGCCCCACCGCCCACCAGTGTGCCTTCCGAACCATGTGCGATGAGCAGTTCCACCTGTTCTCAGAAAAACCTAAAAACATATGTATTTATTACACACTTATTATGTGTCAGGCACTATTCAATTCTCTTTTATTTATCCTATCACTGCCCCTTTTACAGATGAGAAAGTTGAAAGGTTAACTGACTATTAAAACTTCATAATGAAGATGGTTGAATGGCATCACCAACTCAATGGACATGAGTTTGAGCAAACTCTGGGAGATGGTGAAGGACAGGGAAGCCTCGTGTGCTGCCGTCCATGGAGTCGCAGAGAGTTGGACACAACTGAGCGACTGAACAACGAGAAGCAATGATTTACATGTCACAAGTTTTATGATAAGTATAAAAGTGTTTGTTAAATATTTAACTCATACATAAAATACTTCTCACAATAACAAAGCAAATTCTGGAAATTATTCATTCTCACAAAACTGAGTAAATCAGAGTGATGGCTTTAGATGGCTGCATATGTTCAACTTGGAAATGTAATTAAGGTTAATTATCAGCTGTTAAGAAAATGTTATGACTTATGAGTCAAGAACAGTTTGCTCAGGGTCTTCTTAGGGTACCAGATGGTATCAACTGGTATCAATCCTTGAAGAAGTGTTTTCGGAAATGATCATTACATTAAAAGTATACTGGTTCCTATAAAAGGAAGGACTCCTTTTAATCAAAAGGAGTGTCTTTATATAGAAACACACCCACAGTAATTTTCTCATCACAACATCAGAGATGATTAAAACAAAAAAAGCTTGTTCCAACCTATACTAAGGATCACGTTTAATCTAAAATTTACTAAAACTACATAAACTTGCTCAGTACTCTAAATATTTATATTCAAGTATCTCAAAAATTAAAATTTGCATAATCTTTACAAACTCTTTAAGTACAACATTCCATATTAAAATAATGTACAATAGGGTTAACTGCAGTTCCAGTCTGCAATCTCCATATCTTTATAAACTGTTAAGTATAACATCCCACATTAAAATAATGGACAATAGGGTTAACTGCAGTTCCAGTTTGAAATCTCCATCTGATGCTCAGTGCAGAAGAGAAAGCTGTTTCTAACCCTAAAGATGCAGGACAGCCCGGGATGAAGTTCCCTCTTCAGCACCTTCCGGAGGCCAGTCTGGCCTCCCCTCAGCCACGTCCGAGCATCTCTGTATGTTCAGCACGACACCGTGCAGTAACGTGTGTGAACGTTTCACAGGGACCGTGAGTCTTCATCAGTTTATCAGGTGTACGTAAAGGAGATGTTCAAGAGCACACGGCTAATGTGGGACCTCCAAGCCCATCACACAGCTGACAAAAATGTGTGGAAATGGCCCTTGTTTCCTTCTTGCCTCTCCAGATCCCAGGAAAACCCAGACAATAAACTGCTTGGGTTCCATCACCCCGTTTTTCACTTGGGGAGTGAAAAGAAGACGGGGAAGAAGGAGAGTAGGGCCAAGATGTTTTCTGGGCTGAGAATCAAAGATTTCACAACCACACATTAGCAATGAGAAAATACATTCTGAGAAAGCAGTGCTAACACAGATGACGGGGTTAGTCCATGCCTCTCAAGAACAGATAATGCATTAAGCAAACACTTTTATAGGAACACTTCTCCCAAAAGGCAGGGATCCATCTTATCCATGAAAAACCCAGTAAGGCCCGCTCCTGCAGGGTGAGCCATACCGAGCCCCGTGAGATGTTTGGAAATGCACCAAACGCATCCCAGCTGCACACGAGGGACCCAGGGGACCAGGGGTCCTGCTTGTCTTCGGGACTGAGGGAGGAAGACCCCTGCTCCTACGAGGCGGCGACGTGAGCTGGCCTCCAACAACCGCCCGAGTCCCCACAGAGAACAAGAGAGGAGGGCGAGGAAGGAGCCGTTCATGACAAGGCCACGTCTGTGGGAACGCACGCCACTCAGCAGACGCAAGAGTGCTGAGGGGAGAGCAGGCACCCAGCCTGACTGCGATATATGCTCGCGTCCAGACACCTGGGAGGGAGGCAGAGACGCAGGTGGGAGCGGGCTGCCAAGGGCTGGGAGCCGGGGAACAGACGGCTCAACTGGGAAAGGGCCGAGGGTGGGGCAGAGGGGCTTCAGAAGCATCGGGTGGGGGCTCTGGGGGATGACGGGGCAGAGGCTGGCAGGAAGGAGGGCTCAATCACGGGACGTCGGCTGCCCACGGAAAAGGGGCAAGTTCAACAAGGTCCACCACAAACAAACGCTACTGGGTAGAGACGATTGGAGCCTTCAACAACACATCCCCTTCAGAAGGAAAAAGGAGGGCATGACTCTTAAATAGCAACTGACCACCCAAATGTTTGAACCTTAAGGCGTTCTAAAATTACCTGGTAGAAACGGTGATTTCTTCTTTATAATCTTTTTCTCCTTTTTATCCAGCTTCTCTGGGCTTTCCTGCTCTTTCTCTTGCTCTGTGTCTGCAGGGTCAGCTGGCTCACTTGAAACGCTCGTAGCGTCTGGGGTCTGGCCCTGAGCTGCCGCGGCCTTGGTGTGGCTGGGGTCGCTCGGATGCGCTGCAACTGGAATTGAAGACAGCCCACTGTTTTCTAAGGCTTGCTGAGACAGAACAGAACTAGGAGGTTAGGAGGGGTGACGCCCGTACCTGCCCACCAAAGTCAATCACAAAGACATGACCAAGCCTGACCTGCGGAATTCTGACTTGACCCCACCAGGAATAAAGCCTCCATTGCCAAGCAGTCCTCTATTAACATAAGCGGAACGTCCAGCTCTGGAGGCGGAAATGTCCCTTTTGAAATCTGACATCTCACGTCTACCCAAAATCTGGCATGGCAAGCATTTGCATTCCAAAATTAAAGAGAATTAAAATTAATTAAACTGCCTGGGAGAAATGTTGTATCAGACAACCCTGGTTGTCTATAGCACATCTGGGAATCACTGTTAAGAGACGAGAGGGGCTTTGCCCTCAGGACACTAGCTGTCACGGTGTCCTGACGTCCTGACTCTTCACTCCCCGGCCAACCATGAAGGTGGAGCACACAGGTCAGCGTTTATCATCAGCAAGTAAACAGAGGGAGGGGAGCGGGGGTGAAGGCTGCGGCCGTGGAGCGGGCCTAGGGGAGGAGGATGAGAGAGGCCTCTGTGTGCCCTCCTCCGCCAGCCCCACGCGAGCAGAGATGCTCACACACGGTCAGGACACGCAGTGCTGTCTCTAAGGAGCTCGGGCAAGAATCAAAGAGCCCTCACCTTCTGTCACCAGGGACAGATACAACAAAACCCTGAAAAGCCTGTTCTTTTCCAGAAAACTCACCCAGAAAAAAGTTAGGTTTTCACCTTTTTGTTTACAGATTAATATATCATTTCAAAATCTGCACTGTCCGTAAGTAATCAAATAAGCACGCTTTGTTGCAATATAATCGTTTCAGTTAGGACACATTTTTCATGAAGATGCCTTTACTTTGACAAGCCCTGCATACTGACTCCTCAGCGATGACCCTGGCCCTGACGGACACGGACGGCAGGGGACAGCGTATCTCACCTGCAGAATGTCCTGGTTGATGCCCACAGTGATGCTCAGCTGCTGGGCGGCCTGGGGTGGCTGGCTGGCCTCCACCGGCCCCGGCTCCGACAGCTCCAGCAGTTGCTGGATGACGTCGGTCACCACCTGTGAGCTCTGCTGACCGGGAGCCGACGGGACCTGGGCGTCCGTCTGCTGGAGAGGTAAAGTCTGAAACAGCGTGGCCTGAAACACACCGACATTCCATTAAAAATGGTAAACAAGAATGCTAATTTGTACCCCAATTTTTTTAAAAACAGAAACCAGCATTATCTTCCTTATGAGCATGAAAATCTAACGCTCTCCCAAATATGCTTCACTGACTTTTTAAGTTAGACCAAAACTGGCTCTTAAAAAAACATATTCAATGAATTTTTCTGTAACTCTTTTAAAGTCTTTTACATGGTAGTAGAGACTATCACTTCAAGATGAGGGATTAAGCACATAAACCTCATCCCCCTGTTGGTCACTAAAATAAAGGAATAAAAAAGTTATCAAATAGAGAAAATAAGAAAGAAATCACTAAAAAATTTTTAGTGGTCTAAAAAATTTTTTTACTCCTAAAAAATAAGGGCATTGGAGGAATAATAGCTCTGTAAAGCCACAGCCCAGAGTATGTAAAGGGAGAGCTGATCTGATTCCTCAGAAACTCAGAAATCGGAAACACACATACATAAGATGGTGGGGTCAGAGAACCTGCAAGACACCATCATGGCAGATAACAGGACAGACCCTGCATGGCATTCTAAGTGTTTTATTGAGAATGTACATTTTTAAAATGACTTGGATTATCATTCCAGGTAATTTACTCCACCTACATGCTTGATTTGCATACTGCCACAGGAAAAGGAAAAAAAACTCTAACATTTGCTTGATTTATATATTGAAAATTTTATTTAAAACTACTCAGATCAAAATAAAATTGAAGACCTAATTACAAGATTGATTACTCTCCAGTTTTAGAACTTCTTTACAACACTCTCCCGGATCAAGAGTAAGGTGAGGACTCATCCCAAGCCACAGATATTGTGAGAAAGGAAAAAGCCAACACTAAACATGAGCCCCATGCTTGAGGACTAAATACGAACTGGGCCTGTCCTCTCGGTGGTAAGAGGCAGCTGCCGACGTGACAGCAGCTGCCGGCTGGCTGCATTCACGAGGCACCTCTGCACTCGCGAGACTTGTCTGCTGTGGTCAGGACACCACGCTCAACACTTAGACGCCACCAGGCAGGCTCAGCTGAGAGGGCAGGAGAAGCAGCAGACGGAGGCTGAGCTATCACAGTCTACAGGAAGGAGTCAAGTGGGCGTGCTCTGAGTCACAAACTTAACTGCTTGTACTGCAAAATACAACTTGGTTTCCCAAAAGTGCAAGGTTTCAGGAAAAAGAATCACTATCACATCAGACCCGGGGAAATAGCACTTTAAAAAGAGAAGTGATTCTTCAATGATAACAAGCATAAAGAATATTCAATAATCATCAGTTAACACTGACTGTAGGAATTACAACTTCATAACAATGATGACGTTTGGCCTTATTTCTAACTGGTTCAGATGACACCCCATAAATCAGAATCACATAAAATTATTTTAAAGTTTCCAAAAATTTGATTTTTTTTCATTAATTAAGCAAACAAATAAAAGTAGGACCCATACTTCCATGGCGGGACTTTCATAGCACTTTTATGGTACTACTAACGATTCTGTCCAATTTTAAAGGTCATAATTAAGATGACAGAGTTTGGTAAAAGAATACTTCTGTCAACCAGCTGGCCAAGCTTACCGTTAAAACATGAGCAGTCTCCGTAGCGCCTGCTGAATTCTGTGGTCCACCCATATGCATCTTGCTGATGTGAGTGTTCAAGCTACCTAAACTTTTAAATACACAACTACATTCTGTACAATTATAGGTAGGGCCATTCTTGACCTTAAAGAACAAAAAAGAAAAAACAATGCTTTACAATTAATTGTTAGAGTAAAATATTTAAATGATAGCAAATTATAACTAGCCGTTCAATTAAAATGACAGAAATAATGTAACTCTTTATTATACCTTTTAAATTAGAGAGGTCTAGAATCAATGACCCAACTCTGTAATCAATAGTTTCAGTCTGAGATTAATTGAAATCTCAGTCTTTTCTATAAATCAGAACTGGCTCGGGAGTGAGAAACCAGTTTTCAGTTACTGTGCTCTAGTTAAAAAAAAAAAAAAAAAGTCTGACCTGTTCTCAATTGCTTAAATGGTTAAGCGTTCAATAAAATGGTTTAAGTGTTCAACAACCAGGCCAGACAGTTAGACTTTTACTCTGAGTCTTAAACACACAAGTCAGGAGGGTGGCCACCAGTTCCAATAGTCATGTCACATCAGTGACCACTTTCTAAATCTCTGACGGAGCAGAAGCGGAGCACAGACCAGTAACTGGAAGAGGGCCACCAGGCACGGAGACCGTGCCCGCCGGTCCTCGCCTCACCCTCAGGCCCAGCTCTGAGCTCGAGGGCGATTCCATCCTCCCAGCACCTTCAGAAGAGCAAATCCACGGCTTTAGCCTCACCACAGGATTAGATAATGCTCCAAGCAATCTTTAGGGGTTGTTCCCAGAACACCAGAGTCGGTCCCCCTACAGGCCCCAGGTCTCCAGGCCTGGGGCGGGCAACCCTGGCCTTCCCTGCAAGGCTCTCCTAAGCCGGGCGGTCCTAAGCCTCCTTTTCCCAGTGCTGTGTGTGCAGACACACAGTTACTCCTCGGCAACACCTTCGCACGGAGGCAGCTCCAAGAGTCACTAACGCAGACCAAAAGGCACCCTCATGAGTCTGGATAGGCTCTTCCCAGGGTCCCTGGGTCTTCCACAATAAACAGTTTTTAAAAGTAGCTTCACTGCATATGAGTTCTCAATCTGCTTGTAAACTATCAGAACTATGTAAGCTTTTCTTCATTTTACTGCTACCTAAGGACTTTACTGTTACCTAAGTATTATAGATGGGGAAACAGTGCAAACAGTGTCAGACTTTATTTTTGGGGGCTCCAAAATCACTGCTGATGGTGATTGCTGCCATGAAATTAAAAGACGCTTACTCTTTGGAAGGAAGGTTATGGCCAACCTAGATAGCATATTGAAAAGCAGAGACATTACTCTGCCAACAAAGGTCCGTCTAGTCAAGGCTATGGTTTTTCCAGTGGTCATGTATGGATGTGACAGTTGGACGGTGAAGAAAGCTGAGCGCCGAAGAATTGATGCTTTTGAACTGTGGTGTTGGAGAAGACTCTCAAGAGTCCCTTGGACTGCAAGGAGATCCAACCAGTCCATCCTAAAGATCAGTCCTGGGTGTTCATTGGAAGGACTGATGTTGAAGCTGAAACTCCAATACTTTGGCCACCTCATGCGAAGAGTTGACTCATTGGAGAAGACCCTAATGCTGGGAAGGATTGGGGGCAGGAGGAGAAGGGTACGACAGAGGATGAGATGGCTGGATGGCACCATCAACTTGATGGACATGGGTTTGGGTGGACTCCGGGAGTTGGTGATGGACAGGGAGGCCTGGTGTGCTGCGGTTCATGGGGTCGCAAAGAGTCTGACACGACTGAGTGACTGAACTGAACCGAATTGAAGTATTTACCAAGGGAAAAATGAAAAGATATACGCTTGCTTTTAGGACTGTGATATTTTCATCCTCCAAAGTAATTACATAAAATAAATGATTCATGATAAGAGTGTTTGTGTTGCTTAAATACGTCTTCATCATCCTCAACTAGACTAAATAAGACACCAAATCATGACAGTTAATAAGAGCAAAGATGAACCAGATGAAGAGAGCTACTTCCAGAGGCTGACAAATCAGTATTATCTGGAGACAACAAAACACTGGAACATCAGTTTGGCTGAAGTGATCAGTTAATGTACAGTATGGAGGGAAATATACTGGCCAGGACTATGCTCGACAGAAAACATGAGTGGGGCCGTACACAAGGTCAGCAATACCAGCACAGAAAAACAACTCCTCCTCAAGTTCATCTCTTTCAGTTCCTTACACTTGGAAGCATCCATGTTTCGGGTTCACTAAAGGCATGACGTAACGTTAATGTTCAGATTGACGGACCATAACTAACAATGGTATTATGATTATTTTCAAACGTTTATTCATCAAAGCTATAACACTGTCGGTAAAAAGACAAAAAATAGTATTTTACATTTTCATATAAGCCAAAGAGGTTCATATGTTTTATATATATATATTCATGCATATGTATGTACTTGGGTATATATATACATACATATATATGTATTTTGGGAAGCTTCTTAGGTGGCTCAGTGGTAAAGAATCCACCTGCAATGCAGGAGAAGTGGGTTCAATCTCTAGGTCAGAAAGATCCCCTGGAGGAAGGCATGGCAATCCACTCCAGTACTCTTGCCTGGAGAATCCCATGTGAGGAGCCTGGTGGGCCACAGTCCATGGGGTTGCAAAGAGTCGGACATGACTGAGCACGCACTCACGTATTTTTTTAAACAGGACTTGCTCCGCACAAACTCTTCATCTACATTTAACAAGCAGAGTTCCTCGGGCTCACCCTTCACCCCGGGGGCACCTGTACAGCCTGTGACGTCTGCACCCCTGTGAGGACCTCCCCGCTCCACCCCAGCCCGACCGCCACACGCGTATCCCCGGGGCCATGCTCACCTCGGAGTGTACCCTCTGCACGTGGGACTGGAGGTTCCCTTTCTGGGAGAAGGCAGCGGGACAGAAGGCACAGGCATGGGGCTTCTCACCCGTGTGCTTGATCATGTGAGTCTGCAGCGCTCCCTTCTGGTTAAAAGCTTTTCCACATTCGCTACACTTAAATGGCCTTTCACCTGGAGAGGGAGAAAGATGATCAAAATACGATTCCGCACTGTGTGAGCATCTGATGGATTAAGAGAAATACTTCTTAAGTTACCCAAACTCAAGACCGCAAACCTGCCCCCTCCAGGCGGAATGCCTCCCCGTGGCCGCAGACCCACACTCCCACCTCCTCAACATCGCAAAGGAGCACCGCGAGCCTCCGCAAGCGGTGGGAAAGCTGAGACCCCGGTCCCGGCCTGGCCGGCTCCAGGGTACAGTCTGGCCCCGGGGCCCCGCCAGGGGTCCTCCAGAAGCCAGCACACTCCACACCTGTGTGTATCCGGACGTGCCGCGTCAGCTGGCTCGGCTTCTGGAACGTCTTTCCGCAGTGGGGGCAGGAGTAGGTGAAGCTGCTCCTGTCGACGTTCCTGTTGTACGACCTGGTGCCGGCCACCCTGGGGTCCCGGAGGGAAGGCACGCGGTAAGTGGGGTCCCTGTGTCCCCACCATTTCAAAACCAGAGTGAGTTTTAAGGGGAGATCAACCGTACACACGGGAGCGAGGAGGCTCCCACCTTCCCGGCCTGCAGCCGCCGCCCTGCACCCCGGCTCTCTCTGCTCCAGCCCCCACAAGCAGCCTCGCCACATCCTGAAGGCTGGGCAGGAACCTCCAGCCTAGACTCTCTCATCTGCAAAGTGGGGACACAGCAGTATCCTGGCCTGAAGGGCGGTCTGTTAACAATTAAATCAAGTTTTACTTATCTGTTTGCAGACACACGAAGCCCAGTGTTGGACACGTGTAAGCTCCAGGTAGTACAAATAAACCAACTCACTGAACAGGGTGCTAATCTGGCCCTGTGAGTCCGCTCTACACACCTTCTTACCTGCCCATTAAAAGTGTACTGCCAACACCTTGTTCTACAGCTGTTCTCATTGTAATACAGCTAAAAACTTCTACCCTCAGTCTGACGTTTCATTTTTGACCTTATCTATCTTACTGCAGACATGACACAGAACACAGGTTATAAAAGACATCCCAGCACCACACTCACGAGTCGCCCTGTTCCTAAAGCAGCATGACAATTTTTCACACATCGTGTCACTTTCTTCAGCCTGGGAAAGGCTTCCCACCTGATCTTGTAATGTGTCTTCATGTGCTCCTTGAGCTGTGCGGATGTCTCGAACTCCTTCCTGCAGGCCTTGCAGGTGTGACTGCGGCTCCCGGCCAGCTCCTGGCGGTGCTCCTCCATGTGGATGGCCAGCTGGCTCTGCAGGGTGAACTCGTCCCCGCACTCGGAGCAGATGAGGTTCTGCGGGGGAGAGGCCGCCCGTGAGCACGCAGGCGTGCCGCAGCATCGTGGCTTCAACCGCTGACACGGAGTGCGCCCTCCTGGGGAACAGACGCCGCCTCGCCTCTCAAAAGATACACCGCGGGGTCCAAATATGAGGATACAAAAAACCACTTCTTTGTTGACAGAAACATAGGGGAAAGGATGAGAGAACACTACAGTTTTTGAGCAAAGTGAGCTGCTTCAAACTGACTGCTGGGTAATGGCACTTTGTCCATCTACGCTGCGAAAACACTGAAGCAGGACTTGGACACCACAAAAAGGTCAGGAAAGAATTTAAATTAAGATGATAGTTTAATAGACTTTCTTAAAACAAGGTGACACCTGGTAAGTTCTTAAATGGAAACACCTATCATTCTTTCTGTCTGGTTTATATAGAAGGTCGATTACAGAACAGTCAGCAACTCCGTCCAGACGTGCCTGGCTGAGAGCCTGTGGAGCCAGCATAAGATACACACAGGATTTCAAAGGCTTATTGAAAAGAAGGTAACGTGTAAAACAGCACGGTAACTTTTAATGTGCGACTTAACTATATTTTGGATATATTCGTAAATATATTAAAATAAAATTTATTTCATGTGTTTTGACTTCTGAAAATACAGCCACGGTAAATTTTAAATTACTCGTGTCTCAGGATAGCGCAGGTCCAGATGTTTCGAAGCTGGGCCTTGGTTCATGTTAAGGCTCCTAATCACTAGCCATGTGCACCATGAGTGTGCTGACCGCCCAAGGGGTGTGAAACAGTGGTGACAGCAACATCTGCCCTCATGGGGCTGTAACAGTCAAGTCCAAAGATGCACATAAGATACTGAGCAGCTCAGGACACAGAGGGAGTGCTCAGTGATGAACTGCTGACATGGTACAGAGTGAGGCGTCCCATAACACAACTATTTATTTAGAAGATCCAAACGTGGAAAAGAACGAGCGTAACCTGTCGGTGAGCACAAACTGCTGTTTCTAAACAACAGAATACAAAGCTATCCCTTCCCAGCAGACTTTCTTCTAATTACTGCACCTGATGGTTTCGTGAACGCAGACGCCTCACTGAATGAGGCCGCTCACTGACGCTACTCAGCGCATCCTTTGCGGGAGGGACGGAGTTCAATGGGATACTTGGAGCGATCCAATGACTGCAACTTAAATGACTTTAAGTTACTGTTAATATTTAATAATGTGAGGAAATAACAAATTGCTGTTTTGTTAGTATCTTGCTGATAATAAAGAAATTTCTTTCTTGCGAACTGTCAAAAGTTTTTTAAAAACACCTAACAACAAAACTTGCTGCCCACCTCAAATGCAGCGGTGGGGCCACGTGTACCCTGAATCTGCAGGCAAAACATTCGCCCTGCACTGATGACTTACAGTCAGAAGCAAACTGTGACTTTTTATCACCCATTCCCAGCCCTGTTCTTTACTTGCTCTGGCTCAGATCCACCCTCTTTTTTTTTTTTTGTAATAAATTTATTTTCCACCCTCTTTTTTACGTACTTTTTTTTTTTACCAAATGAGCAGGTGAACTCAGTACTATAGCCGCATTTCAGGAGGCATCTACATGGATATTCGTCTGAAACTTGTCCGAACCTTCTGAGTAAACTCTGGCTTGTGTACAACTAGTTCATGTAGTGAAAGCAGGATCGAGTACATGCTGAACCACAACTGACATGGGCTATCGGACAGGAGGTTTTGTCACTGCCGCCACGTCACACCTGCCAATCTCAAGGGGCCTGGGATGGGCCTCCCGTCTCTCTGGGTCCCAGCAGCCTGGGTCCCGGGCACGTCCCAGTGGAAACGTGAGGCCTGGAGGGCAGTGGGCAGCCTGTCCACTGTGCTGCGTTTCCTGCCATCAGAGCTCCTGGCTCCTGCCTCCTGCAGAAGCAGGCGGTCCTGGCTGATGTCAGTGACCGCTTAGTGGCCAGGAGACCATCAGGGAAATGTGTGGCGTTCTTATAAGCCCCCATCTGGCTGAAGATGAAATTTTTAAAGTCAGAGTATGAGATATGATAAACAGCAACCACCTTCAGGCTCCTCGCCTGTAACATCTGCCCTTTCTGCCCCCTCCCGGGGGCCACTCTGACCCTTCTCTCGCGCCCCCAGGCACTGGCGCCCACCGCTGCCCTCGCTCCTCCCAGGCTGTCTCAGGAGCCCTCTGCCTTGCCCACAGGAATCTGCCTCAAGGTGCTGCTCAGTGCTGCGGAGACACCCCAGCCCGCCCTGCAGGCACTGCCCTCCTGAGCCCCGGTGGCAGGCGTCCCCTCATCGCGGTCCCCAGGGCTCATGGCAGGGTGGGCAGTCACCCCATGCGGATGAACACAGAACCAGGGGAGGGGAGGCCCACCTCACAGGGCCCCTGCTGCCAGGCTTCCCTGCACGGCTGCCCAGGCCTCAAACACGTCACAGCACTGCAGCCCTCCGCCGACACCCTGACGCCACCCTCCCATCACACACGGGTCCTAACTGAACCTCAATGCCCACGGCCAGCCAGCTGACGGGTGCTGCAGGCACAGCCCACATTCCCCTCCCACCCAACATACGCACATCAGTTCACAGCAGTGATCCCAGCATTACATCTACACGATCCCCGTGTGTGTGCGTGTGTGTGTGTGTGTGTGTGCGCGCGTGCCCGCAGCCCCCTGGTCCCTCACAGAGCAACACGAGGCCACGCTGCCCATGCCCAGCCTGAAGGTGACCCCAGGGGCTAGGGCAGCAGATGCCACGTAGCACCGCGGGGGCCGCAACAACGCCTGAGAGTCAGTGAACTGAAGAGGGCCGCACAGAACACCAGCACTCGGTGGCGTTCGCGGGGCACAGAGGTCTGTGCGTGCACTGACCGCCCCCGGACACGCTGCTCTTGGGGGAACTGCGGTCAGGGGCCGAACGGGACTCAACTCTCTACACCTTTCTCTACTGTTTGAGTCTTGCTATGTGAACTGACCCCCAGATATTTTAATATACTATATTAAACACTTTCTGCCTTTTGAAAAGAACACATTCGCTATTTCTGGACAGTGCTACAGCTGAGTGAGACAGGCGGGCCTACAGTCTGCAGAAGGTACAGAGGGGCACATGATTTCTAGAATACAAGGTGGCATTCTACAAAGAGCCTGAAAAAGCCTTGTTAATTCAGTAAATCCAATTGCAGGAATCTATCTTAATGAAACAATTAAAGATACATACATTATTTGCATTATTTATAGTACTGAAAAAAGATAAACAACTTCAATGTTAAAAATAAAGGAAATGGTAGAAATATCATGACACTCTATCCAGATGCTAAAGACTTTAATAAATCAATTTAGAATAGCATTGTGGGGGGAAACACTTATGATTCACTAAGTGAACGAGGGAAAGATGCATTCACAAATATGAAAGGAACACAGCAGATAACATAACAGTATATAACTATATATTTGCACTAAAAACACTATTCTTAAACAAACTGTTATGGAAGTATATGTATACCCCCCAAAAGAGCCAGAAACAACACAACTGACCCTTGAAAAGCATGGAAGTCTAGGGCATTGACCTCTCGGTGAAACTCTGAGCATAACTTTACAGCGGGCCCTCCATGTCCATGCTTCCCCATCCCCAGGCTTAGAACCACCCAGTCCTGTCAGATGCGTTTACTGAAAAGCTCCCCGGGTAAGTGGGTCTGCACAGTTCAAACCCACGCTGCTCGAGGGTCAACTGGATGCGCATTCTCTCCCCCTGGTGTGACTGTTGGTTCTTTTACTTTTGTTAATCTTCAGTTTCCAACTTTTTCCAAAGTGAACAAGTATGACTTATACAATAAGATTTTAAAAGATAACAAGAAATTATTTTATATAAAAAATTAGAGATGTAAAAAGAGGACACAAACCTATACATGATGTACAAACTCAGTTTTCAGGATGCAGATTTTATATGTGCAATTAAATATTGTATGTTTTTCTGTCTCAGGAGAAAACCATACCAAATAGTTATCTGTGATTACCCCTGGGTGGTTGAATTAGAGGTGACTGCTATTTTCTCTTTTTTACATGTACATGTTCCTGACTGTCTATGGTAACAATGAAGGGGGCTGACATTTTACATTTCACGTGAGCCCACCCATGCCAGCAGCAGGCAGGCCTCTCTGTGCACCCGGGCAGCACACCCCCATCATTCTTTACTCCATCTCAAGACTGTCCCCTTTCGGACTATTACTGGGAGGCATAAACTGCTTTGGGTCTTCACGAATTTCCTCTCTTCTCCCAAATGCCCACATGTCAGGGAATGCAGGAGCCAGGCAAGGAGACTCTACCATCTTCAGAGGCAGAACGTTTACCTTTGGCCACTCAGAATTCTACAGAAGCTAACTTCTGTTAAGGAGAAAACAGAGGTCTCTTCCGCCAGCCACTGTGGATGAACTTTGATCCTCCGAATATACCACACATTAAAAAGTCTCTCCCTAAGCTGCTGACCCAAAAACAAACGCTTTACCAGGGACCTGGAGACTGGCCAAGGCGAGCTTCATGGTAATGGACTCCGTGACACCTACATGAAAGACTTTTTCAAACTAGTTTAAACCTAAAAGCCTCCTGACCCAAGATGAGATGCATTTTAAAAATCAGCGAACAAAGTATAGGCCAAAATAATTACCTCTTCCTTTTCATGCAGCATAACATGTGCTTTGAGACTAGCCACTCTGGAGAATTTCTTGTTACACACGGGACAAGTAGGATCCTCCCCATTGTGGGTACATTTGTGAAGGGTCAGGTTGAACTCAACATTAAAGGTTTGGGGGCACTGGTCGCATCGATGTGGCTAGGTGGAGAGAAAAGTCAAAAAGCTACTGAAACACAATCTTTCCACAGTAAATGTCATTCAAACATTAGCAAGCACCATAATCCACAGATAAGCTTTAGAAGCAACTTCTGAAGTCCTTCTGGACCTGAAGTCAATAAATTCAAGATGGATACAGGAACGCTCCTTACAGAATTTCTCAAAGCAGTATACAGAGACATCACATTTGCGTAGAAAATTATTTCTAATGAGAAATGCTGCATATAAATGTACCAGAATATAACCTCCATGAAAGCAAAAGTGAGAGACTTCAACTTGTTGGGTGGGACTTTCCTCCTTCTTTTTATGACAACTTCATTGCTGTAAACAAAATCACTTCGAACAAAGTAAGTAATCATAAAAACTCTCACTGGATTGTCACATGGCTGGTTAGCCCCACCTAAAATTTTCCCAAAATGGAAGGTGTTCCACCACTTACTTGTAGAAAGAAAATCACTGGTATTTCTCTCGGAAATAAATAGACCCTAATGGGTCAGGATTTTCAGATTTTCCACCTGGGAGGTTAACGCCCAGTGGGTTCTGGTGTTAGCAACACATGGTCACAGCTACAACATCATCACTCGCGCCCAGAGTGAGGCTGGAGCTGCTCACACCCCGCCCTCCAGAAAAGAGCGCCCAAGCATGAGGTGAGTCCCACCTCAGCAGACTCTCTGGCTTACACGGCGCTAGCCCAGAGGGCTCGGCGCTCCCTCTCTTCACAGCAGCTCAGCTGCCATGTTGCAACCACCCTGACACATCCCACCAGAGGCATCGCCAGAGTTCAACCCCTGTGTACCAGAGGGTTGCTCCCTGAGGAAATATGATCTAGAATACCTCAGATTCCTTCTTAAGATGCAAGACCACTTGAGGGTAACACTGCCTGCCAGAGAAAAACACATCGAGACGTGGGAAATTGATACTACTGAAGAAAGTCATATTTTAAGATTATTTCTCTGTCCATTCACAAATAATTTCGTTAGATTCACTAGACAAGCTCTCACTTTCTCTCATCACCTAACCATGGCTAGAAATACTACAGCTAAAAACAAAACGTCAAAATCTTCATTTACATAACACGCAATGTAGGAACAAGAAAGAATGCTGATTTGACAGTTCCTCCAGTTTCAACGCTCACATTTCCGACATCCTTTTTATAAATACATACCTTGTCATTTCGCTCGTGATCCCGCATGTGGCGTTGAAACTGGGACTCTTTTGGAAAAGATAGCAGACAGATTTCACATTTATGGAAGTTTGGAACTTGATAGTCATAATTAGTGTTCTCCGCATTCAATGTTAAAACTCCATCTATAAAATTGCATAAGTATAAACAATAAATACCAGTTGTTATTCTCAGCACATAAATGAAACTAAATTATCCTGTTACCGTTTCAAAACCAAATGATGTCAGACTTATGAGAAATTTCAGATGAAATTAATGATACCTTAAATCTCTTAAAATGGACACGTTTTTACGTTAGAAATGAGACATGCTGTGATGACTGAGACAGAGATGACTAAGCCCAGGGTTTTTAGAAACCTGAAACTAAACTCCTGAGGCTTGATAACCACTCAGCAACACATAAAAGCCATCGTGTTTCTTAACCTTGCCTGCCAGCTCAATACTGTTTCTAAGTCACAACAAATCAGCAGGCACTTCTCTTAGTCACTGTGAGAGTTCATCAATAATCCAGTTTCTTAAATCACTCAGTAAACAAAATGCTAACAGAAATATAAAAGCTAATTCACTGATTCAATCTACCTCTGAAAGCTGCTGCAAAGCAAGATGAAGTCAAGAGGTAAAAACTTCTGTTCTCTCTCACAGCTGTAGTTTCTGAGGTTTTAAAGGATTGCAGTGCTATGGACAACCCTCAGGTTCTACTGTATGCTTTCTATAAACCCATTTAGTTAATAGCTATAAATTTAAAGTTTTCAGTCCCTCAGTCGTGTCCAACCCTTTGCGACCCCATGGACTATAGTCCATTAGGCGCCTCTGTCCATGAGATTTCCCAGGCAAGAATAGTGGAATGGGTAGCCATTCCCTTCTCCAGGGGAACTTCCCAACCCAGGGATCAAACCCGGGTCTCCTGCATTGCAGGCCAAATAAGAATAAACATGCAACAATCACAAAAGTTTACCAAGAATGTCATGAAATAAAGATCTTGAGAGTAAGTACTGTAAGTCTTATAATTTGAGCACAAATAAATAATACATATTAAATATGCAGAGACAGAAATATGTCACATATAACTTTCTATATCCAACTTGACCCCAAATAGTAGAATTTAGAAATTTGGAGCTAGGGTAATGGGTTAATTTTAAGACTCAACAAAGCTCAGGAAAGTCTCCTATGTAGTGAACACAACACTCGAGTATTTTCTCTAGACTTTTATGTCCCTCTTCTGAGCAGATGGCCTGGAGCTCCTGCCTTGGCCAACAGTCCCCCCGGGGAAACAGCAAAATCTGCCTGAAAGCAAGAGCCGTGAAACTCCCACGGATGGGAGGTGGGGTGAATCAAGGCTGGAGGCAGAGCAGAAGGGGATGGAGAAGGCGGACAACAGCTTCAAAAATTCTGACAGATCCTCAAGCAAAGCAAATTCCAGCTTCTAGAAATACGAACGTTAATTCGAGAGACTGTAACTTCACTCATAAGCAAAACTGATTGACTAAGGGAAAGATAGTCACAACTTCTACTTATTCTTAACTCTATCCACATCCTATCCAAAGCCCATACACTCAAAATCTCTACACTAAACTAATAGCAAAATGTTCTATGGCTCCTCAGGTCCAAATAAAATGATCACTGGGACCGCATTAATTAATATGCTGTTTCCTTTGGAAAAGTCTAGTTATGAGAAGAAACACTGAAGGCATGAGTGAAATATGTGTTGACAAATGTGTTGCAAGAACTCAGGAGCCAAGTCTTTTAACCTAAAGGCTGAAAACGGTATTAAAAAAGCCCCTCAACTTAATTTCTAAAATGCAAAATTAAAATGCTATTTCAGGACACAGAATAAAATAGTTTTCACAGCCTCTATGTTGAAACTACACTTAATATGCTATCTAAAATTGAGAATTAAATTAGTTGACTGCGATTGACAGATAAAACCCTAAGGGACAAAAAAAAAAAAAGTTACATTTAAAACTGAAAAATGATGTCATTTTGCTTATGGATTAAGACTTTTCTAGAATTCCAGGCAGTGCACCCAGATGCTCCCCTCACACAGACACGCCCACCACTCTTCAACTGCTCACCCGCCTCCTCCAACTCTCTAGCAAAAGGAAACAAAAACCGATCAATGAAGATCAGAAACTGAGAACTTCACTTCCTTGAGAAAAACCTGGAGACCAGTTTGAAAATCAGTTTAACTCTACGTAGACACAGACTTTAAAGAGCACATGAAAACAGCTGTCTCTCCACCACCCCAAATAACAGGGTCACAGAGTCCTGCAGATTAACTAAGATGCCGCTTCCTGCGGCTGCAGCGACAGAAGCGTAGGGATCGTCCAGGAGGACGGCCATCTCTCTAACACGCATCCGTGCTCCTCGACACCCTACCCGTCACCCCATAATTACGCCATGCCGTGACTACCCAGTGAGGCCTGGCTTGCGGCGAAGGGGACAGAGAGCTGGCTTACACGCTGCTCTTCCCTGGAACAGGCCCGCACATCAGGCCAGTCCATTCACCTTTCCAGCAAAGGTGGTCCACATCCCCAGCCTGAAGGACCAAGATCGATCTCTTCTACACAAAATGCCTATGATGTGACATCAGGTTCCAGCAAGGCCTGCTGCATTCAGTGTTCCTGGGATTTAACTCAAATTTGCATCCCCTGACTAAAACTATTCGGTACTGTGCATTTAAGATGTCAGCTACCCATAAATTCTGATGAGGCATTCTCAGTTTCTGAAGTAACTTCACCCCAAACTTTTAACCTGATTTTATTTTCTTTTGAATAAGAATTTTCCCAAAATAGAGCTGAGCTCTCTATCTTCTGCTCTCAACAGGCTCCTGCCCTACTTCCCTTTTTCCATCTTTCCCTACATTCCTCCAAGAACTAGTCTGCTAGCCATCAAGTGCCTGCCCTCACTGTGTCAGCCTCTGACACCACAGTGCTCTCTGAAGTCATCAACGGGCCTCTGGGAAGTCTGACAGTCATCACCCCTACTTCAAACCTCTACCACCTTGGCTACTCTCTACCATTCTTTCCCTCTTGTTTCCTGTAAAAAAATGAAAAATTCTACTTTCTTTTCTCCAATTTTCTACTGCTCCTCCCATATATGTCACCATTCCTTTGGGCTTTTTCAGGTAAAACTCTGAAGTGTTTGGGCCCATGGGCCCTTTCTCCTTCGTCACTACACTTCCAAAGCTTTGCACAGGGCCTGGTGTGTAATGTGTGCCTTATAAATACTTGCTAAACATGTGGAGATGAGACCAAAGCTAATGACTTTTTGGTCTCTTCACAGTAGTCTGAGGCTCCCAGGACCAGTATGTCTATTTCCACTTTTAGCCTCATTGACTCACGCCCTCCACTTGTACCTAACTTAGCTTTAACACCCTTCCGGCTTGTCATGTACCCACCAACTGCTCTTCTTCTGTATGTATACTGTGGACCCTTGAACACCTCAGGGGTCAGGGGTGCAGATCCTCCAACAGGCGAAAACCCAGGTAACTTACAGGTGGCGTCTATATCCAGGGTTCCTCTGAATCCATGGATTCACCAACCACGAATATATGGTACGGGAGTATTTACTACTGAAAACAATCCATGTATAAGTGGACCCACGAGCTCAGACCCACCTGTAAACTTTGTTTCTAAAGAAAGGATTTAAATTCATGTAGATGTACATTCAGACGTACATGTACATTATCCAAATTTAACAAAACTAAAGAACGTTAAAATCATAGCAAAATAAAGCCCTAGTTACCTACAGCCTCGCCTTCCAGCTCACACACCAAATTCTAGGCTCAGGGTCTGAATACAACCGAGCTTTTCTGAGAAGGATTCAGCACTGCTGAGTGTAACGGCTCCCATGACAATGGAAAAAGTTGATTTCTGCACATATACAGAATAATCTCTGGTTGATCTGTCTGCTGTTCTGTTTTTCATCCCCACAAATGTACCGCTGATGGCAGCGCTGCAACAGCACTAAGCAGTGGCACAGAGTGCTGTGCAGAACTGTGAGAGCTCAGCCCGGGACACATCCCGGGCTCCAACCAGAGGTGCCTACCCAGCACATGCCCTCTTTACTGTAAGGATCCTACAACAGAGGCGTCCACAGATGAAGGCATGCGTCACAGGGTACAGGCCAGGAACAGCAAAGAATGCGGGACTGGGGGTTATGAAAGCTGTCTCGAGGCAGCCGACTGTTAATGAGGGTCTCTGCAAACCAGACCACGACATGTTTGCATGTGGCCCACCCACAGGGCTGCTGTGAAGATCCAAGTTACAAACCACGAGAAACAAAAAACAGCTTTCAAAAAGGTGAAACGAACGTCCAAGAGGATGGTTAAAATTAAAAGGTCAGAAAAAACCAAGGACTGATGAGGATATGGAGCAGCTGGAAGTTTCATATGCTGCGACAAAGACTGAAATTGGAAAACTGACCAAAAGAAGTCAGACCTGAGAAGACATTACCAATGACTTCACCTAATAAAGTTCGATAAATGGGCAAGGTCGTGCGATACCAAGACAGTGGTCAGTCTTACAGGGGTACTAATCAGATGGAGATTTCTAGAGTGCTGTAATGTCCCATTTCTTAATCTAAGAAATTACATTTATAATCATATGAATAATTATTATAACCTATATAATCTGGGTGCTGATCATATGAGAAAGCTCATGTTGTGAAAATTTGTTGAATATAATTTTCATTCTTCTCTGTATGTTATATACCAACATGAAGTTTACTCAAAGTAAAGTGATAGAATATGCAACTTTGCTTTGTATTCCTGTCTTTCCTTCCAGACTGAGGTCAACTAACCAGGGTCTAGCCTTTCAGGTAAACTCATCTTCACAGAACACAGCCACGCTCGTGGGTTTACATACGACCGTGGCAGCTTTCAGGCTGCAACAGCAATTCTGAGTTACAATAGAGACCCTA
Source organism: Okapia johnstoni (assembly GCA_024291935.2). Taxonomy (NCBI): domain Eukaryota; kingdom Metazoa; phylum Chordata; class Mammalia; order Artiodactyla; family Giraffidae; genus Okapia; species Okapia johnstoni. The sequence continues at coordinate 76,233,050 of CM044309.1, forward strand.
ACGTCCACAAGGCCTAAAACATTTACCATATGGCCCTACAGAAAAAGTCTGCCAGCCCTTGCCCTGGCCAGGAAACCAGGACTCCACACCCGCCAGCCATTACTCCTGCAATCCCTGGAATGGCTGTGACCTTCCAAGCTCTGAAGCACCACGGTGACGTTCCAGAGTGACAACGGCATTCAGGGCTGGTATACACTATCCCTTACCTTCTACAATAAGTAGCCTTTACGTTGACTTAGGCATAATCTCTTTAAAACTAAGACCTCTATCTTACTCACTGCATAGAAAGATTGTATGTTCCCCTAAATAATAATTTTCAGAAAATTAACACAATAAAAGCAGTTATCTCTGCATTTCACCATTCTGCCTGATACCTACGTATGTACTTCATGCCTTTTTACCCCACCTGCTAAATGTTCTCTGCCAAGCATTTTCAATCAATGCAACAAGGAGCATTAGGCAATCACACATTTCCTAAAAGTGTGCAGAGACAGTGTTTTCTAAGTATGACAAGCCTACCACCAGCAGTTTGTAAGGCGATTTGAGGCAGCATAACAAGAACTCACAATTTTCCTGGCTAGGTATTTACTTTACAAGGTCTTAAAGTATACTTGAAATTTAGATGAGGTACTAGCACATAGACAGACATACGGACCAATGGAACAAAATTAAAGAGTCCAGAAATAAACCCACACCACCCATCACCAACTGATTTTCAAAACGGGGGCCAAGACCATTCACTGAAAGAACGGTCTCTTCAACAAATGGTTATGGGGACAAATGGACACCCACATGTAAAAGAATGTCTGTGGACCCTCACTCCACACCACACACAAAATAACTTAAAATGGATCAAAGACTTCAATTTAAGGAACTAAAGCTATAAAGCTCTCAGAAGGAGATAAGAGGGAAAAGTTTAACGACTATATAGTGATGATGAGGCTTACTTCTTTACTTACGGCCTGTGCAGTGCCTAGTCGCTCAGTTGAGTCCAACTGCCTGTGACCCCATGGACTGTAGCCTGCCAGGCTTCTCTGTCCATGGGGATTCCCCAGGCAAGAACACTGGAGTGGGTTGCCATGTCCTCCTCCAGGGGATCATCCTGACCCAGGGATTGAACCCAGGTCTCCCACACTGCAGGACGATTCTTTACTGTCTGAGGCACCAGGGAAGCCCACTTATGGCCTAAAGCTAATTATTACTTTAAGAAATATTTTTATGCTACCAACAAGGGATTAATTTCCGAAGTACGCAAACAGCTCATACAGCTTAATATAGGAAAAACACAAAACAAAACAAAAAAACCAAAAAACTCAATCAAAAAATGGGCAGAAGACATAAACAGACATTTCTCCAAAGACACACAGATGGCCAACAGGAACAAGCAGAGATGTTCGATATTGCTAATGATCAGAGAAATGAAAATCAAAACTACAACGAGCTATCACCTCACACCAGTCAGAATGACCATCATCAAAAAGTCTACAAATAACTATTGCTGGAGAGGGTGTAGAGAAAAGGAATCCTCTTACACTGTTGGTGGGAATATAAACTATGAAGAAAGTATGAAGGTTCTTTAAAAAACTAAAAACAGAGTTGTTCTATGATCTTGCAATCCCACTCCTGGATATATATCCAGAGAAAACTCTAATTTGAAAAGATATATGCACCCCAGTGTTCACTGCTGCACTACTTACAATAGCCAGAAGGGCATCAACAGGGGAATGGATAAAGAAAATGTGGTACATATATACACATACACATATACACGTATACACAGTGGAATATTACTCAGTCATAAAAAAGAATGAAAGAATGCCATCTGCAGCAACATGGATGGACCAAGAGATTATTATGCTAAGTGAAGTAAGTTGGAGAAAGACAAATATCACATGATATCATTTATCTGTGGAATCTAAAAAAAAAAGACACAAACGAACTCATTTACAAAACAGAAATAGACTCACATAGAAAACAAACTTATGACTATTAAAGGGAATGGATGGGGGAATAAATTAGGAATTTGGGATTAACATATACACACTACTATTAAAATAAACCACAAGGACCTACCGTATAGCACAGAGAACTCTACTCAGTATCTTGTATAAACTATAATGGAAAAGAATTTTAAAAATAATGTGTATAACAATCACTTTGCTGTACACACGAACCTAACACAACATCATAAATAAGCTATAGTTCAATTTTTAAAAACTGTTATCAAATTGCATTTTAACAAAAAAGGAAACATTTTTGAGCAGGCCTCCTCCTGGTCATTGTTGGAGGTTTCAGCTCGGAAAGCCTTTCCCTGGGAAGCCTAACTTCCAGTGGCTGTCATCTGCTGCCATAAAGTGTTCCTGCCATCGGAGGACACACACTGTCCTGGGGGCCAAGGCAAAGACCTTGTCTCTGTTGTTAACCCTTGCACCCGTAGCCCTCAGCATAGCGCCCACCTATGACAAGAAGTGCTTTAAAATACTTGTTAAAGAAATGAGTTAACCCACATGCAGGGCTTTATACTGATCACGGCAGAACAATGTACTACACGCTTTGGACTCAAATGTAGATTCAAACTCAACTCTGACACTTAGCAGCTGGGTGCACCTTCCACGTCACTTAACCTCTCTGAGCCTCATTTCCTCTATCTGTAAAAATCCCCACCTACCTTCCAAGTTTTTCTTAGAATAAAATTCATAATGTGTGACACCGAAAAACAAACAAAATAATTTCAGATCATAAAAAACATCAAAATCATAAATTGTTAGTGCAACAGTCCCCAGATCTTCTCGTTTCAGGACATTCTTAAATATCAGTGAGGACCCCCCCAAATCCTAACTTTATACAGGCTATACCTATTGACAGCTGCCCTACTAGAAATTAAAACCGAACAACTTTTAAAACACTTATTCACTGAAAAATAAATCTGTTACGTTAACATAAATATTTTTATGAAAAACATACGCTTCAAAAACAATAGGAAGAAGTTTTCACTTTTGTAAATGCTTTTCAATGTCTGGTTTAATAGAAGACAGGTGGTTCCTCACATCTGCCTCTGCATTCTCTCTGTTGTTTCCGAGTGAAATTCAGAATATGAGGCCGCTGCCACCTTGACTCCCGCTGAGTCAGCAGTTTTGCCCCCAACGGCCTGTGTATGATTAGTGCAAATGACAACCGAAGAAGCCCACCAGTCTTAGTACTACTAAGAAAACACCTAGCTTGCAGACCCCTAAACGTGTCTCCAGGAACTGCCAGGGGTCGGTGAATCACATTTCAAGAACCACTGTGGTAGAAATGGCTGACGGGGGCGGGCTTAACTTCCAGAAAGGTCCGAGGAGGCTACTCCTAGGAAGCTGAAGCACAGGACCCGAAGACTGAGCCAGGGTTGGGTGCTCTGAACGGGGCACGGAGACACACCAGCACCGTCAATGAACCAAAGGGTGAGTGCAAGGGCAGAGAAAGGAGAGTCGGACAAAGGCCGGGTCAATGCGGGTCCTGTCCGGCTGGGATCTTAAGCTAGAGGGGTGAGGGACCCTTCGGATAGCTCGAATCCGGGTGTGGCCGTCTCATCTACGTTTTAGAGCGCTGCCTCAGGCCGACAGGGGGTGGATTTACAGGACGGGACAAGCAGAGACCAGCCAGAAGGCTCCCACAGAAGCCGAGACGGTAACTAGTGGGCCAAGGAGTCACCCTGGAGAGGGGGGACGAGGAAGGCCAACTGAAAACGCGTTTCTGAGAAGCTACAAAGCCATGGACTGGCTTGGAGAATAGGATAATTATTTTTTTTTAGTTTGGGACTTGAAAAGCTAGGTGAACAGGGCGTTATATCACTAGTTTGACGGAAAAGAGACAGGAGGTCCCAGCCTTATCCCAATGCAAACTGTCTTTTTTCTCCACCCTAAACCTTCCTCCAAGGAGATAGTTGAAAGACACTGCACTTTATTTTCTGCAGAAGTCGTTCTCAACAACAACAAGAATCAATAAACTGCACAGAACAAGTCCTGAAGACCTCCTTCCGGACTGCAGCCGGCACGCGCGCGAGCTCCGGGCGGTCAGGACCCGCCCCGCACCTGTGCGCGGGCCGGCCCCGCGGGTCTCGGCCCTGGGGGGCGCCCGGCCTGCCCTCAGCCCCTGGGGCTGCGGCGGCGCACAGTAGCACCCACGGCTCGGCCGCGCTCCCAGAACCCCGTCCTCCCGCTCCTCGAACCCCGTCCTCCCGCTCCTCAAGCCCCGGCCCCCGGGCAGCGCGGGCCCGGAAGGCGGCGCCCCCGGACGCCGGCCCCGCCGCCTCGGCCCCACGTGTCAGCGGGGGCCCCCACAGCGGGCCCCCCGCCGCCGGGACCGCCCGCCGCCCCGGGGCCGGCGCCTTCTCCTCAGAAAGGCCTCCCGCGACCCGCGGGAGCCGGGCCGGGCGGGCGGGGGCGCGCGAGGAGGCCGGGGGAGGGGGAGGGGAGGGCGGCGGCGCGCGCCTCGCCCCCGGCCCCGCCGCCCGCCCGCGCGGCCCCAGGAAAGTAGGCCCAGCCCGGCGGAGGGGCCGGCCGCGCCGCGCCGGTATCATTCCGCCCGCGCCCTCCGGCCCGGCAGTCGGGCGGCGGCGGCGGCGACGGCGGCGGCAGCGGCCGGCGCCCGGCGCCGAGGGGCGTCCCCCAGGGCCCCGGGCCCCGACCCCGGCCCGCCCCGCCGCCCCCGGCCCGGCCCGCTCCCGGCGCCCCCCGCGCCGCATCCGGGGACTATATTCGCGCGGAGCGGCACAGCGCGGCCGGCCGGGCCGGGGCCGCTTACCGGTGTCGCCGCGCGCCTTGCTCTCCTTGGGCTTCGGGGGGCGGCCCCGCGGCATCGTCGGCGGCGGCGGCGGCGGCCCCACCCCTCGGCCGCACACACACTCACACACATACACTCGGCAGAGCGCGCACGCGCGGGGACCGGCCGCGGAGGCGCGGCGCGCGCCCAGCCGGGCGACGGAGGCGGGCGGGGCGGCCCGGGCGGCCGCCGAGCCGCGGGCGAGCGCCCGCGGGCCTCACGGCGGGAAGACGCCCGAGCGAGCGGACGGGAGAGCTCGACCCGCGCCAACTTCGGCGGGTTCCATGGCCCGGCGGGCCGCGCTAGGGGCGTTGGGCGCGGGCGCGCGGTGGGGGCGGGGAGCGGCGCTCTGCGCATGCGCGCCCCGCCGCTCGGGCCTGGGCGGACAGAGGGCGAGCGGCCGCGGGCGCCGGGCGGCGGGGCCTCGGCGCGGGCGGACGGGCGCGGCGCGGGCGGGTCTACCGCGGTGCTGGGCAGCCGAGCTCACCCGGCTGGTAAGGCCGTCGGTAAAGTAAGAGGGGGGAAAGTGTGTTGGTCGCTCTGTCGTGTCCGACTCTCTGCGGCCCCCTGGACTGTAGCCCGCCAGGCTCCTGTGTCCATGGGACTCTCCAGGCAAGGCTGCTGGAGTGGGTTGTCATGCCCTCCTCCGGGGAATCTTCCGGGTCCAACGATCGAACCCGGGTCTTCCGCATCGCAGGCGGATTCTTGATCGTCTGAGTCACCAGGGAAAGCCGAAGTAGGGAACGTGCTCTTCTAAAGGGCAGAGGTGGTGAGAAGGGGCTTTTCAGGTGGAGGCAGGTAAAAGAAAGCAGCCAGCCAGGGCTCCTGCCTGTGCCTCTTGCTTGATCGCCGTCCTGTATGTTTACTTGCTTTTCTAGTTCCAGGAAAACAGCGCTTCATTTCCCGGGTGGTTTGAGGAAGGCTCTTGAAAGCATCCACGTGCGAACCACAGGGGCAAAAAGCATGGGAGCCTAAACTTACCCAAAACATCCATCTTGGGCCCAGGAAGACATACCCAGAAGTCATTGGTGTTCCTTTGCTGTAAGCCACAAAAATGTACAATTCCAAATATGTCGATCTTTTGTTTTTTTTGTTGCCCACATTTTCACAAAACCCTAACAGGAAGGTGACACCTAAGTGTTAAGTGAGGCCAAGTAAGCCAAAAGAAGGTAGTCTGACATTATCTTATTATCCTCAGAAAAATTAATTCAAAGCCATAACTAATGATTACCAACTACATGCAGGATATTTTGAGGGAATACCAAAACAGTCCGCCTACCAAAATACTTGGAACCTTAAGAAGGACACAGGCCTAATAAAAACAATCCACAGTGCCTTGAAAAGGACCGAACAATTAATTTCAAAAATAAATAGGAAAGGCCCTCTTAATTAAAACTTAGGAAATGGTTGGGTACTAACGGATGGAAAAGAGTTTTCTATGTGGAGGCAACAGGATGAAGAAGGAAAAAACGTAAATGAAGAATTTTATCTGTTAGGTGCTTTGTTACACATCCCACTCCTGGAAAAACTAGACAGATAATTGTGCAAAAGGAAACAAGCTCAGGTTATTCAACCTCCCAACATCAGCTAGCAAGTGAATGGCAAGTGGAATTTAGCAATTATTAACATTTCTTGTTTTTCAACTTAGTATGTTCTATCCCTGGGTCAGGAAGATCTGGAGGAGGAAATGGCAACCTGCTCTAGTGGTCTTGCTTTTGAAATCCCAAGAACAAGAGGAGCCTGGTGGGCTACAGTCCATAGGGTCAAGAAAGAGACAAGACTAAGCAACTAAACAACAAAAGTATGTTTCACTGCCTTAAGTAAAATACTTACAATCTTTACAACATTCCTTCAAGGTATTATTTTACAGATGAGATTCAGAGGAGTTAAGTAATTTGCCTAAGGCCACATGAACTTTTTTAGCTAACTTTTGTGTGTGTGTTCTCAGTCATGTCCAACTCTTTGCAACCCCATGGACTCGAGGCTTCTCTGTCCATGGAATTTTTCGGGCAAGAATACTAGAATGGGTTGCTATTTCCTCCTCCCGGGGATCTTACCAAGGATCAAACCAGCATCTGTTGTGTCTCCTGCATTGGCTGGCAGATTCTTTACCACCAGGGAAGCCTGGGGCCACATAGCCTTAGGCAAATCCAAGACCCAAACTAAATCTGCTTATCTGTTAATCCTGTGCTCCTAACTGCAACCAAGCAAAAATGTACACAAGTTTAGCCAAAATATAACAGTTCTTCCATATGAATATTATGACTGGAGTTCTATGGAAGGGTGAGAAAATAGATTAGAGGCAGATGATAATAATCCTTGGCCTTTTGTAAATCAGTTTGGGTAATGATGTGTTTGTGAATGTATACCCTCTTGTTACAAAAAGTATTTGATGCTCTTTATACCAGGACAAAATAAATAGATGAGGAAATTAGGATAATGGAAAAAAAATGAGAAAGTCAAAGCATCTGAACTAATAAAATTTTGTGTAATTGTAAAAGGTAAATAGAAAATCAAACTCCAGATTCTTAGCCCAAGTAGAGAAGTAGAGATGATTAATTACAATTAGTTACTTATTCATAAAAGAGATCAGTGTCCCTGTCACTGTGCCCCTTGTTGGATGCTGCTTTCACCACACATGCATATCTATACGAACCATATTTGAAATCTTATCATCTGCAGAGATAATCTTACTTCTTCCCTTCTCATTCGGATGCCTGTTATTTCTTTTTCTTGTCTAATTGCACTGGCTAGGTCTTTCCAGCACAATGCTGAATGGAAGTGGTGAGAGTGGGCACCCTCGTCTTATTCCTGGTCGTAGTGGGAAAGCTTTTTAACATCTCACCATGAGTATGATGTTTAACTTTGTTTTTGTCACATTCTTTCTGTACTCAATTTGTTGAGAACTTTTATCATGAAAGGTGTTGAATTTTGTCAAATGCTTTTTCTACATCTTCTGAACATACACTTTCTACCTTTCATTCTGTTAACGTGGTATATCCCATTTATTGTTTTTCATTGCTTTCCAGGGATAAATTCCACATGATCATGGTTACATGATCCTTTTACTGTGCTGTTGAAATCAGTTTGCTAGTATTTTTTTTTTTTTAAACATCTGTTTGGCGCTGCTGGGTCTTAGTTGTGGCACTCAGGATTCTTAGTTGCAGCATGTGGGATCTAGTTCCCTCACCAGGGATTAAACCTGGGCCCCCTGCATTGGCAGCCCAGGGTCTTAGCCACTGGACCACCAGGGAAGTCCCAGTTTGCTAGTATTATGTTGAAAATGTTTGCATCTATGTTCATCAGGGGTATTGGCTGATAGTTTAATGTTCTTATCTGGCTTCAGTTTCAGGATAATCCTGGCCTCGTAAAATGAATTGGAGTGTTCCGCTCTTCAGATTTTTCAGTGACTTTGAGAAGGATTGGTGTTAATTCTTCTTTAAATGTTTGGTAGAATTCACCAGTGAAACCATCTAGTCCTGACCTTTTTTTTGGTGGAAGATTTTTGATTACTGTTTGAATTTTGTTGTCATTTTCTCCAAACTTTCTGTTTATTCATGATTCAGCCTTGGTAGGTTGTATGTAGGTTGGTTTTCTAGACTCATCCACTTGGATGTCTCAATTCAATGGAGAACTGGTCTTTTCATTTTTAAGTTGATAACTGTATCAGGTATTAAAACAAGGGTGTAAAGCATATGCTCCCCAGAACCACCACATAGGCACAGCTAGAAAACAGGACCAGCACTATAGAAGATCCTGAGAATGGCCTCCCCTACAGACACCTGGGGTTTCCCAGGTGGCTCAGTGATAAAGAATCCATCTGTCAATGCAGAAGAAGTAGGTTTGATCCCTGGGTCGGGAAGATCCCCTGGAAAAGGAAATGCAACCCACCTTAGTATTCTTGCCTGGGAAATCCCAAGGACAGAGGAGCCTGGCCGACTACAGTCCATGGGGTCACAAAAGTGTAAGACATGACTTAGCAATTAAACAATTCTAGGGAATACCAAAAAAGCTGAAAGAATGGTCAAATGAACACATATACTGACACCTAGATTCAAGAGTCAATATTGTGCCATATTTGATTTATCTTTTTTTTTTTTTTCTTTCAAACTACCCAACAAATTGAACTTGACTCTGAAATCTACCTGAAACAAACTGCCTGGAGTACTTCCAGAAGCAAATGGACTTAGTTTGGCACCTAAGAAAATTGAAGTAATAATGACAACATGATAAGTAGATAAATAAAATGGTTACTGGGTACATAGTTTGGCATCTAAGAAAATTGAAATAATATAACAAATAATAATTTGTTCAGTTGCTAAGTTGTGTTCGATTCTTTGTGACCCCACAGACAGTAGCCCACCAGACATCTGTGTCCATGGGATTCTCCAGGCAAGATTACTGGAGTGGGCTGTGTTTCCTCCAGTAGCTCTTCCTGACCCAGGAATCAAGCTGCATCTCCTGCTTCCCCTGCACTGCAGGCAAATTCTTCACTGCCGAGCCACTGAGGAAGCCCGTATAACAGCTTATAATAAATAGATAAATAAAATGGTTACTAGCTATAAGGTAGAACTGCAATAACACCAGTCCGCCTCGTCTCGTGAATTTCTCAAGAAACACTCAGTAACCTAAAAAAATAAGCACAGGCCCACCTGGATAGGACAGTGTGAGGACAAGCAGGAAGCAGACAGGGGTGAGTGGATGTTGTTGTTCAGTCGCTAAGTCATGTCCACCTCTTTGTGACCCCGTGAACTGCAGCACGCCAGGCTTGCCTGTCCTTCACCAACTCCCAGAGTCACTCCAGGACTGGTGTGCTGCAGCTCATGGGATGGGGGTTTGGTAAACTAGACTGCTGCCAAGAGCATGATTGCAGAAAACACAAGCAGCGGATGTGAAGGAGCGACAGTATTCAAGCACCGCTCAAGTAGGGAAGCAAGTGGTGCGTGGCGGGCTGGTGTCTTGGATAATACGGGAAGCGCAGCTCGCTGGGGACGTGGGTGGGTGAGCGGCAGCTGTGATGGAGTGGAGTGGCGTCACTGCAGAAAGACGAACGATTGCCTAAGAACTTCCGGCACTTTCCTCCCAGAGTCCTCAGAGTGCTAACAGAAAACAAGAGGTGTCAGGCCGCGTGAGCCCAGGAAGATCGCCTTGCCTTTCTAGGTGTCAGACCAAACAAGGAGAAGGCCAAATATCTGAAGTCCTGAGCAGTATTAACTCTGACTGCTCTGTGCTTCAGCCATAAACCATCAAACAGGGTTTTTTCTGGGAGAGGTGCCCTTGAGCAGGACACCTCCAGGGGCCAGGGGGCCGCGGGGTGGCCAGTGACCATGGGTGTGAGCGTGACTCTGGGCTGTAAGAAAAATGAAAATGGGCTGGTGATTCACCAGCACACTCAGTCCCCAGCTTCACTGATGTGGCTCAGTGACACCCCATGCCTCTCTGAGGAGACCAGGAGCACCCTACCCCGTTGGCCCTGAGGCCTAGACAGCCAGTCCCATGCCTATGCCTCTGTATAGGTGTTATCTTTCCACAGCTTTTTTCTCTTCTGTATTGTGGCAAAATACAGACATTGTTCATTTTCACTGCTGTAAGCAATTCCGTTATGTGACCATATTACAATTTCCTTATCTCGTCTCCTGTTGGTAAAGTGTAGCTATCTCTGCATATATTTTTTTGTTACTACAAATAGTATGGCTCTGAACACCCTTATACATGTGTATATATTAATAAATATGATGGGTTGTAGGAGTGGAGTTACTGAGATTTAAAATGATTTTCCACTGTGATTGTAATAATTTACGTTCTTACCAGCAGTGTTTGAAAATACCCTTATCACCATCTGGTACAACCAGACTTCTTAATTTTTGTCAACCTGTGGCGTCTTATTTGAGTTTTTCTAGTTTCTAGTGAGCTTGAACTTTTCATTTGTTTTTCCTCTTCACTGATTTGCCTATTCATATTTTTGCCAATTTTAAACATTAGGTTTCTATTTTTTGCTATAAAATCTATAGTAACTGTATCTTGAACACTAATACTTTATGGATAAATGTCTTTCTATTCTGTGGCCTATTTGGTTTGTCATTTGAGAAATTCAAGTTTTCATTTTAACATAATTCCATGGACCAGCCTTTTCCTCTTTGCCAAGGAGAATGCATGCTGTCCATCATGGTTCTATTTCTCTCAGAGACCTCCCCCAGGCCGAGCCTGGATCCCCCACCTCGCGGTGAGGGGACCTGGGCGTCCATCCAAGCTCTGGACCCTCCAATTGCCTTCCCTCTGCTGGATTCAGCGTGTTCCCCAACCCTGCCTGCACCCATCACCTCGATACTGTCTGGGCTGTCTCCCCCACTAGATTTTAGATGTTTTAATCCGTTCTCCATCTAGGTGGGGAGATTTGTAGGGGAGGCAAGGCCCCTGAGACGGGACCAGCACCAGGGTGGGCCAGGTGTGAACACACCACCCAGGCTGCGGGGCCATGGCAAGGCAGGTCTCAGCAGTGAGCTGCAGGGTCTAGAGACTCATCACCCGGGAGCTGCGGGGAAAGAGGGACGGGTCACCTTTAGCACCACCTGCACCAGCATCCCAAGGCTGCCAAGCGCTGCCCCGGGCGCCTGAGCTCCCCATGCCCGGCTCCGTCCCTAGGTCAGTACATCCAGGGAGAACAGTGAACGCTTGGAGAGGAAAGGAAAAGAACCACCGAATGGAGAAAATGCAGTAGACAGAGTTGAGGAGGAGGCGCGCCACCTGGTGGCCCATCAGGCCGCCTGCACTGCACCCAGAGCCGCAGCAACCCGGGTCATCTAGGATCCAGGCCCGACCTCCAGCGTGAATCCAAGATTGGCAATACTGGCACCTTATGATACCAACACTCATTAAGCAATGAGGCTGAGGGTTTCTTTTAATTAATGTGTTTTTTTTTTTTTTACACTTTTACATTTTCAGAAAAATTGAGCAGCTGATACAGGGAGCTCCCATGCACCCTCACCCCAATATACACAATTTTTCCTATTAACACCTTGCATTAGTGTTACCTGTCACAGTTAATGAACCAATACTGACACAGTAGTATTAGCCAAATTTCATACTTTAAGGCCCATTTTTGTACAGTTCTATGGGTTTTGACAAATGCCTGTAGTGAATCCACCAGAAGATAGTTTCACTGGTTTTGAATTTCTCGGTGTTCTCTGCAATCACCCCTCTCCCCCCACCCACCCCCGAATCTCTGGCAGTCACTGATCTTTTACTGTCTTATCACCTTTTCCGGAATGTCACATAGTCAGAACCATACAGTATGTGTCCTGTTATGGATTGGCTTCCGTTGGCAAGGTGCATTTAAGATTCCTCTTTTTTTTTTTTTTTCCAGCTTGCTAGCTCATTTCTTTTTATGCTGAGCTGAATGAAATTCCAAAGTCTGGATGAACCACAGTTTATTTATCCATTCACCTGCTGAAGCACATCTTGTTTGTTTCCAAGTTTTCACGACTATGAATAAAGCTGCTTTTAAACATCTATGCACATTTCTGTGGGGACATAAGTTTTCATTCCCTTGGGTAAATACCAAGGGGCATGCTTGCTGGATCACATGATAAGGCTATATTAAGTTTGATGAGGAGCCGCCAAACCGGCTTCCAAAGTGGCTGCACCGTTTTGCATCCCCACCAATGATGAATGGAGCTCCTGTCACTTTGCATCCTCCCAGCGTCTGGATTCTGGTCACTAATAGTTGTGTCCTGGTTCCTCACTGCTGTTGTGATTTGCAATTCTGTAGCAACATATAATTCAGAGCATCTTTTCATATACTTGTCATCTGCATATCTTCTTTGCCCATTTTTTAAATTGGGTTGCTTGTCTACCTGTTGAGTTTTAACTTTACTTTGGGTACCAGTTTTTTAACCAGTATGTGTTTTGCAATGTATTTTAATACATATGGGCTTCCCTAGTGTCTCAGATAGTAAAGAATCTGCCTGCAATGAAGGAGACACAGGTTTGATCCCTGGGTTGGAAAGACCCCTTGGAGAAGGAAGTGGCAACCCACTCCAGTATTCTTGTCTGGAAAATCCTATGGTCAGAGGAGCCTAGCAGGCTACAGTCCATGGGGTCACAAAGAGTCAGACAGAACTTAGTGATTAATATTTAATATGTATGAAATAAATATATTTAAATAAAACACTTGGTGTGTCGCTTAAAATAATTTGCTATCTGTTGTATGCATACAACATTTTCGTTTATATTACTTAAATCTCTCAAAGAGAAATAGCAATAACACAGAATCATTTCTGTGGACATATGATTAAAGATAAACAACCCTCGCAGCATCCATGGAAGCTCACTTCTCATAGACTGCAGCCTCGGTTAGGCATCTCCTTTCAAAGAGATGGGCAATTGCGACCCATGGTGCAGAGGGGCTTAACACACACTAACATTCATTTAGCACTGTCTGCCTGGAAACCCAGTCACGTGCAGATTTAAATTATATTGATTTCTTAGTTTTTAAATACCTTAGCCCATTCAGGCAGCTATAACAGAGTACCACAGGCTGCATGTCTCATAAACAGCAGACATTTCTTTCTCATGGCTCGAGGCTGGGAGCCTGAGGTCAGGTGCTGGCGTGGCTGGGCTCTGGGGAGGCTCTCCTCTGAGTTGCAGATGGCTGCCTTCCTGCTGAGTCCTCATGCGAGAGAAGGGGCAGGGGAGTGCTCCGGGGCCACGTTAACAAGGGCGCTAGTCCCACCACGAGGGCTCCACCTTCATGACCGAGTCACCTCCTAACACCGTCACACGGGGGGTTAGCTTTCAACACAGGAACTTGGGGGAGGGACACACACATTCAGCCCATGTGCTAATTCACTTCAGTCATGTCTGACTATTTGCGACCCCATGGATTGCATCCTCTGTCCAGGCAAGAATACTGAAGTGGGTTGCCATTTCTTCCTCCAGGGGATCTTCCCGACCCAGGGATAAAACTCAAATCTCTTATGTCTCCTACACTGGCAGGCAGGTTCTTTACCACTGAACCACTAGGTCCACCCATGTTGCTGCAAACGGCATTCTTTCATTCTTTTTTTATGACTGAGTAATATTCCATTGCATATATGTACCACATCTTCTTTTAATAGCAAGTGATCGCTAGTGTTCTCTCTAGTTTTAACACTTTTATGATTCAAAACTTTTTGAGGCTTACCTTTAGGTAACAGGAAATTGCTACATTAAAAAGTCTGCAAAAGTCACAGGATATGTCTGACATTTGCCACAAAAGGAAGGCAAGTGAAGCTTTCGCTTTACCCTCAGCTAAGATCTGAAACAAACAGCAAAGTTGTAGGTAGAAAATCATAAACCCACCCAAGGAGATTGTGACAACTGTGGGAGGAACATGTTGTGTGCTGGTGTCTGGCCAAACACATTTAACGAGAAGTGAATATGAGTAAAACACGATGAAAAATACCAAGGAAAACTTCAGTCTAGAGTGAGACAACTGCCATCACTTCAGACCAGTAACAGCAACAACCCAAGGGTGACCCGGGAGCGCGGCCTCCGGAGAGTGAATCGCGCCCCACCAAGCACAGCCCACTTGCTCTCCCACCCCAGCGCAGCCACAAGCCTGCTTCCCAGAGCTTCAGGAATAGCCGCACCACCAGCTCGGGGAGAGCCGTCCTGACCACCGGTACAGCCCATGAGGCGCAGGTTACCGTGTTCTCATTCCACATTTCTTTAGCAGCTTGTGAGGCTGGACTTCTACTCACTGTCCTTTCCCGTTTGTCTTCTGTGAACACTTGCTTGGCTCTCTGGCCATTTTCTGTGGGAGCGGAGTCACAGGGCTGCCTTCTTCTAGTGGGTCGGAAGGGTATTTTATATATTTATCACGAGAACACTGCTAGGGTGATTAATCAGTAACTCCTTCCAAGCACTCCACGGTCTGTGATTTGTGCACTTGGTAGGACACATCTGGCCCCTGGAGGACGCTGGGCCTGGCATCCTTGCTCTGGGAGCCGCCGTGCAGGGCACATGTGCCTGTGAGCTGCGGGGCCAACATGAGGCGGGAGGCGCTCTGGACAGACGCCCCTCACTGCCCCCAGCTCCCGCTGCATCTGCCGCAGCACACAAAGGGCGCGAAGACGTCGTCAGGGTTAACAAGCCACACATTATGCTTCCAGAATTATTTGACATTTTGACTGCCCTGAAGTGTGAAAGGCCCTCATTGTGTCCGGACCCACATGTGCCATGACCCTCATGGGGTCCTGGTTAGACGCCTGCTTCTCCATCCTGACAGCACAAGCGCTGTCCTTTGGGAGTTTGAGGACAATGTTCTAGTATATGCCCAGAAAAGAGCAATGTGTGCCCAGGAATCAACTCACTGCATCACTAACCTCCTACATCGTCTTTAGAGCCTGAAGGAAGATTCCTCAAAGGCGTCTTTCCCCACCCATGTGAGAGCACGGGTGGGCAGACGGAGTGCTGAGCCAAGCAGGAGAGAAAGGGGAGGGCGGAGGCCCGAGAACATGCCCCTCTCCCGGGAGGCCGACACAGGACCCCCTTAAAAGACAAAGCCATGGATGTTGATTTCCACCCAAGTCATTTTTATCATATTCTGATGAGCTATTTGGCAAAAACACTTGTTATCTTTCAAGGTCTTAAGGATGTGCCACATCCTTACAACGTGCTTCACATGGACACCTGTCTGCTCAGGGGTGTAACCCCCTTCTGCAGGTGGTTCCTTCTCCCCTGTGTCAAAGCGTCCTTTGCATTTTACTCCTCCTTGTTTCGACCAATTCACTGAGCCAAACAGGAAAGAACGTAGTTTTCTCCAGTTACACTCATCCAGTCTTGGGTGAAAGGGTCTCCGGAGAAGACACCTGAGGAGTGGGTGGGACTGAGGATGCTGTGGAAGGAGACACTGGTGTTGGGGGGGAGCTCCAGGCATGGGTGCAGGACCCGGGGGGTGGCAGGGCAGCATTCTTCCCCCACCCCACCCAGAGCTCCCAGTGCCCTGTCATGACTGGAGCACAGAGGTGTAACTGGCAAGGGCATGATTTTGGGGGCCAGCTCGCCCAGGCACACAGCCAAGGGGGACCCAAGATTCTAAGCAACACCGCCCCTTCCCATAGACCTATGGAGACTGCTGACCCTCCACCTCGAGGAGTGCTAGGCTCTCTTAGGTCGCTGCAAAAACCAAGGCGGTCTGGCACCCATGTGCTTCAGCATCTTCCTGACTCTGGATGCATTTGTACATTTGTACATTTTCTCTTACTTCCCAAGCAAGAGTAAACAAGAGCAGAGAGGATCCCACATCAGCTATCCACTTGCACGTCTGCACGCCTCCCAAAGGGGCTGGGGTACATGCCTGTTTCTTTCTCCCTTTGTAAGATCCCTGTGTTTTGGAGGCAGAAGTTTTTTTTTTTTTTAATCTATTCTGGATATTAAGTTTTTTTTTTTTAATCTATTCTGGATATTAATTCCTTATGAGGTATATGATTTGCAAATATTCTCTCTGTAGGCTTTCATTTCACTTTCTTAATAACGTCCTTTTGTTGTACAAGTTTTTAATTTTGATGGAGCCTAATTTATCAATTTTTCTTTTATTGCTTATGTTTTTGTGCCACATCTAAGAATCAACCACAAAATCCAAGGTTGTGAATATTCATTCCTGTCTTTTCTTCTAAGAGTTTCACATTTAGGTCACTGATTCACTGTGGTTTAATTTTTGAATATAGTGGAAAGTAGGGTCCAAATTCATTCCTTTGCATGTGGATGTCCGTTTGTTGAACAGCCCACTCTTTCTCTGTTGAATAATCTTGGTCCTCTTGTCAAAAACCACTTGGTCACAGATATGTGCTTATTTCTGGATTCCAGAGCCCATTCTGTTGATCCATATGTCTATCCTCATGCCAGTACCACACTGTTCCGATTATTGTAGCTTTGTAGCAGGTTTTGAATTCATAAAATGTGAGTCCTCCAACTTTGTTTTTCTAAGATTTCTTTGGCTCCTCGGGGTCCCCTGAAATGCTATTCAAATTTTATTAGGGACTGCACTTAAATTTGTAGATAGCTTTGTCATCTTAACAACACTGAGTCTTTCAACTCATGATATGAAACCTATTTCACTTTATTTAGGTCTTCCTAAATTTCTTTCAGCAAAGTTTTGTAGTTTTCAGTGTACAAGTCTGTCACCTACTTAATTAAATGTATTGCTGTCTTGTATTCTTTTTGATGCTATTGTAAAAGGAATTGTTTTCTCAAATTCCTTCTTGAATTACTCATTGGTGATGTATATAAAAACAACTGGTTTCTGTGTGTGGTCTCGTACTTTGCAACTTTGCTGAATTTATTATCTGTAGTAGGGTGTGTCCATTTAGCTATTTTTTTAAAAAAAACTTCATACTTTTTTTCCAATTATGTATAGGATTCATGAGAGCTTTGAAACCAGATCCACACAGCTTTAATCATCAAGGACACAGGTTTTGATTTTAAAATCGCATTGTCTTCTTATTCCAGTTTCTAAATATTTATCAACGTTCATAATTGTCCCATCTCTATTTCCTGAGTCTTGCAGTATATGAGAAGGCATGGCTCACGTGGCTCCTGCTCATTGCATTTATGGCTTGCCCCGACAGAGACAAGGCAGCTAGTTGGCCCCAGTTCATATTCTAAATAACTAAGTACTGATCAGTGTCATAGCTAAGAGTTCCACCCATGTGAATTCTATCTAATTATCTTCCATCCAAGTTCTCATTTTTCAGGTCAGTGACATCTTCCAAACACAGATATTTTAGTGAAAAGTTGAGCCATAAATTTAGTCAGTTCTGTTTCAGTTATCCATGCCTTCCAAATTTTCTTTGACACAAATTGCCAAAATTGCAGTGTTTAGAACACACTGGGATCTTTTATTGCCTGGCTCTTATCGCAAATGTCTGCCCAAAACATGCTTATGAAGGGCATTCCCAAGGAACAAATTAATGTTGCTCTAGCCCTCCCAAGATTTGGTACATCTGTTTTGGATTCCATTATAATTTTAAAATGTTAGGGTAGGCAATGTTCTGGTGCAGTGAAATTGCCAGGGGACTCCACACAGCCCTGAAGGCTGCCAGACCATTTGAAATAACACGTCAGTGAGTTCAGAAAGACCTACTTTTAGAACACAGATGGAGTGAAGGACACTTCATTCACTCTGAGTCGAGTCCAAAAAATCAGGCAAAAGATGACCATCAAAGATAGAGGGCACCAGAACATTAGAGCACTTACAGCTGGTCCACCCCAAGAACCGTCAGTATTATAATGGGAAGCCTTATGTTTATGGAACGCCCACTCTGTGCCATGTGGTGTGCTAGGAGCTCTGCACACATTATCACAACTCTAGGAGGGAGATAAGGTAAGGTAAACCTTACCCAAGAACTGATGCTGAAACTGAAGCTCCAATCCTTTGGCCACCTGATGCAAAGAGCCAACTCACTGGAAAAGAGCCTGATGCTGGGAAAGATTGAGGGCAGGAGAAGGGGACAACAGAGGATGAGATGGTTGGATGGCATCACTGACTCAATGGACATGAGTTTGAGCAAACTCTAGGTGATAATGAAGCACAGGGAAGTCTGGCACGCTGCAGTCCATGGGGTTGTAGAGTTGGGCACACCTTAGCAACTGAAGATAAACCTTCTTACTAATAAGGAAACAGGCTCAGACAGTTTGCCTAGGGTCACAGGCCTGAGCATGGCAGAACAGGGATTAGGTTTGAGGTCTTATGGCAACATCTCTCCTCCTTCCCCTACCCCAGGGGACAGCAAACAAGGAAGGACGGAAGTGCAGGCCTGGCTTCCCCCCATCGCTTTTTGTAATTAAAGTTTTACCGGAACATAGCAGACCTACTCATCAACTCATGTGTGTGAGGCTTCTGTGACATGGGGAAGCTGAGCAGTTGAAACAGGCTGTGTAGCCCCGAAAGCCTGAGACATTTACTCTCTGGCCCCTTTCAGGGAAAAAAAAAAAAAAATTGCAGGCCTGTACCCTCCACAGTGAGACCTACTCTTACGTCTGAGCTTCTCCTCCATCCGCCCCGCACCCATCCGATAGGAAGCCTAGAAACACCTGCCATGTGTGCTAAGACAGAGGCTCTTGCAGCCCCAGAGTTGGCAGAAACAGTCTTTCTTCCCATGTTTGGTCACCATCACTAATGCGCAAGTGCCCGCACATGGCCACTGTCCACTTTCCAGGGTCTCCACCAGCGACCACAGCCTCACCACAGCCACCCTGAGGACCTGCTGTCCTGGCCACCTGCGGTGCGGAAGCACTGAGGCCGAGAGCAGGCCCCCAGCGCCAGGCAGTTCTGTATCCCCCCAGAGCGTCCCTCTCCACCAAGGTCTCCATGACCAGCACATGCAGCCCTCTGCCTCAGACACCCAGGCCATTCCTGCATCTGGATGGATGGAGAACCTGAACAGCTGAGGTTTAAACAGGAGCCTTATTTAAGGGTCACCTGCTCCCTGGCTTTGTTCTGGCACCAACTCACCACTGGTGGGCAGGACCGTTTACGTGTGAATTTGGAGACCAGCAGCCTGGAAATTTATGGCACTGAGTCGTCAGGAGAGGAAGCTGTAAAGTGCCTGACAGAACGGCTCTAAAAATTAAGATCTCTGCTTCCTGAATCCCAGGCTGAAAATCCTCAAATCCGGCCGTCTGGCTTAGCTCTCCTCCTTCTGGACCAAGTTTATTCTTACACGACACAGGGAAAAAAGATCAGGATGACTTTAATGCAAACCTGTCTGGGAACCTTCCTCACTCTTAGTTCCTCTTCCAGTTTCCCAGGAAGTCCATCAGGAACCCGTGAGAGAGGAGCCGGGCCGCAGGGGAGAAGTCAGGTGTCTGGACAGCAGCCCAGCACCTCAGCAGGCTATGTCCATGCTTTGCAAAAGCCCACTCTCTTAATTCAGAGAGCTCTAGGCTCATGCTCTGCCCTTGCCATGTACTGGCTGGCTAACTCGGGCCACGTGCTGAATTCTCTCCATCTCGGTTTTTTACTTCAGAGCATTTGATGGAGGAACTTTTGTAAATCAAAGAGCATGAGGCCCAAGCTGCAGTGGATGCAGTTCTTTCTTTTTTCACCATTTGTCTTTATCTTCCCCTAACCTGGCTTTGGTAAGGCCAAAGGCCTTAGAAAATCTGAAGCAATAAAGTACAAATGGGGGAGTGCAAGGCTCTGAAGAGCAAAAGGACATCTATTTAGACACCATTGGTTCTTCAGCTTCATTAATCATTGTCTAACCTGATTTTCTGAAGCACAGATGACACTGATGTGGACAACTGTTGTTTTCCGGAGTCAGAGGAAGTATCACATTCTTTCTGCTCAGTTGGGCTCCCTCCCGACTTTTTCTGAGTTCACAGGTGGCCATGTGGGATCAGGTCATTGTCATCTGCACTTTTATTTCTTTATTTTGGCCACACAGTATGTCTTGCAGGATCTTAGTTCTCTGACCCCCCTGGTCAGAACCTATGCCCCCTGCATTGGGAATGCAGTCTTAACCACTGGACCGACCACACAGGGAAGTCCCTCATCCACACTTCAGATTGAATAAATGGGCTCATTGACAGCAACCTGACATCTGAATGAAGAGAAAGAATAAAACAGACAACCCCAAATGTATACAATACAAGTAATTTACAGCTTGACTTTGGCTTACCCTGTGGTTGTTTCATTGTGAGTATATCTGATACTGTGGGAAGTCCAAACACTTCACAGAAGTGGCTGCCGGCCTCTGAAGCCCACCATCAGGAAGCCCTGGAAACGGTCCAGCGTCCTGACCTGACACTCACAGCTTCCGCCCCCTGCCTTGGGGCTCTGATGCGTCCGACCTGAAGGCTCCCATCTGCAACTTTAGAGGGCATTTCCTTCATCCAAAACAAACAAACCAGAACCAGAAAAATAAACCATGTTGTTAGAACGCGGGCGTGTGTCCACCAGGTGGCAGCGGCGCCTCATTCGCCGGCTTCGGCCGTTGGCTACACCGGAGGCGGGCAGGGCCCCCACCTGGAGTTCACACATCTCCGCACAGACTTCACAGTACGTTTTCGAGGAAGCTGAGACCCTGGGCTGTGAACCATCGCTGCTGAGTCCCGCGGGTCGGGCTGCGGCCGCGCGCCTGCGGAGGCCCAGGCCGCCGAGGTCCAGCCTGTCCCGTCCCCGCACGACCGCGGCCCCAGACGCCAGGTTCTCACCCAGGTCGGGTCGCCACACGCCTAGGGCACCTCGAAACTGCCCCCAGGAGCAGGCCTCCTGCCCTTCCACTTCAGTCAGCAGACAGCCGGCGACTGCAGGTTGCAGTGACGAGAAAGGGCGGAGGGGCAGTCTCCTGTTATCCAAACGAAGTGTTAGCCTTACACTCGTAGTAGAGACACTAGTAACTAACGTTACCAGAGCTCATGGCACAGTCCAGAAGAGGCTTCCTCCCAGCCGCTCCCTCTCCAACCGGCACCTAGGCTCACACCGGGCCGATCCTACTAGAAATAAACGCGTTACTCCCTGTACACCAGGGTGCGCCCTACACTTCCGGGGTGGGGCAGCGGCGGGCACACGGCCTCTCACGGGACCAGGGCGGCGGCCTCCGCGGCAACCACCGCGGCGGGCTATTTCCGCATCATCATCGCCTCTGTGCTCCTGGGCGCCTAGGAGCGAGCCCGTGGCCTCGCGCCTCCGCCACGAGCTCCCCGCGCAGCCTGCTGATTGGAGGACAAGAACTCTCACGTGACTCATGCCAGCCAGTCACGCGGCCGTTAAGTCAACGTCCATCAGTCAGGTGGCTGCCCTGAGCACCTTTGATAAACATGGCGCCCGCCTCGTACACCTTGCCACGCTGCAGTGTGAGTCTTCCGTTTGCTTTTGTTTCAAAGCATTTTCCCGCCAGTTTCACCCCCAGGCGGTCCTGAATGGAGTCGGGGTGAACAGGGGGATGCCGCCCAGAGGGTTCCGGTGAGCGGAGGAGCGTATCAGTGCAGTATGATGGATAAAGCGCGTCACTGCAGGAGAGGAAAGTGGCAGGACCGGCAGACGGACACGTAAGAAGAGAAGGACGTGGAGGCTGGTCCTCCTGGCCGATGCGCAGGTGGAGGGAGGCGATGGCCAAGGAGTGGACTTGTCACTTTAAAAAAGAATAAAAATCACTTTGGGGAATTCCCTCTTTGAACTTCAAGTCGACATGCAGCCTTTTAACTCTTCAAGTCCTTCCCCCACCCCCACCACCCACTTTCTGTATTTCAGTGTTCTGGGGGCTTCCCTGGTGGCCCATGGGGTAAAGAATCAGCCTGCGGTGCCGGAGACCCGGGGTTGATCCCTGGGTCAGGAAGATCCCCTGGAGCAGCGCATGGCAACCCACTCCAGTATTCTTGCCTGGAGAATCCCATGGACAGAGGAGCCTGATGGACTACACTGAGCAACTAAACACACACACACACACACACACACACACACCCATAAATGTCCTCTGTTAGACCAGGCTTTTCCTTGGGTTTTACTTTGCCATCGTATGTTGAAAAAATGCCATAAAAGGGAGACAGCTGTAATTTCTATAAGACCAGTTTCATATCAGTTTTCTCACTGGCAAGGAATAGGGCATATGAGCCCCACTTCTTAGGCAGAAGCTGACAGTGTGACTTTAGTCCAGACTGTTCTTTACTGAAAAGCTGTACCTCCTCCTCCTCATGGCCAGAGCACAGCTATTCTGAGACCACAGCGTTTAGCGTGAGGAGGGAAGAGGAAAGAAGGCAGCCAGGGTGAATGGCTATGATGTTATCTAAATATTTCAGCCCTGGTTCTTATCAGCTCCAGACCTCCGAGCTCACTGTGCTGCAGAGATTGCTCTTTAAATACTTCAGCACAGAAATCTGGAATTTTAAAAAGTGAACGCCCATTGAAAAGGACCCAAGCAGGGAAGGAAATTTAAATTCCAGTCCGCTAAGCAACGTTTTGCAAAGAAGCCCTCTTTCCCAAGCCTGTTTCCAGGAGCAACCTCCCCCAGCCTGCTTGTCCCCTACATCCTTGCAGGAGGTGCTGGGTCCCAGGCAGAGTCCTCATCCACCACCCTGGGAGGGCCCTTGCCATGTGCTCCTAAGGTCACAGAGTTTATAAAAGTTGGAAAAGTAAGGTTTGTGTTTGATTTTGTTTTGTGTGTTCTTTTACATTAGTTTCTTCTTTGCACAAATTGTAACACTTCCAAGTTCCACAAAATCTGGGTCTGAGCTTGTTCTCGTTTTAAATAATGCATACGGATCAGTGGATGCACCCCCCAGGATAATTAACTGGGGAACAGGAAGAAACCATTATACCTTCTTTATCTTTCTCTTATTTTAATCAAATAAGATCAAACTTCACCAACACTGGCCAAACTGGTCCCTTCCTCTCGCCCTGCACACACCCGTGCGCACACACGTGGCCGTCTGACGGGCATAATCACCACTGAAGATAGAGTAAGCGCCCAGAGGGAAGGGTGGGGGCAGGAGGCTCTCACTGGCTGCTTTCTCTCGACATTTGGAGTATATGTGTAGTTTTCATGTGAGAAGCATGTTCATCTCACTACTTGCAGTCAAAACACATTGGAATGAAAACAAAGATACGTTTTTAAGGCTAAGATAAAATAGTTTTAAAATATTGTTTACCTGACCCTTTAACATGTGTAGTAGTGTAGTGTTAGTCACTCAGTCGTGTCCAAATCTTTTCAATCCCATGGACTGTAGCCTACCAGGCTCCTCTGTCCATGGGATTTCCCAGGCAAGAGTACTGGAGTGGATAGACATTTCCTTCTCCAGGGGATCTGGATCGAACCTGGGTCTCCCACATTGCAGGCAGATTCCTTACTGTCTAAGCCACCAGGGAAGCCCTTAATTATGTGTATGTTTATGGTAAATAAAGCATATTAGTGCAGTAATTGTAAAGATTTATGTGAAATCAATGAGGTTATTTGGGCAGGTGTTTATTTTAAAAAATATAGAGATGCATCATCAAAAGTTTGGAAGGGACTTCCTTAGCAATCCAGTGATTAAGACTCCATGCTTCTACCACAGGGGGCACAGTTTCCATCCCTGGTCAGGGAACTAATATCATGCATGCAACGTAGTGGCCAGAAATAAATAAAGTGTACAACTTGAGGGCTTTTAGTGTATTCCTAGACTTGTGCATGCATCACCATAATAATTTTTTTTAAGTTTAGAAATTATAGCTTTAAAGTATTGTACTAACAATACTATCTCTATGCAGAAGAAACAGAGCTAGGGCAGAAAAAGTATCCATAGATGTGCCTAAATAATGAATGTAACTGTAACCCTTAGAGTCCACTTGGATTCACCAGCCACTCTTAGAATGCAGAGTTGCCTGGGAGATGGATCACAAGCTGAGTCAGCAATGGACCATTCACATCTTACTATGAAAGATTCCAATCACTTCCTTGTCTGCTAGCAGTCAGGTGGCATTGAAAATGGAAGCTGGAAAGAGTGAAAGAAGAGGAATGAGAAGTTGCTGCTTGTAGAGAAAGCCAGCTGCACTAAGGGCTTGCTGAACCCAGCAGCAGTGGAATCTCACCTCCACATCTGGCTTGTGCTCAAGGCCCCTCCGCCCTTCCACCCTCCAGAGCTGACTCAACTTCTTTTGAAATAGACACTTACAGCTTTAAAATATGGCTCAAGTCCTAGCCGTTTGTTACAACAGTGTTGTATGTATTTAAGTGTGGCTTTCTTTTTAGGAATCTTGTCATCTAACTTAAAGTAACTTTAGCAGTACAGATAAACGTCATTCATGTTACATTTGGTTATGTATTCTGCCAGATATTATTTTTAATATACAGTACACTTCTTTTTTTTCCTTATTTGAGACCATGTAGATTTTTTTTTTTCACGAAAACATGTCATGTCTTTCATTGGTTCCTTTCATTGGAGACTGGCTTTGGAAACAGACATGGGCATTGGGTGTGCTCATTCATTGTTACTGGAGTCTGGTTACTATTTTAATATGCATTTTGTTGACCAGAAAATTCAAAGTTGCTCATTTATTTATTGACTCTTTTTTCTTCTTCCTCTACCTATTCTTTCTTATGTTATTTGTATGTTTTTCTATGAGGATGTTTATCATTCTTGATTTGTAAGGAATCCTTAAAATTTAATATTGGGGGTGGGTGAATTGGGAGGTTGGGATTGACATATGTACACACTGTGTATAAAATGGATAACTGATGAGCACCTGCTGTACTGCACAGGGAACTCTACTCAGGGCTCTGTGGTCACCTAAATGGGTGGGAAATCCAAAAGACAGGGGATATATGTGTACATCTGGCTGAAACTGACATGGCAGTGTAAGGCAACTACAATTAAGAAAATTTTCTAAGTCTAATGTTGACATAATTGTAGTACACATTTATCCTATTTGGCCATTGGCTTTTAAGGTTTACTTATTTTTCTGGCATATAGAAGTTTTAGGAGTCAAATATCTTTACCTTTTACTGTATATTTTTATTTTACTATTATACCAAAGATATTTATTCACCTATGTATTTACTTCCTTGTCTTACAGCTCTTCCTTTTTTTCATTCTTTCATCTCTAAGTATTCTTGGGTTTGTTTTAATGAAAGTAATGCTCTAAATTTGTTTGACTTTATTTACAAAGTATTAACAATTGTGCCACTGATTTAAAAAGTTATTTTTATCTTTAATTCTTATAAAAACTCTGGGCTTCTCCTCTGTCCACTAATACCCCTGCCTATTGCTGTACTACTCAGTGAAGCAAACATTCTTTTATGTATCTTAAAGGATTAATACATCTTTTTATGTTTTTAATCATAGGAGTGCAGGCATGGGGTTAAATAAAGGTTTGAGGCTTATATGAAAAATAGCAGCCTCCATTTCACCCTTACCCTACCTTGTTCTTATCTGTCAGAAGAAATATTTTAAATGATTTTACTGGATTTTTTTTTCCTGCTAATTTTCTTGGCTGTTCTTATTATTTCTCTAAATAAACTTTGGAATTATTTTGACAAAAAAATTCCTTTAAAAATTACTTAAAAAATTTTATTGAAACTTAATTAAATTTGAGATCGCTTATTTATAATACTGATGCTTTCTTTCCTGAGAGTCTTCCCATTTACTAAAACCTTTCCTGCCCCTTGATGAACCTGTGGAATCCCCCTATCTCATCCAGATCCTCTCTGATAATTCTTTTTCAGTGTAACCCTAAGTATTGTGTGTGCACATTATTCAAATAGCAAAGATACATACATACACACACATACATACATACATACATACATACACACACATACACATACATACACCTTTGCTATTTTGATATGTTTCTCGAAGTGTTCTTAATCATTAAGAATAACTGTGTTTCCTCTACTTTTTTGTTTCATAGCCACTCATCTTACCCGATGTACAGTAAACAATGATGATAATGCGGCTGAGGTTGACTTTGTTTCCCAGCCACCACCTTGTCAGAACAATGCTCAAGGTCACTGGCACCAGTTACAAAGAACAAATAATTGGTATCGCATCCAAAATACAGAAGCTTGGGCAATACTTTAATATATCAAAATCTTACAGACATGATTCCTTCAAGGTACTGTGGTCTAGTAATTCAGTGTTCAGGATGCTGTCTTTGGTAGGAGAGAACCAGAAATGTGAACGCAGAGTTAAGCGTGTAGGTTTTCATAAGGGGGTGATGATCTGTATTCTCTCCTGCCCAGCTGAGGTCGTGTTCTTGATGCCGGTGGACACCCCCGATGCCAACACAGACGTGTCCACCCACAGGTCTCTCCCCCTCTCTCACACATACACACACACACACACACACACCTTCAATCAGCCACCTCTGTTCACCCACAACTCCAGCTTGAATCTCTCTTTTTCTGGTGGAGTCCTACCTACCCCATGTGACTGCTTTTCTGCCTCCCTGTGATAACTGTTTTATTTTTGGCTTATTCTTTATAGTACAAATCACAATGGTGTCATATAGCCATTTGTATAGTCTTTGTTTTTTGATTAATGGTCTGTGAAGGATACAATCTCGTCTTTGTTACTGTGGCACTTTCCTTTTTGGGAACTTGGTACACCTAACATGAGCACAGAGCGGGTGCTCCTGAACATTCGTTACATGGAACAGAGGGAGATACTGGTAGCACCTACATGCCTAACAGTTGGAGCACAGGAAGGAGTGCATTTAAAACATTAAACATTTATTTCCAAAGAGTTTTAAGGGCGAGGGAAATTGCTTCTTTTGATGGCAGTAGGTTGGTACAAATCAAAAGTAATATAAAGGTACAAGAAAATTGCTGGAAAGAAATACACCAAAATGTCCACAGTGGTTTTTCCTGGAGTGGAGAACTAAACTTTTGTGTGTTTACTTTAAAATGGGCATGAATTCATTTTATAGTCAGGAAAAAATAGGTTTTTTGTTTTCTTTTTAAGCTGACTTAGAATATTTAGGGCTGAGTTACTGGAAAAAGTACTTCTGAGGAATAAGAAAACAAAACTAGGTTTAAAAACAAGAGATTTCAATAAAATAACATTTAAAATACGTGTCCAAAGAGAATCTTGATCAGGAGAACGGGTAGTAGATTGTGATATTTCTACCCAGTGGACCACATTTGGCAGAGAAGTGAATGAAAGAGAGAAACATGGATAGAGTGTGTAGGACAATGTTGAGGTGACAGTATATACCATTTATAGAATAAAGTCAATATATAAAATGAATTCTATAAATATTTGAAACACATAACATACACATGCAGACGAACTGCTTATGACTTCCTACCACCCTGAATGGGGTCTGCTTGGCCCTCCCATTAGGAGGGCAGGGGGCGTCCTCAGTGGGTGGCGCCCCCTAGAAACTCTCCCGGGAGCACGGGGCGGGCCTCCACCTGCAGCATCAGCTGAAGGAGGGGCTCCTTGCAGGGGACCCAGCGGTGTCCATTCTCTTTGCAAAGCGCCTTCCCATGAAGCCTGTCACCTCAGCTCCCGCAGGTCTAATGTCTCCTATGTTAGGAGAAAATAATAATTGCTTAAGTACAGAGAAGGGTTTCCCAGGTGTTGCAACTGATAAAGAACCTGCCTGCCAGTGCAGATGAAATAAGGGACGTTGGTTCGATCCCTGGGCCAGGAAGATCCCCTGGAGGAGGAAGCGGCAGCCCATTCCAGTATTCTTGCCTAGGGAATCCCACAGACAGAGGAGCCTGGTGGGCTACAGTCCGTGGGGTCACAAAGAGTAGGACACGACTGAAGCGCACACATAGATATAGAGAAAACACATTTATTTGACAAACACTGGTGCCAGGGAAACAGGGAGGATGGGAGCCTGACCCAGTGAAGGACTGAAGCAGGGCACTTAAGCTCCTTACGTTTATACCCATCCACTGATAATCTTCTCACCTAATTTTAGCCAAAAGGCTCAGCCTCTGCTCCCCGCCACTCCATTTTACTCAAGAAATCATTTCTCCTATCAACACAGCTGTGAAGGGATTAAACAGAAGAAACGCTGAAAGGCAAATGGAGACGAGCAAGTATGACCCCAGTCATCTGCTAACTGGAGGCCCAGACCCAGATGACTGCGGGTGGGTGAAGGATCACCCCCAGAGCGAGCGGGGTGCCCTGCCTGCTGAAGGCCCGATTCCCCACAGCACTCCCTCCTGGGAGCATCCAGGCACACTCGCACACACGCAGACACACCCACACACACTCACAGTCCCACATTCACATACTCACATTCATATACACAGCCTCATGCTCACATGCACTCACACGCAAGTACACACTCGTGCACCCTCACCCTTATACACATAAGCCAGCTGTCACACTTGCACACACAGTCCCCTGTGCTCTGCCTCACGAGTCTGGAACAAATGGTGAACTTGATTTCTACACCCCACGGTTGAGGACTGACCCACTTCAGCTGTGTTTACAAAGGTTATGAGCTAAGCCAAGGAAATGATCCAGATGCAGAAAACCAACCATAGGGAACAAGATCCTCCCGACCCAGATTCCTGACAACTGCCTCCCTGGAGGGGGTGGGCCGAGCACAGGTTTCTTTCTCCATCTCACCCGGGGGGGGGCTGGTCAGGACATCTCGGCTGTCTTGCAAATTGATATTGATCACTTCAGAAGGCGTCAGCAGGCACGGTTCAACCTGGTGGCTAAAATGGCCAAAACGATGGCTCCCCTGGGCAGGCTGCATTCCACACTGCCGGCCTGACCCTGCTCTTGGATTAAAGGTCAGATTCAAACTGGTCATAGGAGCCAGCGTCAGTGCCCATGTTTACAGCCCAGCCTCCTGTCATGTGGCCAAGGGGTCGCCAATAGCAAATAAACATCCTGCAGTTTGGGAGTAACACAGAAATCATATTATATTGACACTTTAAGACCTGAAATTTAATTACAAATCCCCCAGGACACAATTTGTATATGTAAAACCCATGCTTTATCTAAACCCATAAGCTGGTATGGCATGAATTTGGATTAGTTTATTATTTTTTAGAAAGTCTCATTTGCAGGTGACAAAAAGATAATTATTATGAAAGATAACTCGGTCTCTTGTTTATATTCAAGAATCCATGCCGATTAAAGTGATCTTGTAAAAGGACTTGACTAGGAGGATAAATCAGTATTGATGTCAGTGCATCTTATTTCAGTAATAGTCACTATGGAAACAAATCACTGACCTATTTCTTTTCATACCTCCAAGTAAACAATACGGTCTCCACTTTTCTGTGCCTCCTGTTCCCTTTGGACAGGAATTTCTGGTACAGAATGTCCCTAAAGCACTTTTTATTGAAACCTATAGTTCTTCCCTCCATGCTTATTTTAGTCATTATAAACATTCTCCGCCTCTTTGTGGATTTCTGCCATGGAAGGCGCCCAGGACGCTCAGCTCCCTCCTTCAAAATCCCGGGGGCTCTGGGCGGGGGCTCCCTGGGCCTGGCTCGGAGGCGGAGACCACCGATGCAGGGGTGATGGCGCACACACGTCAGGAGATGCCCGGTGCAGTAAGTCAGCAGAGCTGCCCTTGAGTGTCTTTTCTTGCCACGCAGATCTGTAGTTACAGACAAACAGGAATGTCACAGAAGGTCATTTTCCACACTAAGCTGCTGATTCAGGGAAGAACAAACGAACTATTAACATGTGTGTGTTCCTTTCCTTGTCCTCAGCCCACATCCTAAATCCATTTTACATTTGGCTGAAGCCAGAAGTTTCTAAATATAGACACTGTTCCCTCTCCAGCTCTAAGGAGCGCCCCTGCGGGGCTGTCGTGCACAGCCGCTCTCAGCGCCCGCCGAGCCCCTGACGCTGGCAGAGCGGGGCTGGTCGCCCTGGACCGCGTCCCGCCCCGCGCCCCCAAGGACACGCTCTTGCTGAGGTATCAGAAGGAAGTACACCCTGTTTAACTTTATTGATGGCCTGCTAGTTTTATGACCTGTAAATCCCTCCTCTTCACTTGTTTATTGTGTGAGATGGAAAATTACATAATAAAAGGGGGAAAAGACACACATATAGAAATAAGTTAAAAAAAAAAAAGACATAAAAGATACACACCCCAAACAGTGCTCTCCAAGAGGGCAATAAAGAAATAACAGATAAATCACCAGCCCTCTGTGTAATGTATTATGAATAATGAGAGCAAAGTGGTCATAGTGATTCACTTTTCTTATCTGACAATTTTTTTTCGTGGGAAAAGTTCTGACCTAATGTGGGACAACTGCAAACGTGGCCCAGGTATCCTGGGAGAACTTCTTGTGGTTTCTCTACAAACATTGCTGCTGCTGCTGCTTCTAAGTTGCTTCAGTCATGTCCGACTCTGTGCGACCCCATAGACGGCAGCCCACCAGGCTCCCCCATCCCTGGGATTCTCCAGGCAAGAACACTGGAGTGGGTTGCCATTTCCTTCTCCAATGCATGAAAGGAAAATTGACAGTGAAATCGCTCAGTCGTGTCCGACTCTACGGGACCCCGTGGACTGCAGCCCACCGGGCTTCTCCGTCCATGGGATTTTCCAGGCAAGAGTACTGGAGTGGGTTGCCATTGCCTTCTCCAACTACAAACATTACTTTCTTGGTAATGTTTGTAATCTCTAACAGAGCCATGATATCCAAATAACCACATCAAGTTGATACCAGAACGATTGTTTGGAAGTGGGAAAAATGTAACCTGAAAACATGGTGGGTGTTTGCAAACATGGCCCCCTTCTCCACATCTGCCCTTGTCCTGGCCCTTTGCAATGTGACTCTGCAGCTCCTCCCACTAAGAGGCAGAGGCCGTTTCATCGCTTTTCAAATCTGGGCCAGCCTTGAGACTCTCTTGGGCCTCCAAATATGGCACAAGTGATGATCTGCTGGCTCTCAGCCTAAGCTTCACAAAGACTCACACAATTTTACTCTCGCAGAGCCTCTGCTGTGAAAACACACCTGGGACGGTGACTGCAGGGTAGAGAGAGCACAGGAGAATTGAGGCGTCACAGCTGACTGCAGAGACATGAGGGACCCTGACTCAGAAGACAGTCCTAGCAGAGTCCAGCCTCAGTGGCTGACCCATGGGATCGTAACTATGTACTTGGCTCTCATTTTAAGCTACTAAGTCGGGCTACTTTGTTACACAGCAGTAACAATCTGGTACACCTCTTCTTTCTCATTTAATAACTCTCCAATCCCCCAGTAAAGGCTTGATGTTTTGCAAAAAGTCCTGGTCAAAGAAACAAGAGACCCAGATCCTAGTCCTGACACTCAAATATTACTTTTCTGAGTATCAGTTTCCTTGTCTATATGACAACATACAAGATGTTTCTAACTGGAGCATCTTTATGAAAGAAACTGACAAAGCAGCTTAAATTCTTATACACATTGGTGCGAATGCCTTTAAGAGGCACGTCTAACAAATCTAGTCACATGACAAGTACATCACTTGACTCAGCAATCCCACTTTTTCCCTCTTATGCTATGGAACTGCTGCTGCTAAGTCGCTTCAGTCGTGTCCGACTCTGTGCGACCCCAGAGACGGCAGCCCACCAGGATCCGCCGTCCCTGGGATTCTCCAGGCAAGAACACTGGAGTGGGTTGCCATTTCCTTCTCCAATGCATGAAAGTGAAAAGTGAAAGTGAAGTCGCTCAGTCGTGTCCGACTCCTAGCGACCCCATGGACTGCAGCCCACCAGGCTCCTCCATCCATGGGATTTTCCAGGCATGAGGACTGGAGTGGGTTGCCATTGCCTGCTCCGGCTATGGAACTAAACACATGAATATACCAGTGTTTACATTCAAGGGTGTCTAGTGCAGGAGAATTTGTATGGCAAAAACCAGGAAATATGGGATTTTCCAGGCATGAGGACTGGAGTGGGTTGCCATTGCCTTCTCTGGCTATGGAACTAAACACATGAATATACCAGTGTTTACATTCAAGGGTGTCTAGTGCAGGAGAATTTGTATGGCAAAAACCAGGAAATAGCCTGAATGCCCATCAAGGAAAATGGTTGGACAAATAGTGGTATATTCATACATAACATTTTCTGCAGCTATTTAAAGAATTCTCCACAAGAACTTTCATGATGTATTTTTTTAGTGAGCAAAATGAGTTTCATGGTATAATGCCATTTGTATACAAGAAACAAAACAAAAACCCTTTATATGAGGATGCAGTTTTTATATACTTGTTTGGCCATGAAGAATGGTTCAGAAGGATACAGACCAAGCTGACTGCCTGGGTTGGAGGCAGCAGTTTATATCAGCAAAAATGCTGAAACAACTTCAGTGCTTAGATTTAAGAGTTTAGTTTAATTATGGCAGGTTCATACAGAGGCAGACGTGGCAGATGCTCCGGGTCAGTTCTCGACACCCCAATAAACCAAATATCACAATGGGGCAGGCCACACAGATTTTCTGGCTTCCCAGTGCCTATAAAACTCATGTTTACATTACACTGTAGTCCATGAGGTGTGCAATCACATCATGTCTAAAAAGCTGAATTTAAAAATACTTTGTTACTAAAGATTTGCTAAAAAATTCTGAACATCATCTCAGTCTTCAGTGAGCTGCAATCCTTTCACAACAGTAGTATCAAAATTCACTCATTCATCTAAGATTCCCATAACAAATATAATAGTAATGGAAATGTTTGCAACAGCCTGAGAATTAGCAAAGTATGACACAGAGACGGGGAGTGAGAAAACACAGTTGGAACATGGCACCGATAGACTTTTGCAGGGCAGGGTCACCACGAACCTCCAACTGCATAAAAACACAGTGTCTGCAAAGCGTGATCATGAACCACAATAAAACAAGGTCTGCCTGAAACAGTATTCAGCTGTGAATGGTATATAACACATGAAAATAAGTATATGTAATATATTAAAACATCTATTTCTGCTTTGTTGACTATGCCAAAGCCTTTGACTGTGTGGATCACAATAAACTGTGGAAAATCCTGAAAGAGATGGGAATACCAGACCACCTGACCTGCCTCTTGAGAAACCTGTATGCAGGTCAGGAAGCAACAGTTAGAACTGGACATGGAACAACAGACTGGTTCCAAATAGGAAAAGGAGTATGTCAAGGCTGTATATTGTCACCCTGCTTATTTAACTTATATACAGAGTACATCATGAGAAACTCTGGGCTGGAAGAAACACAAGCTGGAATCAAGATTGCCTGGAGAAATATCAATAACCTCAGATATGCAGATGACACCACCCTTATGGCAGAAGGCGAAGAACTAAAGAGCCTCTTGATGAGAGTGAAAGAGGAGAGTGAAAAAGTTGGCTTAAAGCTCAACATTCAGAAAACTAAGATCATGGCATCTGGTCCCATCACTTCATGGGAAATAGATGGGGAAATAGTGGAAACAGTGTCAGACTTTATTTTTGGGGGCTCCAAAATCACTGCAGATGGTGATTGCAGCCATGAAATTAAAAGACGCTTACTCCTTGGAAGGAAGGTTATGACCAACCTACACAGCATATTTAAAAGCAGAGACATTAATTTGCCAACAAAGGTCTGTCTAGTCAAAGCCATGGTTTTTCTAGTAGTCATGTATGGATGTGACAGTTGGATGGTGAAGAAAACTGAGCGCTGAAGAATTGATGCTTTTGAACTGTGGTGTTGGAGAAGACTCTTGAGAGTCCCTTGGACTGCAAGGAGATCCAACCAGCCCATCCTAAAGGAGATCAGTCCTGGGTGTTCATTGGAAGGACTGATGTTGAAGCTGAAACTCCAATACTTTGGCCACTTCATGCAAAGAGTTGACTCATTGGAAAAGACCCTAATGCTGGGAAGGATTGGGGGCAGAAGGAGAAGGGGACGACAGAGGATGAGATGGCTGGATGGCATCACTAGCTCGATGGACATGGGTTTGGGTAGACTCCGGGAGTTGGTGATGGATAGGGAGGCCTGGTGTGCTGCGATTAATGGGCTCGCAAAGAGTCGGACACGACTGAACTGAACTGAATATATTAAAAATAATGATATTAATAAACAGGAAGCACTATTAAAGGGAATACAGATTTATGATCTCACACCTATCTCTTCAGAATCGATACAACCAATTAGCCACAGGTAACTTTTTGATGATCATGAGCTTATGAGTGGCTTACCCTTATTTTTATTTATCTATATTTTCTAATTTTGCTAAACTAACATATGTTAAAGGGGGAAGAAATAGGCCAGAACAGAGATATTTAGTGATTCAATAGAGTTGAGTAAAACAGATGGAAAGAACCAGAGGGGATTGGATCTTTCATAAGCTCAATGACATCTCTGAATAATAGGGAGGTGAGACTATTTTGAATTGGAAATAGCGGTTTCAGATATTTAGTGAGTTGGGTGACCGGACATCTATAATATCTCTGGCCCATACAAAGTGATGAGGACAAATGAGATAATTAATATTTATAAAGTACCTTAACATCCTGCAGGAAATGCTGCTGTATGATAATACCATCCTTCTCAACTCAGATGGGCCCACACAACCACTTTCTGATCCCACCCTTCAAGATCATCTGCTTATTTCTCAGTTAGTAAGTATGGTCTTTGTTTTTTTCCCAGACAAGAAAACCTGGATCTGAGAAAGATGTTATATTTCTTCTTACTATAAATTTTGCAAATGGAAACAAGAGACTGTTTTCACCCTCTGAGAGTACACTTGTGCTTGAATAGATGCTTTTCATGAAAATATCAGCTTTGAGTAACTCTTTTTCAGCCAGGTGTAAAAGACTCAAAACACAACATGTGGGTTAGTTGCTCAGTCGTACTGACTCTTTGTGACTCGTGGACTATACCTGCCAGGCTCCTCTGTCCATGGGATTCTCCAGGCAAGAATACTGGAGTGGGTTGCCATTCTCTTCTCCTGGGTATCTTCCAGACCCAGGATCGAACCTGGGTCTCCTGCGTCTCGGGCAGATTCTTTATCATCTAAGCCACCAGGCAAGAGGAGTTTATAATTAAGAGAGTGATGTAGCACAGATTGAGAGTGAAGGTAATGCAGATCAGGTGTGCAGGGTGAGCACTGAAGGAGACTGAGCTGCTTCTGCAGCTTCTGCCCTCCTGTGTCTATGAGCTGGCCACCAGGTAACTCTCCCCAGAGCCTGGAGATTAAGTACCCGGACAGGAAGCTCCCTGATATTCCAGCTACAACAACCGCAGGACAAGTCATAATGAAAAGGAACATTTCTGGGAGTGCCTGGCCCTCTGCTGAAAGGCACCATTCCCTTTCCGCATCTGGGCTTGGAATTAACAAGAGAACCTCCGCTAAAAAGCTGGATCAGAACAGGCCTGTAGGGGGAGCTCTCATGCCTGTCAGAACCATCAATTACTCCAAACAGGAAGAAACAGGCCTGAATCTCCGACAGGAAGGCGCCTCCACTTTCCATCCAGCAGGAAGAAGACACCATCTCTCCGCTGGACTACGGCCCAGTCAATCAGACGCCGCGGCAGCCCAGCCAATGGGAAGCTCGGTGCTTTGGACTCCCAGGTCCTCCAGTGAACTCTTTGGTCATCCCAGCTCTTCCCAAGGGCCCCCCCTCTCCGTATAAAAGCAAGTTTCCCTTCCTTGTTTCTTGAATTTTCCTATGGTCTGCCATATCCTGAATTGCAATTCCTCTGGCTATTCCCAAAGAAACTCACTTTAGCTGAGAAAGATAACTGGCTATTTTATTACTGAAGTTGCCAGTCCTGTTCCTTAGTCTTTGACAAATGCTATAAAGGCTTGTGCATGAACCATAAGCATCCTACAGTTCAACTTAGTACATTACTATCATTTTTGTTTTACTCTTGGGGGAAAACAAATCATTATTTCTTCTACTTAGACTCATTGCAAATCTTGAGTGTGTGCATGCTCAGTTGCTCAGTCATGTCCAACTCTTTTGTGACCCCACAGACTATAGCCCTCCAGGCTCCTCTGTCTGTGGGATTTCCCAGGCAAGAATACTGGAATGGGTTGCCATTCACTTCTCCAGGGGATCTTCCTAACCAAGGGATCAAACCCGAGCCTCCTGCATTGGTAGGTGGATTTTTTACCACCGAGCCACCTGGGAAGCCCAATTGCAAGTCTTAACACATGGAAAACATTCCAACTACAAAGTTGTCATTTCAAACTTTTGGTTGCTGGGGGATAAAGGGGGGAGAAAGGATAGTTACAGAGTTTGGGATAGACACGTACATATAGCTATATTTAAAATGGATAACCAACAAGGACCTACTGTATAGCACAGGGAACTCTGCTGAATGTTATGTGACAGCCTAGGTGGGGGGGGAGTTTGATACAATGGACACATGTATATGTATGGCTGGGTTCCTTTGCTGTCCTCCTGAAACTATCACAATATTGTTAACAGGCTATATAGCCTTTCTTGAGGGCTCCCTGGTAGCTCAGTCAGTAAAGAATCTGCCTGCAGTGCAGGAGACCTGGGTTCGATCCCTGGGTCAGGAAGATCCCCTGGAGAAGGAAATAGCTACCCACTCCAATATCCTTGCCCGGGAAAGAACATGGACAGAGGAGCCTGATGGGCTGCAGCCCATGGGGTCACAAAGAGTCGGGCACAACTGAGCGACTAACGCTTTCTTTCATTTTCAGTTCAGTTCAGTCACTCAGTCATGTCTGACTCTTTGCGACCCCATAGACTATAGCACGCCAGGCTATACTCCGATATAAAGTAAAAAGTTAGG
Organism: Okapia johnstoni; assembly: GCA_024291935.2. Lineage (NCBI taxonomy): Eukaryota > Metazoa > Chordata > Mammalia > Artiodactyla > Giraffidae > Okapia > Okapia johnstoni. The sequence continues at coordinate 76,270,000 of CM044309.1, forward strand.
AAAAACAAAAACAACTTGTCATTTTAGGGCATGAAGCCATTGGGTCAAGTTTGGATGCTTGTTTCCTTCCTCACTCTCTGGATGGCTGAGTGGCAGCCGGGTCTGTCAGTGTGTCTGTGCGTCTGCATTGTCCTATGTATTCCTTCCTCAAGAGCCATCGGCGTGTAATTTCCTTGGAGTAAAAGGCAGACGTCTAAGGTTGCTTTTTCTTCCCCCTAACGTTGAAACTTGCCCTTCAATCACATCACTGTTGCTCATTCAAGCCTCAATCCTGGTTGCCTCGTTTTAATATTTTATACACATATTTTATCAATGTGAGCAGTAGGGCACCATGACTATTGCCATAGGAATGAATTGCTGTCATGAGAACAAAGCCTCAGAAATCACTCTTTAAAACTGTACTTAAAAGCAGGTATTGTTTGGGAGATGGTTTGCAGCCAGGATTAGAATTTTTCTCTGCAGAAATTACATTCCGAAAACAATGAAAACAATCCCAGGGCTGAGAAGTGTGGCCTTTATTCAACGTCAAGTCTGTACTCACAGTGCGGCAACCGTGAACGCTCCCTTTCTCTGCGTGTGAAAGATCTGGGTCAGTGGAAAAGTTGGGCCTGGATTTCATCGGGAGAGGACGACTGTTGTTAGAAGGTGCATCTTCCTGCCAGCAGGCGACTCTGAGAACGGGCAGGTCTGGGAGCCTTCAGGTTTAGAGCCTGTATAGGGCAGGTATTGGATTTAAAATCACCCCTATGAAATAGGCCGTGCGTGCTTTGATATCAGCAGCGTGAGTAGATCACACTTTTTAAGAAGTCAAACTCTGAGTGTAAATAGAAAATTGCTGTCAACGTCACTCACTGGAACCTCTATGCCCAGAGGCTGTGACAACTGATTGACTGCAGCTGCCTACAGGCTGTGGCTGACCCACGTATGAGTCAGACACGCCCCGAGCCCAGAGTCAGGGTGGATGCGAATGACACTGAGTCTATTTTGAGGATAAACTACTGAAAGGAACTTGCTGACCCAATGTTTCAATTTGAAAAACAGAATCGCGTCACTCGGGGCTAGCAGCTGGACTGGCAAGACCCAGTGTTTCCCGACTGTGTGGTTTGTGCAAGGCATCCCTGGGCCCTTCGTCTGGAAACTGCCCCTGCAGGCCCTCCACGTGCTCGCGTGTTGTGTGGATGGCGGTGAAGAAAGGACAGAAAATCCCCAGCTCAGGACCCTGGCAACTGGTGGAGGAGGCAGGCGTCTCCCCACGCGGAGGGCCGCGAAAACCAAGCTCGCTGGAACTTGCATGAACACCAAGAAGAAGCAAAGGATGCTGCAAAAGGGCATGACTGGTGGGCCTGAGTCCCACAGGGGCAGGGGCAGAAGGCCCCCTGTCAGTGACATGTGAGCCGAGACTCGACATGCCGGTGCGGAACCCTTTGCCCACTCAACCGTGTTCAGTCTCCGCATCCTTCCTGGTCGAAGGTGACGTGGGGCCTGTTTGATGGTTGTCATCAAACAGTTTCCAGTGGAGTAATCCCTGTGTGCCAGAGCACCTGCCCAGGTGTAACTCAAGAGCAGGCAGCTAATGATTAAAGACAGAAATGAGGGATACGATGTCCCATTGGCAGTTTTCGTGTGTCACCAGGCTGTGTGGACGTCATGACTGGCACGGAGAGCAGCTCCCCCAGGCTGGGCTGACTTGCTCTGCACAGGCATGCATTTGTAGACAGAGCCACCCACTGCAGAGTCACGTGGGGGTGAGCGCTGCCTAACCTCGGATGTCAGTGCACTCCTGAAGGCATTCATGCTGGCCCAGAAACAGCTCAAGCATCTTCCCTTCATCTTTAATTTCCTCCCACCTGTGTTTCCAGCCACTTTATCCTTCTGATTAAGAAGGCTGAGTACTGAAGAATAGATGCCTTCGAATTGTAGTGCTGGAGAAGACTCCTGAGAGTCCCTTGGACTGCAAGGAGATCAAACCAGTCCATCCTTAAGGAAATCAACCCTGAATATTCATTGGAAGGACTGATGCTGAAGCTCAAGCTCCAATACTTTGGCCACCTGATGCGCAGAGATGACTCCTTGGAAAAGACCCTGATGTTGGGAAAGATTGAAGGCAGGAGGAGAAGGGGACGACAGAGGATGAGATGGTTGGATGGCATCAGTGACTCGATGGATATGAGTTTGAGCAGGCTCTGGGAGCTGGTGAAGGACAAGGAAGCCTGGGGTGCTGCAGTCCATGGGGTCGCAAAGAGTCGGACATGACTGAGCAACTGAACAACACCCCTTGGCCGTCCTCTTGGGCCCTCAATGGCTCGGCCTGTGTGGAGCTCCTCCTGTTTGAGAAAAGCACTCGGGAACCAGAGTGCAGCTGAGTCACCCCTGGTTCCCACCCGGGCCTTCCCCGCTCACCCGCCAACCCCAGTTCCAGGTAGATCTGCTCAGAACCCTCCTCCTGAGAGTGGATGTTTCCCAGGGAACTCTTGTCAGGAAGTTTGCTCCTGGCATCTAACAGTCAGAAAGTCGGAACCAAACAGTCCCTGGAGCTCGGCCTCCCAGAAAAGGATGCGTGCTGCCCTTGGACGTGACCGGCTCTGCTCTCGGTGAATCAGAGGGGCTGTGATCCGAAGCGGGCCGCCCCTGTGTCACCCCGGGGCTGCTGTTGTGGGGCCATGGCTGTTGCTTCCTGTGTGTGTCTGTGTGTGTGTGTAAGTTACTATATTTCCTGATAACAGCTCTGAGCAGACATGGTATCAGTGGCCATAAAACAGAACCTCTTGTGGAAAACCCAGGAGAGCAGCACAAATAGCCACCAGTGAGGCGCCATAGCAGATGAAAGCTAATTAAAAATGACTTATTAAACACCGCATTTCATTCTCTGGAGCTCCAGAGCGAGTCCACGGTCCCCTCCCCACTCTGCTCTTTCTGGTCACCTGTTCAAACCCCCACACGGAGGTCCTCTTGTTGCCTTGAAGCCTGAGGGATTTAGAAAGACGATGGCTTGTACAATTTCATCTCAAGGACTTATTCTTGGGAAAATGACTCATGTTTATGAAGGGTCTAGTCAAATGAGAAGTGAATCACTCCTACCTGTTTTGTCTCCCTTTCCAGCACAGGCTCAATGGTATTTGGAGGAAGAAGGGATCAGAGGTTAATGAGAGAAGCAAGCATCTGGTACCTCGAGCCCCCACGCACACTGGGACCTGCACACAAAAAAGCTGGATGGTCATGGATTTGACCTGCATTAAGTTTCCAGAAGACTCTTTCCCTGGATTTCTTGGTGTTTCCATGTTTCTAACACAAGGCGATCACAGATGCAACCCCAAAGTTTGAGTTTATAAGCAGCTTTGACACAATCTGTAGCCCGTGAAGCTTGTGTCCTGGCAATGGGAAAACTTATCATGGCAAAAATCTGCTGACGTCAATTCCTTTTATAACTTACTTGTTGGCACAAGGAGAGACATACTCTGCGCTATTGTTTTCCAAAGTGTGGGATCTGGGTCAGTCTGACCTACAGGTCGACAGGCGGCCCTGGAATTACCTGTGACTCTGAAGAGGAAGGAATGGAACACACCAGTACTAAGGGCCTGCATCCAGTTTCCAGGCTCCAGAGATGGCATCTGCTTTTTGGACAATAATCTTTAAGACATTCCTGCTTCCCTCCCACAAGGCACATGGAAGGGGCATCAGGCAGACTCTGGCGGTCTCCTGTGGAAAGTAGGAAGTTTGAAGTGCTTTGGTTAACCTCGCTCTTGTCCTGAAGGCAGGCTGACCCCAGCCACCCCCCACCTGCCCCCAGGGCAGGAATGACAGTTGTCCTAAGGAGACGGGCTTGTCTTGTAGCACAGTATAAGGTTCAGCTGGAACACAGTGTGTGATTTTATTTTCTTTTTTTCAGATTTTATTTATTTATTTAAACTTTTTATTTTACATTGAGTACTTCCTTGGTGGCTCAGACAGTAAAGAATCTGCCTGCAATGGAGGAGACCCAGGTTCGATCCCTGGGTTGGGAAGACCCCCTAGAGAAGGGAATGGCAACCCACTCCAGTATTCTTGTCTAGAGAATCTCATGGACAGAAGAGGCTGTCAGGCTACAGTCCATGGGGTAGCTGATTAACTATGCTGAGATGGTTTCGGGTGCCCAGTGAAGGGACTCAGCCACACATAAACATGAATCCATTCTCCCTCAAACTCCCCTCCCATCCAGGCTGCCACACAACCCTGAGCAGAGTTCCCTGTGTTGTACAGCAGGTCCTTGTTGGTTATGGTTTATTTGACATTGGAGTGTAGCTGACTTGTAAGGTTGTGTGATTTTAAAAAGTGGCCTCGCATTGGAGCAGGGATCAACATATGCTTTTTAAACCATCCTGGGGATCCTTCAGGTGCTAAAAATAACCTTTAACCCTTTTTTTGGCCGCCGAGAGAACAAAGAAGAAGCTGACAACTAGATTTCAGAGGTAAACACTGACAGGCGATGGCTGGGGTGTCTGGGTGCCTGGCGCTCTGGGAGGCTCAGCCGCCGGCGGGCAGTGGACACGGGAGGAATCCCGTGGGCTGCTCTGGACAGCAGGCGCAGACAAAGGCTCGGCACATTACTACACAGGTCGGGAGCAAGAGCATCTGAAAGCCGGCGGCTCTCTCCCGGGCCGGTCGGGTGGAGGCTCCCGGCTCCGGCTCTCCCGCTGCTCAGGACCTGAGGCTGTCCTCTGTGGCTGTCTCCGCGGCAGACGAGGCCTGGTGGCCTCGACAGGCTCTACTTTCTCTTCCCTGCTTCTTGGAAGAGGCCTGGTGGCCTCGACAGGCTCTGCTTTCTCTTCCCTGCTTCTTAGGAAGAGCCGGGACGTGGCAGAGAAGCAATGCAGTAAAACAGTAACCCTGGGCTAAAGGGGTCACGGACAAGCAGTGATTCTTATCCACAAAATGTGAAACCAGTCAGCTCTAATCCTGGAGCTGGGCTTAATCTCTTTCTGGGACTTTAACGTGAGAAGGACACTATTCGTCTGCAGATAACACGAGTGAGCCACTTTAAGATCCTGATAAAAAAAATTTGCCAGTTGTATTTATCATGGGAACCGAGCCCATGCTGTGGATTCCTGGGCACTGATGCTGGTGATCAGCACGTGGCCTGGACCTCAGCTATGATAGGCTCTCAGGACCAGGCTGGGACCCCTGTGAGATGGAAAAATAAAGCTTGAGGAGCGTATATTTGTATTTCCTTGCATTTTTGGTTTACTGCATGTGTAATTGTGAGAAGTGAAAGTGTTAGTTGCTCAGTCATGTCTGACTCTTTGTGACCCTATGGACTGTAGCCCACCAGGCTCCTCTGTCCATGGTATTCTCCAGATAAGAATACTGAAGTGGGTTGCCATTTCCTTCTCCAGGGGATCTTCCCCACCCAGGGATTGAACCTGGGTCTCCTGTATTGCAGGCGGATTCTTTACCATCTGAGCCATCAGGAAAGCCCCCAAGTATAATAATGTATAATTATAGAAATCTTATTTATGGGAGGTATATTAAAGTAGAAAAAAAAAAGGAAAAATAGTTATGCACAATCTCATTACCCAGATATACCCACTGTTAATATTTTGCCATATCTCCTCTGGAGTCTTTATTACTGTTTTTTTTTAAGCATCATTGAAATCATTCCATATCTATAATTCTGGAAACTTTAAAAAATTTAACATGGCATAAAAATTTCCTCATGCATTAAACAATTTTGTAAACACAAAATGTAAACAAAACCTTTAACGCTTGCATAAAGCTGAAATACATGGATCAGCCACACTTTCAATGTTCTTCCCTCTTAAATTATGGTTTTAATCACATTAACCTTGGCTCCCACTCACTGAGCCCTCACTATTTGTAGACACTCTTCAGGTCCATCTATAGATTGAAAGTGAAAGCGTTAGCCACTCAGTCGTGTCCGACTCTTTGCGATCCCGTGGTCTATAGCCCGCCAAACCCCTCTGTCCATGGGATTTCCCAGGCAAGAATACTGGAGTGGGTAGCCATTCCCTTCTCCAGAGGATATTCCCGATCCAGGGATGGAACCTAGGCCTCCTGCCTTGCAGGCAGATTCTTCACCATCTGAGCCACACTGATTCTAGGTCTCTGGATTATCTGCTCTTAAATATCGGATCAATGCATGGTGTGAATATGGCTATTTTTCCACTATTCAGGATGAATAAAGTAGGATCCAACAGGGGCTGTTGGTCCTAATATAGATGCCAGGGCAGGTGACCCTACTGAGAAGGATCTCTGCCCCCATCTGAGTGGCCCCAAAGCCCATGTTCCACATTCATACTCCTGGGCCCAGAGCTTGGACTGGGGGCAGGACAGAGAGCTTCGTCTGCCCTCCAGGCTCTCGCTGTACAGCAGGCCCTCAGACAGACACTGACCCCCGCCCCCTGCCTTCCACTTTGGGGACTTTCCACTGTGCCTCCTGTTTTGTCTATAGGGACAAAACTAGTGGGTATCCTTCTCTGCAGGCAGTACTGGGAGCCTGGCAGTTCTTTCCAAGTGGGGAGGAGGGCTTGGAGGGGGTGGGTGCAGTGGGCGAGGGCACGGCCTGCCTAGCCTCTCAGAGCCATGTGGACTGCACCCACCTTGCACTAGCAGTTTGCAGACGTAGGTGTCTGAGAATCACTGGACAACAGAATATTGTCCTTCTTTGGAAGGAAGGAGACTCTGACACAGGCTGCAACCTGGATGGATCTTGAAATAAGCAAGGTGAATACTGTGTAATCCACTCATAAGAGGCACCCAAAGTCGTTGGATGTGTGGAGACAGAAAGTAGCCTGCTGGGTGCCAGGGTCTGGGTCAGGGGGTGGGGAGTTAGTGTCTGATGGGTGCAGTTTCAGTTTTACAAGATGAAAACATGCAGAAAATGATGAGCTGAATGTGAACATTGTGTTGTGTGTTTTATCACACACACACATACACACACACACACACACACAAGCACCAGAGCTATTGTCTATTGGTTTGGGCTTTGGCATCTCCTTGAAAAACTAATTTATTACAGGTGTGCGGAGACCCAGGGTCAAAAGAAAAATCACCTGGGCAGTGGCATGAACCATCTCAAAGGACGTGCTTTACCACCTGGCCCTCGTCTCACAGAGTCTGGGCCGAGCCCCAGGGTCCTCTCGGGCACCGCAGGAGCCGACCTTGGGCAGCATCGTCCTCTCTTCAACCAGTGCCTCTGGGGCCTGCATCCCAGGCTCTCCCCTCTCCACTGATGCTCCTTTCTCGGGTTTCATTTCAACAGTGGGTTCCAGAAATTCAGGACCATTGGAAACCACTGACCCAAGGGAATGAACAGCATTCCTGGAAAGCCCACTTGAGAGATTTGGAGGTGGGGTCCGCACACCTCTCTCCTGGGGGAAGGATGGATGAGAGAGAAGGACCACAGACCCAGTGGCACTCAGACAAATCCATCGAGACAGAAGGCACATTGGTGGGAACTGGGTTTGGGGTGACAGGAGGCAGTGTGCCTGCTAATGGCCCAGAATTTCTTATAGGAGGGACAGAATGTTCTAAACTTGGAGAGTGGTGATGGTGGCATGACCCTGTGAATATATTTTTAAAAAATTGAAAAAAAACTTCAAGTGGGTGAATTCAATGGTGTGTGAATGCCGTGATGTATCTCAGTGAAATTAAGCTCAGAATTCCTGCATTCAAGCATCTTTTCCTTTAAGATATTTCCGTGTTTTTTCCAATAATTATCCAAATAATGGGGTCTGGACTCCTGACAATTTAAGATGCTGTCTCTCTCTCTCTCTCTTTTTTTTTTTCAGATTCAGACAGCTCTGCTAGAGTTAAAATGAAAAAGTATTTCATGTTTCAGTAAAAGTCTTCCTGAGACAAGAACCTTAACTGACAGCTGTCTCCACTTTTCTTTCCTTCATCTCATCCATACCCACAGCGACAAAAATCCTGCTACTATACTGACAAGTCTTTAGAAAATTCTCCTAAATTAGGAAACATTATTTGTGACACTGGGGGTGTGATGTTGACATTGGTAAGTCGATATTGATGGGGAGGTGGATGCAGTAATTGTGACCCTTTCAGAAATCAGGTCACAGGATCGGTCGCTCTTAAGCTTCATGACTGCAAAATCTGCCTTAACTGAACAATTTGGACATTATGTGTAAAAAGCGCAGGAGGGAAGTATCTATATTATGTTGAAAGTCACATGAACACATCACAGCAATTGCTCCTTTGAACTATTTATGGTAGAAAGAACATTTCATGGCATTTGACTCCAAGATAGACAAATTGGAGGAGCCCCAGTTCCAACCACAAAACTACAGAGCATGATATATCACACCTGCTTCAAAGCAACCCTCTCGCATCCGTCAGCATCACCACCAGCGTCCCCAGGAAAACACTGGCTGACCTCATGCAGCCCACCAGAATTAAATGCGCTAGTTTACGTGAGCTGCTCAGGACAGTATTTAGCATGCACAAAGCACTTAATACTGTTATTGTTATTACTGTTACTATTACTATTATTATACTTGTTCACCATATAGCTCTTATAAGGGTCCTGGACCTGAGTTCCTGACTGTCCCTGGATTGCCTGAGATTGTGTCTACCCTTGAAGTAGGCCTGCCCCCAGGTGGAAAGTGGCCCCACTTCTGGATGAGTGGGCTACATCTCTAGATAAAGTGGCACAGAATCTGACCTAGTAAGTTGCTTAATAGGAAAAGAGCCACCATATGAGAATTTGAACCAAGGAGGAGCAGCCTAGAGGGCTTGCTCACAGGAGGGCTGGGCTCTGGGCCCCCACACGTGGAACTGGGCATCAGGGTCTCAATTTGGGCAGTGGGACGATAGATGGCTACTCTCCATCCTCCCAGGAGCGTCAGGATAGGGACATGAAAGGGAGCGGGGAAGGTCTTTGAAGACTTGAGCAGACAACTCAAAACTCACATGTCAGTAACAGCAAGGTCGTTGTTCAACATTTGTGACCCCATGGACTGTAGCACACCAGGCTTCCTTGTCCTTCACTATCTTCCAAAGTTTGCTCAAACTCTGTTCCATTGAGTCGGTGATGCCATCCAACCATTTCATCCTCTGTCGTCCCCTTCTCCTCCTGACCTCAATCTTCCCCAGCATCAGGATCTTTTCCAATGAGTAGGGTCTTTTCCAATGAGTTGGCTCTTCGCATCAGGTGGCCAAAGTATTGGAGTTTCAGCATCAGCATCAGTCCTTCCAGTGAATATTCAGGGTTGATTTCCTTGAGGATTGACTGGTTTGATCTTGCTGTCCAAGGGACTCTCGAGAGTCTTCAACATCCTAGTTCGAAAGCATCAAATTCTTCAGTGCTAAGCCTTCTTTATGGTCCAACTCTCACATGGACTGACACTTATTTATTTATTTTAAAGCAGTAAAAACAAAAGAGAGTGCTTTTAAGAATTCATTTTCCCCGAGCAAGCAAATCAACACATCTTTACCATGTTCTTTGATCCTAAATGAGTCTGTTCTGTTTAAAACCTGCAGACTCTCCAAGCATGGGTATATCCTACACATGGTTGCATCTGCCCTGAGGCCAGCACTAAATTGTAAATTGAAATAGAAATCGAGAACTTGAAGACGGGGTTTCCTTTTCAGAAGAATCAGCCTTCTAGTAGACCTGGTCTGAATGCAGCCAATAGCAGGATGAAGTCTTTTCTTTCAACTTGGACTCCTTGGGTATTTTTCAAAAAACTTAAGTGGCATATGCTTTTTAATGTTAATAAAAAGATTTTTACATTGTAGTTGAGAGTCCAGCAATAGGAAGTTCAGTTCCAGCTCCCTGGAAGCTCAGCAAGATGTCCTTATTCCTTCCCAGGAGAGGGAGTGAGTAGGGAACTGTGGAAACCCCATTTTGGTTCCAGAACCACCCAAGTAATGGGGAGAGGCCACCACATCTGAGGGAATTTTGGCAAAACCAGTGGGAAACGATCCTTTGAAGACACAGCGTTCCTGCAGAGGCGGTCCCTGCCCTGTTCCCACCCGATCCTGCTTTTAGCTTTCACCTTTTCATAATCGGAAACTCTGACAGGGAACAAAGTCCATCATGATGTTCAAAGGCTAAAGAAGTTGAAAACTCCAAGTCTTGTGCTGGTAAATAATAATGCCCATCGTGTTCCTAACTGTGCTTAATGTTTCAAGAAGAAGACAGCTGAGAAAACATCCAAGAAGGTTGTTTTGTCTGAAGAGGAGAGAGGTGGAGATGACAGCTCCTTTCCAGAACATGAAGAGGTGATCTTAGGGCAGAGTCAGCTTGCCAGTCCCTCCCAGGCCCTGTGGAGAGCAATGAATTGGGGGAGGTTCTGCGCCCCTGGTCCTCAGGGCCCCCCATCTCATCTGTCTGCAGAATCCCCTGGGAGGGCCCACTGGGGGGAAGGCGGCTCCCTTCAGGGCAGCTCCCTCCTGGACACAGGAGGTCACCCGGGGCTCCACGGGCGCCTGCAACCAAGACGGTGCCCCAAGGTTCATCCTCCGTTTGGGCGCTGCGTCTCCTGCAGGTCCTTCTGTCTTCGCTGTGACACGTTTAACTCACCCTGTTACTTCAGTCTGCGGAACAGGAACAGGAAATAGGAAAAAATAGGAGAATAGAACATCAAAGACGAGACTCCAGGGAAGACCTAAATCTACGGAAAACCCTTTGGACAGCCTCACTGGACGACCTCACTCAGATCCCTGACACCCTTTCGTTCTCAGCATTTCCGTAGATGCCTGCTTCTGTGTTGGTTATTTTTAGCTGATATAATAGACTCTCTGCAATGCTCATCATGTGAGAGGACCATCCTCAGGGCTTTGTAGATATTTGCTTATTTTCTGCTCTTTCGATAAAGGCAGGTGCCATTACCAACCCTACTTTGCAGATGAATAAATGGGGTTCAGCTTGGAAAAATGGCTCACCTGGACTGCGCAGCTGGGAGGCAGGAAAGATGGATGGCAAACCGACCCGCTCTGCTGCTGTTGTGTAAACTGTCATTAGGTCTGTCTGCATAAATGTAAGAAAACAAACCCCCTGCCTGGGTGTGAGTATGTGGAGGTCATGTACATCCATGCAATAAACAAGGACGTGCTGTGAATTTTCCCCAACTGAGCCTAAATCAAACCCCAGCATTGCTTGTGATGCGTGCATGCGTGCTAAGCTGCTTCAGTCGTGTCTGGCTCTTTGCGACCCCATGGACTACAGCCCACCAGGCTCCTCTGTCCATGGGATTCTCCAGGCAAGAATACTGGAGTGAGTTGCCATGCCCTCTTCCAGGGGATCTTCTCGACCCAGAGATTGAACCTGCATCTCTTCCGTCTACCTGCACTGGCAGGCGGGTTCTGTACCATGAGCACCACCTGGGAAGCCTCAATGCTTGTGGGAATGCTGTATTATCGACCTTGATGAGCTCACATTTCTCTGAACTGAACCAACTTTGATGTCTTCAGACAAAGCTAGTCCCGTCAGAGGCCCCAGTTCCTCAGTTCCTCTTTCCCAGTCTTGCAAGGTCGGCAGGGCCGGGGGACAGTACCCTGTTCTCAGGTTGGTAAGACAAATGTGCTGTCGGGGAAGCTGGCTTGAAACCCCGGGTTAACAATTTAATTAGGGTCCCTTCTCAGTTGAGCAACACCTCCCATTGAGGAGATAAAGAAATGAAGGCACATTTGTGGTTGGGAAAAATGAAGTGCCCGTGATTAAACAGATGTGCACAACTTCCTAACATCTTCTGGTCTTGCCAGCTTCTTATATGGTAATACCTAATCTCAAGAGCCCTGGGAGAGTTTTCTTTTTTTAATCTCATGATTGTTTTTTCATGATACATAATGAAGAAGCAGTGTTGTTTTTGACTGGTATGTCACTGAATATTTCATTATAATATTCATTTTAACACAAACGTTGATCATTTTGATTATACATAAAGACACGTTTCAACTGTCCACAGGGAAATAGTGATGCTTTGCCATGTAATCTATTTTAAGATAATTACATGGTAAATGCATGATTTGTTGACAAATGCATTTTCAAATGAGATATTATATCCTGTTTGGTTTTGGCTCATTACATATACTAAAATGTAGATGGTCATTTACCTTCATGTCATAATATCAAAAACAGACAAGAAGCATAGTCATGGTCTGTTTGGAATTCTCGCATTTTGTTATTTAAGAGCAATTGATTTGTTTCTGTGATATTTATATTTGTGTATGTCTACCGTCACATGCATTTAGTTAATATGCTTTTAGATATACGATAGAAAATTAGTCTACCTTAAATGGAAGTCGGTTATATCTTCATTTAATTCTTTGATATAAAAAATAAAATGTTTTTACCATTAGCAACAGGAAGCCATACAAGGAGGCTGGAGTTGGAGTATGATGTGCCTAGCATGAAATTTGGGGGTTTATCCTGTTGGGGGTTCACTCTGCTTCTTGGATTTGTAGGTTTATGTCTTTTGCTACATTTGGGAACTTTTGATCCACATTCCTCTGTTCAGGCCCATTTTCCAGAGCTTAGCAAATCCTGTTTGAGACCTTCCACAGCAGAGTGGACCAGAACACACGTGCTTTTTGGAGTCAGATTCACGTCCCACCCCAGCTCTGTGACTCGGGAGACCCAGGCAAACCGCGGGCCTCCTGCAGCCCTGCTTCCTGTGGGAACGCTTATGACGCTCCTGGCTCGTGAGGTGAGGGGCGCTCCCACAAAGCACTGCGCCTGGGATCGCAGAGCCTCAGGGAGTGCGGTGAGCAAACCAACGCATTCCCTCGTGTGGGCGTCAGATCTCACAGGTTAACATCAGGTCTGCAAAAGGGAAGCAAAATATTACATTCCAAGGACCAGTGCTTGTGATCAGGCATCTGTAGGAGAGTTCAGCAGCATCCCCCGCACTGATGGGCCCGCTCAGCCGCCCCTCCGGTCCCAGCAGGCCGAGCGGGGGTTTTAGCATGGATGCTGGCAGGCGTCGCCTTCATCTAGCACTGACTGCTCCGCGTGTCCCAGAGGCTTCCCTCTGCGACCAGAGCCCCATGGAAGTGTGACCCTGACCACGGCGGCCATATTCTATGTTTCACATCCCGTGTTCTTGTAAAAGGTGGCAAACTACAGGAGCCCACGTCTTGTCCCACCGTGGTCTCCGCCATGGGCCTCAGAACATCGCCTGTGGGTGTTACATCTCTGCCCTTCCTGGCCAGACGGACGCGTCCAGGGGCTCTGACCTGGAGACTGGATAGCACTGGCCATGACCTGGGAGCCCTGGCTGGCTGGCCAGGTTAGTGACGGTGCCCACGGGGGACCCTGGGCTGGCCTGGCCTCTCTCCCTCTGCTTTTTGCATCTGCTTCTGCGGGTCATGCTGACCAGCGGCCACATGGACCCACGACTCATTCACCACGAGAGCGTGTGAGTCACAGAACCGTGCTCGTCTCTGTCCTCCGATCGTGAAAGGCTGGCTTTCTGTCTCTGCTTCCACGGTACAAAGCCAGGCTCTGTCCTCCGACTGAAATGGGAGCTGATAGACGTCCCCACGTGTAGGAGAACACAAAGGTCATGGTTTGAATGTCTTCATTTTTGTGTCTTTCTCCAACACAAATGCCTTTTACTTTTCTCTGATACCTGTTGAGTAAAAGCATTTGTACTCTTTGATCTAGCACAGAAACTTACATTTAATGGGATTTCGTTGGGTAGGTTCACAGCCCCTGTGAACAACTTTGAGAAACATTAAGAAACAGAAACTTCCGCTGTGTTTTTGTTTTCTAACAGTCATCCTGCTGGCAACTTTGAACCGTATGAGCTAGGGCGTGTTGCTTTACTTCTCAAACCCTCAGTTCCCACATTTGTAAAATGCAGATAGTAAGAGTTCCACCGTCAGAGGCATGCTGTCTGGATTACACGGGGTGGAAGACGAAAGCCCTTGGAACAGTATCTGGCAGAGAACTCCAGCCGGTTCCCACTGTGATCCAGAAAGAGAACGAAGTGCTGCAGGCCGTTCTTCCCCAGCACTCACTTGCCTTTCCCGTCTTGGTTTCGATGGTTGAATTTTGATTCGCAGGGTAGAAAACAAGGAGCTTTACGACTGGAGACTGGAGCCCCCAGTTTGTCCCTAACGCTTCTCAGACCCCACTGTCCACTGGCAGCCTTGCCCAGGTTTTGCTCTTTAAATTTCATACCCTATTATGTACATATTCACTTACCTCTCACATTTGGAGAGATATGCTGAAACTGGCATGGTGTCCAAATGCACTGTGCGGACTCTAGCTTATGTGTATCACAATATTCTGCGATGTTTTTTATGTTAGCAGATTCCTGGGTAACCCCCGTGCTGCACCCTCAGGCCCATCTCCTGGGGTCCCTTCGCACCCTGAAGACTTGGAGGAGGACCTTAAATTTTGCCAATTACATTTGCTCTTCCAGAAGCATTTCTTGGTTCTTCCCAGTGTCTTCTGCCCTCCTGGGCGGTCAGTGGATTACTCAATGACTTGTTCCAATATCTTCCCAGATATTGATTTCAAGATGAACAGTCTATAACTAGGTCCCAGGCTATCTCTTCTAAAAGGTGGTGACATCGTTCCATTAAAAGAACCTCAGGGGATTTTCTCTGTCCTCTGGGGCCCCTCCTAGGACAGCTCATGTCCCTTAGTGACCCCGCCAACACCTAAAGTGGCCCAGAGTCCCCTGAAGGGACTCTCCTTTGCTGAGCGATGGTCCATTGTCCCTGTTCCTCTGCTGACCTTCCTTTCTATTCATCCATCTGTGCAGGGATGGTGTGAGACTGTTTGCAGAAACGTTCTTCAGCAAAAATAATGAAAGCCCTTAAGATCTTCTATATGGCAATGGTGTCCCCACATTTCATGATGATGGACCCAAAAGTGGTCCTTTTTCCCCCATTCTCCTGGCACCCAGTAGTATTTTTACACTGTATATCTTTCAGTGCTGAGAAATCTTCCTCCACTCTATACTTTAAACTGTTTATAGAAATTGTTTTTTATTTTAGCTACCATACCTATGAATTCCAAGGCCTTTTATTTATTCCTTGTCCACACAGATGTGTGTGGGTATATGGATGCTTTTATTCATTTTTTTTTTTCATGAATGCAGCATTTGCTGATCTAATATCTATCTAACATTGATTTTTTTTAAGTTTATTTATGCTCAGTTCATTTTCATTGACTAATTCCTCTAGGTTTATTTGTTCTGTTTTATTCTTTTCCCCATCAAATTTCTAGTAATGTTTGACTATCCTCTCATATTGATGAAAAGGGAAAGTGAAAGTGGCTCAGTCGTGTCTGACTCTTTGCAACCCCATGAACTGTATAGTCCATGGAATTCTCCAGGCCAGAATACTGGAGTGGGTGGCCTTTCCCTTCTCCAGGGGATCTTCTCAACCCAGAGACTGAACCCAGATCTCTCGCATTGCAGGAGGATTCTTTACCAGCTAAGCCACAAGGGAAGCCCAAGAGTACTGGAGTGGGTAGCCTATCCCTTCTCCAGCAGATCTTCCCCACCCAGGAATTGAACTGGGGTTGCCTGATGACTAAGGTACTAAAACCCAGATTGGTGCATGGTGGGGCTTGTGGATGGGTAAGGGTTGCCCACATCTGGCTTCTGAATGTCTGGGAGTAGATGGGGAAGAGGTTCATAGCAAAGAGGTATTTCCAGTATCTTCTACCTGGAGACCACTCTGCATTATAACCTTTGGCAGAGCCTGTGTCCCCAAATTCAGAGCATCTGCTATTCACTTTTCACACTGAATAACCTTCAGTTTCCTACAAGACAGAGAAGCAAGGGGTTGTGGTCCTCACCTGCCACTCAGAATGCTGGAGGGGACCCTTTGGTGGATTCCTTGAGATAAACAATCACTCCTCCATCAGTGTCTCCATCTACAGACACATTCTCTTCCCCCTGAAGCCTTTACCGTCTTTCCTCTGCTCCCTAAGTTCCATTCTCCTGTTCAAACACCTCTTCTGCTGCTATTCTCTGTTACTGTAAATAAAACCTTTAACACTCTTTTGCAGGGGGTTGGGTACAGAGAAGATAATCCGTCCATGCAATCCACCATGTTAAGCAGAACATTTGTTTCCTTCATAAAGTTCTTTTTAATTTTCTGATTTCACTTTTTTCCTTCTCCTGAAATATTGCTTTGCTATGTTTGTGACTGATTCCTCTAAACCATCTACCTGCTTTATCTTTAAGTCTCCCACCACTTCTCCCCTGTTAAGGATCGGTTACGGCCTCTGTCCTGTCCAGTTCCTCTAACATCCTGCAAGAGGAAATTCTCTCCAGTGCTGTCCAAAAAGCTATTTGGTGGTCTGTGGTCAGCTGAATTGTTTTTCCAGAATGTAATGGAATTACACAGCCCATCATAACTAGATGTAACTGAACGCTTCGGCGAGTTGACCAAAAAAGGTTTCCTCAACCTCTTCTCCGTGTGGATGCCTATAAATAGATTCTACCAAGCTGTGGTCCTCAATCTTAATCTCTTAGGCCTTAGCACTGTCTGGTTCACGGCCTCGGGTTTCCTGAGAGAGTTTACGGAGTGGATCACAGCATTTACCCCCACCGACATGGAGCCTTCCTGCCATGATGGCAGACTGTGAGAATGTGCAGGATTTTCTCCCCAGTAGGGAGACAACTGAATTTCTCCTTCACTTGAAGAAATGTTTATGATGGTCAAATTGTTCAGGTCTGGTCTTTTCAGAAAGCTACCAGAGACAGGAGAGGGGGAGGAAGGAAAGAAATGACAATTTCTCTACTTAAAAGTGGTGTCTTTTGTGCAGGTTTTTAAGCAACCTCTTTTTTTTCAGGGAGGACACTGATAAAGCCCACAGTGCTTTGACTGTCAGTAGCTGCCCGGCACCGGCTTCTCCTGGACTTCAGCACCCCTTCTGTCCTCACTGTCTTTTTCTTTCCGTCCTGGCACTGAAAGGGTTAAATATCCCAGGCCTTGATTCAAACCTTCTTTAAGTACTTTAAACTCTCAAAAGCCCAAGCAGAGATTATTATCACTTCCTGTTTGAGCCAGGCTCCTCATCGTCTCTGGCAACTGTATTTCACTCTCTGTTTTCTTGGAGCCTGGGAGGGCCCAGCCTCACCCTTCAAGCACCAGTAAAGCCCACAGTGCAGACCCAGATAAGTGCCTGACCAGAAGAGAGCGTTCCGCTGGACACTGGGGCTAATCACTGGCCAAAAAAAAAAGAAAGAAAGAAACCTAGAGATGTTGAAAGAAAGGTGCAGTAAGAGAAAGACTTTTAATCTTTCAAAATAAAAAAATTTAAATATTACTTCCACTAATACATTTGGAACACGTCTGAGAAAGCAGTTGTCCGATTTAGACACATTCATTGATCTGTATCATCCTGTTATATTTATTTTGTGTTCCGTTGGGTCATAACATTGTTAGAAGATCACTTGTGTAATCTGAAGAGTGAGAATGGAGTGTTTTTCAAACAAGCGAGGGGAGAAGTGAAAAGAAGTGAGAAGAGTCGGCTGGTCCAGACGCTGGCCTCACGTGTCGCTGGGGGCCTGGCGCGGGCTGCGTTCTTCCTCCAGTGGTGGGGCCGGAACGAACCGGTGAGTTACAGGCTTCTGCTTCTTTGCGTTTCCTGACTGCAGGACATACAGTTGAAGTCTGACATGCTCATTAAACTGCAGTCTCAAAACAATTCAATCACCAACAAATGCCCCCTGGAGAGATGTTTTCGGAGTGGTTCACAGTCACATTTTTAGTAAATATTTCACCTTTATGCCCCATGTATCATCAGCTGCTTCAAAAACTATATTGTAAGTGTTCAGATAAGGGAGAAAGTTTATTTTCCTAAATGGGATTTTAAAAGATCAGTTGTATTTAGAAAGAGAAATATAGTAAGTAGTGTCTTTCTTGGTGTCCTTTTTTGGATTTTTTGTATTCAAAAATTTTTGAAAATAGGTATTTTTCTGATAAGGGGATATTTTTTTTTTCTTTTTCTACCTGCACTATAAGCACTTTATGATAAGGGAATATTTTTTAAACTGAGTCATTGGAGTTTTTTTTTTTAATTGAAGTATAGTTGATTTACAATATTGTGTTAGTTTTGGGTGTACAGCAAAGTATTTCAGTTATACATACATACATGTATACATGTATATACATATATGCTTTTTTTCTGATTCTTTTTCATTATATTACAATTTGTTGAATATAGTTCCCTGTGCCATACAGTAAATCTTTGTTGTTTATCTATTGTGTATTTGGTAGTGTGCATCTGTTAATCATACTCTCAATTTATCCCTCCCCCGTCCCTTTGGTAACCATAAGTTTATTTCTATGGCTGTGAATCTGTTTGTGTTTTGTAAATAAGTTCATTTGTTCTATTTTTTAGATTCTACATGTTAAGTGATATCATGTAAAAGTGTCCTTCTCTGGCTGTCTTCACTCAGTATGACAATCTCTAGGTCTATCCATGTTGCTACAAATAGCATGATATGATAACTTTTCATGGCTGAGTAATATTCCCTTATATATATGTATCACATCTTTATCCATTTCATCTGTCGATGGACACAGGTTGCTTCCATGTCTTGACTACTGTAAACAGTGCTGCTATAAACACTGGGGTGCATATACCTTTTTGAATGAGAGCATCCATCTTTTCTGGGTGTAGATAAGGGAATATTTAATATTTTTTCTTCCAGTTTTTCTATTGAGACATAATAGACATACAGTACTATATAAGTTTAAGGTATATGAATATTAAACTTATTCCAAATTTTACTCGAGATGATCCCACACATTTTGTATTGAGACTTTTCTGAGCCAGTATGGGAAGGAACCCAGAGCCTTTATTTGAGTAGGAGGCAGAATGGCAGATGTCAAACTTCAAACCATGGCCCCGCCATCTCCTGGTTGTATAGACTCTAATCTCAAAGCTTAGTGTGAAATGGAGATACACTTAGTCCTCCCCATGGGGTTGTTGTGTGGATTGATTGTGTGCACAACCTATTAGCACAGAAATTGGCTGTAATTCCTACATAAAGGTAAACATGGACTTGCCCAGATAAAAATGATGGTTGAGTCTTTCCTGTTGGAAGTGTCCAGACAGCTGAAACTCCTTTCGGCTTCCAAAAGTAAAGACATTTATTCCATAATTTGGGACTCGAGCAGGTATAGCAGTGTCTGAACATCTGCTTCATTATCTGACATGAATAATACCATTTGTCTTCAAGTGATTTTGCATAGGTAGTATGGACAGGAGTCTGGGAAAAACTAACTTATGAATAGGAGGTGGCTTTGTCTTCTCAAGAAAAGTCCTTAGTAGTTACTGATGCCATTTTCAAGGTTGAAATTCTTTTCCTTTTAAAGAAGTTTGAGACACCAGATAAAAAACATCAAATAGTTGTAAAGTAGATTTAGTGTTGAGTAGAGTCCAACATTCTTCATTAATTGGGTAGTCTCAAATAGCTGAGATCCATGCCTCCTTGCAGACAGCAACTTGAGGGAGATACGGGGGAGGAGATGGGTTCTGGACGGAATATGATTTGTGAGACCCAGGTGTCCACGGGAAGAACCCATGGAAAGGGTATCGAGCCGGACTCCAAATCTTTCACTTTTCCTTTAGCCGACTCAGATTGTTCATTCGTTCAGTCGTGTCTGACTTTCTGTGACCCCATGGACTGCAGCATGCCAGGCTTCCCTGTCCTTCACCATCTCCTGAAGTTTGCTCAAACCCGTGTCTGTTGAGTTGATGACACCATCCAACCATCTCATCCTCTGTCGGCCCCTTCTTCTCCTGCCCTCAATCTTTCCCAGCATCAGGGTCTTTTCCAGCTCACATTATACATAGTTAATATGCATAATCACATTATACATATAGGGTAAGAGAGAGTTACAACGTGTAATTGATGTACTGCTGGCAGGTTATGGGAACACACAGGCTGATTCATAGGAGGTCAAGGTGGCCGGGGCTGGGAAGTGGCTGGAAGGGAGCAGTAGTCAGTGGGGGGCAAGGGAGGGGCGCACATCAGGGAGGTCCTGTCCTTCCCTGGGGATTTCATAAACCCTCCCCAGCCTCTCACCAAGGAGACTTCGGCAGCATGGGGAAATGATGCCGTTTGCCTTCCTGAGAGCAAGGCCAGGAAGTCAGACTGCCCAAGGGACCAGCCTTCCCACCTGGGTTAGAAATTGACCTCTTGGTTTTCTCTTCACCATTCAGGGCAAGGCCCTGAGCCCTTGGCGGCCTGCACAACCCCAGCTTTGGCTGCAGGCGACTCTCAATCTGCCAAATGCATTGCAGCCCGTTTTCGCACAATTGCAACCAGACTGTCAGTCTCAAAAAAAAAAAAAAAAAGGCAATGTGGAAACAGCAATGGCGATTCACTGGGCGCTGTGTCTAAGCCAGGCCCGCAGGGACATCTCTCACACCTCACTCTCCGATGTGCAGCCATCCTCCTCCGGTCCGCTGATGAGAAGCGCGAGGCCCGGGAGGGGACAGCCTGCTTGATGCCACAGTCACAGTGGCCCCGGTGAGGACAGTCTGTCCTTCAAAGGAGGTGGGGAAAGTCAGTTTCATGACTCTTGCCCTCATCAACCTTCTTAGCAGAAGTCACAGATTCACTTTGAAGCCAGGATAAAGGGGGGAAAGAGAGACACTGTCATTCTAAATGAAATTTGGTACTTTACCATGTAGGACTGGGCACTGTAATTTCTCAAATAAGACTGTTATTATTTTGAGAAGTGATAAGAAGACTGTATAATTCCAATGGTCGGAAAAGTTCTGAGGACCAACCTGAGATTTCATGCAGGAAAGAAATAGCTGGCAAAGCAGATTAAGAGGCACGTGCAGGATGAGACGGAGAAGGCAATGGCACCCCACTCCGGTACTCTTGCCTGGAGAATCCCATGGACTGAGGAGCCTGGTGGGCTGCAGTCCATGGAGTCGCTATGAGTCGCACACAATTGAGTGATTTCACTTTCACTTTTCCCTTTCATGCACTGGAGAAGGAAATGGCAACCCACTCCAGTGTTCTTGCCTGGAGACTCCCAGGGACGGGGGAGCCTGGTGGGCTGCTGTCTATGGGGTCGCACAGAGTAGGACACGACTGAAGCGACTTAGCAGCAGTACCTCACTGAATGCACTGGTACTTTTGGGGGCCTCAGATCGGACCAGGGCTGAGATCTTGGGAATGTGCATCAAGATGCGGAAGAGCAGGACACCCATGAAGCAAGCAGGAGGCAACCATGCTCTTCTCATCCCGCTGCTGCTGCTGCTGCTGCTGCTAAGTCGCTTCAGTCATGTCCGACTCTGTGAGACCCCATAGACAGCAGCCCACCAGGCCCCCCTGTCCCTGGGAGTCTCCAGGCAAGAACACTGGAGTGGGTTGCCATTTCCTTCTCCAGTGCATGAAAGGGAAAAGTGAAAGTGAAGTCGCTCAGTCATGTCCGACTCTTAGCGACCCCATGGACTGTAGCCTATCAGGCTCCTCTGTCCATGGGATTTTCCAGGCAAGAGTACTGGAGTGGGGTGCCATTGCCTTCTCTGCAGTGAGGTACACAGAGATATTATCTTCCTCTCTGCCTTCCTGAGAAGGAAACTGAGACACATCAAGTTCGAGTAAGTCACATCTACACATGAGGCAAGGTCAAAACGTGAATCATGCATTAACCATTATGGGCTTCCTTGGTGACTCAGATGGTAAGGAGTTCGCCTGCAATGCAGGAGACCTGGGTTGGATCCCTGGGTCAGCAAGATCCCCTGGAGAAGGGAAGGGCGACTCCAGTATTCTTGCCTGGAGAATCCCATGGACAGAGGAGCCTGGCAGGCTACAGTCCCTGCAGTCACAAAGAGTCGGACATGACTGAGTGACTAACACACACTATTAATCATTATGTATACTACATCTTTCATTAAGTGCAGCAAATGCAGCCAGATACATTGAAGTCTCTATAATTTCTATACGTCAATAACTTGATCATTGTCACCACCATAAACACCATTATCATCACCATCATCACCACCATCATCATCACGATCTCATCATCACCATCATCATGGTGATGGTAATCATAATCCCAAGTTCCCACCGAACTCTTTCTATATACTTTGCACTAACATACTGTGCACTATTTTATATCACAGGAATTGATGACTTTTGAAGTCATAGTGCCAAAACTAGCTATTAGCAATTACTGAGTGCATAACATGTATCATACGAAAGCCTTTACTTATCTCATTTAATCCTCTCAACAAGCCCTCGAGAGTTGCTTCTTTCAAAGATTAGGGAACTGCAGTTAGGAGAGAGTGAATTACCCATAACTAGTAAGAAACAGAAACACATTCGGATCTTTCAGATCGGCTGCTGGCCCTTGACCATCGCAGCATTGGCCTCCGGGACAGGGCTTCCTGCCTCCAGTACAGAGCTAGACTAATGGACTTAGCCTAGGCAAGAGGAAATTCCCCTGGGATGCCATGGCAATTGCTGACACTTTCTTGCATTCCAACCTTTGTCCTTGATATTCCATTTATTGGGGGAATGCTTCAATATTTGTAATTTATAGTGCAAATATCCTTTACCTTGCTCCCTGCAAAACACTTAAATGAGGACTGCCAGCTGGCACACACAACAGGAGGGCAGCCACCTTTCTAATATCTGGATAGTGTTGAGGAGGGCTGCAAATCTGGAAAACAATATAACCATTACTAGGCAGCCTGTGTGCCCCTCCTGATGCATTGTGGGTCAGGGAGAGCAGTGTTTTGTAACCATGGAAACAAAATGAGTTTGAGAAGGCTGAAAGCAAACCTCCAGAATTCAGATTACCCTTTAAAGATGGCAGAGAGGGAAAAAGCTCTACCACCACTTAACATATAGGAATTAGTTCTAGAGTATCTAGACTTTAATGAAATCAATTATTCTGGCTGTCTTGAGAGACAGGGAGAGACGTGATCCACAGAAGTGTCTGATAAGTCAGCCCACAGCCCCGAAGGGAGGCAAGAGCAGCCCGGAAGCCTTCTCCCATCCTCTGACTTCGCATCAAGGGTCTTGGGCTCACTCTATCTTTTCAGAAAGGTGCGCCATTCAGGAACTCTATGGGAAAGACTCTGCCCTCTCCAGCAGCTCAGTCACCCACAGTCCTCACCATGAGAAAAACTGTCCCCACCAACCTGCCCATCTCTCTCAGTAGACGCCTCAGCAAGATGCATCAGGCCAAGGGATGTCCCTGGAAAGGCAGTCCTTCCTTCTCAGGCTGGCCCCTTCCCAAGTGTTCTCAGGATTAGGATTGAGGGTCATGGTCAGATCTGATGGGTCCCAAGAGTCCTGTCTGGTCTCTGTGCCTTAGAGAAGCAGGGGCCACATCTGCTGTGCTGTCCTGTGCTCAGTCACTCAATCGTGTCCGATTCATGCGACCCCATGGACTGTAGCCCACTAGGCTCCTCATCCATGGGATTCTCCAGGCAAGAATTCTGGGGTGGGTTGCCATTTCCTCCTCCAGGGAATCTTCACAGCCCAGGGATCGATCCCGCGTCTCTATGTCTCCTGCATTGCAGATGGATTCTTTACCACTAGCTACCGGGGTCCATTTGCAGAGACAGCTGTTTAGAGTCTACAGACTCCCCAAGGCCGAGGGAGCCCAGCCCTGACCCTGTGCTCTTGAGAGAGATGGACGGTGTTGTCACTTGACTACCCCACATGCTGCTCCAGTCTTACTGCTTGTCCACCAAGATAAGAACTTCCGGCTGACAGGTAGTTTTCTTTTTTTTAATATATATGTTTTATCCAAGAGCGTTGGTCCTATAGGAGCTTGTACACCATTATGGGAACAGAACTGGAAAACACTTATTTACCTTATGATATTTGATTTATTTATTTAAATTTGATTTTGTTAAAGGTTCAGTGCCATGTTTTAATTTTTGGCTGCTCTGGGTCTCTGCGGCAGTGTGTGCAGGCTCTTGGTTGCCCCATGGCGTGTGGGATTTTCCCAGGCCAGGAATCAAACCTGCACTGAAGGCAGATTCTTAACCACTGGACCACCAGGAAGTCTCAGTCGTTCTGTTTCTTGAGAGCAAAATCTTACTAGGTGACTTGGGTTGACTGACTTGGGGTGTGGGGTGCCCAGAACCTCCACATCTCTGTTGCTGCCATGAACACTTCAGGCATAAGTGGGCAGGAAGCAGAGGGGCTGGGAAGGGGAGCACACCCCGCTTTTTCCTAGCCCAGGAGCTGAGCCCTCATGGACGGGGGCAGCCAGGCCCGACCTGGCCTCCTCCCAAGGACGCGGCATGGACATCGATTCTGTGAAAGTATAGCTGAGGAAATAGCCCGTAATGCCGCAATTATGG
This sequence comes from Okapia johnstoni, assembly GCA_024291935.2. Classification (NCBI taxonomy): domain Eukaryota; kingdom Metazoa; phylum Chordata; class Mammalia; order Artiodactyla; family Giraffidae; genus Okapia; species Okapia johnstoni. Next base: position 76,294,280 of record CM044309.1, read on the forward strand.
TTCATCTGTTGCTATGGTATTTCTGTGGCCGGTTTGGATCCATGGATGTCTTGATTATTCTCAATACCCATTTATAGAACTCTCTGCTCATCACCATGGGCTCTGACACCATCTTCACAGGGTGCTCTGGTAACAGACCCCCATTAGCATCAGCACCATCTCTCAACGCACTGGAAGCGGATGTTGTTTCAATAACTAAAATCAGGGAAAGTGAAAGAAAAGACATATGACAAAGGACATTATCATTCTAATAATGGAAGCTCAGCTTTAGGTTAAATTACAGTTGACATAAATTGATGTTTTGATGTCAAAAGACACCATTTGATAGCATTGAGGTTTTGACATCTAGTTGGGGGCACAGTTGAGAGGAAACATTGTTTGAAGAACAGGTGACTGATTTTAAAGGGAGGTACAATGAGGCTAAAAGAGGACATTGCCAACAACTTCGGCTTTTAGGCTCTGGTCTCCAAAGAAACTGTGCAGAAAACTAGCTGATTCACAGTGCAGTCTTTTACGTACCGGAGCTTATGTTCAGAGAGTGTTTACAAGTTAGGAATAATTATATATGTATAAATAATATTAAAATACCATAATAGTGTGAGCAATAAAAAAGAGAAAAAAATGAAACTTCCTCTTGGTAAACAAATTACCGTGTATTCATGCAACAGAATTCTGTGTGCCTGTGTGTACTAAGTTGCTTCAGTCGTGTCTGACTCTTTGCAACTCTGTGGACTGTAGCCCACCAGGCTCCTCTGCCCATGGCATTCTCCAGGCAAGAACACTGGAGTGGGTTGCCATGCCCTCCTCCAAGACATGTTCCCAACCCAGGGATCGAACCTGTGTCTCTTGTGTCTTCTGCATTGACAGGCAGATTCTTTACCACTAGTGCTACCTGGGAAGCCCATGGAATTCTATATCACAGTAGAAATGAGTAAGAGTTATGTGCATCAAAACCCACAGATAGCATCCCAAACAAACAGGCAGGAAAGACCAAAGTGCTTACAGTATTTCACTACTTATGGAGACTTTCAAAACTATGCAAGACTAAGCAATATAAGGTTTGAGGGTGCACTGCTATGTGTAAGAATTACAAAGAAAACTAAGTGAATAAGAATCACAAAATTAAGTGAATAAGAAACATAAAACACAAACACACACACATATATGAACAAATCAACTATGACCTTCAGCAATATTGCTCCAATTCTAACACTTAAGCTAAGTGGTTAGACTGGGATGCTCGTAACATTATTCTTTGTATCTCGTATACTTTCGATATCTCCTTTGGGTTTATGAACCACAGTGCTGGCCATCGACTTGCTTTCTTTCTCTACCTGCAAACCTTGATTTTCCCCTTGTCCAGTCTGGGCTGTCCCAGCACTTGCCTCCCATCTGCACAGAAGACGACTCGCTTGGCTCAGAGGATATGCTCTGCACATGGGAATTATAAATGATTCCCAACCCCCATGATTACCATTTAGTAATAATGAGAGTAAGTGGCTGAATTCACAAATATATGAGTTTCTGTCTTAAAAAAAAATGCAACTGTGAACCAGAATGATAATGATTTATAAATTTTTCAACAGAAGATATTGGCAAAGTCATACAAAATAGAGGATCTTTACTGACTTTCTTCCTTTATATGATTTTTCTGGAATACAACAAGATCATATTAGAGAGTTACTGTACAATTTCCCTTCCTGTCTGATGTGGAACTGAGGCAGTTCAGTTCAGTTCAGTTCAGTCGTTCAGTCGTGTCCAACTCTTTGCGACCCCACGGACTGCAGCACGCGAAGCCTCCCTGTTCTTCACCACCTCTTTGCTCAAACTCATGTCCATCGAGTTGGTGATGCCATCCAACCGTCTCATCTTCTATTATCCCCTTCTCCTCCTGCCTTCAGTCTTTCCCAGAATCAGGGTCTTTTCCAATGAGTCAGTTCTTTGCATCAGGTGGCCAAAGTATTGGAGTTTCAGCTTCAGCATCCGTCCTTCCAATGAATATTCAGGACTGATTTCCTTTAGAATGGACTGGTTTGATCTCCTTTAAGTCCAAGGGACTCTAAAGAGTCTTCTCAACACCACAGTTCAAAAGCATCAATTCTTCAGCGCTCAGCTTTCTTTATGGTCCAGCTCTCACATCCACACACGACTACTGGAAAAACCATAGCATTGACTAGATGGAGCTTTTTCGGCAAAGTAATGTCTCTGCTTTTTAATATGCTGTCTAGGTTGGTCATAGCTTTTCTTCCAAGGACCAAGTGTCTTTTAATGTCATGGCTGCAGTCACCATCTGCAGTGATTTTGCAGCCCAAGAAAATAAAGTCTGTCACTGTTTCCATTGTTTCCCCATCTATTTGTCATGAAGTAATGGGACTGGATGCCATGATCTTAGTTTTTTGAATGTTGAGTTTTAAGCCAGCTTTTTCACTCTCCTCTTTCACTTTCATCAAGAGACTCTTAGTTCCTCTTCACTTTCTGTTGTAAAGGTGTTGCCATCTGTGTATCTGAGATTATTGATATTTCTCCCAGGCAATCTTGATTCCAGCTTGTGCTTCTTCCAGCCCAGCGTTTCTCATGATGTACTCTGCATATAAGTTAAATAAGCAAGGTGACAATATACAGCCTTGACGTACTCCTTTCCCAATTTGGAACCAGTCCATTGTTCCATGTCCGGTTCTAACTGTTGCTTCTTGACCTGCATACAGATTTCTCAGGAGGCAGGTAAGGTGGTCTGGTATTCCAATCTCTTTAAGAGGCAGAGATACATAAAGAAACTTATTTAAGGTCATAAAACATTGAGTGTCCCCAGGGACTCAGTCTCCAAATAAGGGGCCAGCCCACACCATCCCCCGCCTCTGCTCTCCCTTCTGATACATCACTATGAGACGGAGAACCAGGTGGAGTCTGGCAATGGTTCTAACACACAGAGCACTGACTTGGGAGGCGATCGATCTGGGTTTAAGCATTAAATTTATAATCTACAGTCTCAGCCACCTGCTATGCAAGAACCATCTCTGTTTGTGGGATGGTATATTTTAATACCCTGGTGAGCAGGCAGAATTCCCAACTAGATTCATCAACAGATACAAAGGTTTATGTGCAGAATCTGATGTGATCTAATTGTAGCCCAATAAGCAATGGCAGGTGCTTGCTTGGCTTTTTCTCCAAAGGTGCCCCTTTCAATACCACGATCTTTTAGTTCTTCCAGTATTTGGGGGGCAGGCACCCATTTGGTGCTAATCCTCCTATGAACACCTTGTGGCTTTTGCCTGTGAGAGGCTTTCAGAGGTGGCTGGGGCAGCAGTAGACAGTAAAGAAGAAACCAAGATGGTAGGGGTTATGGTGACCCCGAATCTTTAAAAAGAAGATGGCTCTTGGCAGCCAATTAAGCTGACTTGCTCTTTTCCCCACGGGGACCCAGTGTGCAGTGGCTGTAAACAACAGCCTTCTTGGTAGTGTATGCAGCTTGTTACCTGTACAGGTTGCCCCAAGGGACCTTAGAGACAACTCTTTCCAGTGGACCTTCATGATTGGTATGCTGGCTCCAGTCTAGGCGCCAGACAGGTGTGTGGCGCCTTTGGAAAGCCCGGGGGCACAGTGGCCAGGGTCCACATTGGCCAAGTCATAATGTCTGTCCACACCAAGCTACAGAACAAGCAGCATGTGATTGAGCCCCTCTACGGGGCCAAGTTCAAGTTCCTGGGCCACCAGAAGATCCACATCTCCAGGTGGGGATCTACTAAGCTTCATGCAGGTGAATGGGAAAACATGGTGGATGGCAGAGAAGCCATCCGGATGGCTGTGGAATCAAATAGGTCCCTAATTGTGCCCCTCTGGACAAATGGGGCCTGCACTCATGAAAGCCTGGTTGCTGTTCCCTCCTTGCTCAAGCCCAGCAATAAATCCTACTTTCCTGTCCAAAAAAAAAAAAAGAAGGCTGGGAAATATCTCAAGCCTCGTCTTTGCCAATAACACACTTGTTCTGGCTATATCCTAGGAAGCAGAGTAGCCAGCTCACTTCCAGGAAGCAAGCCTACGTTTGCTGGCTGGCCTTCTCTCATGATCAGACCCCCTTCTCCTGGGGCTTTCCTCCTGGGGCCCCTCAGCCTCCAGTGCAAACCCATCTGCTAGTCAGTATTCTGATCACAACTGGGACGATTCTTTCCAGGTATCTAAAGTACAAGAAGTTGACTACTAGGGTATTAAATACAGGGAGGGCCACAGGCCTGCCTGAGGACTCAGAAGCTGCCAGGAATCCAGAATTCTGGAAGGTCAAGGCACAGGAAGCAGCAGGCTCTCTCTTTGCATGAAAAGTCTGGCCAGCAATTCAGTGGACAACAATACAGCGACTGTGAACAGATTCTAAGCGCCACTTCCCGTCAATGAGTCAATGGGATCCCGCGTGGGAGCGTCCAGCAGGTCCTGCCGGGGGTCAGGCCTGAGCTCTTGCCATCTGGGAGAAGGAGAACAAGATCACTTTTCCTTTCGACTTTGGTATCGTGAACTAGGACTCTGCATCAGGTGATGGTTTTTCACTAAGACCCCATAGACTATGGCCCTCCAGGCTCCTCTGTCCATGGGATTCTCCAGGCAATACTGGAGTAGGTTGCCATGCCCTCCTCCAGGGGATGTTCCTGACCCAGGAACGAAACCCGAGTCTCCCATGTCTCCTGCATTGGCAAGATTCTTTACCCACTGAGCCACCGGGGAAGCCCACACCCAAATTGAGATAGTTGTTTCCTTGCCTGAAAGCTCCCTAAAAGCAAAGATCATGCTTTGTTTAACACTTTAACCTATGGTTCTTTATAAGGTGTGGTTTTCCATAAGAGACTGTGTCTTTTATTTCTGGGAAAGTCCCACATAAAATAAATGTGTCGAAGGAAAAATCGAATAACAATACTATAGCCTATGAGGCAGGTACAATTATCCTCATTCCCACGGTACAAACGGGAAAAGTGAGTCTTCAAGAGTAAGTCATTTACTAAAGTTCACATAAAAGTAAGTGAATAATAGGGCATAAACTCGGGTTTCTAGGAAGTCCTAGGCACTGCTGTGTCAGATGGTGGTGGACCTGGTCACTGGCCTTTAGGGTCTGGGCCAGTTTCCTGGAGCTGGTTCACAGTGTGGGGGATACAACACTGGTGGATTCAAAGCACCAAGATGTATGGTCTCACAGGCCTGGAGGCCAGGAGTCCAGGATGCAGGTGTCGGCAGAGCCGGTTCCGCCAGAGCCCTTTCCACTTTGCCCAAGGGAGAACCTGTGCCAGGCAGATCCTTGGAGCTCTTTGGCTTGTGGACCCATGGCCCCAGGTGGGTCCCCATCATCACCACACGGGCCCCTCCTTGGTCTCCGAGTCCCCTCCTCTCTTCTCATAGGATGTTGTTGTTCATTGTTGTTCAGTCTCTGAGACGTGTCCGACCCTTTGCGACCCTATGGACTGCAGCACACCAGGGTCCTCTGTGCTCCACTATCTCCCAGAGCTTGCTCAAACTCATGTCCATCAAGTGAGTGATGCCATCCAACCATCTCATCCTCTGCTGCCCCCTTCTCCTCCTGCCTTCACTCTTTCCCAGCATCAGGGTCTCTTCCAGTGAGTCGGCTCTTCGCCAAAGTATCAGAGCTTCTTATGAGGATACTGGTCACTGTAAACAGGGCCCACGCTAAACCAGGATGACCTGATCTTACCTAGTGACATCTTCAAAGACCTTATTTCCAAGTTAGATTACATTTTGAAGTTCTGGATGGACAGGAATTTGTGGGGACACTATTCAACCCAGTTCAGAGTCTCTCAGAGCTGTACTAAGGGTCTTGGCCCCTCCCTGGCTTCGTGACCTCACAATCCTCACTCTCCTGGCAGTTGTGATGTCTAACTCAGGGGACAGTACATCCTGGTTTGCCCCAGACAGTCCCCGCTACCCTGACATCCCTTTAACATTGTCCCGTTTACTCTCAAAAGTGTCTCCGTTTGAACAATAAATGACACAGTCACTCCACATGTGTGAAAGTCTAACTCACAGGAGGCTCTAAACAAGTGGCACTGTCTAGTATCAGAAGAGGTGGCATTCAGGGACGGGATCACAGGTTTGGTAAAGGCTTTCTGTCACCGGGAGGTGAAGGCTGAGCCCACAGTTAACAGCTTCGGCTACAAACCAGAAAGAACCATTTGTGTGTGGAGTGTGGAAAGGAGGATAAACCACGTGCTGGTTGGAGTTTGCAGAACTCTCCCATGAGTAGATGTGCCTCCAGCCCTGTGGACGTAGTCTCGTGGGTGTATTTAAGTCGACAATTAGAAGTGGGGGCGGGGGCTGCTGAAGCTCATTCCCGACTTCTCTGGCTTGGCACAGTCAGGCAAACAGCCCAGCTTCCAATGTCTGCTGAATTCCTGAATGAATTGTGAAGACATTTCCCAAACCGAAGTTCATGACACTCAAGTGGGGGTAATTCCAGCTTTTCAAGACAGACAGAGTCTAAATCACTTCCATTTCTTATTTGTAAAGTGACCTAATTCGATTCTTCCACTAGTTCTTGCGGAGAGTGTCTTGAACTTTTTCTGCATCAGAATCAGCCCCATGTTTGCCAGAAGTACAGTTCCAAGACCCCTACCCAGACCTACTGAAGACAAGCATTCAGGGTGGAGCACAGAGGACCCTGATTTTTAAATACCATCCCTGGTGTTTCTCTGCTCATTCACTTAGGAGGGGAAGCTGCAAGCTCGAGGCACTTGTGATCCAGCTTGGACAGGAAGAAAGGAGGACCAACCAGCTAGGGCCCTGCACACTGCCTTTACCTATTCATCACCAAATGTGGATTCAGGAACAATCTTGAGACTCTTGAATACTTTTTCTCTTATCTCCTAAAATATTGAACTCAATGACGCCTTCCCATCTTCAAATCAACTAAAAGGAAGGTGTAATTTTTCTCTGTGGCTTTGTTGTTGTTATTATTGTTTAGTTGCTAAGTCCTGTCTGACTCTTGCAACCCGACGGATTGTAACCCACCAGACTCTTCTGTCCATGGGATTCTCCAGGCAAGAATACTGCAGTAGGTTGCCACTTCCTTCTCCAGGGCATCCTCCTGACCCAGGGAATGAACCCAAGTTTCCTGGGTCTCCTGCATTACAGGCGGATTTTTTTTTTTTACCACTGAGCCATGGGGGAAGCTCCTTCTATGTGTATATTAGAATACAAAATGAGGACATCAAATTCCACCACAAACGTGAAGAAAATTTTTATCAAAGATAATGTGTGACAATAAAGTGTAAAGTGTTTTCAGACTCTGAAAGCACTGATTCACAAAGGTTCAGCTCATTGGTCTTGTTCCAAGGCCTTCCATAATAATAACAGTGAAAAACACAGAGAGTAAAATGTATGTAAAAATGCAACAACACACAGGCTAAGGTTTTCCCCACAGACACGCACTAAGTGGATTACTCGGGAAACTTAGCCCCCCATCCCCCACGCCCCGCCTCCCGTTGAATCTATTTCATAGAAAAACATAAAATGTTTACGAAGTCCTCCTACATCTCCCAGGGACTTAAATTTCAAATCACACTATGCTGTTCTTAAGCCCTGAGGTCAAGCAGGAAGAGATTTCTTTTACTTTGGAAAGGAATCAAGGGATTCGGGCATATTTTAGCTCATCTTTCATTTCCAAGTACTCCTCAGACATTAATAAGTGTAATCCCCTAATTTGGCAAAGAAACCCAGCCCCCTCGATATCAGGCCTTTGCCTGGGCGTAAACACAGAGGGCAAGACTGCCCCAAAGCCCGGAGGGGCCACAACTCCCCAGACCTTTGACCACCCTCGTTCCCCGAGTTACAGCTTTTCAGTTAGGAAATTAAAGAAAAGAAAAAAAATTTTAAATGCATCATGAGTGTGTCCATGCATCATTAAGGATGGACCTTTTTCTTGTCACTTTCCAAACTTTAAATGTGAATTTTTCTTCTCGAGATTACTGCTGGATTTCATCCTTCTGGGAAAAAAAGGGCAGCACTTTAAGAACCCGAAAATGAGGCTTCCACCTAATACTAATTTTCTTCTTAGTTATAAAGGCTATTGTTCGTTTGAACAAAGAGAAATAGGAGCTATTAGCAGCTGTTTACATTATAGGAATGAGGGCATGGGGGGAGGGGAGGGAACCTTGCTCACTAATGAGCCGGGGACAGGGGTTACTTGGAGACTGTAGGCCCGCAAAAGGAAAGAGGCCGTCTATATCGTCTAGTCCTTCCATCCAACCAGGACGCTGTATGGGTCATTATTGTTAAATGCCACCAACATATTTTAGATAGATTGGGTTTAGTGTTAGATTTAGATTAAACAAGCAGAGTCTGATTTTCAAAACCAAAACCAAAACCAATGTAGCACCCTGGAACTCTGGGAGCAGGTCTGTATAGAGACACGCTGGAGCCAGGCTGGGCAGCCACGTGGGGGTCGCCACCCGCCCAAGGGACCATGGCTTCTCAGGAGGGGCCGCAAAACAGGCCCTCGATAAATATTTATAGAACAAATGAGTGAATGAATTTCACTTGAATTAAACATGACTCGTCCACGCCTGGCATAATTCCCTTTCATTCCAGTGAAGGGAAGCCCGGCTGAGAGCAGGAAAGTTCCCTGAGCTGCCCAGCTGCCTGGGGGCTTTTCCGGTCTGGGCCAGGGCAGGAGGAAGCCCCAACTAACTCACAGTCACTCCTCAGAATACTTTTACTAAGGGGGAAAAAAATCACAAATGATGATATCCAGTGGCAAGATTCTACCACCCACCCATTCCATGTTCCACCTGGTCATGCCCTGGTTTCAGACTTAGGGCACAAGGGACCCAAGGCAGAATTTTTTTTTTCTTTTAATCTTTGGGGAGGAAACAGAAGAGGAGACAGCACAGTACTAAATGCAGATTAAATATGAGGCAGGTCCAGGCTTTTAATACCACTGCGTTTAACTCACCAGATAATCAGAGCATTAAATGCAGGCGTAATTTGCCAGCAAGCTCCCTCCATTGTTCCCTGAAGCATGCGGGGTGGGGGGGAGTGTGGACTAATTCAATTCACGTGGGAATCGGTGTTTACATCCACGAGTCCCAGTGGAAAGGCACACCGTTTTCAAACTGGAACAAATAAATCATAATGCCCTTTGCCACTAAAGCCGGGGACCTTGCGATGCCTCTCTCTCGGGTGGACGAGCTACGTTTGGAAGGATGTTCTTTTCCGTGTGGAAATCTCTACTTGCTGGCTACTGCAGCAAGTCCCGGAAGGGCTGAAGCGTCTCCTGTTCGAGTTTTAGAAGAAGTCTCCAGGAGACGCGGGTTCTGCTCTCTGCCTCTCCCTCACTTCACCTTTTTTTTTTTTTTCCTTTTTCCTGTAAGAGACTTTAATTCGTTGCTTCTAGAAAGCTAGGTGCATGGCAGTCCAGCTCTCCGGCGGAATCCTGTTTCATGGTGGAGCACCCACTGCGTACGGGCTGCGGGCAGGGGCTGCAGAGAGGAGGGCTGCGGAGGGGAGGGGCCGCCGCCTGGGGACCCGCGGTCGAGTCCCCGGCCCATCTTTTCGGGGCCGCCCTGAGCTGGGAGGGAGTCGGCTTTTCCACGACACGCACTGACTAATCCTTCAGAGATTTAAAAATCCCTTCTGTGAGCCCAGCCTTTCCCGTGGCCGCCCAGAACAAGCGAGTTCCCAGGATTTGGGGTTCCAGAAGCTCCGGGCAAACAGAGTTTGCACAAAATGGGGGCGTGGGGGGGGGGAGGGGATAGGGAGGGCTCTCGGAGTGCCTGTTGCGCACGGTTTACAAAGTCTTGGGTTGCTCTTAGCCCTTGTGCTTGCTTTTGAAAGTGAGGCTGTGGCATTTTGCATTTAATCCAGGCTAAAGCTCTTTGGTATAGTGACTTAAAAGGTCTTCAAGTGACCAAGACTGCGCAGCTTGGATACCTTCTTTGCAAAGGTTACATGAGTCCGTTTTCTAGAAAGCCTTTGTGGCCTTTGCAGGCCTCCGCCCTGCAGAAAAGGCGCGGGGGTTTAAGCAGGGTTCTCCCAGCCCACCCACTCCGCCTCGTCTGTGCGCCCTGCGGTAGGTCCGCGAGGCCTGCGGGCGCTGCGGGGCTGCGGGCACTCGCTTGTAGCAGCCGGATGGAGGCGGAACCACCTCCGTCCGCGTGGCCGCGGCCTCCCAAGAAACCGGAGCAGGATCCGGAGCAGGTCCAGGAGGCGCGGCCCAGACCTGCCAGCAGGGGACGCCGCGGGCCCTGCCGAGACAAAGGCGCGCGGCCGGGAGCCGGGAAGTGAGGGCGGCGCCCAGGGCCGGGGGGTCTCCGCCCCACTCCCTCCTCAGCCGCAGCCCAAGCCCGCCCGCGGCCCGGGGGCTGACCCAGGGCAGCCCGGTCCCCCGGGAGGGGACGGCCAGGGGGTGACCTGGTGTCTTTCCCAAGATGGTTCCCACGGACCGCGCGGTCGCGGGCGTCTGTCCTCGGGTCACCGACGGGCTTCCCCGCGGCGCAGCGCGGCCGCCCGGGGGGCCGCGAGGCGGGGACCCCAGGCCCGCGTGGGCAGGGCCGCCGAGGCCTGCGGTGTCCCGGGGGGCAGGTCCTCCCGCCCGCGCCGCCCGCCCCTCGGCCACTCCCCGCGGTGACCTCATTCCGGGGTCGCGCCGAGCAGCCTGCCTTCCGAGCCCCGGACCTTGCAGGCTTTTGCGTTTGCACACGCGGAGCGGGCGGCCTCGTCCTTAGAGGAGACGCCGCCTTTATTTCTGGTACCAGCCGCCCCCCGCCCCCGAGCAGAGTCACTTTGGCACGGCATCACGTGGCCCTCGGGGCCGGCTTCCCGCTCCGCACCAGGTGAGCGCGGAGCCGCGCGCACACCGTCTGCACGACCATCCCAGCTGGAGCCTGCGAGGCTCGGGCCGCTGCAAGTCGGGTCAAGGCGGCCTGACTGGACCTGCCGAGGGAGCCCGGGGCCTCGGGAGAGGCTGCGCGGGGCCCTGCGGAACACAAAGGGCCTGTGAGTCAGGCTCCTCCCAGCCGGCGCGCAGGCTCCTCCCCAGCGAGTGGGAGACACACGGAAGCATCTTCACCCGCGCGGGCCACACCTGGGGGCTCGGGAGTCCCGCGCACTTTGTCATGCTGCCCCAAACTCTTGGGAATCCAATCCAAAACTTTAGTTTCCCTGGCTACATAAGCCAGGTCTTTCCCAACACTGAAGGGGTTAGCTGGGGGAGGGCGGGGGGGGGGAAATAAAAGCCAAGTTTTGAGATTAAATTTCCTGTGGATCTTCAATACATTAGAACAGAAATTCAGGGGGGAAAAAGCATTGGGAACGAACTTTTCTCCTGTGCCCCAGTGAACCCACGGCCCCCTCGCCCTCCCCGCCAGAGTCGGGAAGATCTGAATACTGTGATTATAACAGACTGCATTGGACACATTTTCTTTTTTAAGATAAAAGTTTTATTTCAGAGAGAAGCACAAAGACGCCACTGTCGTGAACAAGCCGGGGCCTCCCGGGGGCTGGAGGACCTTCCAGATGGGAACAAAAGGCGTTGGCTCTTGATTGAGGAAAGTCATTGGTGGGCCTAGCCCCTGGCCCCGTCCTCCCCACCCCCACCCCCACCCCCACCCCCACCCCGTCCTCCCCACCTCCGGACCCTGCTCTCCCGCTGCCGAGCTCCTTGGGCGCCAGACCTGGTCTTTCCCTCTCAGCCTCCTTACCTTTGCTAAGTCACCCCCAGACCTCAGCCTGCTCTTGCCCCACTCGTCATCCCCACCAGGGCTCTTGTCCTCTTTAATCAATAGAAATTGATTAGAGGCCAGACAAGAAATCCAGGCAAGGCTTTATTGGGGCCACCGCTGCAGCCAGAGGGAGGGAGAATAGGTAACAGTCCCCTTGCTCACTCCCGATGGGGGTGAGCTGGTTCCTTATATGGGGTGAGGGCAGGGGTGTGTCCAGGGGGCTGGCTGGAGGGGTGGCTTAAATGGTCTGCCCACCCTTTGCTGGTGTGGAGTGCAGGGGGCACAGGCAGGACCCTGCTTTTGCTCCCGGGTCTTCAGAAGTGGCAGTTGGGTTTTTTCTATCTTGACTTGTATCTTATTGTCCATAACTTGCCCCAGCTGTACACACACATACAGTTATTTTTAGTCCCTTTGTATCTTGTTGCTTGAGGACACCTCTGTCCAGGTGCAAGCATTGCAGCACTGCCGCAAAGCCCTGCAGGACTGGGTTTACCTCCTGGATTCCGGCGAGATTCTCGTCGTCACCTGTAAAGCCCCAGCCTCGACCTTCCTCTATTCTTACTTTGACTGTTGCCAACTTGAAGGGACCCCGCTGGAGCATTCGTTCCATCCCCACGTATGGACTGAGCTCCACGTACAGCTCAGCACCAGACTCACTGCCGTCTTGGAGGCATCACCATTTCTCTAGTTCATCCTCAGCTCAAGTTCCAGAGCCATGTGACTGGGGGTGGGGGGCTCCTGAACCCCCACATTTTCAGGTTTCTGGAATCTCCAGGCCTGGGCGAAGGAGACAGAGTTTTCTGCCTGTTGGTTCCAGGAAATGATTAAAGCCTGGCTTGGACTTCCTGCTCTTTTTCACCCCTCTCTCCAACAGTTATCTGCCAGAGATCACGGTTTTCATTTCATCCCAGGCCCTCATTCCTCTTCTTACAAAGCAAGCACCATCTCCAAGCCTTGAACAAAGAAGAACCTTCCTTTTTCTTCCCAACATCCTGAAGGGAACAGTCTTCAACCTGCTTCAGCCCGTCTGACTTACACCCATCGAATCTGGCTTCTAACTGAGTCCTTCTGTCCTTGTACAAAAATTGGTATCTTGGGGAATTCCCGGGCGGTCCCATGGTTAGAACTCTGCACTTTCACTGCTGAAGGCCGGACTTCAATCCCTGGTCGGTGAACTAAGATCCCTCTAGCCACAGGGCACAGCCAAAACAAACAAACAAAAAATTGCTTGTCTCAAAGATCGCAGTGACTGAATGAATAGCCTATGTTTAGTTTTAATTTGGATTTAGTATTCAGTGGCCAAGTCACTGTGTCTGTCCTTAACCAGGATGGATACTCGTCATCTCCAGGACACTCATCCAAATGCAGCCTCCTTGTGGAAGGAGGAAATACCAAGAGTTTCCAAGGGGACAGGAGCAGAGGTGAGGTTTAAATCCAGCTCTCAAACCAGAAGTGTAGACTCTGAGACACCAGAGCTCACAATCCCAGGTGCATTAGTTATCTACTGCTGTGTAACAACATGTCCCCAAACTCAAAGGCTTTGAGTAACAATAAACATTCATTGGGCTTCCCCAGTGGCTCAAATGGTAAAGAATCTGCCTGCAATGTGGGAGACCTGGTTTCAGTCCCTGGTTAGGGAGGATCCCCTGGAGAAGGGAATGGCTACCCACTCCAGTATTCTTGCCTGGAGAACCCCATGGACAGAGGAGCCTGGCAGGCTACAGTCCCTGCAGTCACAAAGAGTCAGACATGACTCACACTTTCACACAAACATTATCTCACATGGTTTCTATGGATCAGAATTCAGGCCCGGCTAAGCCAGTGGTTCTGGTTCAGAGCTGCTCCAGAGATTGCATCAGGTGTTCGTTGGGGCTGTGGTCATCCGGAGGCCACGACCAGGACACTGGCTCACATGGTGGGCAAGCTGGTCCCTCCTGGTGGGAGGCCTTCACAGGGTTGTGCATCCATCCACAAGACTGACACCTCCTTCCAGAATGAGTGATCAGAGAGGTGAAGGCAGAAGCCTCAGTGTCTTCAGATACACCTGGGACATCTCCCAGCGCAGTATCTGCATCGTGCTATTGGTTAGTCAGTGGGGCGGGATCACTGAGGGCGTGGAGGCCTAGGGGCCCCGGCAGGTGAAATAACTCTGGAACTGGGAGGGAACATGATTCTATAGGACTACCTACTTCATAGTTTTCAAACCTTTCTTTATCTCTTCTTTTTTAAGTGAAACCCTTTTACCAAAACTCCCATATATCACAACTATATTTCAGTAAAAATTAAAGCCAATGCAGATTGTAAATCAGCTATAATTTCAATAAATATTTTTTTAAAATGCTTATATCAGAATCACAGTTTATGTACAAATAAAAATAGGGCCACCCTAGTTCATGCCACAGGAACTGCTGGTTTCCCTCCCAAGCCCTTCGTTATCTTCCCCGGTCCCCCAGTCAAGTGGTCCTTGAAGCTTCTCTGGACAAAGAATCCTACCTAGAGAGTGTGAGGGATGGGGCCCCGGATGGTGGGAACAGCTTTTGGAAAGCAGTGTGGCACAGTCATTACAATTTAAGTGCACCTGTCCTTTGTCCATCACTTCTACTTTCATCCACGTGCACTTGCAACTTTCATAGGTGCGTAGAGATGTAGGTCCTAGACAAAATTTTAGAAACACTTAAATGCCCACTGATAGTGGGCTGCTTACATAAATAATAGTACTGCAGGATGCTACGTGCCTATTAAAAAGTTAGGAATTTTTATATATATTGACCTGGAGAGATCTATTGTTACATTTTTTTTTAAAGAAAGAAACAAGCTTGGAGAAGGAAATGGCAACCCACTCCAGTGCTCTTGCCTGGAGAATCCCAGGGACGGGGGAGCCTGGTAGGCTACTGTCTATGGGGTCGCACAGAGTCAGACATGACTGAAGCGACTTGGCAGCAGCAGCAGCAGTAGCAGCATGTCAAGACCTCTCAAATCTCAATAATAAATATTTTAAATCTATTTTAATGGGCAGAAGATTTGAATGGTCACTTCACCAAAGAATACATATGAATGGCAAAATGCACATGCAAAAATGGTTACCATCTTGCATCACTAGGGAAACACCAGTCAAGACACAATGAGATACCACTACCCATCTCTTGGAATATCTGAAATTAAAAAGAATGACCAACCAAGGCTTGGCAAGGATGTGGAGGCCCAGGAACCCTCACAAACTGCTAGTGGGAATGAGGGACGATCTAACCACCTTGGGAAGCACTGTGACAGCTTGTTAAAAAGTTAAACATACGCTTACTATATGACTCAGACAGTTCACTCCTAGGCATTTACTTGAGAAATAAAAGCGTATCTATACAAAAACTTAAAAAAAAAAAAGAAAGAAACAAGCTGCAGGATACTATGTCTAGTTTGACCCTTTATATGTACACATGTAGACTCCATGATCAGAGAGACTTTCTGGAAGGTGGTACCGTGGTCTCCCTTTGTGGGGAGAGAACAAGGAGCATGTAGGTCCGTGGGCAGATCTAGAGATTTCTTTTCTGGTTTCTGGTTTTGCCTTGGGGCATGCGGGAGCTTAGTTCCCTGACTCAGAGATCCAAGCCGTGCCCCCTGCAGTGGCATTGAGGTCCTGTTGATGGACTGCCAGCGAGTTCTCAAAAGACTTCCATTTTTAACTTTATACCATTTAATATTTTTAATATCACTTTCAACCGCCTTGTTATGATTCACCTTCTTTATGGAAGTACAGTTCATATACCATGAAATTCTTCGTCTTGACGTGTTCAGTTCAGTGGTTTTTAATTCACTCGCAAGGGTGCACTACTGTCTCTGCTATCTAATTCCAGAATGAGATGGATCACTTGGACAATAAATGTTGTTAGGTAGAACAAGAAAGACCTCAATTACTAGCTCCCGGTGCCCACACTGGCTTCGGTGGGCAGGTCACCTAAAGGGATAGCCTGTGGAGGGGCAGGGGTCATCCCTCCCACCCCTTGGACCTCTCCTTTCCCCACATTTCAGACTTTGAACACCCCTGAGACTGCCTCCCACTTCCATCCACAGGGGCTCCCATTGTGCATTTTGTTTGCCAGTCACTTGACTGGCTTGAGATTTCTCTCCTCCAACTCCTTTTCATTACTGGCGGTCACATCAGGGATTGTTACCGAGGCCACCGCTGACATTCTTAGACGCTGTGTGTCCCTGGACATCTCTGATCCTCCTAGTGGCCACACCGTGGATTCTCTAAGCACTGAGCTCAGGGAAGCAAGCAAGGAATGGTCCATAGACTCAGAACAGGATGAGGGGGAGGAATTCCCCAACTCAGCCCAGAGCCTAGCGCTTCTCTGTTACCACTGCGAGAGTGGTCAGGAGGACCCCCCTTCTTCTGTCTCACTCTGTAGGCCCCTCAGATCTTTGAGGCCGTCACCTTCCTCTGCAAGTTTAGTCCTAAACCCGCTGACAACAATCCAGCCTTCAGGATGGAGGGCTGTCGGGAGCCCAGGGTATCCTTGGTCGGCCCCTGAAGGGTGTGGTGAGTGGCCTTTTCCATCTTGGCTGCGTCTACCTCTGGAGTCTGGGTTCTTCCCGGTGGCAGCCACAGACCCCCAGGCCTGAGCTCTCCAGATCAGGACTCAACACTTACCACCAGCCAACATCTTGGGTTTGGCCAAGGACCGACCGTGTGCACATCTCTGGGCCCCGTCCCTGGACCCAGCTCCAGCACAAGCCCTGGACCAAGGCTCGGACCTGTGGGTAGTGGGCATCCCCATTACACTTTCACATCATACGCTGAGCCCTTAGCGTGGGAACTACTGGAGCACTAAGCCGCTCCCCGGAATCACCAAATTCCAACCTTAGTTCCACGTTCCTACACCAAGGACATGGGGCTTGCCTGGTGCTCAGCGGTAAAGAATCCGTCTGCGATGCAGGAGCCTCAGGTTCAGTCCCTGGGTCAGGAAGATCCCCTGGAGGAGGGCATGGCGACTCACTCCAGTGTTCTTGCCTGGAGAATCCCAGGGACAGAGGAGCCTGGTGGGTTACAGTCCATTGGGTCTCAAAGAGTTGGACACTACTGAAGTGACTGAGCACAACGCACACCGAGTGTATAAAGGTGCTTGCGTTCGTAATCCTGACATGCTCAGGGGCTGGCCTGATGTCTCACTGAACAAACCGAGAGAGAAAGCGACCACTGCCTGCGGGTATCTGACGCGCGAACAGACCGTGTGCCCTTTATAAACGCCACGCAGCATAATTAAATCTCAGAACCTGTGAGGCTCATACACTTCAGTGGGTTCTGAGTCATCTTGATGCCTGTTTGCAGAATCTCAGCAGAAAATGTGCTCAAGGTAACAGAGAAAAAGGGACTCCGAGCAAAATGTAGAGCCAGTGAAACAAAATGTTTTTGCTTATTCATCTTCCAACCAGAAAGACCCCAGAAGCACTAATCAATTGTGTATGTTTTTTCAGGAATTTTGTATCAGTTCAAGGGTAGCGATCACCTCAGACAAATTCGTTTCTAAGAGGCATAGAATTTTCCCTATTGTTTTAAGGCAGACAGAAGAGAAACCAGAATACATAACTAAAGTTTAAGTATTATCAAATTGATTTCAGTTTGTTTTGGTTATTTTACTTCTTTATCTTCACAGTTAAGGGAAATCAAGGGAAAACATTCAAGGGAAAATTTGGGTCCCTGGACGCCATCAGAGTGGGTTGCTGATTTTCCACACCCTCCTTTTCGAGCTTGCGTTTGCCCATCACTGAGAATTTAGATGATACCTTTTCTTTAACCTAAAAACGTGCAGGCTCTCTCTGCTCCTACACAGAAAAATGTGAGCCAGCTTAGTGGTGGTGAATTGCTTATTACATCTTTTTTCTAAATTAAAAACGAAGAAATAGGAGTTGAGGTGATGTAGGAAGGGAAGTCCTCAAAATTGCTTTTGCATACAGAGGGGAGGGTGTCTGGAACCCCCAGCCTGCCTGACCTTCCTTCTGCGGTGACCCTGGGCTCCGGGGCTCTCCTGGGATCAGCTGAGCAGTGCACACAGGAATCTGTGCAGATTTGGGCAGGACTGGGTGGCACCCTCTTCCTCTCCGGGTAACTCACCTTTCACCCTGAGGCCAGAAGTCCCCCTCCTCTATCAGGTACATATCTGTGTGTGAAAGAAAATGTCTGTATTTAGATCCTGCCTCATTCAAAGGGATTGGGTCTCTTGGTCCCCAGGTGGGAGAGATGTTTGGGCAGCCAGGATGGGAGGGAAGGGGACCAGGCACAGCCTGGGGCCTCACTGCACGCCCGGGGTGCACGGCCGGGGTCCCCTGCTGCCTCCATCTTCCTTCCTCTCCTCTGCCAGCGTCCGCTCCACTCCACCCAAGTAAATGCCCACGGTCTCAGACCCCGGTCCAAACACACCGACACCGGGAGGCCTCCCATCCTAGAGGGAGTCTGGAATGCCCTTATGGGCCCTCCCTTGTCTGGGGTAACCAGCCTGGGAGCGGCCAGGACACAAGGACAGCGGCTGCGGGGAGCACTGGCCCCCACCAATGGGTGAGCTTCAGACACATTGGCCCTGAGCACCAGCTGCTGAGTCAGATGTGCCCCGAGTGGTAAAACGCAAACCCTGACAGCAGTTACTCCGTGAGAGTGCCCTCCATCCACCCATAGTGGGCGCGCACGGATGCACACACACACACGCACACACACAGAGACACATGCACACACGCACACACACGCACATACATGCACACACACGCACACACACAGACACACGGACATACACACAGACAGACACACACAGACACAGACACACCACACACACACACACACAGAAGCATACACACAGACACGCGCACACACACAGACATACACAGAGACACACGTGCACACACACGTGCACACAGGCACACGCACACACAGACATACACAGAGACACACGCACACAGAAACACGCGCACACACAGACACACACACACATACACAGAGACACATGCACACACACACACACACATACCCTTTCCTCTGACTCACAGCACTTTTCCCTAGTGCGTAACTGAAACCAAATGCCTCCCATTGCACACCCTGGGAGCACACAGCTCCTAAAGAGAGATGCCCTAGTGCTTACACGGTTAAAGTTTTGAAGCCTGATGCATTGACAGTTTACAAAGGGAGATGTGAACACCTTTCTTTCCCCCCAGTTATTCACCACAACATCCTCCTGTTACCATAGATACGCATCTACGGAGGGCGGCAGAGTCCTTCTCAGAGATCTGTCCATGCCACCAGCCCCAGGTCGACCCGAGGGTGTGTGGAAGCAGGGGATTCAGGGGCCACAGTGAAACCCCCACTCCAGCTTCTCTGTTTCCAGTGAGTGACAGCTGGACGTCAGGGGACTTACAAATGTGGACTCATACAAGGTTGGCAAAAGTGACAGGCTCAGAGGAACTGGCCCCAACTCGAACTAGGGCGTCCCCCCTCCCCACTCCTGGCTCCCCTAAACCTGCAAGCCCTCACTTACCTGGCAGAAGCCCGCTGCTCACCTCCAAAGACAGAAACAGCCGTGGTTTTTAAGACCTGAGATGATGCATCACTGTGGCTGTTACACTGGACTGACTCTTGTTCTGTATTCGATGTGTCATATTCTCTGGGATAAAAAGGCATTTCAGAGCAAAACAAGACACACACTGGGCAAGTGAAGGGCTGCTGGAGTTACACGCGGGGAAGAGCAAAGGTCTGTAAGGTGGTGCGACCAAATGGGCAGGAAGCTTTCCAAAGAACAGGGCAAACTCAGAAGAACGGGGAAGTTCAGAAGCCGGGGGTCCAGGTGAATGTGGTCCAGTTCTGGGTTTTGCTTTGAGCTGTGAGCTTCATCACTTTGTTCAAAAACCTCAGAGTTTTGTGTTCATAATGAATGCATCGCCTTGATCACCCCTTACAGCCTGCTTCTTATTTTTCTGTCTGCTTGATTGAGTCTAGAACTATGTATTTATGGAGTTCAAATTCGCCCTTTGAAGTGATGGAAATGTTTAGGAAGGAGTAGTGGTGACGGCCTCATGACCCTGTGAATGTGATGTCACTGACTGTGCATTTAAAAATGGCAAAACAGCACCTTTTACGTTTATGTGTCTTGCCACCACAGGAAGAAAAATTTAAGTAGCTACCCAGAAATCTAACACGTGCGCGCACACACACACGCACACACATCTACACATCTACACATATATATATATGTATGTATCTTTGTTTAAAAATAGAAACAGAAAAGAAAAACAGAATTGCATTGTTACTTATCATGTATTTTGTTAAATACACGTGATATTGACCACTTTTTTCCCCTGAACAATTATTAAGAATAAAATGAATTGATTTACTTAAACAAACAAACTCAAGTTGCCCTTTGAGCGCCCTGGTTGGAAACAAACAACAGAGGCAGTGTTTGCCCCGCGAGATTCTCTTTCTGGTGTGGTTTAAGGTCTGGGAGGCTGTGTCAGCAGGGGCCCCGGGGCGGGGATGTGTAAGGTGTCAGCTGTTTGGTCCAGCTGTCCCATCACCTTGGCGTCTAATGCAGTCGTCTCTGAAGGATGCCATCCCAGGTACCCACAGCTGCCCTTAGGAGAGGCCGGTTTCAACTGAACCTGGTCAGTACTGCTTAGAGGATCCTAAAGAGGCGGAGTCGGGGGAGGTAGGCATGTGGGGCGGCCTTGCTGCCCACAGAGTCCTGGAAAATCTGACACGTGGTTTGTACACCTAGACTGGTATCTCTCTGACATCTGGGTGGAGTATCAGAGATCTACTTTCACTCTTTCCACCGTCTCGCTTCCAAAAAAAAGCAGAGAAAGCATTTGTTATGTGTGGTTAGACGGTTAAGCTGACATAATTTGAATATTCGACTAGATACCACGACATTCTCCATGGAGACTGGCACAGTGTCCATCACTAGTAAAGAAAGTGAAGATGAACATCCCAACAGAAGAGAGATTGTGCTGATTATAATTCTCCCCTTCACATTCCTGGGTGTTCACAGAGGCTCTTTCTACGAGTTTATCTTAAAGATGCCCCCTGTGAATGTGACTATTTGTGTATGTGGACATTACTGAAAAGGCTGAAGTGTGACCAGTTCTTCTTTCCACTGAGTGTGGGGATTTTTAAAACCATAGAATTTGCTTGGAGAACAAGATCCACCCATGTATTGCCTCTCTGTGTGAGGCTACACACAGCCCACTGCGTGTATCGATTTCACTTGATGGTTAAAAAAGTAAGATCAGCCTTTGGTTTTCAAATGGCAACTCAACGCTGACATGAACCCAGATCAGGACAGAGTGTTTCATGGTGTATGGCCATTTGTCTTGTTATTATGAATTGTTAAAAATTCAGAAAATACAGATGGATGGATGGATGCACTGGGAAAGCTTGGTAGTTTAGACACTGAGTTTTTTAACAGACATAATGAATTTTATTGTAGTTTTCAAAACAGGCCAATCTTTTCTTCTTTCAAAAAGTTCATAACGATTCAATCGATATTAATAACAATGGAAAAAAATACATATATACCACATTGGAGCCAGTTGAGAGGCATTCAGATCACACATTTCCTGCTGCATTTTGTGACCTAGGAGAACTTGCTAAAAAGCAATGTTTTAATAAAGTAGAAATCTTTTCAAAAATTACAACTAAAGTCTACTTTTGTGGTCAACTTCATTTAAATTCATGATTTGGGGGGAAACATAGATTTTAGGCCTCCTTAGAAATTACCTGTGTAACTGAATATATCTTAAGCTTTCAGATACATTTATAGCAATTTAATATATGAGACCTTACTTTGAAGACAAAGGTCGTTACATAAATGATAGAAGTAAAATTCTATTAGACACAGAAGAATTCTCATGTAGAAGCTTTTCAAAGTATTAATGGATAGGCTTATTATTCTTGTTAAAAATAGATTTCAGGCTTTGTCTTTTCTAATTAAAAGATATATTCTTGTTAATTCACTTGCAAAAAAGGATGCATATACTTGAATTTAACATTGAAATTGATACACTATGTAAGCTATTTTGCGCAAATTCCTTGCCAAATTAAATTATCTATCCTAGGATGAGAAAGCAAAGAAGGTGATTGAGGTGAGAAGTTGTGGTTTATCAGAGCAGTCACTGGACTGGGAAAGTGGTTTGCACAAGCCTCTCGATCTTCTCACTGAAAGGACAAATCGGGTCCTTAGGATCCCTCAAAACACTAACTGTTTGATTCCAAATGGGTCAAATGAGGAGTGCTGGTGATTTCCACTAGAGTGGATATAGTCACAGCTATTCCTCTGTGTGCATGTGTGTGTGCATGCACATGTGTGTGTGTGTGTGAGAGAGAGAGACGACAGAGGGAAGACTTGGCTACTTTTTCCATAAGGTCTTAGATTCATTACAATTCAATGTAACTCCTTAACTGTAATCATTAATGACACCCTGGGCAGAAGTAATAGTAAATAATGAAAATAAAGTTGAAGACAGTTTTGCTTTGCTTTTTTGTTATTTGTTTAAACCAGAGCATGATTTACAGTTTGGTAACAGATCAAAGGAGAAAAAGAGGTGGGTAACTATGAATTATTTTTAAGTCCATGAGTCTCTTCAAGGCAGGTCTTGTGTCTTTCCTTTATACTAAATCTTATGATTCTTATTAACCCTTCACCAATGTTTAAATGTCTGGATGGACTAATTCCAACTTGGGAAAGGAGTATATCAAGGCTGTATATTGTCACCTTGCTTATTTAACTAATATGCAGAGTACATCATGCTAAATGCCAGAGTGGATGAAGCACAAGCTGGAATCAAGATTGCCTGGAGAAATACCAATAACCTCAGATACACACAATAACACCCTTTTGGCAGAAAGTGAAGAGGAACTAAAGAGCCTCTTGATGAAAGTGAAAGAGGAGAGTGAAAAAGTTGGCTTAAAGCTCAACATTTAGAAAACTAAGATCATGGCATCTGCTCCCATCACTTCATGGCAAATAGATGGGGAAACAATGGAACGAGTGACAGACTTTATTTTCTTGGGCTCCAAAATCACGGCAGATGGTGACTGCAGCCATGACATTAAAAGACGCTTGCTCCTTGGAAGAAAAGATATGACCAACCTAGACAGCATATTAAAAAGCAGAGACATTGCTTTGCCAACAAAGGTCCATCTAGTCAAGGCTATGGTTTTTCCAGTAGTCATGTGTGGATGTGAGAGTTGGACTATAAAGAAAGCTGAGCATCGAAGAATTGATGCTTTTGAACTGTGGTGTTGGAGAAGACTCTTGAGAGTCCCTTGGACTGCAAGGAGCTCCAACCAGTCCATCCTAAAGGAGATCAGTCCTGGGTGTTCATTGGAAGGACTGAGGCTGAAGCTGATACTCCAATACTTTTGGCCACCTGGTTGGAAGAGCTGACTCATTTGAAAAGACCCTGAAGCTGGGAAAGATTGAAGCAGGAGGAGAAGGGGATGACAGAAGATGATATCATTGGTTGGCATCACCAACTCGATGGACATGAGTTTGAGCAAGCTCTGGGAGTTGGTGATGGACAGGGAAGCCTGGAGTGCTACAGTCCATGGGGTTGCAAAGAGTTGGACAGGACTGAGCGACTGAACTGAACTGAAATGAATGTTTAAAATGTGGATGGATGGATGGATGCACAGGAACAGGTTAGAAGAAGAATAAAACCCAGACTTGATTGATCAGTGGCACCTTACAGACGGAAAGGAAATTTCCATTGAATATAAAGTTAAGTCAGTGGTGTCAAAGGCTTCCCTGGTGGCTTAGTGGTAAAGAACCTGTCCGAGAATGCAGGATATGCAAGAGATGCAGGTTCAATCCCTGGGTCGGGAAGATTCCCTGGAGAAGGAAATGGCAACCCACTCTAGTATTCTTGCCTGGAAAATCCCATGGACGGAGGACACTGGTGGGCTACCATTGATGGGATCACAAAGAGTCAGACACGATTTAGTGATTGAACAACATCAACAAAACCACTATCAGTGTACATAGCAATAGTTCTCAAAGCACGACCTTTTACACATGCAAAGAAGAAAGAAAAAGAAAACCTGGGGCATTTGTCAACGTGCACATTCCTGGGATACTCTTCAGATTTCCTAAGTTAGAACTCTTCAGGGGTCCAAAAACGTGCATTTTAAAAAACAGTTTACTTTTTATGAAAGCAATATCTGTATGTGTTTTTTTAAATCAAGCAGTATAAAAGGATCTTAAAATAAAAGGCAACAGTCCTGAGTCCCATCCCTACCAACCCAACCCCGCATACCACTTCCTACTTCTGCTTGTTTTTAATTTTTGCCATGGTTCCCTATCCCACTTAGAGCTTAGAACAAAGTTTTGTAATTGAGGCATTTAGGTCATTATCTATTTCTGCTCTAAGAAAGAGAATTTTAGTTTAATTTTGTTAGTTACATGTGAATCTGTTAATAGTTGTCCTTAAGTATTTTGGTATTCTATTTATCTCAAACATTGATAATATCTATGTTTGGTTCACTTTTTTTTTTTATTGTGTTGGTTTCTGCCGTACATCACGATGAATCAGCCAAAGGTATAAGTATAATCCCTCCCTGTTGAACCCTCTCCCAGCTCCCAGCCCATCCCACCCCTCTAGGTTGTCCCAGAGCACTGGTTGAGCTCCCTACATCATCCAGCAAATTCCCACTGGCTGTCTCATTTTACACATGGTTGTGTATATATGTCAGTGCTACCCTCTCAATTCGTCCCACCCTCTCCTTCCCCACCCCTGGGTCCACAAGTCTGTTCTCTACGCCTGCGTCTCCACCGCCGCCCTCAGATAGGTTCATCAGGACCACCTTTCCAGACTGGAATGTGTATTTTGCTACATGTAGCAAAGGTGAAAGTCACTCATGAAGAGTGTTACAAAACCAAGCAAATAACACATCTTCTGTATTTTTATGATGTTTTCAGTTTCTGTGACATAGGGTAACTGAGAGAAGCAGAAAAAGGGAAAAGAAGTCTCTCACCAGGGGTGACCCCACAGAGACAAGGAGGGAAAACTCACACAACTCACACTGCTTCCCTAAGAACAGAGTGAACAAGCCATCCTGTGCGACAGTATTGGAAACTCGTCTCTTGGCCTACAGACACTCTGGGTAATTCTTTGAGGATTACATTAGCAATGTCTGACATTTCCATATGGGAGAAGAGTGAATAATTTTATGAAATGATACTCTCTTTGACAGAAAATGCATCTTGAACATTTTAATACAATATGAATGGAAATTACACAGAAACCACACAGTCTGTTTCCATCAGTAATAGCGAGGGCATTTATGTCAGGAGACAGGAAATGTATTTCAATACAAATGCCTAGGGGCTCAGCACATTTTGTACATTTAAATTTTTAAAAAGCATAGGTGTAGGTTCAACATGAATCCCTAGAATTACGGTGCAGCTTATGGATTCTGTGCATCTCAGTAACAGATTCCCTGAAGCCTATGACTTTAACACCAATGTGTGTGATTCAAGCTACAGATTCGCCATTCGTCCTCAGAATATTCAGGGCTGCACGGTACACCTTCAGCATCTCCTCTGGGTCATTCATCACACCTCCCTCCATCCTCACCATCTTCATTCCTCTCTTGTTCAGTCTACATAGTGGCCAGGTCCCACTCAGCTGAAATGGTGTGTCTGTCAGTGGTGACAATACGGAGGGTCAAATATGATTTCGTTATGTAACGTTGCAGATCAAAAGGCACATGCACATTTAGAAAATGTGATGCTACTCCTTCAAGACTACTGGGACACAGACTTCACACTGAACCTTTTCAAAGATTAAAAGATGGGTGCATTGGAAGTGGAAAATTTTCTTTGTGGTGTGCCAACCCAAATACCCAATGCACAGACAGGGAACGAAATTCTATCTCTCCCAAACGCTCAAGCTCTCCTCATATTTCATGAATATAGAAATTCACTTGACACAAGTAACTCTCTGAGTGTATTTCCCTGTTTGTAGATTTGCAGTACTCCCTGTTTTCAAGGCTGATGGACACTTACCTGGAGCGTGGCTGCCGTGTCCAGGGCCATCATCGTCTGTACCCATGTCATTCTGGTTTACTGTTACCTGTAGAGGTTATTAAATATTTTGAATAACAACATGCCTATCTCAGGAACTTGTTTAAATCAAATGAAATCATTGAAACTATTATTTATTGAATGAGACATGGTTCAACAATTTGGAGGACCTGTAAATTAAGTCCTTAATTTATATCATCACGTGGTATTAACTCAACTAAAGATACAGAAATTGATCCAGGTCCCTGACCTCACAAGGGGCATGGGTCAGAGCCTGAGTTTCTTTCACTCGAGCTCTTACCCCTCACTCACAACTTCGGAGCCCTTCCCCATTTCATGGGAGGGCTTGTGCATTACTTCCACTTCGAATGTCAGGTCTACCTCCTCCACAGCCAGACCTCGCTGACATCAAAACAGAAAAAGAAGGCTTTCTACATTGGCAGTCAGGCATGGGCTGTTGTGAAAATGGTTTACTTTCACGTTTAGAATGAGTGAAGCCCATTATGAAGCGACCGCCAGGCTACAAACAAAACTGGAAAGGGGGGTCCCCTGTGCCTGCGTTCACAGACACGGGCGCATCTGGAGAGTTCTCACCCTGGAACGAGGTGTGGTCTCCGCAAGCTGGACCCTTTCCCGAGGTCAGAGATGAAGATGGAGGAAGTTTGGCAAAGCTGACGCGCAGAACACGACCCGAAGGACTGCAGATGGTCAGCCTGGCAAGGGAAAGGCCTGAGGAACATCACGATGGCACGTTCGAGGACGCAGATCTGACTTATTTTACAAGCTCTCGGGTGGGAGCTGGGGAGCAGGATGTGGACACCCATGGAAGTCATTTTGAGGTTGGCTTTGGGTTAATGTAAGTTCACATTTTGAAAAAGAAAGACTTTTAAGCTGAAGCTTGTTTTCTGTGGCCTGGCGAATTCTGTCGCTGCACTTGATTAAGTCCAGGCCGGGGAGTGCTTGGCGGGACTGCAGAGCCCAGGGAAGCCTTTGATCTGTGTTTGTGTTACATGGGCTCCCAATCTTGAGATCCCAGGAATCTAAACTGTGAGCAAAGAAGGATGCTAATCTTTTCAACCTGATTCCCTTGTGCTCAAGACCTGCCATCCGCTGCAGGGCTCACATCACTTCCCTGAGTTAAGGGTGGCCCTTTGGAAAGCCTGTTGACCATCAGCCGCTTACAGTGGGAAGAAAAGTAGCTGTTCATTCATCCAACAGAGAGTCAGCAAGCACCCGCTCTGTGCCAGGCGCTGTTCTAGCCTCCTGGACTATATCCGTGAACAAAGCAGGCAAACATCCCCGCTCTCACGGGTCTTAACGTCCTAACAGGAGGGTGAAGACAATACTCAATAGACTAGAGAAAAGGTAAGCTGTATTGTGTTCCAAGAGCTGGGAGAAAGGAATGGAGGAGGGACCAGTGCATGGGGTTGCCCGTGTGGAGGAGGCGTGACAGGGAGGGTGATGGATGGGGAGGATGAGGAGGCCATGGGTCCCCTTGCAGGCGAGTCTGTGGACACCAGAACTTACCCGCTTCCCTTGTTTGGTGCTGGTCACTGTCACTAGCCTTACTACCAGTGGCCCAAATAAGGAGCCAAACTGAGCGGTTGGAGCTTCACTTTTGTCACCCTTGGGTTTTCTTCCCAGGCATTTGCCATAAGTCAGCATGAGCTTGAGTAGAGAGCAGGCAAAGAGAAGAAAGCATTCCAGGTAAATCACACATGGAGAGACTCACTCTGTCCACTGAGCTGCTGCTCCGTGGTGTCCTGAGAAGTCCAGCCTGGAGACGAGCCTCACAAGAGGATGAAGAGATGTGTCAGAGTGGAACTCTGGCCCAGCAAACTAGCCCCACACATTTGGAAGCAATTTTGCAGCATGCACCAGTGCTATAAAAAACATTCATTTCTTTGGGCCTTTTCATCTTAACTTTTAAATATTTGCACTGTCATAAGAGATAGGAATGCCAGACCACCTTACCTGCGTCCTGAGAAATCTGCGTGCAGGTCAAGAAGCAACAGTTAGAACCAGACATGGAACAACAGACTGGTTCCAATTTGGGAAAGGAGTATGTCAAGGTTGTATATTGTCACCCTGCTTATTTAACTTATATGCAGAGTACATCATGCGAAATGCTGGGCTGGATGAAGTGCAAGCTGGAATCAAGATTGCCAGGAGAAACATCAATAACCTCAGACATGCAGATGACACCAACCTTATGGCAGAAAGTGAAGAGGAACTAAAGAGCCTCTTGATGAAAGTGAGAGAGGAGAGTGAAAAGGCTGGCTTAAAACTCAATATTCAAAAAACTAAGATCAAAAAACTAAGAGTTGGACTCTAAAGAAAGCTGAGTGTTGAAGAATTGATGCTTTTGAACTGTGGTGTTGGAGAAGAATCTTGAGAGTCCCTTGGTCTACAAGAAGATCCAACCAGTCCATCCTAAAGGAGATCAGTCCTGGGTGTTCATTGGAAGGACTGATGTTGAAGCTGAAGCTCCAATACTTTGGCCACCTGATAAGAAGAGCTGACTCATTTGAAAAGACCCTGATGCTGGGAAAGATTGAAGGCAGGAGGAGAAGGGGACGACAGAGGATGAGATGGTTGGATGGCATCACCGTCTCAATGGACAAGAGTTTGGGTAAACTCTGGGAGTTGGTGATGGAGAGAGAGGCCTGGCGTGCTGCAGTCCATGGGGTCACATATTGTCGAACCTGATTGTGAGTCAACTGATACCATTAAAAGGGCTTTCTAGGTGGCTCAGTGGTAAAGAATCTGCCTGCCAAGCAGGAGACCTGGATTCGATCCCTGGGTCAAGAAGATGCCCTGGAGAAGGAAATGGTAACCAACTCCAGTATTCTTGCCTGGAAGTGCTTGTGAAGAGAAAGTTGCTCAGTTGTGTCCGACTCTTAGCGACCCTATGAACTGTATAGTCCATGGAATTCTCCAGGACAGAATACTGGAGTGGGTAGCTTTTCCCTTCTCCAGGGAATCCCTTCCCAGTCCAGGGATTGAACCCAGGTCTCCTGCATTGCAGGCGGATTCTTTACCAGCTGAGCCACAAGGGAAGCCCAAGAATACTGGAGTTTTTCTTGCCTGGAGAATCCCATGAACAGAGGAGCCTGGCAAGCTACAGTCCATGGGGTCACAAAGAGACAGACACAACTTGGAGACTAGACAACAACAACAATGGCGTATCATTCTAAGAGGTGTGAAAGTGAAAGAGTTAGTCACTCAGCTATCACATTATGACAGCTATTGTTAGTTTTCCTCCCCAAAAGGTGGTGTCACATACCTGGATATGTCCACTTACTCACCTGTTCCTCAAAAAGTCCAGTTAATATTTGGCCTTCATCATTCTGACGGTGGAAACTGACTGCCGCTCTCTTACCGTGTTTCTCTGATTGTCCTTGAACCTCACTGTCGTTTGCCCGTTTCTCGGGACTCGTCAGCGGTGTGTTTGTATCTCTCTCTCGAGTTTCCTGGTTTTTCTTGACCTTTTGACCTTTATATATTAGGGAGATTAAAACTTTATCTGGATAAATTCCACATTTTTTCCCATTTGTTTTTTAAGATATCTTTGGCCAAATTAATTATTTTTTTCTTTATATTTTCATGATCTTCATCTTGGTTGATGAACAATAATAAAATCTTCTCCACCCCTCAAATTAAGGTAATCGCTTCTAGTTTGGGCTTCCCTGGTGGCTCAGACAGTAGAGAATCTACTTGCAATGTGGGAGATCCGAGTTTGATCCCTGGGTCAGGAAGATCCCCTGAAGAAGGAAACGGCAACTCACTCCAGTTTTCTTGCCTGGGAAACCCTATGGACAGAGAAGCCTGGTGGGCTAGAGTCTGTAGGGTCACGAAAGAGTCAGACATGACTTAGCGACTAAGCAACAACGATCGAGGGTTCCCCCTTTGATTTGAAATATAATCTTTGCTGAGTACTTTGAAGCCTCAAGCTGGGCGTCGGTTTATTTCCGTACCGTCCATCTTCTTCCCCACATCACCCGTCTCTCTGCACAATGGAAGTGCTCTGCCTCGGCAGACCTGCTGGAGCCGGGCCGCCCAAGGCCTGCATCTCTTCTGTTCACTCTTGTCTAAGCTGCGGGACTTTCTCGCTTTCCAATTGATTGGATTTTTCAACACAAAAATGAGATTTGGATTGAACTTGCAATTAGAGGTTAATTTGGGGAGAATGGAGTGCTCTACGTACTGAATTTTCTCATGTGAGCACAAGCTATAGCTCTTCATGTTTTTCAGGCGTGTATTTTCCAGTATAATCATTTAGTTTAATGCATATACACTTTTCATTGTGTTCGATACCAGCTGCGATAGAGTCCTCAATGCTCTTGTGAATCGTTATACATAAAAATATGATAGAATTTTACGTTTATATGTACATAAAGAGATAAATTTATAGCCATTTCTCTAAACACTGTTATACTTTGGCTGAATTTTTGGACTTTCCTAAGTCCACAGCCGTATAATCTATTCAGAAGGATAATATTAACTTTTAACTTCCAGTATTTTCGCATTATTTTTTTTCTTGTAATAATAACTGAGCCCCCCAGATCAAGATAATACTACTGGGGCTTTTCTCTCTTTTGGATCTTCAATCACTTTCTCGAAATATTTCTAATGGCTGTGAAATTTTAATTGTTATTTTAATGTCTATCTAAAGGATCATAACATTTATCTCCTTTAATATATAAATGTAGTGAAATATTATTGCTTCCTGAGAATAAAACCTACTTGGTTATGGCACATTGCTTTTTAACACACTGCAGATTAATTTGGCTCCTATTTTAAATTAAAATTTTTGCATTAATTTTCATAAGACGTTGATCTAAAGTGTTCCCTTTTTCTGTTTTTTGTTTGTTCACGTTGATCTCTTTATGAAATGTTTTCATATAGCATGTACTTCTAAAATGAATCGTCCTGCTCTGAGATTATTTAAAGAACTGAGAAACTACCTGTTTCTTGGGTTTATTGGAATTTTCCTTTAAAACTGGATTGATCTTTCTGATACATTTTTCATTTTGTTATGGCTTTAGGTAATTTTTTCTATTACCAATATTATTTCTAGAAATAATGGGAAAATACACATCACAAAGCTATTTGTTGAAGCGTTATCTCTCTTAGTGAAAAATTGGAAGCAACCTGAATGTCCAACAATGGGGAATTGCTAAATAAATTACCTGGGTTGTTTTCCAGACGACCAGGCAGCCTTAGTTAAGCATGCAAGCTACACACTGACACGGAGGACTCAGGACACAGAGGTGCACGCGTGTGGTGATTTTCACACTGCAAACAGGGCCTGTGTGAGGAAGGGCATCATAATGTGATCTCGTGGGATTACAGATTGCCTGCTTCATTCTCATTTTCCAAGCTTCCCACAGAACTGTGTGGGGATGCGAGAGCTGGCGGCCTGGTTCTTATTCTGGCTGCAGGCTTGCTATTGTTCAGCTGCTCAGTCATGTTCTACTCTTTGCGACACCGTGGACACCAGGCTTCCTTGTCCTTCACTATCTCCTGAAGCTCACTCAAACACACGTCCATTGAGTGGATGGTGCCGTCCAACCATCTCATCCTCTGTCGCCCCCTTCTCCTGCCTTCAATCTTTCTCAGCATCAGGGTCTTTTCCAATGAGTCAGCTCTTTGCATCAGGGGGCAAAAGTATTGGAGCTTCAGCTTCAGCATCAGTCATTCCAGTGAGTATTCAGGGTTGATGTCCTTTGGATTGACTGGTTTGATCTCCTGGCTGTACAAAGGACTCTCAAGAGTCTTCTCCAGCACCACAGTTCGAAAGCATCACTTCTTTAGCACTTGTGACCATGGTCAAATCCCACAACCTCTCTGTGCCTCGGGTTCTCATGTGCCGCAAGGATCAGACAACCTGCTCCATGCACGTATGCACACAAAAGTTTCTGGCACATAGCAAGTACAATGTTAGGTATTTGCTGGTTTTATTAAAAATATTGAAGGACAGAACAAAGTTATTTTCTTCCTCAAATGCATCCCCCTGCTCCAGTAATTGCATCTTGAGTTTCCTTAACAAAAAGAAGAAGAAAATTGCTAAAAGATAAGGTCGAGGTAGGAGACACAAGCTGACAAGATTTCATTTAAGAAGTAGGATGACCTCTTTTTCAAAGAAATGCTCTTCTCTAACTAAACCAGAAACCATTTGCACAAGAGCCCTGACACCTGAGAGGTGTAGAAGGAGATGACAAGAGGATGATCTCTGGCGGCAGACAAGAGGAAATGGGTCTCCGAATAGCCTGCATCTCTCCTTTCTGTGTATGTCACCATCTCGATGGGGAAAAAGTGCTCCATTCCTGATGTGGGTGTGTGCTCAGCCGTGTCCGACTCTGCGACCCCAAGGACTGCAGCCCACCAGGCTCCTCTGTCCCTGGGATTCTCCGGGCAAGAATACTGGAGCGGGTTGCCATGTCCTTCTCCTGGGTATCTTCTTGACTCAGGGATCAAACCCGCATCTCCTGCATTGACAGGTGGATTCTTTACCACTGAGCCACCTGGGAAGTCCT
Source organism: Okapia johnstoni (assembly GCA_024291935.2). Taxonomy (NCBI): domain Eukaryota; kingdom Metazoa; phylum Chordata; class Mammalia; order Artiodactyla; family Giraffidae; genus Okapia; species Okapia johnstoni. The sequence continues at coordinate 76,326,581 of CM044309.1, forward strand.
CTGTTCCTGGAGCAGAGAACAAATAGGCGGACAATGAATTCAAAAAGTTTTATGGCAATTTCAATCATTAAATCAGAGGACAGAGCTCCAAAGCATTTTCATTTGGCAACTGTCCGGAATATTTCAGGGCTACTGAGTCAGATGGGAGGCAAGTGTGGTCTCTAGCTGAGTTGGTGATGTCTGTCTGGACACAACACAGCGTTTCTGGCCCACGTGTCTCCAGCTGCCAGGACTTCTCAGGGATAAACGGAGGTTCTGCTGTGACTGCCTCCGTGTCCCTTCCCCCCCGGGGGTCAGGAGTGGGGGCAGAGAGCTCTTTTTATGGATGCACAAGTCTCCATCTCTGGGTCTGAAGGTAGTTTTTTCTCATATTGGCTGGAAATTAACACCAGCCGGGGCCCAGACGCCACCCTCCGAGCCCCCAGGGCTGCATCTGTGAGATGCAGGAATGGCTTTATCTCGAAGGTTTCCTGTTTATCTAAATGTTTTCAGGGAAAAGACAAACCTCTGTGAGAACACCCTAACCCATCTTCCTACGTCTGTTTGCCCAAACCTCCTTGCAACTTTCATTAAGTTAATCCTCAAGATAGCTCAGAGAACAAACGGCTGTTTCCACTTACAAAGAAAGGAGCGTCTGGAAAAGCTCGATGGATAAGGGACATGGAAGCAAGACTGAAAGCAGGATCTTTAACTTCTACTGTCTCTGGACCTAAGACACTTTGCCGAGCACAGATGGTGAATCAAGCTATAATAAAAGTAGGAGCATATTCAAGGTCTCCCCTGGAATTTGGGAGACAGACAGGATTCATTGGAGTGGCTACAGGGCTTCATCAGAGGGGCCACAGAGGAGGGCGTGGCCAGCAGGGGCTTGGGAAAGGCTGCAGGTGTAGAAGGTGTGGTTTCTGTGTTTGTTGGCCCGGCGGAGAGTGGGGGCAGCTTTCTCTTCTCAACTCAGATGCGCTGTGCTGGCCTCTCTGTCCAGAGCTCTGATTGCTTTAGGGATGAGGTTGACAGATGAGAATCACAGCTCAGGAGGGAAACAGCCCTGGCAGCTGGGACCCCAGACATCATCCGTGGTAGAGTCCTGAAGATGAAGGCCAACAAACCCAGAATGGGGAGCTTAGGAAACTGGCCCAGTTGGCACCAAATGTGCCACTGCTAGGGCCCTGGGGAGCTCATGCCAACCCACGGGGCTGCCCCCTACCCCCCGCAAAGGAGCAACAGTGGTCATATTCCTTTGGGACACAATTCCCGCCTTTGGGAAATGAGGCATCGGAACTCAATTCTCTATATAATTCCTCTGAGTTCTGAGTCAGGGGTGGAAAGCAAGCCCTGAGAACGCCCGGCCAGGTCCTCAGGGTGGTTGGTCTGGCCTGATGGCCTCGGGGGTCTTTGTAGAGCAATGGGGATCCACTGACAGTGGTGAGCAGGGCAAGGAAAGCAGGGTCACTACATCCACAAGGCTGACCCCATGGCGGGCAGCAGCGGGAGGGACCGAGGCAGGCACTGTGGCCCTTGGAATAGCCGGTGGGGGGAGAGCAGATGACAAGGTCCTGGAGGGGAGAGAGGGGGCAGCGCAAGGACCGCAGCGCCTCTGGGCTTCCTCAGAGGGCAGAGAGCCCGCCTGCCCAGCTCCATGCACAAGGAGGGTACCCGCCACAGCGGAGAGTTTCGTGGAGAAGTGGTTTAAAAATAGGTCTGCCAGTAGCTTCCCCTGTGACTCTGCTCTTGATCTTCGTGGGGGAAGGTGGAAAAGCAACGCTGGTTATGAGCAGAGGCCCAAGGAGCTGCAGACTTCAGAAATACCTTAAGCTTGAGTTTCCTGAGCACTTAACCCGCACCACACAGCCTGCCCAATGCGGTTTTCTTCAATTTTTTTAAAGTGAGATAAACTGGCATGACACAAAATAAACCATTTCAAGGTGAACAATTCAGCGGGCTTTGGTCCATTCACGCTGCTGTGCAACGATCAGACGATCTGTTTCTGGGACTTCTTTGTCACCATGCAAAGCACCCTTGACCTGCTAAGCAGTCCCTCTGCCCGTCACAACCCCCCACCCCCCAGAGCCTCAAATTGGCCTTCCATCCTCTTTTGAGTATCAGAGACCCGCACTCATATGGCTTCTTGTCTTTTGCAACTGGCTTCTTTCATTTAGAGCACTTTCAACAAAGCCCATTCATGGCATAACAGGTGTCAGAACTTTAGTCCTTCTTATAGCTGAGTAATATTCCGTTGTGAGGCTGCAACACATTCTGTGCATCCATTGTTTAATGATGGACACTAGGGTTGTCTCCCACTTTCGCCCGCTAAGAAGACTCTCACTGTGAGTATTTGTGCAACGTGGTGAGAATTTCACGTGCATTATTGTTTTCAGAAATTCCCCGGGAAGCCCCATCTCCCCAGGGAGGTCAAGTGCACGGGCCACAGGAATCTGACTGTGGAGCCTGTGCTCTGAACCTCTATCCTGCCATCAGGCGGACTTGCCCACAGCACCAGCTGCAGGATGAGAAGGTTCTCGGCCTCAGGATGTGGAAGTCTTGATGTGTGGGGCTCCCTGCGGGGTCAGGACCTAGTCACACCCTGATCACCAGAAGGAAAATGCCCCTTAGCCCAGCACCTGCTGACCTGGGCAAGATCCTACCTTCTACAGGGAAGTGGGAGCCACTGGGCCTTGTGAAGGGCCTTCTTGTGGAGGCAGGGAGGGCAGTCAGGTCTCCTGGAAGATTCTATCAGGTCGTGGCTGCCGCCTGGGTGGAATTTAAACTAAAACTTAAAGACAAAGAACGAGCGGGAAATAAATCAAGGGTATGCTACTAGAGCAGTTAGAGTTTTAGGGGGCAGCACAGGAGGGAAAGGGGGCACTGGAAGCCAGGACTCCCTAGAGGCAGGAGCCAGGGCATTAGGGCCTGAGGATTTCTCACTGTGTTTACTGCCCATGATTTCAGCACTTTGCCTGGACTGAGTGATTTGAGGCTATGCCTCCTCTGGAAAAGTGCCGTGGGGCTGCTGGGGGATCCTGGCTCTGCTGGCGGCGGTGGAGAAGGAAGGGCCGGGTGAGCACGCTGAAGCCTGCCAGAAGCACTGCTATTTTTAAGTCTGGTGGTTGTGAGTCCTCCTAAGGAGCTCAACAGATCCTTTTTAACAGCTTTAGAGAGGAACTAATAGGCCTCCAGAAGCAGAGGAAAGAGATTCACAACAGGGCTTGCATCCTGGCAGACACCTTGCAGGCTCCAGTCCTGGGGGCACCCTGTCCTCACTGCAGTGTGCTAGCTAACTCCACCTGAAGGCATTTTATTTTACCAGAGCCCACCCTTCCCTTGGCTCCAGTTAGGGGTGCCCATCCACGTCACTGTTAGCGTTCCCTCTCCTCGCCCAACACAGCCCCTTCAGAGGCTGAAACCTCAAGAGAGCACTTCTTATCCTATATACATACGTGTGTGTGTGTGTGTGTGTGTGTGTGTGTGTGTGTGTGTGTGTGTGTAAAATCTTTAAGGCTTCCCAGGTGGCTTAGCAGTAAAGAATCCTCCTGCCAATGCAGGAGACCTGGGTTTGATCCCTAGGCTGGGAAGATCCCCTGGAGGAGGAAATGGCAACCAACACCAATATTCTTGCCCGGGAAATCCTACTGGACAAAGTAGCCTGGTAGGCTCCATGGGATCCACTGAGTCCATGGGATCTCAAGCGTCAGACGTGACTTAGAGACTAAACAACATCAGCAATATATAATCTTTATTTTCGTCCCAGTGAAAAGTAAATATATATAATCTTTATTTTTGCCCGAGTAGTAAAGACCAAAACTTGTTCTCAACAATAATTATTAAATATCAGGGAGCATTTATGAAAAGATAGCTCTTATTCATCTAGTATATGCAGTATATGATAAATAATTATCAAAATTACACTATTGAAATAATTTATATCCTAATGTAACATATCAATTATAAAGATTTTCCACATATTGGTATGTATTTTAATATTTTCCAACCTATTATTTGGAAAAAAAATTCTATGAAAGAGAGCACTTCTTACTGGTTTATGATTTGCATTTTAGAATTGCTCTGAGGCCCTGATGAAGTTATTTCAAATGGCCTTAGCCCACACTGAGCCCTTTTTTCCTCCAAATCGCTTAAAGGACGAATAATCTATGCCACACAGTTTAGCACATAATTACTCTTCTCTTACTCTGGCCCCTAATTGTCTCGAGTGTGTGTGTGTGTGTGTGTGTGTGTGTGTGTGTGTCTCCCCTCCCCCATCTCCCGATTGAAACTAGAATATTACATGCCCTTCGAGAGAGAGAAAAACTGTACCTTATAACTTCCCTGCACTTTCCCCTTCTCCACACACTACACCCTAACACAGTGCCAGCCGCAGGTTAAGACGTAAATTTTGATTATTAGGTAGCTAGAAACCAATTTAGTTTCAGGATTTGAAAAAAAGAAAAAGCGTGGTGAAATTCAGGGATAGATCATAGAGGATTCTTTGTTTCCTGTATTCAGTGAAGGGCTGGAGGGAAGCTGAAGGAGGGAGAAAGCACATGTGTGACAAAACAGATGATTTTAGGAAAGACGCCCACCTCTCCAGTTATAGTTTCAAGCAATTGTTGTGACCTTCACAGAGTTCATAGGGGCAATCCACTACATGCCTTCTGATCATTTTAAAAGATTTAACTGCATAAAAACTTGGAGATGGGGACCATTTTTAGAGAAGGGTAAGGAAATGGTTCCAAATTCTGTTGCTGGCTCTATGTATTTAATACGTTCATGATTTGTGGTCTCAGATTTTCTACGTGTCCTGGGCGTGGGTGGAGGGAGCCTGGCTCGTTAATGTCCGTAAAATGGGATGAGGCCAGGAGGACCCAGAGACCCCCAGCCCCACGATCCCTTTTCCCAGGCCAAAGCAGTTTCAAATTGAGTGACAGGAAAGCCTGGGGACGCTCACCTGTTCTTGAAGCCTCTGCTGCTTCCGCAGACTCTGCTTTCAAGCTCAAGACTCCTTCTTGGTCTTAAGCTTCCGCGGTACCACTGAGGGACTCACAGCTTCCCACCAGCCCCGGTTCCTAGGGGCAGCTCCTTATCTTGATGGGGAAGGATTTGTGTGTGAGAACGCCTCTGAGGACAAAGAGGGGCTCTTTGAGTAAATCCAAAGTGTTCCCAGATAGTGTTCTGTTTTGACCCTTATCTGTGTAACCCTATCTCATGGGGGAGGACTTACTCCTCCAGGCTCCATTAGCACTCAGCGACCATCCAGGCGTCAACCCCTTGGTGAGTCAAGAACATACTCCAGAAACCATCAAAGTCTCCCAGACCTGGTTCCAAAGTTTGGTTGGATTTTAAAATTGGCCAGTTTAACATTTTGACACAATTTTTGCAGACAAAAACAATTTGGTTAGATTTGGGAGTTTTTTTAGTTTGGGGTTTCAGGGTATTTTGTTTCATTTTTATAGTTCCCTAAAAGCAGCCTGACATTTGGGGGAAATTAACTAGTTCTGGGTTTTTCAGAGACTTTTCCTGGGCAGGGAAATGTATTAGTGATGGTGCTATTCATTAAGTCTCTACATGCACAAGATGCTTCTGTTGCACATAATTAAGTAAAAAAGAAGACAAGAAAAGCGTTTATTTTAGGCTCTAAAGTGACAGTCACTGTTTCTTGCGTAATCGTATGTGTCCTTGGCAAGTCCCACAAAATGGGGTGATGATGAGAAAGTTCAAGTTGTGGTCGGCACATCCAATCACAGTGTGACTTTTTTTTTTTTCTTTTGGGACAAGCAAACAGGTAATGGCCTTGTAATGAAAATGCCCTTTCGACCTTGAATTGTGGAGAGTCCAGTTAACCAAGTTTTTGAAGAGCTGTTTTAGAATTTGTGATGGTTAATTTTGTCCAGGCTATTGTGTTCAGGTGTTTGGCTAGACACCCGACTAAATGTTCCTGTGAAGGTGTTTTTCCAGGTGTGCATGCATGCGTGTTGAGTCACTACAGTTGTGCCCGACTCTGTGAGACCCCATGGACTGTAGCCCACCAGGCTCCTCTGTCCATGGGATTCTCCAGGCAAGAAGACTAGAGGGGGTTGTCATGCCCTCCTCCAGGGGGTCTTTTTCTAGGTGTGATTAACACTGAATCACTAGACTTTGAATAAAGCGGATCACCCTCTGTGCTGTGGGTGTACCTATCTATTCAGTTGAAGGGCTTAAGCGCACAGAGGTCTCCCAAAGAAAGAATTCTCAACACAGAAACCCTTCCTGAGTCTGCAGCCTGCTGCCCTGAATTCAACCTGAGGACCGCAGTATCCGCTGATCTCCAGCTTGCCAGCCTGCACAGATTCTGAAGACCTCAGCCCCAGCCATCTCATGAGCCAGTTCCTTAATCTCTGTCCCTGTCTCTGTAATGTTTCTCTGGAGAACCCTGACCAATACAACTATCATATGGTCAGATGCTCTTGAACAAGAGCATCTTGGTTACAGCAAGCAAAGAATCCTTCTCTTTCCCAAGTAGCTTGAGTGTGTGCTCAGTCTCTCAGTTGTGTCTGACTCTTTGCGACCACAAGTGTGTACCGATTCTGTCCTATCTGTGGCTTCCCTGGTGGCTCACTGGTAAAGAATCCGCCTGCCAAGGCTGGAGACTCGGGTTCGATCCCTGGGTTGGAAATATCCCCTGGAGGAGGAAATGGCAACCCACTCCAGTATTCTTGTCTGGAGAATCCCATGGACAGAGGAGCCTGGCGGGCTACGGTCCATGGAATCACAAAAAGTCAGACACGACTTAGCGATTAAAAAACAAAATACAAAACTTTAAGTTATAATTACAATCACGTAGTAATCCTTAACCTCAACAACACATGCTTTTAGCGTTACTGTTCTGGCACCATTTTTCCAGCAGGGCTGTACACTCACAGATCAGCTGTCTTTCAACTTCCAGCCTCATCTCACAAAAAGACATTTTGCACAGCGACGGCAGGGCAGCCCCACTTTCTCCAAAGGCCTCTTTCATCCCTGGGTGTGTAAACACAGATCCTTTCACGCTTCTGTGTTGTACACCTTCTCCGTGACTTTTCTGTAATAGATGGCTGTGACCAGAGGTACGTCCGTGGCATTGGCAGCATCTGGAGCTGCTCGCTGACTCTCCTCCATTGACTTACGAAATCGCAAATGGCCTGTTCTCTGTCATCCACACACACCTGCCGCCCACCCCTTAGGCAGAAGAAGCACCTGTTCTCCCTCAGTTGGGTTCAGTCCCGCCCCCGCCATCAGGCCCTCTCTGAAGCTCCCCCCGGCCTTCAAGACCTCTTGAAGCCCCGCCCCTGCCTCCATCAGGACCTCATCCTGGTCCAGATCCCCCAGGGATTTATCAGAGGCCTCGGTTGCAACTACATTTCCGTTCAGATCCTCCCCCTATGCAGGGCTCTCCTCCAAACACGCAAAGCTCTGCTCAGCAGCACTTCTTGGTGGAGGTGCATTTATCTCAGATGATATAATATTCACTGCACCCCTTTCCCTCCCATTTGATCCCCCAGCCGTTCTGTGTCCTAGGCAAAGCCATCACTCCTATCAGGAAGCTGTGGGGAAATAACCTACGTGCTGGCCTACAAGTGGGCTGGGTGTCCTGCAGCCGACTCTCACCCTGGCTCCTGACTTGTGCTATGGACTGGATCGTGTCCCCCAAGGTCATATACCGAAATCTACCCCTGGTGTGATGGAGTTTGAATTTGGGGCCTTTGGGGAGTGATGAGATCATGGGGTTGGGACCTGAGGTGAGATTAGTGCCCTTATGGGAGTTGGAGGAGGCCAGAGTTTGCTCTCTTTGCCACATGCAGACACCGTGAGAAGGTAGCCTCTGTGAACCAGGAAAGGGGCTCTCACCAGACACCCACACTGCCAGCATCTCATCCCGGACGTCCAGCCTTTAGATGTGAGAGGCAAATGTCTCGGTTAAGCCCCAGGCTGGGGCACTCTATGCAGCAGCTCAGGGTGACTCAGACAGCTTTCATTCTAATGCACAAAGCCAGAGGCAGGGCCTGGACCCAGATGGTGATGGCGAGGACCACACACAGAATTGGGCCACTAGGCAGATATGGAAATTCTCCCCCACGCCCACCTTGCAAAAGGATTTATTAGCGCCACCAAGACCCGCTTGTCTTGACACCTTTTCACCAATCAAGTCATCATGAAACAGGAGCACTGCTCTTAACTGACAAATTAAAAGTGACTTCCAGATGAGTCCCTCACGCTAATTCTTGTTAGAAGTTGCCATCACCTGCCACCTGACCTGGCTTAGCCCTGCCAAGCCTGCGGAAGAGAGAGGAGCGTACGTGACCCGCAGCTGGAGGCCATCTGCTCAGACCCCCGGCGTCCAATCTCACTGGGGGAACAGTGTATAAAAGTGAATCAGTCAGAAGGGAGCCCAGGAGGGGCTGTGTCACCTATAATCCCTCTCCTACTCCTCCATGAGCCCCGTTAGTCCAAACTCCCTCCGTATTATAAAATGTCAATCATCTATTCCCCAATAAGCTCTGAGGCCAAAACAAACAGGAATCTCTCAGCGTGCAGATCTTAACACTCCCTTCAATTTCCTGATTAACTAACTTGCCACCAAAACTAAAATGCTGTGTCACTTGTGAAGACCAGTGCAGCCTGGTCCCTACAGGACCAGCTGGTGGGACCAAGGGTGCTGTCCTGAGTCCACAGGAGAAGGTATTTAGGATGCAGGCATCCACTTTCCGCACTGAGCAGCCAGTGGCCTTTTGTGATGGCAGCAATAGGGAGCTCATACAGAAGTGGCTCCCGCCTACCCCGGGAGCCTGTGGATCAGCAGCCCTGGGTGGGGATTGGCTGTCCCCGGCCACCTCCAGTTCATGATACCCAAGACCCATCTGAACACAGGCCACAACAGAGATGTGCAGTAGCGTCATGCACGCAAGGAGAGGGGTCAGGCCAAAGAGCAGGAAAAGAGAGGTCTCCTCCTGGAGACAAAGGGGAGGCGAGTCACTCCTGAGTGGGCCCATGGACAGGGAAAGGATGCAGGTCCATGTCCAGGAGAGATAGCTGGTTAGAGACAGCCCAGTTCTCCGATGGGCTTTGCTGGCCCCTCGTTGGCTACAGTGAATTTGGCTTCAGGCAGAGTCTCCCTCTTTCGTCCTGGCACGGTGGGACTTTGTGTCACACCAGCTCCAAGCTGTACCGAGAAGCTCCCTTCCCCAGACTAATTTCTCAGACCAGTGGCCACCCCAGCCGCTCCCGAGGTCCTCAAGGAGAACACACACCCTCCGCCCGCTGCTTCTCTGCTGGTATTTAGAAACCGTGTCACACACCATCTTTCCTCTCCTGAGGAGGCACGTGAGTGCACACAGACCCCTCGCTTGGTTAGAGATTGTTCCCACCTGGAGGGGATCGACGGGTTTTTCTCCCTGGCGTGTTCACATAGACACGTCTTCTTCAAGGCACCCGGAGAAAGCAGTCTAGGCAGTCCTCTTGGTCTGGCCTGCTACCAGCTTGGGTGGGTCTGACATAAATCAGAGCTACATTTGAGTGATTTCTTCTAGGTTTTCCCTCCAAACAGCTTCATTTATACAAGCATCAACATTTCACTGTGCTTGCTCACTCCCAGAGAGCTCGCCCTCTGAATCCTGCCCAAATCTGTGGAATGTTCCCGGGTAGTATGCACGCCCCTTGCTTGGCCAGGCTTTGTTTGTTTGTTTTGTTTTTTAGGACTTGGGAAGGAATCCTTACATGTTGCCGTTGTTTAGTCACTAAGTCCTGTCTGACTCTGTCATCCCACGAACTGTTAGCCCACCAGTTCATGGGACTTCCCAGGCAAGAATGCTGGAGTGGGTTGCCATTTCCTTCTCCAAGCAATCTTCCCGACACAGGGAACGAACCCGAGTCTCCTGTGTCTCCTGCATTGGCAGGCAGGTTCTTTACCACTATGCCACTTGGGAAGCCCATATAGGACCCATTTGAAACCACATGCCTGAATGTACAGTGAAGGCCAGCATCTGGAATGGCCTCCAATGATCAGGTCGTATAATAAGACAGAAACTATGAAGCATTAACTTTCTTCCTGTGTGAAAAAAATGTTTTAAAATAATGGAACCAATATGAGAGCATATCGAGAAAATCTTTACTACTCTGAAAACCTAAGAAGGACTCAGTCATTTTGGGTTTATTTCATTTTTTTTTCCGGCCTGAGTTTCACTTTTTCCAATTTTAGAACATCATTACCTTTCCAAAACCGGATTTTACTTTACAAGCATTCTCACACATTTCCCTTTTTCTAGATACTCATGTCATGTTGGGGCTTCCCTGGTGGTTCAGCTGTAAAGAATCCGGCTGCAATGCAGGAACCACGGGAGATGTGGGTTCAGTCCCTGGTTCAGGGAAGATCCCCTGGAGGAGGGCATGGCAACCCACTCCAGTATTGATGCCTGGGAGATCCCACGGACAGAGGAGCCTGGCGGGCTACAGTCCAAGGGGTCGAAAAGACTCGGACATGACTGAGCGACTGAGCATGCACTCAAAGTCACATTGAGCCAAAGGAAAACAAGGAGCCATGCATCAGTGTGTTAATGAGCAAAGTCACTCCCCACTGCAGAGGAAGCACTGTCATTCCTTGTCCTCCTCAGGTGCCATCGCAAAATGGGCAAGACCCTACAGTATTTTGATAGCTCCACCCACCTGAGTGCTGCATATATGCCCAAGATGACAGAGCTAGGAAGCAGCACAGGTGGGATTCTAAACAAGCTTCTTTCATGTCACCTATGACCAAGACAGTCTTCTTTACAATGTTGTTTAGTCACCAAGTCGTATCCAGCTCATTTGTGACCCCACAGACTGTAGCCCATGTAAGTCTTTTGTGACCCCATGGACTCCTCTGTCCATGGGATTCTCCAGGCAAGAATACTGTAGTGGGCTGCCATTTCCTTTCTCCAGGGGATCTTCCTGACCCAGGGATTGGACCTGCGTCTCCTGTATTGGCAGGCAGATTCTCTACTACTGAGCCACCTGAGAAGCCCTCTTTAAAACTTTAAGTAACTACATATCCAGGACACATTTCTTTTTTCATTATTCATGAAATAAACTCCCACTATTGTTTTCACCATTGGGAAAGAATAAAGGACCACAGATAAAAATACTTTATCATATTATCCTTCCTGAGTATTGCATAGCCGGTGACCACGTAAATGAGGGAGTTGCCTGTCCAGAGCGGTCACTACTGTTTTGTAACACTGTTTCCCCACAGGATGAAATTTACAGAGTGTCCTACAGTGTGTTTCCACACTGATTGTGCTAAGAATCCTCCCAAGTTGTACACAGCAGGTATGAGTCGGTTTTCTCATTTTGCAAACAAGGAGGCTTGGGTTTAGACAAGTTAAATGATTCACTGAGATCAGGCAGCAGGAATCTGAACCTAGAGGACTGTACCTGAAATTCCGCCATCACTAAAGAAAGTTAAACCTTGAGGAGGCGACATCAACGTCTTCCTGGTTCTATAAATTCTAAAAATCAGCTCAGAAATTCACGTTTTCTAAGGACTTTTGGAAAATATTCTGAGGAAAGTTCTCATCTGCTGCTCTTGTTCCATAAACGAATTATCTTCACACTGTCATTTCCACTTAAAAGGGAAACATAGGATTGATGGATTTGGGGCATGTAGGCCTGGCCACAAGGGCAGAGGTCACAGAAGGAAGGTCCCTCCCAGTGGGCAGCACAGTCTTTGAGGTGTCCTGTCCTTCCTGTTGTCCCCGTGTGGGCTCCTCACTTACCTGTAACTAACCTTTTACTGCAAAAAGTTGTGTTCGGACAATGACTGTGCATCCACATTACTAACGCCGGTGGCTTCCTTTAAGTCCGTGAGCGCCGCTGGGCTTCTTGTGCACATGCGCAGCACCGGGGTCATGGCGCCTGCTCGCCCTTTGCCTGGTCCAGGCGCCTGGAGATGCGGGAGCACACCTGTCCTTTTTCTGGACGACACTGCCCACCTCTCCCCATGGAACATGGTCTGAACCACACCGCCGCACCCAGCCTGGTTCGGGCGTGGGAGACACTGTGTCCAGGTGGCAGGTGGGAGCCGGAGTCCAAACAGGACAAGAGGACCCGGGGTGTCCAACAGGAGAACGGCCAGCCCCCTGTGAGTCTGCCCAGGCGGCCGGAACCAACCCCATGGACTGGGTGGCCGAGAGGCAGGCATTCATCTCTCGATCCTAGAGACTGAAAGCCGGATATGAAGGTGCACACTGAAGGGACCCCTGGCTCGTCCCTCTGCGGCAGCCATCACTTTCAAACTATGTCCTTGGTGAGTGCACATACAGTGTCGCCTCCTCCTCTTAGAAGGACACCAGTCTGACCAGATCAGGGTCCCACCCCATGACCTCATTTTACCTTAATTACCTCCCTGAAGGCCCCACCTCCAAATACAGACACACTAGGGTTTGCACTGAGGCTCAGATGAAAGTAAGGAGCATTTCACTTTACTATCAAGTCTTCCTACCCATGGACATAAGGTGTCTTTCAGTTTGTTAGGTCTTCCTTACTTTTTCGACAATGTTTTATAGTTTTCAGTGTACAAGTCTTGCACTTCGGTTGTTAAATTTATCCCCAAGTATTTCTTGTTGATACTACTGCAAGTGAAATTGTTTGTTTTTGTTGTCACTGTTTTTAATAAAAGAAAGGCTCAACTATTTACTTAATATAATAATGTGAAAATTTTTAAGGAATTGTGGTCATTAATTAGTTAATTACTGAATTGAAGAGGAGACCCTGCCCAGTGGGAGCTGTGCCACTAACGGAAGAGGAAAATACAGTTACTCAACCCTCATGTCTGCGGTCAGATACCAGGTATCTACACACATCTTCCACTTCAAGTGTGTCTCAGAAAGCAAATGGTGAAGATATTTTTTGTGCACATTGCATTCACTGTAGGAGAGTGGAATCAATGGTGCACCTGCTGAAGCAGGTGGGGAAAGGAGACGCTGGTCAGGGAGGATCTGAGGGCCTGGGTGTAGAACAGAGGATACACGTTTTGTGCCCTGAGATCACACATCTTCCTGAGGATCAAACTTGAACACATTAGAGGGGCTTCCTGGGTGGCTCAATGGTAGAGAATCCACCAGCCAGCCAGGAGACTAGGGTTTGATCCCTGGGTCAGGAGGATCCTCTGGAGCAGGAAATAGCAACCCACTCCAGTCTTCTTGCCTGGAAAATCCCATGGACAGAGGTGCCTGGAGGGTTCTGGTACATGGGGTCGCAAAAGAGTCAGACATGATTTAGTGACTAACCAGCAGCAACAAAACACGTTATGGACAGGATTCAGTTTGCTCTCAAATGTAAGGATGAATCACCCGTTACAGTAAAAGTTTCTGATAAGCTACTATTAAATGTCTCAGGAGCTCCCAGCCTGTGAGTCGGCTGCCTCTGACGAACCCTCAGGGGGCTGCTCTCTCAGCCACTGCATCACCATCCACCCCCAGGAGGCGTGGTGGCAGCACCAGGCTCTCCAGCTGGTACCCACTATCACAAACTAGCTCGTTCCCCCTCCGTACACACGCTGGGGATTCCTTCCCTGGATGCAGCTTTACATAAATTTACAATTTATACGCCGCTGTCACCCTCTGCCTGATTACAGTGTAGTAGTGAAATTTTTGTTTGCCAGCTATTGAAATCTCAAGTGTATAATTAATAGGGGTGGTAAAGGTTTAAACCCATCTCTATCAGTATCTCTGAGAGGATGATGCATCGCCGATTCCAATTTCCCAGGCAAATGAGGAGCCCTCTCTCCTGAAGGAACGTCATTGCTTCTGAAGAGAGGTGGGCACTGAGCAGACTAAACAGCTCCGGAGATTTTGGGGAGGTGCAAGGAGGCATGTTCTGTCACAGAGAGAGGTTTGGTTTCGGTAAATTCCTGGAGGAGACGTAGGTTCCATTCTTGAAAGAGCCTAAAAGACAAGATAGTGCAGGAAGAAAAAAACAAAAAAGCAATGCAGATAGAGCCAGGTTAGGACAACTAGGCTCCATAAACCAGTGCATGACACCACAAGCCCTAAAATACACTGCAGCTACTCTTAATAATTTAAATCACCTTCTTTCTCACACTTTCAATGAAAGCATGTTGAATTTTGCTGAGGTGTGTTTTCTAAGGTTTAGAACTCTGGCCAATCTGTACATGACAAGATTAATTGCGTAGTTTTACGAGGCGTACTTGAGACTCAAGTGCAGAAAGACAGAGAAAATAAAATTCCCTTCCACCGTATCTCCCGATTTCTGCAGCAGCCTGGTAATCACTTCCAGGAAACCTTTTTCCTCCCAGCCTTCCTTTCGCTCTGTTGTGAGAAGAGGGAGGTGCCCTGAAGATGACAGCCTCATAAAACGGGAAAAAGGAAAAGGGGGGAGGGAAGTAGTAGATCCACAGCTGAGTCTGTGCTGAGAAAAGTGCACAACACAGAGCGTCTGGAGCGGCGGCCTCACCGGCCCTGCCTCTCCTCCGAAGTCAACGCAGCTCCTTCCTGTTCTTTCACGGAGACAGGACGAAGGCATGATGCAAGGTGCATGTTGACAAACCGCTTGCTCTTCCAGCAGCAAGAGCATCGCGTTGGAAGGGAAGCCGGTGAATACAATAAGGAGGGGCCCCGAGTGGTTTCCAGCAGAAGCAGGTCTCCAGTCCCTGGTTCTGGACGCAATCTAAGACAAAAGGAAACATGCCTGTTTCTGCCGCGATACTGCCTGCTTCTTTGGCAATCTTTACGTTTGAGACGTGGTCATCAAAAGCAGCCAAGAGAGTCACTTGTGAAAATTACTTGTTCTGTTTCCCTGGGCTTTTTTTTTTTTTTTCCAGGGGAACCCCTGACCTCGCCCTGCACCCCCTCTCAGGCCTGTGATTAGGATCATGGGAGATTTGGGGAGATCTTCCCTGCTGTGCTGTGATGCGGGCAGTGGGCAGCTCCCACACCCCTGCACATGGAGAGAGAGGTCATGATGTTAGGACAAGCCCCAGGCCTCAGGGAGGATCTCAGGGCTGCAGGAAGGGGACTGGAGCAGCGCTGGGCTCCCTCCCCCGAGGTGGGACAGATGACAATGACAAACGCGATGGGCTCGCACCCTCACGGGGCCCTGAGACATCGCTCCCAGACTGCAGTGCCTCCCAGTTCTCCTGCTAAAGGTACGTTCTGCTCGACAGAATAAAGTTACAAAATGCTTGGATGCCAGGTCCTGAAATGGAAACAGAGCCTGAGATTCCACACCTTCTGCCCAAACTCCACGAGGAGGGACGGGCGTGTCCCACCCGTGTCCAGGGAGGACCCCTGTTGCTCCATGGGTCACGGTCCAGACCCGCTGGGGAGGCACGCTGACTCCTGGATGTCATGGGGGTGGACCCTCAGAGGATGGGTTGAACCAACGGACAGTAACTGTCTCCTGCAGGGTTTTGAATGGCTCCCGTCTTCAGACGGGGGCTGGGTCCACAAACACACCTGGGGCCTGTCCTGGTGGGGAGTGTGGAGGTTTCCAGAGTGTGTTAGGACCACACCCCCGTGTCGCAGGTTCACATAGAGTCTCCAGAGGAAGCAAGCACGTGGCCCCTTCCCTTCAGATCCAGGTCTCTCTTTAACTTAGGGGTCTCACAACACCATTTGCTTTTCTCTTAAAATGGTTTTCTCGAGTCACATTCAACTATTCAAAAACATTGCCTCATACTGATTACGTACCTGAATGTGTAAGTAACTGATTCTCAGTGACTCCCCTGCAGGCATGCGCACACACACACACACACACACACACACACACACACGCACGCACGCACACACAGCCTCCAGTGCCCAAAGCTGCTTCAGTTATTTAAACTCGCAGGAACTTCAGCTCGGATGTGGGTGGAAGCTGTGCGGTAGACATATTGCCCCCCTTTGGCCCACAAGCAAGTGGGGTGCCAGGTGAGGAGGCTGGTGGCCCTACATGTTACCATTGGCAGAGGGGGGTTTGCCAAGCCGAGCTTGTCACACTCTGCTGCTTTACAACATTTACTGAGGGTCTGTTCACCAGGCGCTGCCAGGAAGTTTATGGATAACTTTTTTTTTAGTTAAAAATAATTATATTGAAGTATAATTGATATGGGCTTCCCTGGAGGCTCAGACAGTAAAGAATCTGCCTGCAATGCAGGAGACCTGGGTTTAATCCCTGGTTGGGAAGATCCCCTGGAGAAGGAAATGGCAACCCACTCCAATATTCTCTCCTGGAGAATCCCATGGACAGAGGAGCCTGGTGGGCTACAGTCCATGGAGTCACAGAGTCAGACATGAGTGAGTGACTAACGCTTTCACTTTTTTTCATAATTGATGTGTTATGTTAGATTCAGGCATACAACACAATATCTGTATATACTGTGAAATGATCATCACAGTAAGTCTAGTTAACATCTGTCACCAAACATAGTTAACAGAATTTTTTCTTATGATGAGAACTTTTAAGATTTATTTTCTTACTAGGTTTTGAATATAAAACACAGTGTTATTTATTAACTATGGCCACCATGCTATATATTATACCCCCACAACTTATGTATTTTGTAGCTAGAAGTATTTACCTTTTGACCTGTTCCACCCATGTCTTTGAAAGAGTAATCGGATAAACAAATGCACAAACATGATGAATTCCCTTGGCCTTGGTGTGGGGAGAGTGTCTGGGTCCTTTATCCTTCTAAGGCCCAGGTCGGGCTTCCTGAAAGAGCTGGGAGTGGGAGGGTGGTGTTAGGGTCCTGCACCCTTCTGAGGCCCAGGGAAGGCTTCCTGAAAGAGCTGGGAGGAGTTAAGAGCTGTGTGTACTTTGTAGGCTGGTGGGTGAGGAGGATTAGACCCTGCGTTACTAAAACAGTCCTGGAACCGTGGTACAGGTGGTAATAAACACTGGAGGAGCAGAGAAGCAAAACGCCAGCAAAATCAGAAAGAAAAAAAAAATGATTTGGGCTGTATAAGAGAAAAAATCATCTACTAGTTGCTTTGTTTACCTTTATTGCCCACTTATCAGATAAACTGTTAACAATTAAGAGTATCAAGAAAGGGTGTACCTGATTGGCTTACTGGGTCTTTAAAAAAATTCTGATCAGTTTTTTTAAAAAGTATTTTTGAATTTATTAAAGACTAAACCAAGTTCACGTAGGTACACACTTACAGTTTCTGAAATATGTAGCAAGGTCATCTGCTCGGACCTGAGAGCTGGAAGTGGGGGTGGCGGGGAACGTGACTCAAGCCCAAATGGTGTCATCAGTCTCCTTGATGGCGCGTATTACATGGGTTTGTGAAAAAAGTTATAATGAAAAGTGCCATTTCCCCAGAAATATATTCTCAGCCTGAAAAATTCAAATACAGAAGAAATGTTTTAAGTCGCAAGTCTGTTGAATCATGTGAGAAATTTCGAGTTCAGAGGTCTGTCACCTCCTCTTCACACCTGCACTGATCTGGCCCAGAGATGCCAGGTGGTCTCTCTGCTCTGTGTGCCTATAGCCTTTCTGCTGCACCCGGACTTCTCCAGGGGTGACCCACGGATCTCCAAGCGTGACCCGCAGACCGAGAGCACCACCATCTCCAGGGAACTTGCTGCAAAACAAACCCTCAAGCAGCCCCAGATCTGCCGACCCCCTGAGCAGGGCGGCGATCATGTTTCCACGAGACTCACTGTGGTTTACACGTTTGCTGAAGTGTGTAAACCAGCCAGGGACCCACACTGAGTTACGCATTCAAACACACACAGCAAAACCGTAGGAATCTGCAGCCTGTGGTCGGTGTCTTTCCCGACTCTCCACCTTGAGTTTTAAGGAGGAAAATCGAGAAACCGTGCAGCGAAGAACTCCCTGGGATATGGGGGTGGGGGGGGAACAGGATATTAAGTATATCTAGGGTTCCTTAAAATTTAAAATTGCCCTGAGCTGTTTTTTACCTGCAAAAATATATACTTAACATATAAATATATAAAAATAATAAAATAAAATGCACTTATAAGATATATTTTATATTAATATAATATATATTATTGTTTTTGTTGTTTAGTCTCTCAGTCATGTCCGATTCTTTGCGACCCCATGGACTATAGCCTGCCAGGCTCCTCTGTCCATGGGATCCTCCAGGCAAGAGTACTGGCATGTGTTGCCATTTCCTTCTCCAGGGGATCTTCCCAACCCAGGGATCAAACCCAGATCTCCTGAGTGTCTCCTGCATTGCAAGCAGATTCTTTTACCACTGAGCCACACAAAGGTGTACAAATATAAAGGATGGCTTTGTGCCCCTACTGCTTAGCTTAAGAGCGAGAACACCACCAGTCCAGACGCCTCAGCTGCGTCCTCACCTGCCCCAAGCCCGTAAGGTAATATTCCTTCAAGGTTACAGCGAGATCAGTCTAAAGGCAAATCAAACAAAGGCTAGGAAACACACAACAGGAAGGAAGCTGTGAGAAGAAGCAGGGACACAGGGGCCTTCTGAAACACTGGGGACTCTGGGACTTGGGAACAGAGGCAGAGCGGAGAGAGCTGGGCCTGGGGGCTTTGGTCCCTCCCCTGAGTGGAGAGAGGTCAGGGGCAGCCAGGACCGCAGATCCTGGGGCAGGAGGTACCGACAGGCTGGCATGGGGAGCCAGGGATTTGCTGGCAAGGTCTTCAGCAAGCTGGGGTGGGATTCTGACTCATTTGACTTTGCAGCGCTGGCAGCCGTGTGTGAAATCAAATAAAAACAGCGCCTCCGCAGCTCCACCGTCGATAGACCTGAGCTCCGTCCCCACCCTGCGCGGCAGGCATCATTTCTCTCTGACTCTCTTGGGTCTGAGACTTTCTCCAAACTCAGAGAAAATGAAGACACCTAGTCTTCCCTGGTGGCTCAGTGGTGAAGAGTCTGCCTGCCAATGCAGGAGACACGGGTTCGATCCCTGGTCCAAGAAGATCCCATGTGCTCTGGAACAACGAAGCCACTGTGCCACAACTACTGAGACTGTCCTCAAGATCCCAGCAAGTGCAGCTATGCAGCCCTGCGCCCTGGAGCCTGCGCTCTGCGATGAGAAGCCCGCGCATCGTAAGTAGAGAAAAGCCCGTGCAGCAGTGAAGACCCAGCACAACCAAAAACAAATAAATACATGAGACAAATGGAGGAAAACAAACCAAAGATACCCGGACCAGTGAAGGTTACTTACACTACATTCTGGGAGAAATTTCAACCGCTTACTTGTAAGCCACTTACCATGAGATACAGAAATGCCCATCTTCCAGGAGTTTCCCAGAATCCAGTAGGTCTGTGTGTGTGGAGGACGTCATCTTTTTTACAGGGTTTTCAACTAAAACTTTTCCCTCTGCCAACAGGGACTCTGACGTCACTCTCCCAGTGTTCAGACTGCAAAGATAAGGAAACGGTAAGAAGTCAAACTGTCTGTTCTTATCAGTGTACTGAAAATGTCAGCTCTATTTATTTTGGGAACAGTTTTCTTCCCTCCCTATCAACTCCTACCTTACTTGCTACATAATTTTCTAATTCCTAGAAAATGCATCAGATGAAAAGGAGAAATTGTGGCTACATTTTGCCCCACAGAGGTAACTTATTTATTTAGTATACTCTTCATCTGCACTTACACACGCACACACATTTTAAATGCATTTGCTTTAAATACTCCTTTGCACATTATTATAATCATCTTGATTTTTCAAATATTTGTATGATATAAAGACAACCCTAAAAGATGGCTATTTCTTGATATTGCATAGAAGTTCACACAGAGGCAGAACCAAAGTGAGTATTGTTTGTTGTTTAGTCACTCAGTCGTGTCCGACTCTTTGCAATCCCATGGACTACAGCCTTCCTGGCTCTTCTGTCCATGAGATTTCCCAGGCAAGAATACTGGAGTGGGGTGCCATTTCCTTTCCCAGGAGATCTTCCCAATCCAGGAATTGAACCGGGGTCTCCTGAGCATCTCTTGCATTTCAGGCAAATTCTTTTACCACTGAGCCACCGGGGAAGCCCGTATAAACATGTTTCATCATTGGCAAGTAAGGGTTGGAGAAGGGAAACTGAACAGACAAAATTTCAGATTTTGGCTGGTTGACTGAAGGTTGAAAATAGCCCTACTTAGCACATTTCAGGATTCAGTGCAATGACACTACATATGTGTGTATATATCTAAACAGCACCATAGGTGGCTGGAGAAGGAAATGGCAACCCAGTCCATTGTTCTTGCTGGAGAATCCCATGGACAGGGCAACCTGGCAGGCCACAGTCCACGGGGTTGCAAAGAGTCAGAAGAACAACGGCCATAGATGGCACGTATGCAGCTCGGCTGGTTGTAAACTCTGGCGCTATACTGACTGAGGGGGAGAACTCGCGGGACGGGGAGGGCAGCAGTCTTGGGACAGAAGAGGAGAGAGAGAGGGGGAAGAGGGAAACCCACTGATGAAGCTTCCCCTCTGGCACCCCTCGGTTGGCAGCTCTGCCTCCCTCCCCTCAGCTGCCCGCCCCGCCCCCACGGCAGCCTTCCTCTCACTGTGTGTTGGGACGCGGATCCACTCCCATGAATACCTGTAGTCACCAGGATATGAGGGGCCTGCCTCAGTGGCTCCGTGCCCACTCTCTCCTCTCCCACACAGCAGGGCTCTACCTCGGGCCCGCTCCTGCTCCCTCATCTCCCGACAGCATCTCCTTCAGCTGGACCAGCGTTTCCCCTCCTGGGTGGCCAGCTCTGTGAGGGGGGACACTCTTCTTATTTACCGTGTCCCTGCCCCTGAAAGTGCTGCTTCACCTGGTAGAGACCCCAAGTCCTTGGTGAGTCCCTGGACTTTATGTGTTGCTGTTGAAAGCAATAGAGTCACCATTCTGGACAGGTGCCTCTGCAATGCCATTTAAGCCACATTGACTCTAACCTTGGACTGCAAAGAGATCCAACCAGGCAAACCTAAAGGAAATCAGTCCTCAATATTCACTGGAAGGACTGATGTTGAAGCTGAAACTCCAATACTTTGGCCACCCGATGCGAAGAGCTGACTCATTGGAAAAGACCCTGATACTGGGAAAGATTGAAGGCGGGAGGAGAAGGGGACGACAGAGGACGAGATGGTTGGATGGCATCACTGACTCAATGGACATGACTCTGAGTAAACTCTGGGAGGTGGTGATGGACAGGGAGGCGGTGATGGACAGGGAGGCCTGGTATGCTGCAGTCCATGGGGTTGCAAAGAGTCGGACACAACTGAGTGACTGAACTGAACTGAACTGACTGTACCTCAGCAGCGACCTTTCACGGGAGAGCCAGCAATCACACCAAAATCCATTGCTGAGGTGTCGCCACAGATATCACTCAAGAAACCTTCCTTCGGGGTGCTTCATATGAAATTTTAATTTGCTTTTGTGTGGCTTTACAAAGGCTTCCCAGGTGGCTCAGATGGTAAAGAATCTGTCCACAGTGCAGGAGACTGGGGTCCAATCCCTGGGTTGGGAGGAGCCCCTGGAGAAGGGCGTGGCAACCCACTCCAGTGTTCTTGCCTGGAGAATCCCATGGACAGAGGAGCATGGCAGACTACAGTCCACGGGGTTGCAAAGAGTAGCTTGCGACTAACACTTTTACAAAGTCAAAAATGCTCATTTAGATATCTGTACTGTCCTGGGAGATAATCTGAGTCTTTAGTAGTACAGATGAATTCAGTCAAATAGCATCACACAAATTACCTAAGACCAGAGCACATTCTCATCCCAGCAGAAGATCTTAGTGCTGTAGCCACAGTGGTTGGCCATGGAGAGCATGCAGGTCTGGGATGGGATGGGAAGGAACAGATTCCGTAAGCTACGGTGTGTTGTACAAACAGCACATGGTCACAGGCGGGAGAGAAAGAGGGAGCTCTGAAAGGCTGATCCTGAGCCGGTGGACACGGGACAGGAGACGAGGTGTTGGGGAGGGAGTTGGGCGGTGGGCAGCCCTCTTCCCCAAGTCAGGTGTGGAGGGCTCTGAGGCCACCTGACTTTTGCCTTCGCAGAGCTTTGCGTTTTGGAGACAACCAGAAGTTAAGGGGCTCATTGGTTCTATGGTAAGAAATTTTGACCAGCACTAGTCATTGAAAATACCTAATGGGCATCTGGAGCTCTGAAATGTTCCCCGGGGGCGGGCAGCCCCCCCATCCTCACAAGGAAGCAGCTGCATTGGGGCCTGATGCCAAGGATTGGAGCTTAAGGAGAAGGAGTTTGCGTGGGTTTTGTGGGCAGAGGACACTCTGGTAGTGACAGAATTATCCGCAGGGTGGACTTCAGTGCGAAATGCGGTAGTTGCCGTGAAAACCTCTTCTGGCACCCATGTTTTCAGAAAAGCGGGAAAGGACCAGGAGCATCCGGCAGACTTCTTGCTGGGTCCGTCCCCTTCTGCTCTCATTCCGGGCCATTACTTGAATCTGAGAGAGATACCCTTCTTTTGAACGCCCTGCCTGCCTCCCCAGCCCTTCCTCCACCATGGTGGTCCCTGTCTCGATTTACCCCTCACTGCGGGCGCATCTTGAGAAATGTCCTCTGCCGACATTGCCCTGGTGGGAGGAACCCTGCCTGCCCCAGATACCTGGCCTGGGCGGATGTAGCCCGGGTCATGCTGAAGGAGCCGCCCAAGCTCTGCTGTCCATCTTTCTCCACCCCACCTCCTGATTCGTCAGGGACCAGACATCCAGGATGTGCTCTCAGGGGTGATGGCGGCCTTCCTCACACAGACGCAAGGTGGAAACAACCCAAGTCTCCATCAGCTGGTAAATGGACCCATAAAATGCGGCCCATCCACACGATGGAATGTTATTTGTTAATAAAAAGGAATGAAGTATGGACACATGATACAGCATGAATGAGCTTAAATATATTACGTTAGCGAAAGAGGCCAGACACAAAAGACCACATGTATGATTGCATTTATATGAAATGTCTGCAACAGGAAATCCATGGAGACAGAAAGTAGATCGGTGGTTTCCCGGGACAGAGGGGCCAAGAGGGTGCAGAGGGGTTCATAATGAGTTTAAAGGGGGTTTATTTGGGGGGCATTGAAAATGTTCAGAAAGCAGACAGAGGAAATGGCTGTACAACACAAGAGCACAGTAAAGGCCACTGAACTGTTCCCTTTAAAGTGGTTCATTTTATGTTATGTGAATTTTACTTCAATTTAAAAAACCCTTAGATTTAAGGCTCAGAGAGATTTAGGGGTTGGAGGCTAAGGGTTTAGGATTCAAAAGGGATTGATTAAGGGACTTAGAATTCTAAATATATTTCCTGTGTCATTAGGTTACCAGTTGGCCTCTCTGGACTGCCTTGGAATCCAACCACAGTGAATAAATAACATTGTTCCATGAGAAACAGCATTCCGAGGTTCAAATAGCTAACTTACAAACAAACTGTGGGGATAAAAATCCTTTCCTTTTTGATTGTCGAGGATCGTCTGTAATTTAGTCTGGAATATAGTCAATCTTTGGCTCTTATCCTGAATTTATCAATAAAAAGACATCATCGTGGGAATCTTTGGGGAGGTGAAATTCAATTTAATCCATTTTTCCTATTTGTTAGGTCCTCCGGTAATTGGTTTCATGGGGAAGAAGTTTGAAGTTATTGGTTAAA
Organism: Okapia johnstoni; assembly: GCA_024291935.2. Lineage (NCBI taxonomy): Eukaryota > Metazoa > Chordata > Mammalia > Artiodactyla > Giraffidae > Okapia > Okapia johnstoni. The sequence goes on from CM044309.1 coordinate 76,350,151, forward strand.
TAGAGGTTTTTGGATTATCTGTGAATTTCAATTATCCATGCTTCACCTGGCCCCAATTAGCACTAATAATTGAGTTAACTGAATGGAAGTCATTCCCCATCATATCAGTTTTACTAGAGGCTTATATCTTATTTCATTAATGGAGACCCCCAGGCACAAAGCCCTTGTCTCCAATGTGCACTCACACCCCCAGCCCACAATTCGTCAAATTCATGTTGTTTAACTGGCACAAAGTTAACTGTATAGTTAATAGTATGAAGCAAGTGTCCATAAGAACAAAACCCAGGTTGCTAGGAAGTGTAACCAGAAATCTCTCAAGTACTCTGGGTCACCCTGGCATTTACAGCCAGAAGGTATTACAAAGCAGGTCTGAAGCAGAGGTAGAAATCTTCACCAACGTTTTTGACAGATTTGTGTCTTCAGTTTTCATTGAGATGGTTACAGTCTTAATTTACCCTCCGTTTACAATTTCTAAAATAAGGCAGCCTTTCAAGCAGCCGGTTCGTTTGAGCCCATTTTCAGACGTGGTGTTTATGTTTACTCCTCACAGTCTACCTGACTTTCAAAGGTTCAGTTTCTCTCCTTGGACACATTTGTATTATATTAAACACAATAAATATCTTCCATTCCAACAGCCCCCTTTCCACTTCCTTTGATCTCTGAATCCCAACACCCCTAAACTCGACATATACACCAGCGCAGCCCCTCCCGCCAGGCGGGAGCTGAGGGCAGGGTTGCAGGGCTGCGGGCTCTCCCAGTCCTCTCCAGCTTCGTGTTTTTTTCCATTGCCATGGAGATGCAGCTTGGTGGAGGAGCGAGCAGCAAGCCCAGCGACGGGAAAAGTCCTAGCTAGGTAGAATTACTAACCAAACAGACTGTCGCGGTGCCAGGGTGCCAGGGAGGGGTGCTAGGGAGGGGCGCCTGGGTTTTCCTTTCCTCCCTGCAATCAGATTACAGGTAAAAGTGCAAACACTGGAGAGCAGAGGACGCAGCTGTGCTTTTAAAGGCACCGCGGACACTTGGCCTGCAGAGACACTGCAGTGGGTGGTGACAACGTGGAGGGCGTAAATCTCCTTTAGTGACGACATCCATGTCCTAGAGCCCACATCGGGATCTTCTTGGTGTGTAAAGAGGTAGAGCCCAGCAACGGGGACCCCTGGAGAAGCCTGTTCGAATAGATGATCCATCTTGTCCTGTGTGGTTGAATAACAACTGTGTTCTCAGCAATACTGCAAGGCAGCCACTCGGTCGGGGAATTTTGTTTCAGGAGTTAGCAAATTAATCAATAAATGGTTCTTTAGCATGGTTTCTAAAATAAAAAAACTGCCTATAAAGCCATCTGAGAATCTGATGAACAGGCTTCTGAGTTTTGCTTTTCTTATTAGTATTTGTTATTTGTATTTGCAATCCTTTTTTAATGATATATTGTATTTTGGTGGAAGCATCCCCGATCAGTCTCCAAGGGATATGAAAAAAAATGGAAAGATATAAACCTCTGATAAAGAGGTAAATGGGCATTTTCATTTAAAGGCATCTGTGATTTTTTTTTTTAGGTTAGCCATCTGCAAAGATTTTCTAAATACAAAAAATATATAGTAACATCTAAGGGTTAATTAATCATTTATTTTGTTACTTTGGTAAATATAAACTGATCACAGCCTGACATAGGAACTGTGATGTTAATTGAGAAATCATCTTTCTCGTCCAACTTTGGTGACATGTCTGGGGCACTTTTCTTGCAAAATGGACTTGAATTCTATGTGCCTTGTCACTTCTATATCGTGTGTGGATTGCTGTGTGCTTGTCAATTTTTCACTTCTATATGATTTAAGGTGAAAACCCTTAGCTGTCTCCAGCAACCTCAAGTCAACAGGACCTGGGGGCTGAGGGTCTGGTGCCCTATGACAGACCACCAAATGCCTTTTAAAAATGGTATTCATTGGCCTATTAGCCTTGACAGTCACTGAGTATCCTTTAGTATTTATTCAATATAATTCTGGATATTGGATTTTTTTTAAGACAGCAATTTTTCTCATGCTCAAAGATTGCTTTTAACCCCATTTTCCAGTTATATTTTAAAGAACTAAAGTGACTTTAACATCCCGTCCCTTAGAGCTTGTTTCCCGGTAACAGAGATCACAGTATAAGACAAGCTGTGCTGTGCTAAGTCGCTTTAGTCGTGTCTGACTCTCTGCGACCCCAAGGACCATAGCCTGCCAGGCTCCTCTGTCCATGGAATTCTCCAGGCAAGAATACTGGAGTGGGTTGCCATTTCCTACTCCAAAAAGACATGCTAAAATCCACTTAATATTCCTCTTCTAAATTTAACATTCATTCTTTCAGGCAAGTCCCCTTCAATATGAAGACTGAGTTTGTCCTGGTAAGATGCTCATCCCACAGGTCAAAATTCGTTCTTTCAAGTCAGCCCTTTGAAAATATCTGCTTCCCTGGAATCATTTCAGGAATTTTGATGGTGCAAAAATGACCTATCTTTAAAAAAGAAAGCCTCATTAGAAAGCTCTTTGCCTGGTCTTGGTGACATATCATAATATTAGAGCAGGTGTCATCAGTTGGGGTAGGGGAGAAGAGAGATGCAGAAAGGGTGGCCAAAATTACTAACATTTGCCAAATATTCATCTCCACAGTCTAAACATCTGTTTTCTAGCAACAAGGAAGGCCCCATCTCTACTGTTGGTAGTTTTTTTTTGGTAAGATATGCACTACAGAAATTAGACTATAGATTGAGAAAATGGACATGCCATCCTTCTTGCCAGCTTCTGTCACAGTGGCCCTTATGAAATAATTGTTTGCCTCCCTGTCAATCATTGCAATTTCTCGGGGATCTCGAGCACGCTCAGAAGGATTTCTTGTAAGCATTTTATGGATGACGTGGCCTCCAGGATTCAGCCTATCACACCAGTGTTACCAGGCATAAGATTCTAGGAATCTGCTTGCCTTCAAAACAAATGGGAAAAACCCTCCGGACTATTGACTGGGAGCTCTCACCTGAACCAAGCCAAACGCAGTTTCCTCCTGGCTCAGGAGCAGCTCTGTGAAGGGAGAGGCCTCCGACTCACAGGACGGGCCGTGGGCCTGACGCGCTCCAAAGGCCGCTCCTCTGCACCTGGAGCCACCTGAACCTCTGCTTCTCCCACTCCCCACAGGACTCCCCCGGCCCACGAATCAGCACTCAGAGAACTCTGGCTGAATGTTTCCTACAAGAAGAGGTGTCTTTGTTCAAACATGTTCACCTGTGTGTCTCCGGGTTAATAACCTGCTGTCACCCGGCGACAGCTTCCACGAAAGCTGTGTGTCTCAAAGCCTGGAAAAGAGACTCTGAGAGGTCAGCTTATAAGTAGCTGACATCTCTCAAAGGCTGTTAACAATATATGGCTTTGCTGCATGCTCTAGGGCCTGTGAGGCCACAACTGCTGAGCCCCGGAAGCCCACGCGCCCTAGAGCCAGCCAGTCACAGCTACTGAGCCCCTGAGCTGCAACTACCGACGCCCATGTGCCCGGAGCCCGTGCTCCGAAAGGAGAGAAGCCCTACCACAGTTAGAAGCCCGCACACCACGACTGGAAGGGAGCCCCCCTTCTCCGCAACTAGAGAAAGCCCACATGCAGCAACAAAGACCCAGCACAGCCATAAAGCAAGAAATAGAGCAGTGTGCACATAGAAAAAAATTTTTAATAATAAAAAGAAAGCAACATATGAGTTCAGATTCTTAGAAATCATTGGCATTGTTATTGAAATAACAGAAGAAATACCCTGGGAGTCATTTAGAAGCAGTTTGTTATGACCACAGTTCCTGGTGGCTTAAGTGTACTTTTCCTGCGAGCCTGCACACGGTCGTGTAAAGAATGACCACAGCGCCGTGCTGGCTGTGAGTGTGGGGCGTGTGCAGGATTCCGTGTGTGTTCCATGTGGCTGCCGTCCTGGCAGGGCGAGAGGCGTGCGCACCCTGCCCCACGGAGTGCAGTTCAGGGAGGCCCCCTCGAGCGCTCTTGTTCCCAGGACAGAGGTGCCAACAAAACCCGTGATACCCTCTGAGACAATAAGCAAGGAAAAATTAAGCTTTTGGAACCAACTGCGTACACGATAGCAGAGAAATCGGTCAAAGACGCTAAAACCGGTCAAAAGGGCAGGAAGGAGGTGTTTCGAACACAGCAAATCATTTTTTTTTTTTTTCAAGGAAGGAAGGGACGGTATTGTGCAGGAGAAATGTCAGCTGTGCCACTTACTGCATTGCAAGGACCTCTGGCAAAAGAAATGTCCCCTCTTGTGGCCAAGACAATAGGCACACAGCTCTTTTCAGTCTTAGAGTTTAAAACGCTTTTTCCAGTTACAAAAGTATATGGCAGTTTTTAACCGTGTCATCTGGTGTGTGTAAGTAGCCTCTTAATAGGTTGCCATGAGTGAAAACTATTATGTAATTGTGAAAGATCTGCTGACAAAAAATGTTAGGGAGCATTTGATGAAAGCCGGCAACCACTCTGAGGTTTGCAGGAAAAATTATCTTTCCCAGTGTTACTCAGAACAGAGAGAAGATGATCTTTGCTTCCTGGGACATGGCCGCCTTGGAGCCGAGCCCCCAGTGCTCCCATTTAGAGGCTGGGGCCCAACGGCAGAGAGGGGTCTAGACTGCGTGGTGAGTCTCAGCTTTTGTACTTCTTAGCTGAGATTCGGGCCTTGCAGTTCTTAAAGTTAATCATTAACTTCTCTGAAGTCTTAATGGCATTTCAGTGGAACTACAAGTCCGCCACTTTTCCAGGTAGCCATCCTTGTAATCTCTGATTTTACTCCAAAATCTAGTTGGCAGCGTCATCCTAATGTTACCGGCACCCCACCACCCCACCCCAGCCCAAAGGGAAAGACTCAACCTGTCCTTCCGACTTTAGCAGAGAATTTGAGTTAAATAAGATGGGTAAAAGAATTGCTAAATACTCTTACACTGAATACTCAATTTGGGAGTTAAAAGCTGATCTTTAATCCTCTATTTTCACTCTGCAAATGTCAGGAGTTATTATTTTCTGAGGAGTCTGACAGTTTTAGGGATAAACTAGACTGTTCTGTTGCAAAGCCCATGAATAGACACAAGAAGAATCTGTGTATCAAACCTAAAGGCCATGAAATAATACTTAAAGGATAAATTTGTTACCGCTTTAAGACTAATTGTAGGACTCCTAGAACAAACTGTAATCAAAGTGGAATCATAACTAGAAGGGAGTGTTTATTAAAATCTAATTGTAAATGTAATACCTCTACATCTGTATTCAGGTTCACATAGTTTAGGGTTTGCAGGGTTTGTCTGCAGCTTCATGTTATATAAGTGAAATAAAGATAAGATTTCAAGTGGCCAAAGGACCATTGATTTGTTTTGTTTTGTTTTTTCCCCAATGTTTGAGAAAACCCAGAAACAGAGATCCAGCTAAGATGCCTAGAACACGGCTATCCAAACAGCGTTTTCAAGTGATTCTAGCCTAAAATCAATACGACTAGCAACAGCTTACCTAATTCTGAGAAATCAGCAAATCAAATAAATAAAAAAGCAGTCTTTGTACCAAATTGTCGTTTCTAACAAGGCTACCTACTGCGGGTTACGTGCCCGCTCATTAAGCTTTTAAAGCTGGGCTTCACTAATGCCACTTGAAGGGGGGTGGGCCGCTCTCAAGCCAAATATGGGACAATGCTCTCCTTAAGCTTATTAAGTTTACATTTCATACAAATGGCTGCTTGAAAAGATTTGTTCATAGATGTGCACAGGGCTTTCAAAATAACAGTCTTCCTACCCGGTAACACAAAAAGGAAAGGAAAAGGGCAGGGGAACCAGGGGCAAGAAATTAGGTTGTTGCTTTTGTTTTGAAATAGGACATTTGGATCTCTTCCTCAAATCTTAAAATGACTTTTAAAAGGTAGTAGGTCTTAAATAAAGCTTGTTGACAAACTAATTCTTGGTTGAATGCAAAGGGTCAGCCTGTACCCAGGACAGCAAAATGTAGCCAATTCCCTCCCACCCCCAGACGCTGGATTTTACGTTCTTTTCAATCTCACCAGAATTTTGTGATCTTTCTAAGATAAACTTGAAAGAAAACAGGTTGTTTGTTTAAGCTTAAGTTACATTCATGGTGTTAAAGTCGGGGACACATGGTTATTCATCACTTGAGTTGGCTGCAGAGATAAAGCATCCTGGGACAAGGCTGCAGCATTTCAGCAGCAGAAAATGAACATCATCTTATGACCCCGTGGAAGGAGGGGGTGGGGAGCAGAGTGCTAACTCAAAAATGGAGGGAAACTCGTAAAACCTCCCTTTCCAATTCCCTCCACTTCCTCCTCTGGGTCCAGGGTTTCACTTGGGACACTGAGAAGAGCTGCTTTTATGGCTTATAAATTAAGAGCACCATTTACATTTTGTGTGTTAACAAAATCAGTGCACCCCTCCCATGCCATCTTATTGCATTTCCTCCAGTTTATCTTACAAAGACAAAAGTGGAGAAGCTAAATTCTGTTCTCTCAACCACAATTATTTCATACTCCTCCACTGAAGAAAACGTATATATTTTGAAAATCGGAATGTAATCCAAGATGCTGCCAAGGATGTTTAAATGGAAAAATGAACCAACAAACAGAAAAAGACTCAGATGGGGGCTCTTCTGATTCTGACCCTAAAAGAGGAAGAAGATTTTCTCAACACTCCTCTCTCTCCAGTTGAGTGTTCTGAGCAGCAGAGGAAACGCTCCCACACGGCGGCCGTTTTGGCCGACAAGCCGCCAGCGGTGGGTGGATGTAAGGGGATCTCCTTGTGCACCCAGAGATTCTGATCAGCATGGAAGCCCAGCAGAGCCGGGGCAGGAACAATGCACGGTGTATTTAGTGTTGCCCATTTATTCCACCTCTTTCTCTCACCATTGAAGACAATATTTAAGTATTTTCAAAGAAACACAAATAAAGCAGAAGCTAAATAATTAAAGTCTGCTGTTACAGGCCCAAGCAGCAATTATTACCCAGAGAATATTTATGCAGGACTGTCAAAACTTCTTTTGAAATATTGAAAATATTGTTCCCAGGGATAAATGGAGTGCTTTTTAGCATTTTCCAAGAAACTAAATATATATCCGCTCCCCAAACCCTGGGCGCGATCTGCTTATCTGAAACTTAACACTGCTGTTGTTGTAAGGTTTTGTATAACTCACTTCCTGTCTTTATACTTACACAACAGGATATTTAAATAACAAAGACAATGAAGAAGCCAGGCAAAACTATAGCCCTCCTGACATCACATGTGCATTTCTTCCTTTCCTAATCCCATCTCTATGTGTTCTGAGTTGCAGAAATAATTAGCACACACAAGGACGTCTTTAGACCAGTGGTTGCCTCTAACTGCACACAGTGATAGGCAGGGAACCAGTGTTTATCTGGCCTCTTCAAGCTGCAAGGGGCTATTTTCCTCCTAGAGGAAAAGCCACTTGTGGATGCACTGCTTCTGAGGCCCACTATGACCTCCGGATCAGTTTTCTCATCCTAATGAACAAACATATGGAGGCACATGTGGGTAGATGTTTGATGTCCTCCTGTCCCAAATCCACCAAGACTCTTGCCATAGTTAACAGTTTTTAGATCTTCAACTATATTTTCATTCACTTCTTCGATACATGGCTTTTTTTATTTTTTACAAATCAGTTGGTCTTTAATTAGGAAAACTGGTTATTTGGTCATGTCTTTTTCCTCTTTTGTATCTAAGGTTGAGATATATGACTTTTGTTTCAAGCTCATTGAGATATAATGTCATTTCAAACATACACACTAAAAATACTTCAATTAAAAGAAATCTTTTCCATTAAAGTGTTCTCTCTGCCTCATGGAGATCATAGTTTCCTGGTTTGGAAATTTAAACTAAAAGCAGTCGTCACCATTTGACTACTTCCTTCACTGGAACATGACTGAATGTACATCATAAATTATTTTACCACAGCTTTCGTCTTGTCGTTAGTGAAGACCTATTGCATATAATCAGGTTTTGCATATGAAAGTGCAGGACGAAGTATTTTTCTACTTATTCCCTTTTATGGGGAAAGATATACTAAGAGCCCTTCTTTCTCTGTATCTGTGTAAATTAAGTGAGCACACACACAGACATTGTGAGAATCAAAGCTATGTGCCAAGGACTATAATCAATCTGAAAACCAAGAACACATTTAAACAAAGAAAGCTTAACTCTCTGTAGAAAATTCCAACTTTAAAAAGACCCAGGGGTTGGAAAAATCACAAATGTCTTGCATCTGTATTTGTAGATTTAACAGACTTGTATTTCAATCAAGTTATCACATTTTAATACAGGCAATTCAACACTTAAAATATTTTTTCAAGTATAAAATTAAATATTCTCGTGTTCTGGAAGAACTGAGAAACATACCAGGGTAAAACACTAATATAACCCATCATACAAGACAAACACTGATTCACATGTTGTTACAGATTAAAAAAATAGCAAATACAATATGCTTTGCTTTCATAATTATGTTTATATTTACATCAATTCAGTTCAGTTCAGTTACTCAGTCATGTCCGACTCTTTCCGACCCCATGAATCGCAGCACGCCAGGTCTCCCTGTCCATCATCAACTTCTGGAGTTTACCCAAACTCATGTCCATCGAGTCGATGATGCCATCCAACCATCTCATCCTCTGTCGTCCCCTTCTCCTCCTGCCCCCAATCCTTCCCAGCATTAGAGTCTTTTCCAATGAGTCAACTCTTCACATGAGGTGGCCAAAGTATTGGAGTTTCAGCTTCAACATCAGTCCTTCCAATGAACACCCAGGGCTGATCTCCTTTAGGATGGACTGATTGGATCTCCTTGCAGTCCAAGGGACTCTCGAGAGTCTTCTCCAACACCACAGTTCAGAAGCATCAATTCTTTGGCGCTCAGCTTTCTTCACTGTCCAACTCTCACACCCACACATGACCACTGGAAACACCATAGCTTTGACTAGACCGATCTTTGTTGGCAAAGTAATGTCTCTGCTTTTAAATATGCTATCTAGGTTGGCCATAACCTTCCTTCCAAGGAGTAAGTGTCTTTTAATTTCATGGCTGCAATCACCATCTGCAGTGATTACATATGCCCTTTTAAATCTGAATCACAGAATTCAAATGTGGGTGAATTTATTTAGTTCTGGCTTCTCATTTTTCAGATGAGTTAAGGCCCAGAGAAGTTAGGTGACTTGCCAAAGTTCACACAGCTAGTCATGGCAAAGTCAGGGCAAGAGGCCATTCCTTCCATCTCTCTCCTTCAGGTGCCAGGCTGTCTCTCTTCACAACTGTGACATTGGTCCTTCTCTAAATGACCAGAAGAGCAAGGAAGCGGGGCACACTTGAGAAAAAATTACTTGTAATATAATACCTAGGAAGATACATCGTGTTTCAAGCCATTAAATCCCTTTTGTGCATAAGAGACCAAGACCATTGATAATGACCCTGACAGTTTTTTAATAGCAACCTTATTGAGATATAATTCACATGTCACGTAACTCACTTATTTAAGCTGTACATTCCGTGTCCATGCGGTATTTAAATGTACATTCGGTACATTTTGTCGTGTACACAGTGGAGTGCAACCATCGCCTCTGTCTGGAACCCGAACTTGTTCACCACCCATCAGCACCCCCTCCCCTTTTCTCCCAAGTCCCCCACCCCTGGCAATCCCTCATCCGCTTTCTATGGATTTGCGTATTCTAGATGTTTCATGAGAGCGGAATCGTACGCCGTGTGGCCTTTGGTGCCTGGCCTCCCCCACGCATCATAGGCTGCTCAGAGGAACATCCAGGCTATAGCGTGAATGTCAGCTTCATTCCCTTTTCATGACTGGATAGTGTTTCATTGTGTTTTTATACCACATACTGTTTATCCATTCACTGATGAAACACCTGTGACTGTTCCCCCTTTTTGGCTGTTATGAGTAATGTGAATATGCACGTGGAATGACTGGGTCATAGTAACTCTGTGTTCAACCTTTGGAGGGACTGCCTGGCTGTTTTCCAAAGTGACTGCATCATTTTACTTTCCCACCAGCAGTGAGGATTCACTGCATCCTTGCCTATACTTGCTATTATCTGTCTTTTTATTTTAGCTATCGCGATGGGTACGACATGGTATCTCACTGTGGTTTTGATTGTCATTTCCCTAATGTCTACTGAGGTTGTGCATCTTTTGTGTTTCTTGGCCATTTGCATACTTCTTTGGAGAAATATTTAGCCATATTCCTTGCCCATTTTTAAATAGGGTTATTGATCTTTGAATTACTGAGTTGTCAGCCTTCCTTACATATACCATACACAGGTCCGTTATCAGTATGATATATGATTTACAAATATTTTCTCTCATTCTGTGATTTCTTTTCATTTTTTTGATAGTGTCTGTTGTCATTGTGATTGGATCTAATTTGTCTGTTTTCGCTTTTGCATGTGGTGTCATATCTAAGAAGACTGCCCATACTCTAGTTCATGATGATTTAACACATATTTTCTTCTGAGAGTTTTATAGTTTCAGCACTTATACTTAGGTCTATGTCCCATTTTGAGTTAATTTTGGAGTATACTTAAGGAAGGAGTCTGCCTTCATTCTTTAGGGTGTTCATATCCAATTGTCCCACCACCGTTTGTTGAAAAGATCCTGATGTTTTTAATATGAAGCAGGGAAGCACAGCTTTTGGATAATTCCAATAAAATGGTTTTTTCCATTTGTTTGGGTTTGTTTTTGGCTGTGCCACTCAGCTTCCGGGATCTTAGTTCCCCTTCTTGGGATTGAACTCAGGCCCCAGCAGTGAAAGCACAGAGTCCTAACAACTGGATGGCCAGGGAACTCCCTCCAACAAAATGGTAAAGGAATAGAATGTAGATCTGAAGTAGGAACAATACTGCAGTGGTCACACATGATTCATATCCATTGTAATAAATCTGGGGGTAGTGTAAGGAAAATGTAAAAAAACTTTAACTAATCGGTCTTCTTGGGGAAGGAAATGGCAATCCATTCCAGTGTTCTTGCCTGGAAAATCCCACGGACAGAGGAGCCTGGCGAGCTAAGTCCACGGGGTCACAAAGAGTCAGATAAATTGGTCCTATTCTTAGCGCTCCTGGAGCCTGTGCCTCTGCTGTTGGAGACTTTCCGTAGGCAGCTGGTAGAATCCCAGCCACAGTTTGGACCCAGCCTCACTTCTATGTTTGACATCTTCCTTTTCCACATGTGTCCTTCCAAGAAAGGGTCTTATTCTTTCTAGTTCTCAGCCCAAGGCCTCAGGAAGGGATCATGGCTCATCAAGACATGGCTGGACACTCTCGTGGTGTTTGCACTTCAGTGAATGACCTTGGGGGGAAAAAAACACTCAGAAGGACTAAGTGAACACTTGTCAGTGGCTGAGCTTGGAGCCTCATGGCAGACACTTGGGGAAGAGAGCTTGCCTAAGTCCTCCCAGCAGGAGATGTAGGTTGGTCCTGATTTGAAGGAGAAACATGATCAGCAACTCTTTATACAGAAAAAAAGGCAGGGTTTGGATGGGTATGTGTATATTTTTTAAATGGTCAGGCTAACCTGGAGAGTTTTTACTTCAAATCGGTTTTCCCTATCAGTCTGCACCCTGGACTTGATCATTTCCTCCGTGCTTGTGGGCAGCCAAAAGAAGGAACTTGTTCTCTTGTTTCACATGGAGACTTTTCCCCAAACAGTCTGGTGGGAGAGATTTTTCCAGGTTGTTGAATGACCATCTATGGATGTTTACATCTTTGAAGCCAGGGAGCACTGAACCAAAGTATTCCACAGTCCATTGCGGTGCATCCATACAGTTGGATTCTGTGTGTATGTCATGACATGGACAATGTCATGATATGTGGTTGAAGTTAAACAGTAAGTGTGGAACTATATGTGCTACAACATCTTTTTTTGTAAAATACATATCCATCTTCCTGACTCAGGGATTGAACCTGGGTCTCTCGCACTGCAGACAGATTCTTTACCATCTAAGCCACCAGGGAAGACCATATATATAGTGAGAGACATATTTGCCTGTTTGTAGTTAATAGGGTTAATCCTAGGCATTGGCATTTGGATAAAGGAGGGGGTGGGGAGCTAATCTTTTTACTATATATGCCTACATATGTTTGAATATTTTATTTCAAATGAACATCTCTTATTTTTGTAATTTAAAAATTAAAACTTTTAAGTGAGCCAACTCCATAAAACCATTTAATCTTATGCATTTAAAATAGATCTGACTTTATTTCCAAATTCTCCTGTAATTACTTATTTATTTAAGGTTACTACTTATTCTTTAAGACAAATTTGGTAACTTATGTTCCTTAAAAATTTTTGGAAAAAATTTTTTCTTTTGGATTGTTAAATTTATTGATATAAACACATTATTCCTCTATAATTAAAATTATTTTCATATTTTTTATTCCTAATGGTTGATTATGTGTATTTTCTCTGTTTCCTGATTAGACTTGCCACTTTTTATCTGTTAATTTTTTTAGTTTTTCTGTTGAACTCAATTACTGATTACTATTATTTTTATCTACCTCATTCTCACTATCCCTTTGTTATTTCTTCTCATGATTTATCTATATATTAATTCTATTTTATCTGCTGTTTCTATTATTACATTTAATTCATTTTTATTAATACTTGCTGGATGTCCATTCTTTCATACTTCTTGTTTTGTTTTATAGTTGTCTCTCATGAATAGCATATAACTAGATCTCAGACTCTCACTTCTCATCTATTTTTCAATCTTAATATAAGCCCTTTTTATTCTGTGTATTTTCTGTTTATCATGATTTCTCCAAATTCCTGTTAGTTTTTAGCAAATTTTCCTCCTTTTGATTCCTTTTCAAGTTGTTACTCCTAAATTTTGAAACCATATATAAATGCTTCTTTTTTCTGTCCAACACAAACAAAAATCTTAGCATGTTTTGTCCTTTCTTTTTTGCCATGCTGCATGGCTTACAAGAGCTTAGTTCCTCAATCAGCAATTGAGCCTGAACCCGGCAGTGAAAGCCCCGAGTCCTAACCACTGCACTGCCAGGGCGCTCCCAGCAAGTGTTCTTAAATCTGTCTCCCCTGGTCTTGACATTTGGGGAGATTATTATTCCAGATAGGTTTTTTATATTTTTTACAATCAACACGTACCTTAATGTAGTAACATGTTTTATTTCTGGTTTCTTTGGGCATCCCTGCTTCTCTCCCCTCTCTTCTTTCAAACTTTTTTTTTTTTTTTAATTTCCTTTAGTCTGTGGTTCAGAAGAAGAATCCAGCCCTGAGGTTGAACAAAGCTTGGTGAGAGGCAAACATACAGCTCCAAATCTACATTTTGGGTGGATTTTCATTAGGGAGGTAGCAGGGATAGCCACAGAATGAGGTGCAAGGGGTAGAGTGAGCGTCAGGATGGGTCTTGGGCCTGAAGGACAGAGGGACAAACTCTGGGGCGGGTGGCCCAGCAGCCAGGACGTGCAGAGCCTCAGGACGGGCCTTTGGAGAAGAGGTTCCTGGGCGCGCTGGGCACAGAGCGGCCGGCAGAGCCCGGGCTGGTGCTCCCACACCAGCACTAAGCTGACGTGTCCACGGCCGCGTCAGCTCCAGTGGCCGCACCGCCGGGAGCTGACGGTGGTGTTCCAGAAGCCCGGGGCCTTGTTGTGTGTCCTCAGCCTCCATAACCCTGTCGTCACTTCTTCTGACACCTCTGCGTCCCGTCAAACACACTCATCAGGACCGCAGAGATAGAGAGACCTTGGCCTGGACCCCAATGCCCTTCCACGTGGGATCTCACCGCCAGCCTCTCCCATGGCAGCCGCTCCCAGGTCTCTGAATCCGACAGCCCGGTGAGGTCTGACCTCTTCGGCCCTTCGCTCTTCTCCAGGCGGCCTCTCCCGCCCCCAGACAACACTCTGCAGACCTTTCTCTCTCCTTCGCAGTGTTCTTTCTGGACCCCCAGCTTCTGCCCAACCTCAGGATTTTGATTTTCAAGTTTGGTGAGAACTTAGCTCTAAATGGATTTCTCTGCCACTAAATTTTCCTTCTCACAGGATCAGTCATCTTTAGGAACATATCTGATCATGTCCTTCTGTTGTTGAAAGGGCTTTGGTGGCCGACCAGCGCCCTGAGTGAAGTCCACCTTCCTTCTGCAGTCGGCATGAAATAGGCCTTTACAGCTTGCATGTGGTTTTACTGGTATTGTGTGTATTTAAAGTCAGCTGTTCCTGTGTTCCACTAGTCTCTTAAACTTTGTTGACTATCATTCATTTTTTTTTCCTTTTCCTTTTTGAAGAGTGTTCAGGTTATTATCATGAATGGCATTGACACTGGTGGAGAGAGTTGACTCTATCCAGGAATTATTCCAAATTTGCAGCTCATCACTGACTGCCATATTTTGCAAGAAAAGCTTATCTAGAGAAAGAATCACCACTCGTATTAAAATGTCTCTGTGTTCAGTTTAGAAACTATAGAGAATACAACAAGGACATGTGTGCCCAGTTACTCACATCATGTCTGACTCTTTGCAACCCCATGGACTGTAGTCCACCAGGTTCGTCTGTCCAAGGGTTTTTTTTTTTTAAGGCAAGAATACTGGAGTGGATTGCCATTTCCTTTTCCAGGAGATCTTCCTGACCCAGGGATCAAACCCATCTCCTGTACTGGCAGGAGGATTCAGTCACCTGGGAAGCCCAGAACAAGGATATTATTCTGCTCTAAACTTTCATAACAGGGCAGAGTGACACAACTGGAGGGAACGCTTTCCTGTGTACATGGGACGAATGGATTCCAAGAGCTCTACTCTTAGACACATGACTCTTAAACACATTATTTGAATTCAGAACAATTCTGCTTCTTAACGACTGTACCGCAAAGAAACATAACCGCTTTGCTATGAGTTTTCAAGTTTTAAGGGAGTTAATAGTTGTGAGTCATTTCACTGTGAGCAGAATTAAACTAAAGGGAATAAACTTTACAAAATGTAGCACGTGCAGTTATTGTAATTCCACAGACAAACTCTACTTCTACCTCAGAAGGAATATGATGGTCTTCTCTTCTGATCACAGCTGGTGTGGGGACCACAGACTCAACAACATGCCTCGGTCGCTGGAAGATTTGACATCCCACAATAAACACTCTCATTTTTTTTCACTTGTAAAGAATTATCTATAATTCATGGTTCCTACCTTCTTGTCTGTGGCATTCTCTACCTGTTAACTCTTAAGTTCGAAGGTAGGTATCTTCACACACGAAAGAGAGCAGTCATGAGGTTTTTATGACTTCGTTTGAACATGGGCAAGACTAACAAATACGAAATTCCCATCACATTTTGGAAATAAGTGTTTTGTGCAGTGTTTATTGAGCAAAATTTTATTTTTTACTTGGTTTCTATATTTTTTCTCTAAGTATTAGATGACCAAACTTTTTACAGTCCCTTGTGTAGATGTTCAGTGTTTATTCCCTGTTGGTTAATCAAGACTAAAATAGTACTGAAATGAATAAGTTGCGTGTTCACACCATCAACTTCCCTGTAATTTTGCACAGCAAGGAAGGGTGAAGTCAGACAGCACAATGATGTGTCATGGGGCAGAGAGACATTGATTCCATTATAGCTTCTTCCAGCGCAGACTTGAGTTTTCAGAATCCTTTGGTGGTGTTGGGATTGAAAGAAAATTTCATCAAATGTTCATTTTGAGGTAACTGTAAGCACATCTTTGCATTCAAAAATAAGATAAAAATATAAGATGAAATTTAACAGTTATCTATATAATACTTTACAGATACAAGTATTTTTTTTTTTGATTAGGCTTTTTTTGTATTGCTCTAAAAAAATATCTTTTACCATGAGAAATATTACTAAAATTGTGTTTTACTGATGTGTCCTAATGAATACAAGGCCTAGGATGGAAGTTTATGATACGTTTGCCTAAAAGTTACTTCTGTGCTTCAATCTAGAAAGCCCCAACATAAACAACTAGATAAGCTCAATTGCAAAAAAAAACTCAAAAAGGTGTAGGGGAGGGGTTGAAAAGTGGAATATTGTTTTCTGCCCAGTAAATATGGGATAATTTATTTTTTTTAAAAAAGACATGACATATAGAAAACCATTTTGTTTTTAAGGACAGCTTTATTTTTACCTCCACCCCACTTTACTGAAGTATGACGAAGTCGAGCGAAAAAGAAAAAGCCAGAAGCTGCTCTGTCTGTTGCCCACTTGGGCTGCACAACGGGGAGACCCCCGCTGAATGGCGGCCCCTCCTTTCTGAATTTCCTCACTTTTGTGAATTTGTCAGTCTGTCCATGAACCTTGTTTGAACAGAGTTTGGTACTTAATGGACGATTGTATTGTATTGTAACTCACAGTGCAACACATCTTTTCTGTATTTATTTTAAATAAAGGCTTTCTAGAAACCAAAGGGCTTAAGCCGTAGGAAATAACGAAGAAAGTGTGCGTCGTGTTACTCAAATGCCCCGGAAGTTTCCGCCAACCCAGGACCGTGGGGAGGCCTGGCCGGCTGCAGGAGGCAGGGCTGGGTAGTTCGGAGTTTGCCAGGGAGAAGCCAGTGCTGACAAGTTCTGCAGCCAGAGGGTCTGTGGCCCTAGGGAATCTGATCCTTTCTCTGCCCAGGGAGTGGGCAAGGAGCCTGCCGGGGGTGGAGCCTACGTTTCCCAACAAGTGGAAAACCTCTAGATCAGGTGTTGAATGGAAGCGTTTCTTAAACATTTGCAGTTTAGGGTTTAAATCCAAGATTCGGCTAGGCTCAACTATACCAGTGGAATTTTATGAAGACAAACAAGAGTTTGAAAATCAACGAGGGTGGGGTTACTAGATGCAAAACTACACATACAGAATGGATAACTAACAAGGTCCTACTGCATAGCACAGGGAGGTATATCCAATATTCCGGGATAATCTATAATGGAAAATACTATGAAAAAGAATACATAAACACATATATATATGTGTGCGTGCTCAGTCGCTCAGTCATGTCCAACTCTTTGCACTCCCATGGACTGCAGCCTGCCAGGCTCCTCTATCCATGGGATTTTCCAGGCAAGAATACTGGAGTGGGGTGCCGTTTCTTTCTCGAGGGGATCTTCCTATTCCAGGGATCGAACCCAAGTCTCCTGCATCTCCTGCATTGGCAGGTGGATTCTTTATCACTGAGCCATATAAAACTGAATCACTTTGCTGTACCGCAGAAATTAACACAACATTGCAAATCAACTGGACTTCAACAACAATAGCAAAAAAATAAAATGACTTGGACAGTTGAAAGAAAAAAAAGGAAAATCAGTGAGGAAAAATCAAATGGTTCTAGAAATGATCCCCTTTCCAAGAGTATTAATACAGTTTGGGATAACATTTCTGAGGTCTTCAGCTATTTTAAAACAATGTATTAAAGGAATGTATACTTTTATAATATTGATTACATCAGCAGGTGTATGATGAGGAAGAACATGCATATTCAGAAAAGAACTTACATTTGTCTGCATGAATACACTATTAAAACAATTTCAAGTGATCTCACATTTTTCTTGTTCCTGATAACTTGGTGTGGAATTCCCACTTTGTGTATCAGGTAATTCATGTAAATTCTTCCTAAATTATAGGTTGATAGTTTCACCTCCAAAATACAGCGAGGAACACTGTCTGGATTTTTTTTGTTGTTTGGTAAAACTATTGTTGGGAATGCAGTCCATTACAGACTGAAATTTCTTCTTTTTCAGAGAGTGTAGGAGAAATTTTACTCAGATACGAGTATTAGGACATAATGTTTTTCGGTGAAAAAATGGACTTCTCATTTTTTAGATTGTGCAAATCTTGTGAAGAATAGTATCCCCTCTCTGTGTTGGATGCTAGGAAGCTCCACCTGGGAATCCTCTGTGGAGTCACTGAGGCCGTGTGCTCTGGCTGGTGGGTGGGTGGGTAAGTGATGCTGTCCCGGCTGCTGCCTTCCCGCCCTCTCCCTGGGCTCCTCAGCCCTCCCAGCTGGGTGGGGTCACGAACTCTGAACATGAGCATCTGTGAAATGGGACCATAGTGGCACCTAACTCGCGGGGCTCTTGTGAGGATTAAAAGACGTAAAATGTAAGTTCCTATGTGGTAAATATTCTTTTTAAATGAGCACTTCATCTAGTACTTAGCTTAGAGTAGGGAATGTGGAATGAACGAGGGAAGGAAGGTACTGTTGTGACACACCAGAATTTAAAATTTTTTTAACTTCTGTCATCATGTGCTTTCAGTGATGACTGCCTACCTGAAATATTTTTAAAGTGGTTCATTGTGTAAGATGTCTCAGCGATCTGACATGACTCCCCCACGTCCCCACTTGACCTGATCACCAGGGTGCTGCTGTGAAGAACAAAAGCTTTTTGGTGGCTCAGTGAGTACAGGTTAGTGGTTCAATACAAGATTCAACCACTTGTCTCTCTCAAAAATTTCGTTTTGGCCCCCAGGTTAAAATTAATGCCATGGGTTCTCTCTCTATTGGGAGGCATACCAAAACACCCCCATGCTCTCTAGAACTGAATATTGGCTCACAGCCGGGTACTGAGGCCCCCGAGACACACAGGTGCCCTGGTTCCAATCCCAGAAAGACAGTTCCTCTTAACCAGTGGTTTTCCTTCAAGCCAGAAGCCTGGCTGCCTTCATGAACTCATCTCAGGTGCCTGGTATATCAACTTCACTGTTCCTTTCTATTCATTTTAATTTTTAATTTTCTGATTTTTAATGTGCTTCCTCCATTTTAAGGGGGACATAGTCTGGTTATAAGTCATCAGTCAACCATAAAAATACTAACCAGAGAGTAGTTAACTTCAGTTCAGCCTCAGGTTTGCTCTGTATAGTTTCCACTGTATGGGTTTGCATTTGGTAAGAAGATGCAGCTTCCTTTCGTATTTATCTTGAAACTTCTAAGGAGGCAAAGACAAGCAAAGACAGCCAGATAAGAGAAGATAAATTTTCGAGAATGGTTTTTGTTGAGATTACAGTCACTTGGTTAATCGGTTTATTTGGCAAAGTTCTTGCCCACCTGTATATATACACTACATTTTTTATAAAGAAGGCAGAATTGCACCTAGTCACATGCTACAGCATGGATGGACCTTGAGGATGCTATGCTCAATGAAATAAGCCTGACACAAAAGGACAGATGGTGTGAGATCCCACTTTCAGGAGGTTCTCTAGTGTGGTCGAATTCATAGACACAGAAAGTAGAAGGGTGCTGGCCCGGGGCTGCAGGGAGAGGAGTAGGGAGTGGATGATGGGGACAGAGTTTCAGTTTTAAAAGATAAAGAATGTTCTGGAGATGGATGGTGGTGTGGTGATGGTTGTTCAACACCGCGAATGTACTTAATGCCTTTGAATCGAATGCCTAAAAATAGACACAGCAAAATTTTATGTCTATTTTATGCAATAAAAAGTCACTAAAAAAATTGTACCCAGGTCTCCTCATCAACAAAATGTCTTGACTTGTTAATTATAACATTGACTCATCCATATCCTGACAGCTCCCTTTCTTACTGTGCTGGTTCTAATACCGTCGACCACGTAAATGCCGAATTCTGCTTTCCTTCAAACTGTACCCTATGAGGTGCCCAGTGAGACCTCAGGCAAAGGTTTCTGAGCATTTGTTCCCACCTTGGTCTCATTACAAGTGCATCTGACTACCCACCAAAGAGATGTTGCAGCTTCCTGTATTTTATTTTCGGTTCTCTTAGAAAAGTTTGCATCAACGTGCATATGCAATCAGTGATGCATGGGGAAACATAATGAGATTTGGGGGCAGAGAAAGTCAATGGTTTTGCTGCTGTAAGAACATCTGGTGTTAATAACAACCTATCTGTTAAGTCATTAACATACTGTGGGGATTATAAGAGGTGCCGAGGAAAACACTCCCTTCCTTCTCTAACACGGGAAATCTTTCCTTCAGTGAAGACTGCTCTGCGGCCTACTTCCTTTCCTTCCATGAAGACATGCTGTCAGAAACCACATCTGGGGAGTTCTGTATCAGCTCTTCTGCAGCCAGCTGCTGCCGGGACCCTTCGATTCAAGCTGAAACGAGGAGCAGTTCTGAGGGCCCTGCACCTGCCGGGAATTCTTGATGGAGTCATCCCAAACTGCAAACTGTGAGACAACAGGCCTCTGAGTCCCTGCGACTGTGAGTGTATCTGCCACGATGCTTTGGCCTCCACTGTGGATCTGCATGAACACCGTGACCGGAAGCTATTAATGACATCTGTGTGGGTCACCAAAATAGGTGCCTAAAGTAAAAGAGAACCCGTGTTGCAATAAGAATAGGATTAGGGGGTCATCGTGGAGTTTTCCTCTGAGCAGGAAACCAGGACAGATTGTTTCAACAGCCGATTCCCTGAGAAGCCTAGGGTTTCTGGCGTGGGGGGAGATAAGGAAGGCTTTCTCTGTATATGCATCTGGGTCCATTTTGCACAGATCTGGAAGAGATGACTGGCTGATTATCAAACTATTGAGAAATTCAGGTAGGCACCTTAGAAAGGTGCCTTCAGGCTTGGAGAGATGAAGAAATCATCACAAAAGTCTTTCAAACAACAGGCAGGTTTTCACCATGACCAACTAAGCCCAGACAGACTGACCCCAAATTCTTAAAGTTACATAAAAATGGTCCCAGAGAAAGCAGTTCAGTGAGAAGCTGGGAGAACCTGGGCAAGGATCACATTCGAGATAATGGTGTGTGTGTGTGTATGTGTGTGTTTAGGAGAAATGTATAGTGTCTATTTCACTACTACAGTATTCATCACCTTCCAGAGAATTAAAATTTAAAAATCAACTGAAATCATTTTTGACACCAAGATGAAAAATACTCTGTTGGTTAGGTTCAGATTCCAGCAGGCTGAAACAATTTTGTAAGGACTATTTAGAATATAATCACAACTTCGCCTCCCATCAGGGCACGGGATCACCAAATGCTGAATTCCATACTGAACCACTCATGCTGATGGGCTGTTTTCTTTTCCTCCATAATCTAAACACAGAGTTGTAATCTCTGAGTCCCCAGGTTCTACGAAAGGGAAAGATTTCAGGAAAAAACAGCAAGTTAGGATCGCACTAATGTTTTCCATTTATACGTGAAATTGTTACCTACTCCAAACAGTATGAAAGCAGGCAGCATATGTACTGTTCTTAAACCAGCCTTTACTGAGGACTACTGGTTGACAATTTATATCAGATATATCTCTAATCCACTCTGAAATCTGTAAAGTTAAGTTAGCTCAGACAGCTAAAGGTTATTCCTGGTCTTAGGTACACAGTGTCACTGTCCTTTCTCAGATATAATTTAGAAAATCCCAAGAAATTCATGCAGAGACTTAACATTAAATATTCATTAGTAAGTAGTGCACTTAAATTTTTGAGCATGCATATTTAATAAATATTTTTAGTGTGTCTTAGATTTCATACTATAGTTTAGATAGTTTCACTTCCAGCTTTCAGACTGACAAGGCCTTTTAGAAGATTCTCTGTTTTTGTATGTTTGTTTTTCACTTTTAAGTATTTAGTGGAGTCTCTTAGGAACCTTTCGGATCTAAATGTTCAACAATCACACACCATTGCTTAACTTACGCAGACAAGCAATTAAACACTGTTGCATTAAAATGCCATTTTCCTTAGCTTGAAGGAACAGAGCCCCAAATCCTGTACAAATAATTCACTGGACAGTAACAAGAGAAAATAAGCATTTTTTCTCCATTTATTTCACTAACCAGAATTCTTATTTGTTATAAAATTATAAATAACCAATATATATCAAAACATGAGTCGATTCAACTTGCTGACTTCTTTCCACCCAAATATTCTAAATTATTTAGACATTCCAAAATGAACTTCTCTTGGGGGATTTCAGGGAGCTACATTTTGTGCAGAAACAGTTCTTAATCTTTGGTTGGGACTTTAAATATCTGAAGATATTAAACAGTTGACATTTTGACAGCATCATGTATGTTACAGAAGTGGTACGAGAACTCAGATATTTTGTTTTTATGCCATTTTTTAAATCGTGTGTTGACAAACGGACAGTACTGTAAACACACTGGGCTCGGGGATGGCGTTCTCAACAGTAACAAAACCGTCGTGGCCCTCAAGCTGCCATTTTCCAGGATGTACCTCCTGCCTCTCAAGTTACATTCTCAGATTCTGCATGCATTGTAGAGAAGCGGGGAGAAAAGAAATGTCTTAAAAGCACAGTATCAATATTATTGCAGAATCCGCATGGACCTGAGTGAAATCATATCTGAGTGATAAGCGGATGAGAGAAAGAAGGCAAGTCAGGAAAATCACAATTTTATAAGGAGGAGTGTGGAAGTTTTGCTCCCTGACTGTTGGTCTAACTTGTCAATTTTCCACACATGGAAGTTATTATTGCAATTCTGTTGTCTTAAACAGACCCAAGGATTTTCACTGTGGACTCACATCCATTTCAAAATAGGACAAAAAAATATCCGTGTCATTACACCTTTATTTGTGCTTTGACTCAGTAAAGAACAGTGGCAAATACTTTTAATCGGACTCTGATTGATCAAGAAGTGTGCTAATGCCCTAAGTGCGGCCTCCCCCGAGAGCGCCGTCCGGGTCCTGGATGGAACCCATGTCCACCGCGGATCGTCACTAGGTCAGCGGAACACTGCCAGAAGCCCGGTGGGCGAGGGCTGCCTCACCCCGCGCCCCGATCTACGTCACCGCGGGCTCGGGGTGGGGGGCTCCGGCTCCCAGAGCCTCCCCCGGCCTCCTCTCCGCCTTCCCCTCCATCTGCCCGCTCCCGCCCCTTCTCCTTCTGCACCACCCCTCCCCCCAGCCCATGGAAGCTTTCTGGGGTCAAACTGGAATTTCTATTCCCAGACTTAGTGCAACTAACTATGGCCCACGGAGAGGAGTAGTGGAGATGAGAAAATGGAGTTTGAAATACAAAAATCACACTGGAACTTTTCAAGAATTTAAGAAAAAAAAAAGTGATATTTTAAAACTGATACCCAGCAGAACGCTAGTTCTGAAGTCTTCCCAGTGGGACCGCATCTTGATCTGCTGTTAATCTGCAAATACTCTGCGCCTAGAGTCCCCTAAGCGCCTTTAGCAGGAAGTTAGGTGCAACGCACACCCTGAGCGGTTGGTAAAGCACGCGCGGCTGGGACCACCGGAAGGATATCCGAGTATAAATCTGGATTCGAGGCTTAGCGCTCAGGTGCCCGAGTCGGCTGGAAATGCATCCCCAGCACGCCTGCACGTATGGATGCGTGCTCGTGTGTGTATCCGTGTGTGCGCGTCAACAGCTTCCCCTAACTGGATCTGCGGCAGCACTGGCCCTCGGGAAGCAGGGGCGACAACTAGCCGCTGGGATCGTGATTCAGTGCTATTAGGGGAAGAATTATCTGTGTCTGAGTCATCGCGAGCCTCCAGACTTTCCCCGCAGTGTGGCAGAACTTTGTGCTGATGAGACAATAGTGGAGCGTGTGCGTTTCCTACAGGGCAGACCATTCCGGTGCTGGGGGAAGCCTCGGGCCTGCGCCCGGCTGCTGGGGCCCGGCCCCCTCCCCGCGCCGCGTAGCCCCCGGAGCCCGGCCGGCGCCGGGGTCCCCGCGGGGGCGGGCGTATCCCGGGCGCGCGCGAGCAGCGCGGGGAGGGGGCCGGGCGCGTGGCGGGCCCCGCGCGCCCTCGCGCGTCCCCCGCGCCTGGGCGCAGCTGGCGCGGTCGGTCTAGTGCAGCGCTCGGCTCCGCGCCTCGGGCGCTCGGCTTCACCTTCAGAGGCGCTGGGCGTGCGCGTCCTTCTCCCCCGGCCTCCGCCTCCCCTGCAAGGTAGGGGCTGCGGTGGGGGCGCGGCGGGGCCGGCGGAGGCGGGGGGCGCGGGGCCAGGCCTCGACGTGTGGGGGACCCGGCGTGCGCCTCGGGGGTGGGGGGCGCCGGGGAGGGGCTCCGGGGCGCGGGGAGGGCTGCTCACTTCCCCGGTGGGTAGTTGCTCCGCTCCGCAATTCCGGGAGAGGGAAGATGCAACTTCAGGCGGCCGGGCGAGCGCCGGAGAGGTGGCTTTTACCGCAGTGGAGGGGCGGGGTGGGGGCCGGAGGGGAGCGCGGAGGAGGCGCTGGCTTTGTACACTTCGTCAAAGGCGACGCGGGAGGAGGGGAGCTCGGATGTGCTCTCCATCCATTAGGAGACAAAGAGCAAATTGCCTTACTTTAAAGTAAAACGCTCCGGCTAATGAAGGTGGGTGATGGGGTTGCGGGGCCCGAGGAGCCGCTTCAGTTATTAAGGGTTCGGCGGATGGGGTCGATGCCTGTGGGCACCGAGCGCAGCTGCCTCGGGGACAGGTTTGCGGGAGGGGCGTCGCTTTGCCTCCCCTTCCCCTGGCTCCCTGCCCGTCAGCTGGGAGCGCAGAAGTGACCCTACTGTTAAAAGAAGTGAGAGCTCTGAAGGGAAGTTAGGGCAGAGGTGGGGGGTGGGGGCGAGGGTTCTTGCAATGACTCTGAGGAGCGGTGGGGAGGGGGTCTGGCAGGAGGGGGCTCCTCGGAGATGCACCCAGCCTGCCAAGGGTGGGAGCAGGGGTGGGGATGGTACTCATCTCGATTTACACCCGGGCATACACTAGGAATGAATACTTAGGGTGTGTGTATTTGGGCAGGGGAGGGTCGAAAAAGCGCCTGGTCTGCCATTTCCAGGGAGAGCTAACCTACTGAAGAGTTACGATCAGTATTTAGATTAAACCGCCTTGTCAAGTTTTAAAGGAACTTTGTATGAATAAGTTTGTTAAAAGCCAGCCGAACTGGGTATTTAAAACAGTGGTTCGTGGAGGAGGGTTGGTGTACGGTGACAATCAGCGGTGGTGGGCTGGGGGGACAGTGGACCCCTGCTATCAGGGACCAGGGAGACTGAGCCTTTTACCCGAAAAATGTGGGTCTATTCGTCAGCCCCTGTTATTATCGGCGTTAACAAGCTCCCCGCTGCAGACCCGGATCTGACCAGGAGCTTCTGGGTTGTGTGTCTGTATTCTACTCATTCCGCTGGGCTTATTGATAAAGAAGTAATTGGTCTCCGGGTGTGCAGAGATCAACTTGCTCAGCCCTCTTTTTAAAATATATTCATTCTGTGCCTTATTTAATCCAGATGCACAAAAAGCCATTTGCTGCTGCATTGTTGGTTTACATTTTTTGAAAAGGCGACTGGTGTAACCTGTGGAATTTGAAATGCAAATAAAAGCTCGTGGGAGTTGAGGCAGAACAAATCAGCATTTATAAAGTGAAAAAGATTTAATGTCTCTGAAATCATTGCGGAGGAAAAAAAAAACTGGAGAGGGGGAGTGCTTTTTCAGGGAGTGAATTGTGACGTCAGGTCTTTTTGGAAAAGATGTTATTTTTAAGGTCTGAAACCCGGGTATGTAAAGTGCTTACAGGAAAAACAGATTACAAGATTAACATCTGTTAACATGATCGTTTATCTCCAGCCAAAAATAGGTCAGTTCTTTCTTAAGGAAACACTGTGACTGGCGCATGCTTAAATAATAAAATTAAAATAATTCATAAATTAGGACCGGCGATGGTGATACTCTGACCTGTGAAGAACATTTTTTAATTTCGAGAACAGTGAAAGGTCAAAGTCCCTTTTGGGAGTTGAGGACAACTTCACCCCGCGTCCACTACCCGCCCCCCCCCCATGACCCCTCCTTTTCACGGCTAGCTTCCTCTCCGCCCCCACCCCGATTGCTAATTTTCCCTTTCATCCATTGTGGAAGTATAAAATATATTTAAATAGATATTGTTTGACGCCCCCGTCGTTAAAGAAGGCAAACTCTCGGCTCAGATGGCTAACTTTCAGAGCTCGGCTGTTGTTTTACCAATAAATGAAACGGTAGGGACGGGGGAAAAAAGGAAACAGCCTTGCAAAGTCTCCCTGCCCCCTGGGTGTGAGTGACGGCTCTCCTGGCCAATCCGCAGCGGCTTTCTCCATCCCGGAGGTAATTTGGGGTGTGAGTGTGTACGCGCGCGCGCGTGCATGCGCCCATGTGTCTGCACACTGTTAAGTCGGACCAGCCCCGTGCATCCGCAGGCTCCGGATTTGCACAGTTGTGAGCTGTAGACGTGGACACGCTTTTATCCGAGTCTGTACAGCTAGGTAGGCACGCAGCAGTCTCTCCTCAGAGTGTCCTCCTGTAAAGAATGGGCATCAGAGGTGCTTTCAGATTCAAGGCGAAACCTGCAGAAGGGGAAGCCAAGGAGTGATGTGATTGTGCTTCTCAGAGATTATCGAAATGTGTAGTTCCTCCCGTCTCGTTCCCACGCGACAGGCGCGCCCCAATTCTTGGGGTTGGAGTGTTGGAGCCCACTCACCCGGCGATAAGCGTAGCGAGATCGGTAATTGTTGAAACTGGTGTTCACTGTAAAAGTGAAGGGCAGCGTGTACCTTCCAACTTCAGATTTTATTTTCTCCCTGGCAGTTGATACTCCGTCCGTGGCAGAGCCTAGAATGCGACCAGTTCACGGTCAGGGAAAGTTCCGCTCCCCACCCGACTTAAGGAAGCGCAGCGCTGGCGGTGCGCCCGCGCACAATGCGCACATTCCCGCGCGGAGAGCGTCCCGGGCCGGCCTGCGTTTCCTGCGGTTTAGCCCGGCACCTATTTTCCTCGGAATATGAGTGGTGGTGGCGTGTGGAAGTGTGCGGGCCGGACTGGCCGCGCAGCATCTGCTCAGTGTTGGAGTCGCGGCGCCGCTTCGCCCCGGGGCGGACGGCGGTGCTGCGGGGAACGGGTTAAGGCCCTACTCCTGCCCCCTCCTTCCCGGAGACCTTCCCTGGGAGGGACCTGCGCCCTGGCCTGGTCCACGCGCGGTGTAGCCGGCTGCGGGGCCGCGCAGCGGTCACCCGGACGGTCCATAGGCGATCCCGGGCGACAA
Organism: Okapia johnstoni; assembly: GCA_024291935.2. Classification (NCBI taxonomy): domain Eukaryota; kingdom Metazoa; phylum Chordata; class Mammalia; order Artiodactyla; family Giraffidae; genus Okapia; species Okapia johnstoni. Next base: position 76,377,072 of record CM044309.1, read on the forward strand.
GATCCTACCTGGGCGACGATGTGGTGTCCAGCCCCGCGCCCCCCGCCCGGGCCGTTCCCGACCCCTAATCAGAGTACGACTCGGTTCTGCCCCCCGCCCCCCATCTCCGTGAGCTCACGGATGGAGGAATGGGTAGCAGGGGGAGGTGTCGCTGGATTAAATCATTCCTGTTTCTTCTCCTCCCGAGGTGCGGCGCGGGGCCCGGGGCGCCTGGGGGCGCTTACCTGCCCGCCCCGGGGGCGGGGGCGGCGGCCGCGCGCGGCCTGGCTCGCTGTGGGAGGGCCGGGGGCGGGGCGGGCACGGCGGGGAGGGGGGAGGGCCCGGCCTGCGCCCCCGCCCCCCGGCGCCCGCCCCCCGCCCCCGTCATGTGGAGCGGACGTCACACGCCTGCACTGTAACCCAAGAAGTGAAAGAGACGGGGACCCACGGCCCAACTTCGCACCGTAACAAAGGCGGGGGTCCGTGCGGGCCGGAGGGGGTCTAGATGGGGAGGGATCGGGCTCGCCGGAGAGAGTGGGGGATGGAGCTGGAGGTGGTGCCGCCCTGGGGAGGAGATGTTGGGGGGCGCTTGGCCGGGGCGTGAGGGCCTGGTCTGGGAGTGGGGTCCTGGCTGGGGCGGGGGGAGGGGGGGCCCGGGCGGGGGCCCACGGGGACCGGGGCAGTGGAGGCCGGGGCGGGGGTCCACGAGGAACAGGGCAGTGGGGGCCGGGGCGTGGGTCCACGCGGAAAGGGGCAGTGGGGGCCGGGGCGGGGGTCTGCGGGGGGGGGGCTGGGCAGTGAGGGCCCGGACTGGGGTGTGCTGGGGACGGGGCAGTGGGGGTCCGGGCTGAGGTCTGCGCGGGGCCCTAGCGGCGTGGGGTGTGCGCGGCGGCGCGGACCGCGCTCCAGGGGCCCCGGCGCCGCCGAGGCCAGGTAATTGGTTTCTATTTTAAACTTCACTTTGTCCTGGCGGAGGTGGGGCGGTGGGAAAGGCGTGGCCCCCGGGCGATTACATAAGGGTACGTACCTGATCGGTCCGGGCGGGGGACCGCGCGCGGCTTTGGGCGCGAGGGGCTGGTGGGCACCCGGCCCGGGCGTCCCGGTGCGGGGCTGCCGCGCGTGGAGTTGCTGCGCCCTGCCCGTGGGACTTGGTGCGTGTCGGCCGTGGGGGGCCCGCTGCACCCAACGCTGGGACTGAAAGCCCCGGGGGCCGGGGGCCGGGCCTGCCGGCGAGGTCCACCGCGTAACAAAGGGCAGGGCTGTGGGACCCTGGGCCGCGCGCGGCGCTGACCTAAGGGCAAGTCACAAAAGTCTCAATTGAACGTGCAATAGAAAGGCATTTCCCCCGTGAACCTGCCCTTAGTCTCCAGTCTTGATTAAAGATGATTTAAACCTTGAGGTGCTCCCACCCGGTGGCTGTGTGAGACATACCATTAAAAGACTGACCGGAGGAGATTCAAGGGTGGTTATTCTCCCAACAGGATCTTCTCCGGATTATTGTTCCTGCCTCCCTATTAATACGATTGGAGTATTTTGGTTGAGCAATGTAAGTGCTGCTTTAGGGAACTCGGCATGCCTGCTATTCGGTAGAATCTTTCTGCTGCTGCGCAAAAAAGAGCTGATTTTATCATTTGTTTGTTCCTTCATTTTCTCTGGCATTCTTTGATTGTGGCGTCAAAATAGCTGTGTATTTATATTTATACAGACCGGCCAGAATTAAGTGCCCCGCAAGCCACTGCTGCGCAGCTTTCCGTGTGTGTGAAGTGGGAGGGGCGGAGCTGGCCCGGGTCTGAGGGCTCCGGTCCGGGAGAGGGACAGACAGTTCCTTGAGAGCAGCTCCCAGCTCCCCTGAATGGGCCCTGGGAGACCCTGAGTTCTGAGCCAGACTCCAGTATTTTGGTAATGGAATTCGAAGTTTGATGTGTTAAGATAAAAATAGATCATGTCTGATATTTTTCTTAGTTCATTAGTAGGTCTTTGTTTTGTGTGACTTGCCAATTTGAATATAATGAAACGCTTAAAGCATGTTAACATTCTTAAACAAAAAAAAATCCCAAGGGATGTGCCCTCAAACTCACACAGAAGAAGGGGGGAAGTCTCTAAAATGAAACAGAACAGTCATGGAGCCTATTTGGTAGGTAAAGGAGAGGAGTGCTGCTTCCTTGTATTTCTGAAAGCTGTTGTTTGTCAGAGCAGTCTTTCCAAACGGCTTAATATACTGAAACTTACTCAATCAAGAACTTTTAAGGTTTGGATGTGTAATTGATATTAGTCACTGATGACCCAAGAGTCATTTTCATCACCAGTCTTAATCCCATTGTTAATTTGTAAAGGATCTTTAAAGTTGACTAATTTAGAGATTAAAATTTTCTTGGGGCTCTGAAGTCCCACATGTCTAACTTTGTAACATGTCCCACAGACCAACCCAGGATGAATTAAATGGGCGATGTTTGTGAAAACAGGTCGATGCTGAAATCGCCTTGTCTCCACTTCCATGAATTAAACTTTAACTTCACTTACCTTACCTGCTCCTACTTGAAGATATCTGAGTCTTACAGGTGGAGCATTTGGTGTGGAGATTAAGTTTAGCAACAATTACATAAAAAAGAAAAGGAGACTTCTTTAAAGAAGAACTCCGAGTGGGGTAAGCTCTAACAGATAGTTTTCAGCCTTGCTAAATAGGGAAAAATGATAATGTGACCTAGGAATTTAAGGAGAGTTTAGTCATGGATAGTTCTTGAAAAACCAGTACTTGGTTTATTGGGTCTTGTGGATTTTTATTTCATCATTTTCCAGGATACGTATTGGTCTTATTCATAAGTTACCAGAACGGCTCTTTTATAAAGAATTTTGTGAGAATGCCTGTAAGTCTGGCCAGAGATTGTGTTTCGAGTTTCAACTGCATTATACCTTAATGGCATAGAAATAGGAAACTGAAATAGAAGCTGATGCCGTTCAGTGGGAAGGAGCTTGTCCAAACGTGTGTGCTTTCCTTTGATAATATGTTTGTTTTCAAGGTTCAGGATACTACACTCTTTTGGTTTGTATTGCATTTTCAACATTGGTGTTAGTTATATCGTTAAAAGTGGTATTTTTGCTTATAATGTAATTAGATTTCTAACTGAATAAAGCAACTCTGTTGTGCAGGAAACACATAACTTTTTCACTGGTGTTGATGGCCACATTTAGCTGGAGACAGCTAAATTTTCTCGGTAACAGACATAGATTTTGGCAGAAGGAATAGAACTAATGAAGAAAGCAGAAGAAAGTGAAATGATTTTGATCAGATATCTGCAGTCATAAATATTTGAACATAGAAGTAGCATTCCTTCTTCAAAAGGAGATACTATAGGTGCTGTAAGTGTTTCCACATTTAAGCTCTTGGAGGAGTTATTCTGACACAATTCTTTAAAAAGTGCATCCCTTTGCTTTCCTAACCCCTCCCCCTCAAAAGTTCTAGAGGATGTGGGAAATGTTTCTTTTAACTCTCTTCTTGCTGAATGCTGTTGGGAGAATACTGGCGGGTCCCTGTGCTGCCCTGGCCATCTGCGCTGTGTACCTCTCAGTGTACTTACAGCAGAGCTAGCTCCCAGCACGTGGACCTGGCTTGGCTTGCTTAGCACTGGGCAACTTTGATCTTCTTCTCCGGAATTCTGAATGTCTAAATAGGAAAAATTCATTGCATCACCGTCGTTAGCTACCAAATCCTTACTCTCTTGGTAGGAAACCACATCTCACTTGGCTTTGCATCTTGCAAGTGAATAGCAGCATCAGGATGTGGCTTCCTTCTGCAGTCTGATCGGAAAGTGCGGAGACCGGCTAGCAGGATGGAGCTTTGGGACGGCAGATGTGAATGTGTGGTGTGGGTGTGCATCCCTGGGCACCTGGAGTTTGGGTACCAGCAATTTTTTGACTGGTCGCTGGGCTTGGCACTCACTGGTGGCGTGAGTCACTCGTGAGACTGTGGCCCTCTTCTCCTTCCTGTCCCCTCCTTGGGGATGTCACCCCTGACCTTTTCCAGCTGATGACCAGCAGTATGTTGGCAGCGGTCTGTTTGGGATTAAATGAGCCTTGGGACCATGAGAGTGACAGCATTTTTCAGATTCAAGCCTTGGTGTCCCTTCTCTCTGCCTCCAGGAACAAGTGAATTTGGGGAGGGGGGAGGGGAGACCTGTGCCCTGAGTGAGATTCCCTCCCCACCAGAGTGAGTGTGGGGGCACTGATTTATAGGAGGGCATCCTCTTTATTTTTGGACTCCAGCTATGAATAAACTGCAGTTTACAGAAATGCTGGCAAATTGTCACAAGCGCATTTTAAGAGAGGAATCCCATCAAATGTTTATTTATGAAGAATTTCTTAATAAAACTAACCTTATGGGAAGAATAAGGAAAAACTTTCACTATAAATTTGAAATGTCTTACCGAGTTCTTTAGAAAGCATCTTTATTTTAAAATTAATTTTCTTCAAGAGAGGGTTGTTTTAGGGTTACCACTTACATAGCTATCGGAGGAATACACATACAGGCCCCATAAATGCATTACTTGTAAGTGAGAGTTACACTCTCTGCCAAGGTGTATCAAGTGTGTTTTAGACGGACTGGTCAGATGGAGCAGTTGCAACTGTCTGTTTGGTGTGTTCTTTATCCCTCGCATCTGGCTACATGGGATTTGGGCAGCTGCAGCTTCTCTTTCCAGAGCTAATGCTGGTTGTCATGTTTATGTCCAGAATGAACTGTTTTCCAGCAGCATATATCGGAATCGTAACAAAGTGTAATTTTTGTGGCTCTCGACATCCCTTAAAAGTAGTTTTCCAAAAGAGAGCTGGTGTTAGTCTTCAATCCAAATAGCACTGAAAATCACAAAGCAGAAGTAATTAGAAATACAACTCTTTTTAGAACCCAAACACGTAAATACGTGTAAAATGATGAGTCAAGCACCACCACAGAGCATCGAAAAAATCAATTCAAAAAGCAACTCTATTGGGTGTAGGTAGATTTTCCCTGTGTATTTCAAATATGTGTTCATTCTGGTATGTTTTCATTTTCTTTCTGTTCTGTTGTGGTTGATGATGTTTTGCAGTCAGGAATTTAATCAAGTCGTTACGTTCTGAAAACGGACTTTAAGAAATACGTATTACACGTGACCTGAAGTTCAGACACTTCCTCAGTGGAGGGTTGAAAGGAGACCTAATGTATTTCACTTTCAAGAGGAAAGGGAACTGGTGCTTTCTCCCTGCAGAACCAGGTAGGCTCGCCTCTCAGCGTTTCTGGCACCCGGGGGACTGCTGTTGTCAGCTCGGCCCTCGGATGCAGCTGTCTTGTTCTTTTCTTGCTCACTCAGGAGATGGGGAGCATCGGCTAACATGTGGTGTTAGCTTTCACGACGTAGTTGAAGGGAGACTCAAAAGTTGAGGTTCTCTGGTAAAGCTCTAGTTTTCTCTTAGGCACTCAGAATTAAAAAAGAAACCCTTTCCCAGCATTATTTGATCTCACTCGAAAAACCCTCCCTCTGCGACTCTTCCCCCGTGAAAGGAAAGGATATTTGTTCAGGGATTTTTGTCCTTTGTCTCAGAGAAGGGCAACATGTGCCCATGTTTGCCATATGGCACTGTTTAACCTAGGTTGCTCCGACTGACGGGGCTGCGTGAGGCGCTGATTCCTGTCAACATTCCAGAACGTTCTCTGAAAGTGAGGACAGTGGAGGACGCATCCCGAGTTGTGCTGAGAGGCTGTTCCTGTCTTCCGCAGCTTCTTGTTCAGTTGGAATTTGAGGGCTGTGAGCAAGTGTCGCGTTTCTTTTTTTTTCCTGAAATAAGTTTTGTGGGAAAAGAGTTTGACATTAAATGTTGGCTGATTGTGTTGATTCAGGAAGACACACAGCCCCATGTGAGTAGTTAAAACTTCTGCTGGTTGTAAATGGGCTGAAAGTTGGGCTGGTGAGACAGGATTTTCACTGTTTAGTTCCTGATTATTCTGGTGACTTTAACCTAGAGCTAAAAAATAGGTGTTATTTTCCTTTTTAATGAATTAGCTTTTTTTTTTTTTTTTTTATTGGATGGACGAACACTTGAACAGATGAGTGATCTTAACGTATAGTTTAAACTTTTGAGGCTGCTTTTGTTCTGGGATTATCTAAAGCCAAATCTGTGATGTTTTCACTGAAGAATTTGTTTTATTTACACATGTTATTTTGAATGTTTAGATAGACATGTAAGTGATCACCAGCTTCTCTGTTATATGCTGCATCTCTGGAATGTACTGATGTGGGCATGGATGAAGAGTCCGCCTCCATTTTTTGGGGGGAGGGATGTTTTTATTAAGATATAATTGACATTTAACGTCGTATGAGTTTAAGGTATGCAATATTTTGGTTTGATATTTTAATTGAAGTATGGTTTACAATACATATAGGTATCAGGAGTACAACATAGTAATTGGATATTTTTATGGATTATACTCCACATAAAGTTATTACAAAATATTGACTACATTCCCTGTGCTTGTGTCTTGTTTATCTTCTGCCTATTAAGAGGTACTTTCTACCTCTTAATTCCCTTCACCTATCTTGCCCTTCCCCCACTCCTCTTGCCCAGAAACTACTAGGTTGTTAACTGTAACTGTGAGTCGGTTTCTGTTCTTATTTACTTACTTTTAATTGGAGGATGGTTCCTTCACAATGTTGTGTTGGTTTCTGCCATACATCAGCATGAATCAGCCATTGGTATATACATGGCCTCTTACTTTTGACCCTCCCTCCCACCCTCCAGGTCATCACAGAGCTGCGGGTTGAGCTCCCTGTACTATATACAGCACCTTCCCACTAACTACTTTACACATGTAATGTATATGTTCCAGTGCGACTCTGCCTCTGTTTTTAAGGTCCCATATGGCTGCAGAGTTGCCCATCAAAGCTCCTGTGTCTCTAGACAGTTTCTTGGTGAGTCAGTCTCCTCAGCTTTAATCATACTGTGTTCCCCGTTTTAAGGAAAGAAGTGAACACATTACATTCATCCATGTGTGTGTTGCCTGTAAAGTGCGAGTGGGCACGTGAGGATGGGAGAGTGGTGCTGGGTACCACTCAGGGAGTCAGACTGATGAGAACCACGTAGATGGGCACATGAGGATGGAAGGTGGGGCCAGGTACCGCTCAGGGAGTCTGAGTGATGTGAACGAAGGCTGCTTTGGCTGACACATAATTCATATTGACACCATCAGTGATCCAGGGAGATTTCTGTGCCAGTTTGAGAAAATATCATCATTCACATTGGTGATCATAGTCCCAGCAGATTTAGACTAATCACTCCAAAGCTTTCTGTGTCTTTAGCGTGACCATTAGCATAATGGTGATAATTTGTTCCTTTGACTCACACTGAGCATAATTGAAATCAGTGTTATTGTGATGAGCACAGCACAGCCCAGGTGCTGAAGTGGCTTCCTTAGCTCAGAAATGGCTTTTTACTTTTTAAAACAAGAGGCGAGGATAATGATCTCATTCCTAAAAACAAAAACCAGAACTCTTAAGTAAATAACTGAATTCCTAATGTAAAAATACTTGCCATAGCAACGTAAACTTGGGACAATTCTGTAGAGTCATGGGATTAGTGGTTTAGTGGTAGGATTAAAATTGGCCTCAGTAAATTACCCTGGTGACAGAAAAGCAGAGTCTGTTAATGGTTTTACAGGAAGATTGGCTTATCAGTTATTTTCTAGGTTGATGGAAGATTATGGGCTGCTTAAAATTTGAACTTGACAAAGGAAGGTTAATTTTCCTAACAGCTATGATACACTTGAAAGTATCTGTAGGGGCTGGTTAAAAAAAGAAGATGCCGCAGTTAGAATTTGGGATTTATTTTGTGCGTGTGGGTGTCGGTTGATGGACGGCCCACTGTTTGTTTAGCTACGAATGTTCAGGGCTGTTGAGAGTGTGTATTTCAGCCAGCGGTTAAAGGAGGTCTTCCCAGTGTCCATGGAAATAGTAGACTATTTTGGAAAGTGCGCGAGCCCTTTGGGGCCACAAAGGCAGCATTTAGACGCGTACCGAGCTGCACGTTCGTGGCCCAAGCAGGCTGCGGTGGCTCACTGCTGCCCGCGTGCTTGCTACGTCTGTGGGGTTTCAGTTGATTCTATAGGATGACTATGAAAGGAAATGTTTACTTTCCTGGTTATTTACCTTTCTTTGTGCATTGATGTTATTTCTGTTGGGGCTTGTTTTAAAAGGGTTCATATTGAGAGTTATACATATGTTACTGGCAGGTGGCTTATAGATGCTTTGGGGGTGAATTGGACGTTTCACAGGTACTGAAACGCAGAAGGATTCAGTGACTCAGCGAGGCCGCGGTGATGGAGTCGAGCTCACACCCAGGGTTCCCGAGTCGCAGTCTTGTGCCTTCCTGATGCCCCCCGATGCCCCGTGCTGAGCACACGGAAGGAACCGAGGTTGCAGTGATTTCAGGGTGAGCTTGTTGAGAACGCTCAGGGCTGATCGGAGCTCTGAACTCTTCGAGTGCAGACCCAGCAGGCAGGTTTTTTATCACTAGCGCCACCTGGGAAGCTCACGTGAAATGAAGAGTAAAGCGTAACTGAAAGTCAAGAACTAGCAAGTGGAATAATAGGTCCTGATGAGGGGAAAGGAGGATTTCACATCCAGATCATTGTGTTCCCTCCAGTGGGTTTACTTGAACCAAAATTTAGAATCTGAGTCTTCTGGCCACTAAAAGTGAGTGAAATAAGGCTGTTTACATGCCGACTGGATGACAAGGGCAGCACTCACCGGCTGTCCCGTGGAGGAGGAGGGTTTTGTTCTGGAACCTAAAGGAAGGTCCTTGCTCTGGTTTGGACGTTAGCCTTTTTCACACAGGCCTTGTGTTCTCATGTTGCTGACCTTCAGCGATGCTCTTGGAGCGAGTCTGTGGTGGCTTGCAAAGGGGGTTCCTTGGAGCTCCCCTGGAGCAGGGCGTCAGAATATAGCATCCCGAGTTCAGCTCTGTTTTTTGAGTCCCCATAACAACATGATCCCAGGTATGGAGCACTGTAGTTTATCGTTATAAGTTGAGTTTTTATCATGAAGGGCCTAACACAGACTTGAATCAAACTGAGTGACTACTTGAATAACCAGCCCCCTCCCCAAACAAGTACCTCATAAACGCTCTGTCAAGGCTCATTCCTTTTTATGAACATTGGGTCCACGCCTGCCACGTTCTGTGTGTGTTGTTTGGTATGCGTCACAGTTGGGAGAGAGGAACTCACTCTAGCCCCTTCCCCCCAGGAAGACGCTGAGACCCCCGCGGTTAAGGAACTCGGGTTGTTTGAGCAGACCATCTTCTGGGTGGTCACCTGGAGTTTGACCCTCCTCATGCTTGTTGAAACCTAACTTTGAGTGTTGGTCTGAGCCACCTGGAGTTGTGTGTCTCTGTGGAGAGCACGTCGTGGAAGGCCAGTGTCCCTCCTCTGGCCCCCTCCTCTGTTCGAGGTGGCCTGGGTGACTGATGCATCACCAGGAGGGGCTGGGAGCCAGGGTCAAGATGCCCTGAGCTGGGACCGGCCCCCTGAGCAGGTGGGCCTTGTGCAGTGTTTGGCTGGGTCTGCTGTGATGATGAGCAGAAGGAGGAATTTAGAGGGTAGTCTGGGGATTTGAAGCAAGGAGACCCCTGCATCAGCGTCCAGTAGTCCAGCCAGCCAGCGGTCCTGGGCCCCTCGCCTTCAGGTCGGCTTGCAGAGCCTGCACCGAAGCCCAGGCGGGCCCGATCTTGGGAAAGCAGGTCCCTGTTGGGCAGGGGTCAGCAGCCTGGTGAAGGGCCAGATATTAAACATTTGGGGCTTCGTGGGCCAGAATTTCTCGCTGGGGCTCGTTCTGTCTGCCTTGTAGCAGTTAGAGAAGCAGTCACAGACAACGTATCGGTGAGTAAACAAGCTCTGTCTGTGGACACTGAAACTTGATTTCGTGTCATTATACATGTCACAAAATGCTGTTCTCTCTTTGATTTTTTCCCCAGCCACCGTCCTCAGCTCATACACAAGCCGCATGGAAACAGGTGGCTGGCAAGCTGACTTTGGCCCCAGTGGGCTGACCATCCTGCTAGGCAGTGCTGCCTGGTAGTAGAATATTTTCATTTTTGATTTTCTAGTTCCCCGTGCAAAAAGGGTAAAGAAATGGGTAAAATTAATGATACGGTTTATTTAACCTGGTAGATCCAAAATGTTCCTTGAACACGTAATGATGTAAAAGTTACTACTGAGATGTTCTTGGCTCTCTGTCTCACTCTGAGCCGTGGAAATCCCCGTGGATCTTACACTCAGGGCTCAGCCCGACGTGGCCTCGCCCCGTTTGGCCCCTGTGGGGCTTGGAGCAGCTGTGGGGCTGGAGATGCTGTCGGGGCTGGGAGCCGGAGCTGGGATTCATCAGGGCCTTGCACTCCCCCAGTTCAGCTGTTGGTAGACGAGGATTCTAAGGGGCGGTGCAGGACACTTTGGAAATATCTCAGATATTTCCAGAATCAGAGCAGCATAATGAAGGGATGAAAGTTCCCTTTGACCATTCTCAAGGTCTGTGCAGGAGCAGTGGGGGTGGGGCTGGGAAGGGCAGCTGAAGGAGGCACTGGGATGGCCAGCGGCCCGAGGCTGACCCCGCTGAGTGCCTGTCCCCTGGAGAGTCCCTGGTAAATCGGCCCAGCACCCCTGGAAGCAGGAGCCGGCCTGTCCAGATATTCCCCCAGGTTCCTGCAGCTAGGCCCCTCCCTGCCTCTGATGCAGCATCTGGTAACTCAGGTGTGTTAATCCCTGATTGCAGGTGTGCGGGAAGGAGTTGTAGTGCAAGATGGAGCCTCTGGCTTCCTATCTCATATCCAGTCGTGTTGACTTGTGGCCGGTTTTGAAGCCTCTGTGCCTTAACTTGTTCGTCTGTGAAACGGGGTCAAATGCTGGCCTCCCCGGAGGGCCCGCAGAGTACAGTGTGCAGTGCGCTCGAAAGAAAGGGAGCCCGAAAGCAGACTAAACTGCAGATGAAGGCCACGCAAGAATTTCAGAACACAGAAGGAAAGTTGTGATGGTTCCAGTTTATTCTCTGTCTCATCTAGTGTTAATTTTATATGCAGCATGTAAAAATATAAATTTTATATCCAGCATAAAAGGCATTTAATACTTTTCGCACATTAAAAAAATAGTCTGTTTACTTTACAAGGAGGTGAGACTTGTGGTCTAATTCAATTAGATGGACGTTCTTTATATTGAGCACGTGTGTGTGTGTGCTCAGTGACATCTGACTTTGTGACTCCACAGACTGTAGCCCGTTAGACTCCTCTGTCCCTGGGATCCTCCAGGCAAGAATGCTGGAGTGGGTATCCATGCCCTCCTCCAGGGGATCTTCCAGACCCAGGGATGGAACCTGGATCTCCTGCAGGTGCATTCTTGATCACTGAGCCACCAGGAAAGCCCTACCTGGGAAGCCTGTTAAGCCTTCAATCCTACTTCGCCTCATTTTTGTTTATTAACCTCACAATACAGAAAGCAACTGTGTAAAATATAGAAACTGTCTACTTTGCCTGGGGGCTTAAGGTGAGCCTGGAGTGGAAACCCCAGGCAGAGTTCACTGATAATTTTATGTGTCATTGTTGTAATAACGATCAGACACCAACCAAATGCTCTCTGTGCGGAGGAGCAGAGTGTTTTTCTGAGATTATGGTTTTGCAGAGCCTCCCCCCACATTCTTCACAGATGACCTCGTGCCCATTTGGTTTCTGCTCCCAGGTCCTGGGATGTGAAATACGGTGGTTGGATGAGAACGCAGTACGCTTTGAGCTGTGTGTCAAAGCTCGTGGAAATGCCAGCGTGGGGGCTTTTCACTCAGGAGGGTGGTGTGGATGCAAAGGGAAAACCTCTTTCTCTCACGATGGATCCGGAACCAGTGTCCTTCATCAGTCTTTTTAAAGTAGTTCATTTCAGTGTAACCCTATCAATAATAATAACAATGAAGATTCCTTCTCCCCAAATGGGCAGCAACAACAGTTCAGAAAAGCTGCTTCTCAGAGGGAAGAGTCAAGTCAGTAATAAGAGCAAATGGACCTCCTTTAAGAGGGTGATGCTTCTTTCAAGGAGAAGAGGGTTAAATGCAGTGTCATGAATTTCCGTTCCTTCATATCCGCAGTGTTTTTGAGGATGATTGTGTCTTACTCCTGCGCTGTAAGGAATCACACTGGGAGACATGGAGGTCCTGCCCTCGTGGACTTTACAGTGGGCCATGCCCTGAGTGTGATGGGGGTGTTTGGCTACCAGCTGGAAGGGGATTTACGGGTTTAAAATTGCAAGAGAATCACATTGTGTTGGTATATTTATTACCTGCCACAGTCAGGCACAAAACCCTGCTGTTCCAGGAGACGGCGCAAAGCTAGTCTGTGTCCCCACGAATCTCGAGACTGCTGTTCCTGCTGGCTGTTAAGTTTTGTCACGTTTTCGAGGTGAGACCTGGTTAAACTGCTTCCTGGTTGTGGGGCTGGTCCTGCTGTCGGCCACCAGGCTGCGGTCTACCTGCTGCTCCTGCCTGTGAGTCCAGGTTCCGGTCAGCACGTTTAGCATTTAGACTGAAGTGTTTAGACTTGAGTATTTAGACAGAAGGTCACGTTGCATTTCTCACCCTATCAATCACCGAAATGCTTCTTTGGATAGGTAAACGGTGTTGAAACAGACTAGAATTCTGTTGATTCTCTCGCCTATGGACTCACAGTATCAGTGTTCAGGAAACTTACCGGACCTAAAAAAAAAAAAAAAAAGATTCGACTGGCATTCCTGTGGCATAACAAAGTCCAGATCCACGCTGTTCAGCTCTGAGAAAAAGCGGTTTCTCCTTTTCTGTTTCAGTGGCCCAGCTAAACCGTGCTTTAGATGTGTGCAGGTTTAGGCAAAGGGATATTTCCAGAGCTCATATTCATAGCTTCAACTTCAGACATCTTAACGATGAATTAAGCGTGCAAGTGGAGAGGAAAGAAATTCTGCCCCACGTGATTAAATGAAAGCCTGCAATCCTGCGTTTGCTTCCCACTGACCTCCAAGACTAGGCATGGTTTGTCTAAGAAAGGGAGCTTAAAGAAGCTTAAAGGAGAAATGAGGACTGTCGTTGTCAGGATCACCATTTTTTACTGTGTGGACCTGACATTCTTAGCAGAGTTTTGCCAGTTTACATGCATCTCAATGAGTTGGATTTCATCAGTCAGTTCACTTCAGTCACTCAGTCGTGTCCAACTCTTTGTGACCTCATGGACTGCAGCACTCCAGGCTTCCCTGTCCATCACCAACTCCCGGAGGTTGCTCAAACTCATGTCCGTAGAGTCGGTGATGCCATCCAACCATCTCATCCTCTGTCATCCCCTCCTCCTCCTGCCTTCAATCTTCCCCGGCATCAGGGTCTTTTCCAAGGAGTCAGTTCTTCGGAGTTGGATTTCATAAGTGGGCCCTTTTCTAGGACAAGATTGAAGGCCCTGGAGATGGTCACCCTGAATTGGCTGCACATCTGGGGGGCTCAAGAGCTTAGGCGGTTTCTACCCGTCATGTGAAATTTATGGGTATTCATTTGCCTGAGGATCTGCTAGTCAGATGGGACTTCAGGATGACAATAAATTCAAGTGTTCTGATTAAAACATCCCTTTCTTAGACAAACCATGCCTGGTCTTAGAGGTTAGTGGGAAGCAGACGCAGGATTGTAGGCTTACATTTAATCACGTGGGGCAGAATTTCTTTCCACTCCACTTGCACGCTTAATTCATCATAAGATGTCTGAAGTTGAAGCTATGAATATGAGCTCTGTCCTATTTTTAATTTTGAGGATTCGTGGGAGCTGAGCACAAATGACATCCTTTCCTGTTCCCCCAAAACTTTGTCTTCTTCGGTAGCATCCCATTTTCTGGCAGAGAGTTGATCTGAATGTCATTATTCTGGAAATTAATATGAAGCTTCACATTTTAATTATTGAACCAGAATTAAACATGGACATCTGGGGCCCGAACCTTATGCTGTGTTTCTCTTGTGTAAGGGGGTAAAGACAGACACAGTACTTCACTTTGAAGACAAAGAGGTTTTCAAAAATAAGTTACATGTAAGTTCACAAAATGGTACGAAGGTGCAGCACTTTTCCTTTAAGTCTGCTTCTGCTCCTTCATTCAGTCGCATCTGACTCTTTGCGACCCCTTGGACTGTAGCCTGCCAGGCTCCTCTGTCCATGGGATTTTCCAGGCAAGAGTCCTGGAGTCGTTCCCACTTCCTTTTCCAGGGGATCTTCCTGACCCAGCAGATCAAACCCGAGTCTCCTGCGTCTCCTGCATTGTAGGTGGATTCTTTACAACTGAGCCACTGAGGAAGCCCTCGTTAGGGGTGGAATTCAGGGTAGATAACTTGTTAAAAGCAAGAGAGTTCCAGAAAGACATCTGTTTCTGCTTTATTGACTATGCCAAAGCCTTTGACTGTGTGGATCATAATAAAGTGTGGAAAATTCTGAAAGAGATGGGAATACCAGACCACCTGACCTGCCTCTTGAGAAACCTGTATGCAGGTCAGGAAGCAACAGTTAGAACTGGACATGGAACAACAGACTGGTTCCAAATAGGAAAAGGAGTACGTCAAGGCTGTATATTGTCACCCTGCTTATTTAACTTATATGCAGAATACATCATGAGAAATGCTGGGCTGGAAGAAGCACAAGCTGGAATCAAGATTGCTGGGAGAAATATCAATAAGCTCAGATAAGCAGATGACACCACCCTTATGGCAGAAAGTGAAGAAGAACTAAAGAACCTCTTGATGAAAGTGAAAGAGGAGAGGGAAAAAGTTGGCTTAAAGCTCAACATTCAGAAAACTAAGATCATGGCATCCGGTCTGGTCACTTCATGGCAAATAGATGGGAAACAGTGGGAACAGTGGCTGACTTTATTTTTTTGGGCTCCAAACTCACTGCAGATGGTGATTGCAGCCATGAAATTAAAAGATGCTTACTCCTTGGAAGGAAAGTTATGACCAACCTAGACAGCATATTACAAAGCAGAGACATTACTTTGTCAACAAAGGTCCGTCTAGTCAAGGCTATGGTTTTTCCAGTGGTCATGTATGGATGTGAGAGCTGGACTATAAAGAAAGCTGAGCGCCACAGAATTGATGCTTTTGAACTGTGGTGTTGGAGAAGACTCTTGAGAGTCCCTTGGACTGCAAGGAGATCCAACCAGTCCATCCTAAAGGAGATCAGTCCTGGGTGTTCATTGGAAGGACTGATGTTGAAGCTGAAACTCCAATACTTTGGCCACGATGCGAAGAGTTGACTCATTTGAAAACACCCTGATGCTGGGAAAGATTGAGGGCAGGAGAAGGGGACGACAGAGGATGAGATGGCTGAATGGCATCACAGACTCGATGGACATGAGTTTGGGTGGACTTTGGAAGTTGGTGATGGACAGGGAGGCCAGGCATGTTGTGGTTCATGGGGTCGCAAAGAGTTGGACACAACTGAGCGACTAAACTGATAACTGATAACTTGTTAATTGATTTTCAATCACGTATTTGAGCAATTGAATTATAGACAAATACTTAGGGTAACATTCTCCTTCCTGAAATTAAGCTATTTCTTTTGGATAATTGTAAAAAATGCATAGCTGGTAAGCTGCAAAGACCCTTATGATTTTTGCCATCAAGATATTTACAATCCAAAGTAAAAGTTGCATTTTGAGAAAAAAGGATGCGTGTGACATTTCATAGTGTCTGTAATTTTACTTTATGCAGGCTGCTGTGTACTGACTGCCTTCTCGGTATCAATCACTGTACTAGGCTTTTAAATCCATCAGCTTCATGAATGTACTTGGGTTTTTAATATACATACATGTTGTTGTTCAGTTGCTAAGTCCGGTCTGACTCTTTGTGATCCCATGGACTGCTCACACCTGGCTTTCCTGTCCTCCACTATCTCCGAGAGTTTGCTCAAACTCATGTCCATTGAGTCAGTGATGCTATCCAACCATCTCATCCTCTGTCACTGCCTTCTCCTCCTGCCCTCAGTCTTTCCAAGTATCAGGTTTTTTTTCCCAAAATTAAAATGGGAGTTTTCCATCAACTTATTTTCTCAATTTTTTTGGCTGCATTGCGTGGCTGTGGGACCTTAGTTCCCCAACCAGGGATTGAACCTTCACCCCCTGTATTGGAAGGGCAGAGTACTAACCACTGGACCATTACATAAGTCCTGCAACGTGCTCTTCTTAAGGGATGAGCAGACTGTAAAGGCTGGCACACCCCATCCTGGTGTTTAAATGCCCAGTACCCAGTGTGGTCTGTTCTGAGCCACTGAAAGGGGATTTGGGTGGGAGGAGCCAGTGGGAGGGGCCGGTGCCCAGCAGCTGGATGTTGCCCCGGGAGCTATGTGTGTCCCGTAGCGGACTCTTGTGTAACTGTGGGTTTCTCAGTGTGCAGGGAGCCTCTCTGACACACACAGCTTTGTGCACGTGTGGGAATGTTTCTTTCGGATTAGTTCCCGAAGATGGAGTTTTTGGCAGGAAGGGGCGTTTCCTTTGAGGGATATTGACCAGTTTCCCAGCAGGATATCAAAATGTCATTTCACACCCTCAGCAGCAGTCAGGGACATGAGGCTTTGTCTTTGTCAGCTCTTGATGTTATCAGTCTTTCAGTCTTGGGCAATCTGATAGGGAAAATAAGCACCGGATTTTGAAAACTTAAAGCCACATAGAGCCTTTCTTAGCGTCTGTTGACTATAATTTCTCTTGTGAACCACCTGTTTGCTTACTCGGTCAGTTTTTCCACTGAGTTATTCATGATTTGTTGCTTTGTAAGAACGTTTTCTTTATTAGGACAGTAGCTCTGTGCTCTGTTGTCGCAGATAAATTTGGATTATCTCTTTTCTGTTCTTCACTTTATGTAAGTTCTTCCCGCTCCAGAAACATTCAGATAGCCTCCATCTGAGTCGTTTCTCAAAATGTGTATGACTGTAACTGATTTTTTGTTGTTGTTGGCATTTGAGCAAGTGAAGAAGTGTGTGACAGGCCTTTTGATTTCTTACCTGATTATTGTTATGGTTGCTTCTTCTGTTGATTCCTGAATAGATTTTGGATGTTTATTTAGGACTTACCTGGTGGCTCAGGTGGTAAAGAATATTTTAATAGAAATTAGTAATTTCTTTCAATATTATCACATTTGTTCATGTAGAGCTTTGAAGAACATTATATTCTTTTAATTTCCCTTACTTTGGTGGTCCATGGACCTAATTTCCCCCAGCTCCTACTTTATTTTTTGTTTCTGATTAGGCCAGTTTGTCAATTTTCTCATTCATTGGGCTTATCAAAGAGCCAATTATTGACTTTATTTACCAATTTTGCTGGCTTTTTTTTCTCATTTGTAGTTACCTTTTAAAATTCAAACTTAAGGATTTTAATACTTTTTTGGTTACTTCTTCACTTGAGTATTTCACATACATGTTTCCTTTATTTTTAATCCCACAGCTGGTCACCCGTTCAGCTTTCTGTGCGTCCCATACATTTTGACACAGAGGGGTTCGGGAGAGGTTTGCAGTTGCCCCATGATCTTCTCTTGTCCCAGGAGTTGTTACGGAGAGTTTAAAATTTTCCAAATGGCTGAACTTTTGTTAGTGTTGTTTTTGCTTTCACTTGGTAGTTTTTGCTGTCACAGTGCTATGTCTGAAGCTTTGAAGACCTGTGCTGTTTCTGACTTAACAGAACTGTTAGAGCCCATCTTTGTGGTCGGCATGTGGCCACCTTATGTTCTCTCCTTGGTTTAGCAAACTGGCCATTACGGGGTTTGATGTTACACACTCAATAAACCCTGGTATTTCATTCACGTCTACTATTGTTTTTGCCTCTTTAATCTAGGTTTAAGAGAGGTTTGTTAATTCTCCCAGATCCATTTTGTCTCTTGTGATCTATCCATGTATTCACTGGGGTGTTTGCTTTATGTATTTGGTTCTGTGTTATTTGACTTAAACATGTAGGACAGTCTCATTTTTGGTGCTTTCTTTTTTTACCCTTAATCATTATAATATGACTTTCGTGCAATTGAACACCTTTTTCAACCATGACTTAAACTCTTAGTGATATTTCTGTTTTCACTCTTGTTTACTTGCATTTTTCTGTTGTATTTTATCTCTATGTCATCCAGCTTTTCTGAATTCCTTCATTTGGAGTGTCTTCTGTACAGGGGAAAAAGTTGCATTTAGTGGTTAAGCCCTTCATTGAGTCTGTTTAAATAAATAAGTTGATTCCATTTATATTTTTTGCTGAACAGATTTATTAGGTGTTCTTTCCTATTTAGAAAAAACTTTTATCTGGTTTTATGCTTTCTTTTTTATTTATTGGTAAAAGAATTATGTTTCTCTTCTTTAATCCTTGAAATCAGAAGGAGGTAGAAGGCTCAATGTTTTCAGTTCTGGCAATGGTTATATTTGTGACTTTTGCTTAAACCCCTGTTTCTCAATTTATCGACTTCAGTAACAATATAATTTGACTTCCTCTTTGGGAAGGAAGAAGAAATGAAAGTGCCTCTTTCCCCTTCTTCCCTTTCTTCATCTCTTCCCCTCTCCCCACACGCTATTGTAATTCCTCTTCTGCATGTGGTTTTAGTCTACAATTGTTAATGTATTATTTTTACATTGTATATAATGTCTTGCAAGAAATCTAACAATTGCATGTTTATATAGACCTCACAGTTACTTAGACTTGATTCTATCTACACATTTCTTTGCCTGTTGGGTTCAATGATCACTACCAGATTTGCTTCATTTTTACTGTTTTGCGTGTGAGTTCTCTGAGTCACCTGTTTGACTGGATTCTTTTTCCCAGTAGATTGTAAAGGATGGTTGTGGTGAGGACTGGGGCCCTTGTGGGAGTTGGTTCTCTGAGGAGAGGGTGTTGGGTGAGGATGGTGCTGTGGGCAGCGGTCAGAGCCTCAGAGAGCCTCGAGGGCACATGGGTGCATGCATGTGAGTGTGTGTGTGTGCATTTGTGTGTGTGTGTGTACACATACGTGTGTGAGGACGACAGGTGGTGTCTGAGAGGTCTTTGAGGGCTGTGAGTGATCTTGAGGACGTTGGGCTGTCACCAGTTATGAGGTAATGGTTTCTGGGTGACCCCTTGGTGGTCTGCAGCAGAGGGCTCACCAGAGGCGGGGCCTGAGAAGGATCCATTGTCAAAAGATGGTGCAGGGCAGTGCTCAAGGAGGGTGGTAAACGGGGCAGGCCAGTGACCATGAGACTGGAGAAAAGGGGGACCCAAGAGAGCTGTTGGAGGGCAGGGTCCTGGAGACGTGGTGATGGATTGGGCAGCTGGGAGATGGAGGGAGGCCCAGGGTGGACGTGGTGTGTGTGGGGCCCGGGCCCCACTGGGCCAGGATCACTGTCCGGTGACACCACACAGCTGTGTGAGGCCATCACATGTTCGGGAAGGGGCCTGACCGCTCTTGCGAGAATGCTCGGACAGCAGCGGCCTGGGCCTCCCGGGTCCCAGAAACACTTGGTGTTCCCCCTTCCTCCGCAGAAACGGGCAGGTTACAGAGCACCCACTCCACACACCGGTACAGTGAAGGCCAGAGAAGTGCAGAGGCCATGCCTCCCATACAGAGGCCACGCCTCCCGGCACAGAGGCCACACCTCCCAGTGCAGAGGCCATGCCTCCCAATGCAGAGCCCTGTCCCCCAGTGCAGATGCCACACCTCTCATACAGAGACCACGCCTCCTGGTGCAGAGGTCCCACCTCCTAGTGGGGAGGCCACGCCTCCAAGTAGAGTCCCCGCCTCCCAGTGCAGAGGCCATGCTACTCTTACAGAGACCACGACTTCCAGCAGTGTCCCCACTTCCCAGTGCAGGGGCCACGCCTCTCTCACAGAGACCACGCCTCCTGCCGCAGAGGCCACGCCTCCTGGCGCAGAGGCCACACCTCCCAGTGCAGAGAAGGCGCACACGCCCAGGAACCACTGAGAGCGCTGGCTTCCTATGCAGTCCGGCTTTCTCTCCTTTGGTGCCGGGACACTGGTTGTAGAGGAGGCCTGCCTTCTAAGTGCAGGAGGGTGAGGGTTTGATGAATGTCATAACTTCTGAACTGCTGATACATGGTGCATACTGGTAAAATTATTCTTTGAAAGTTCTTAATAGCAGTAATGTTTTTATCTGTTTCTAATTTCTTCTGGCCCATAGATTGGTGAGAGAGACTGCAGTTCATGTCTTTGATGTGGGTAGAATAAGGCATCTGAAAGTTGTCTTTTAATTAATCAGCTTAGAAAAATACTTTTAAGAAAATTACTTAAGAAGGAGAAAGGAATATAAAAGGAATTTAAAAGATCAGGTTTATTGAACTTTATGAACACACTGTCAGGGGTAGGGTAAGCTATGCAGTGTGTAGGATTTATATAAAATCACAGATAAGAAGTTCTTAATGTGAATTAGGTCAGAACTTCAGGGCTTTTGGCCAAGGATGGTTGTAAAATATTTGTTACAAAAAATGAAGTGGATTAAAATTCTCAGAATAAACCAGAGAGCACAGAATAGGATTCGTATGGAATTTCGAGTCAGGAAGAAGTGGGACATTCCAAAGCTGATTTATAAAAGGGCTCCTTGGATCAAAACACCACACGGTGTCAGTTAAATGCTGCATCTAAAATAACTTGAACTTGGAATTTCTCAAGCTGTTGGTGCAAAAGGAGTCACTGTGTGGAGGCATGTTTGTGTTGGATAGAAATGTACCCTTAATGGAACTCTTCTTTCTGTATTCGAATTCAAATTGTATTCTGAAAACTTGACTTGCTCCAGAGCCAAGTTAAAATTGGTGGGGGGTGGTGGAAAGGGACACTTTTCTGTCAGTTTTTGACCCACAGAGTTCAGCAGAGCGCATGAAGTGTAACAGGGAATTTAGAGACAGGCTGTTCCAAATTTGGCATGAAAATTGGCTGCCTCATCTAGAGGAAAACTTTTCTAAACAGTTGGTGGATTCTACTGATGACCTCTGACATTGCAAGGTCTAATCCTCATTTGGGATAATACTGTTCCCAGCGCAACAGATTTTATGTAATTTTAAGTGTTGATTATTGACCTCGTGATGCCTATAAATATTGTTCATTTATGTTTTGTGTTATGACTTTTAAGGGGGTACAGTATTAAAACACTTTAAATGATTGTAAACATTTAAAATCTACACTTTTGCACTTTTTATTGTGGTAAGATATACATAATGTGCATGTGTGTGTAGCATTTACCATTTTAATGATTTTTAAATGTACTCAGTGCTTACACTGGTTTTTAAATGAATGAATATTACTTGAAAGGAACATAAGGCAAATATGTGTGTTTCTCTAAGTACAATGTGACTTAACCTTTCAGAATCCAGGATTTGGGAAGAAAAGATGATAAAAAGAGAAAATGAACTCTCTGTTTAATCCCATCATGAAGATTATATTTTTAAAAATATTAAAGTTTTGTGGTCAGGAGACGAAAGTTACCCAAATCCCTTTTATCTAAAAAGTGAATCTCCTCCCTTAGCCCAACCCAATAATTTTAGTTTCTTCTTACATTGAAAGAAAGCACTTTTCCCCTAAATGTAGTAGTGGAAACTGTTACTAGATTTTTGGTTCTTTCAATGTCGAAGGGAAAATATGTAAGCTAAAATCATGAGTACTTTCTTGTAACTGTCTAACTCTGTACAATACAGACATTCATAGATCCGTTCCCAAACTTATTTTTAAGAAAGCCCTCTAAATATAAAGCTATAATAAGTGTGACTTTCTTAGCAATAGAAAAACAGGACACCAAATCCTTAATAATAATAAGTTTGGGTGTAATTTTGGGCTGGTGACCTCACCGTGCCGCACGGTTTACTAATTTTACATTTTGCCTGGAGAAGGCAAAACCTCCCTTAGCAGCCGAGGGAACTCTGCACACAGCCTGACTTGACTACATCAGCTATTTATGTTCAGGCAGACAGAGCTAAACCCATGCAAAGACTGTAGCTTCATTTAAGAAAAACTCTTCAAGAACAAACTTTAAATGCTTCTCAAACCGACAGGGGAGGTTAGAGGCTTGAGACCTGGAAGTTCTCTTTCAGCGTTCCTCCTTAGTTGTGTTACACTGTGATGGCCCAGGTCCTTTGTGGCTGGGGAGGCATAGAGAATGGGAAGGAACGCTGGGACAGGCAGGCTGTACACCCGCCCAGGCCCTCCTTCCAGGAGTAAACCGGATCCTTAACGGGAGGATGGATCAGCGTTTCCATTTATTCCCTCCAAGTGAGAGTTTGTGTCACACAAATAACTAGTTTTGGCGGATCTCTTATTAAGTGGACGTGGATCTGCTCCTCGTCACTCACAGGGGACACTGCCAGCCTTAATTCTGGTGTCCCTAATTTCAGGTAAATGAATACATGTCTGCAGAAGTGAGGAGCAGAGGTTGATGGCCCATTTCTTGACCTTCCTGGTCCAGGAGAGCACGTTTCACTTTTGTGTTGTCGCAGGTGCGCCGGGAGACCCCTCCAGGTGCCCGTTTATGTATCCGGAAGGGGTAAGGGGTAACCTGCGTGCGGATGGGTGCGGACAGGGCTGTGTTCCCGGCAACCCAGGGTCCCTCAGGGTGTCCCCTTGTTCTCCAAGTACAAGTCTGGATCGGGCTGTGGTTCCGCTTGGGCAGGCTGTCCCTGCTGGACCGAAGGAGTGAGAAGTGACCAGGCGGTGGTCAGAAGCACTCAAACTGCCCCGTGTTGACTCCTACGTTGAACGGAGCTGCCTTGAGGGGCTGTGATGCACGTGGCTGTCCTATCCATGGAAATGCATTTCTCTGATAACAAAAAAAATCAGGAATTGAATGTACTGACAGTTTGAACGTGTCTACAGATGCAGGAAATTACCAAACTTCTGCTTTGAAAACGAGGCTGCCTATGCGGATTGCCAAAGGCTTTTGAGGCTCAGACTGTAAGTTGATTTGACGTGTCGTGTCTTTTTCAAGATCACAGTCAACACGGAGACCAGAGCCTGGCTTCGCGTCCCCTGACCAGCGCTTGCTTCTGAGCCGGTTGTCACCTGCAGCCGCTGGGGAAAATGGTCACCCCTGCCCCAAGTGCTTAGTGGGCGGAGGGGAGGGGCACTGGCAGATCTGGTGGGAGGCAGTTGTTCTCCGAGGCAGAGAAATGGGACCAGCCGTTCATGCTGCTCCAGCCCTGGGCTCCAGGTGATGCTCCCCGAGACCCAAGGTGCCTCTGATGGACTCTGCATCCTGGACACCAAGGCCTCAGGTCAGGCCTCAGGTCGAGCCTGCGGCGAGCCCTGTCCTGGCCTCTCTCTTAGCTTCTCCTTTGGAAATCTAGTCCTCAGCCCCTGCCCCATCGGCTGCATCCTCATGTTGCTGCGGGGCCCTTGGGCCAGGCACTACAGGTCCCCTGGTCGGCTTTCCCAGGCACGGGACATAGCTTCCTGTGTCCTTGGGAGCGTGACTGAGGTCACCCTGATGGTGAGGACTTCCATTGCCTTTGCCTCTGTGTCCACTTGTCCCCCCTGGTCCTCCCGCCCCTTGGGGCCTGCTTCCCGGCCAGGGCTGGCAGCCTCACCAGCTCCGTTCCCCAGATGTGGACTGTGAACCCGGAAAGTCCCCTCTGCCTTCCAGGTCTGCCTCAACATCTCCGCATCTGCGGGAGCCAACCATGTGCCCAGGGTTCCTCCTCTGCCCTCCACAGGCTTGGACACTTGGGTCTGATTTGACCTACCGGGCAGGGCTCTTTTCTGGATCCTTCCCCCACGTCCTGGGGCCCGTGGGGTGAAGCCTGTGCGAGGAGACGCGCCTGTGTGTGCACGTGGTCGTCGTGGTGTGGGAGCCTGGATGGTCTGGGCTGCACAGGGTGACACGTGGGCACGGAGGGACAAATGCAGGAGGAGCCTGGGGGAGGCGTGGCTCGGGTGACGTCACGGCCCCGAGTCGCACGGAGAGGCAGCCACACGGTCGCGCGCTGTGCCTGTCTTCGGCTCGACCCCAGCCCTGATTAATGTAATTAATATCCCACATCAAGAAACTGTGGGAGCTCGAATTAATATTCGCTCCCAAGGGACCTCGGCAATTTCTAGCAATGCTCAAACGAGTCACTGGGGACGACAAAAGTCAGAAGAGCAGCGGTTGGAAACCTGGGTCAGTTTTTAATCCAAAGAGCCTCTAGCCTCTGTGCTCCTACAGCTTGGCTCAGGGTGTGGCGGGCACAGGGGAGCGTGGGCAGGACCGGGGTCTCTGCGGTCCTCCCCCCTGCTCTGGCACATCACGTGCCGCTGGCTCTAGAAGCTTCCCCTGCCTGGTCCTCCCTTGGCCTTTGCCTTCCCACCCGTTTCTCTTCTCCCTTTCATCTTTTGTGTTCTGCCATCTTTATTTCCGAGGTGGCCTCTTAAATATCCGAGCGTGGAGCTCCGGCCTCTGTTTCTCCCTCACCAGAGCAAGGCACTCAGCCTCCCTGCCCGGCCACCTCCATGCTGCGTGACCTCAGCCAGGTGCTGGCCTTCTCTGTGTCCCACTTGCCTTATTCATAAAGTGGCCAGGATGACCATCATTCCTTCACAGGGGAGATGAGTTGATGGGTGGAATATGCTCATACCTGGCACCTGGCAAGCACTCAAAACATGTTAGCTGTTCTCACCTGTCCACTCAGTGACAGCCTCCCGGTGTGGGGGAGCAGGTGCCCCCAGGAAGATCTGGGAAAGAGGCGGCAAGGACCTTTGTGTGGCTCTGCGGAGGCGGGTCCATCGTGTGCTTGGCTGGACCACATCAGCGGTGCTCACATCCCCTTTGTTGGGAGGGACCTGTGTCTTCCAGCTAAGCCTGGAGATGAGAACACGTCACCTGAGCAAGTGAAAAAAGGGAAATTACCATGAGCTCTGATTTCCGGGGATCTCTGCCCGCCTTTGTCATTTATCAAAGAGTGTGCTTAATTTATGATGGAGAAGCTAGACTTCCATGCACTGCTTGTGGCTCATGCAGCAGAAATACTTCATTTTAGACTTTAAAAGATGTTTGCAAGAGCTGTTTTTGCAGCTTGCTGTAAGATATGTCCGGAAGGACTTTACTGGGGGGTGGGAACTAGCACGCCTCAGTTGGAGCCCTGCTCCAGTGCTCTGCTTTGTTAGCGCCGATGGCGAGGGCCAGGCTGCCTGGAGGTGCTGCCCTGAGATCTGCGGTCCAGGATGAGCCACTCGGGGTGCGGTGTCCCCGGTGGGGCTCAGGAAGCTGCATGGAGGGTCTTTGCTGGTCATGCACTGACAGCCGGCATCGGTGAACGGTCAAGATTATGAAACCAAAGAGAATGTGTGAGTTGCTCAGTCGCGTCCGACTCTTTGCGACCCCATGGACTGTAGTCTGCCAGCCTCCTCTGTTCATGGGATTTCCCAGGCAAGAATACTGGAGTGGGTTGCCATTTCCTTCTCCAGGGAATCTTCTCGACCCAGAGATTGAACTCGGGTCTCCCGCATTTACTGTCTGAACCACCAGGGAAGCCTGTGAAACAAAAAGCCCTGCAGAGAGAGCATGGTACGAGCGGAGAGGTTGAGGACTCTCAGTTTTACTGTCCGGGAAAGCCTTGCGGGAAGGATATTTGCATACGAGTAAGATTTCTTTTGCCTACATTTGTGCAGCTTGTTGCTCTTGGATCAGTATTTTTGGGCAGAGGGCTTTTGAGAGGCACAACACTTTGCTTCTTTGTTGTTGAAAAGCAATAGCAAACTTTTCTTAAAAAGGTAATTACTTTAACACTGACTTCTGGTCATTTCAGACTCTGAGAGGCTGGGGTGTCTTCCCCCAAGCATCAATGTCACCTCCACCTTCTGGGAAAGTCAGATTTGGTTCCGCGAACATTCCTTCCTGTTTAATCCATCGGACTTCTCTTTTGCAGTTGCGGATTGAGGACAGGCTAAGACCCGGCGTTACTTTGACCTTGGCATGGGACCGCTCTTCCCAGCTTAACTGGAAACGTGTTCAGAGGAGTCTGATGGTAAATAGAAAAGTAACTGAGCACAAACAGCTGGTGGTGAAGCCCTGTGGTCACCTCCATTTTTGTTAGGACCAAAGGATCATAGAGTGAATTCCAGCAAAACTCTTCAGGAATCTCTCCCTGAGAGACAGCTGGGTAAGCAGCCCTGCAGAGAGAGCGTGGTGCGAGCGGAGAGGTTGAGGACTCTGAGTTTTACTGTCTGGGAAAGCCTTATGAGAAGGATGTTAGTTTGCATATGAGTAAGATTTTTCTTGTCCTCCTTTGTGCAGCTGGCTGCTCCTGGGACAGTATTTTTGGGCAGAGGGCTTTTGAGAGGCACAGACCTGCCCTCTCCCTGCTGGGAGGAGCCATCTCAGTGCGGAAAGCAATGATGTGATCAACTAGTTAAAACTCTGGGATGTCCCTGTTTCCATCTTTGGTTTTTATGGGTGGTCTTTAACGAGCGGGGCTGCACGTCTTTCTCTACACCCTGTTTGCAGCAGGGACACACTTGTGGACTCAGGCCCTTGTGGCTTTGGGGTTTTCACCAGAACAGACATTATAGATGATCAAGTACGTTGGACCTGCAGTTAAGGAGACTATGGTGGTGACTCTTCTTTCACCAGAATTGTGTAGGTTGTCCTGTTTGTAAAGTCATGAGATGGTTTGCGGTGAAGGAGACTCTGGGTTTGAAGAATGGAAACTGCAGGGGATGTTGCTCATCTGGGAGGATCCCAAGCGGTGCCTGGTGTGGCGATGGGCATATGTGTGATTGCATGGCTCTGTGTGGCCATGGCAGGACCCCCACTGCCAGGGAAGCCTGGACAGCCCTGCCATGATGGAAATGCTCAGAAAAACGTTTAGAATCCCAAAGGAAAATACTAACTTGGATTTTAATCTGAGAGAGATTATGGTGCAAAATAGGGCAAAAAGGGCGAGCTCATACGTGGCTCAAAACAGTAAGGAATTTACCTGCAATGCGGGAGACCTGGGTTTGATCCCTGGGTTGGGAAGATCCCCTGGAGAAAGGAATGTCTACCCACTCCAGTATTCTTGCCTGGAGAATCCCATGGACAGAGGAGCCAGGTGGACCACAGTCCATGGGGTCTCAAAGAGTCAGACATGACTGAGTGACTAACACTATACAGTTTCTCTCTGGATTTGGGGAAAATCACTGTGTTTTCAGCATCAAAGGAGGAGGCAACAGAAGCATTTCTTTGAGCAGTCGCCCACCCCAGGGACTGAGCCCAGCATCCTGACTTCCAGGTACTGAGATCCATGTGAGCCAGCCACTTGCCCAGGTGTGAGCAGCAAACATCTTGAGGCTGCTTGAGTCACCAGACCTGGGATGTGGGCTCAGACCCGGCCTCTGACCTCTCTCCCGTGTGGTGGCCTTGGTTTCCACGTGCTGCCACCTCATGGCTGTTGTTTAGTCTCTAAGTTGTGTCCGACTCTTTGCTTTGACCTTGAGTTTTACACTGTTACCGCATCTTGGATTTGGGATGGAAAGAATAAGGGCTCTGAATTCTCTGAGAGCCTATGAGGTCCCAGGCACTGGCCCAAGGACTTTGTGGATACCTCTATTTTATGTTTGTGAGACAAGGATCCCTGGTAGCTCAATGGTAAAGAATCTGCCTGCAATGCAGGGGACCCAGGTTTGATCCCTGAGTTGAGAATATCTTCTGGAGAAAGGAATGTATTCTTGCCTGGAAAAGAGGATCCTGGTGGGCTACAGTTCATGGGGTCACAAAGAGTCAGACAGGACTGAGTGACTAACACCAAGGATGAATTTCTCACACCTGCAGAAGCTGTGGGTGACAGATGACTCTCCTCTAAAGGCCACGTTATGCAGGGCTTCTCAAAGGTGTGGTTCCAGGCACGTGAGATGCTGACCCCTCTGACCGCCCCCCCCGGTCCCCACCCCAGGCCTCTTTCACTTGCCTGCACGTGGGATGGATGGTCCTGTTTTCCAGGGGCCGTGGCCCAGAGAGGTGAGGGAGCAGCCGCGGTTCCCAGAGGAGTGTCCCGCCGCCCCCCTGCAGCGGGGGCTTTGGTGGTGGTGACCAGTGTCCAGTTCTGTGTCAGAAACATCACTGAGGAGTCAGGTGGTGAAAGTCCGTTCTGCCCTCCTCGTGGCTTCCAGAAAGACAAGGGGCAAGGCAATGATCCATCATGAATGGAGGCCATCATGTACGTGGATGCTGTGGTGCAGCAATCACAGCTCTTGTTTTCACTGCAACTTCTGTCCGGGGACGGGCCCCTTGTTCGGGGGAGCGGTGGTGTCCAGGCGGCCACTGAGGAACAGGTCGGCATGTGCAACTTGGCACCAGGCGTCTGTTGGCCTTCGATGCTGGGACTCGCCAGCTCGCACTGGGTTATTTGGGGACTGGAAGGGGTTGGGGCTCTGGGCCCGTCATTGAGCGAGGCTCCATTGTGTGCTCGCTTCTCTCGCCGACAAGTCCCCGGTGATGGTTCAGACTCGGATTCGGATCCCCGTTGGTGAAGCAGTATGGCTGCTGGTCACGGGCTCAGGAGGGTGGATGGGTTCTGCTGGACCGAGGCTGGTTCGGAGCGAGGGTGGAGGAAGCAGCCGCCACTCGGGCGAGGAGAGGCACGTCGCCGCCCTCACTGGGGGAGACAGAGCATCTTCCTCTGGGAGTGAGGAGCCCTGTGATGGCATCTCAAGCTGAGGGGACCTGCTTGCTCCTCGAGCTGGACAGGAGCTGACTGTTAGTCACCGTTGCACCCAGTCTGCTCAGGAGGTCAGGGCGGCCTCTGATCATTAGCTGTGTTTATCATGTAATGTGACGGAAGCTCTTTCAGACGCTTGAGTTGGAAACGCGTACTTTAGGGCCATTGCATTTTGTTTTGAATTGCATGGGCAGGCACACAGGTCTCGCTGTTTTCTTTCCCAGGTCTGTGCTCTCGGGACACCTGGCTGGCACATCCCCGCTGTGTAGTCCCATGGCCCCGTTCCGGGACAGACTCGTGTTGGCCTGTGTCCTCTGTGAACGACACCAAGTTCATGGGTAGCTTTCTCTTGCACCAAGCAGTTGTTGATGTGGTTTATGAACTCTGTTGTTCAAACTCGAAGTTGTGTCCGACTCTTTGCGACCCCATGGACTGCAGCACGCCAGGCTTCTCTGTCCTCCACTGTCTCCCAGAGGTTGCTCAAGTTCATGTCCATTGAGTTGGTGATGCCATCCAAGCATCTCGTCCTCTGCTGCCCTCTTCTCCTTTTGCCTTCAGTCTTTCCCAAGGCTGTGATCCATGAGGGGCAGTGAACGCAGAAGGCCAGTGTAACTTTTCCTGGGCCAGGTTGTCCATTACCTGGATGCAGCCCCTGAGAACCTGGCCGCTGCTGGCCCAGCTCTGGGTCATCTGCCACCAGTGCCCATGCGGCCCTTCACCTGGTCTGGGCAGCTTACAGCACCTGGCTGAACAGAGGGAGACCCCGTCGAGAAAGGGTGTCTGGGGTCTGATGTGTTGTAGCGAGTGGAGGTGGGGAGTGAAGAGAGGTGGGGGGCACCCCAGCACCCCTCACTGTGCACCCGGATCTGAGCTGGGACCAGACGGACAGTCCGGCTGCGGTTGCTGATCAGGGATCTTGGCCTCTGGGTTCCTGGAAAATGTTTGCAGCACCTGCTCTGCCCCTTGCTGCCTCTCTGTTCACTGCAGGCCCGTCCTGAGCTCAGAAGCACAGCTCTTCGTGAATAATCCAGGTTCGACTGCCAGTGGAGAGATTCCATTTCAAGTTCGATACCATTTCTCTCCAGGGACCAATGGGTGGGGTTGGGAGTTCTGAAATTAAAAAAAAAAAAGAAAAACTTGGTTGTATTTTACATTTACTGTTTCCAAAAGCGGATGCTAGGTAAGATACTTCGGCTTAGGGAAAACACTTCCATCCTCATTTCTGCAAGTTCATCTATGACCTTGTGCAGAATTTTCTTAACTTTAGTAGCTGAATCACACAGTAACGTTATTGTGGGGGCTGAAAGTGGATTTTTGTTTGTTTATTCTTTTATCCTTGCAGGGAAAGTATAGACAGTCTTTTATCTGCAGAATTCAGAACTTGCAGCGAGGTGTCATTAACTGTGCTTGAAAGTGTATTTTTAGACAGGAAGGAGGATACGTCCTACAGCCATGTGACATCATGTTCTTGTCAAGAATTGCGCTTTGTAAACATTCTCTGATAGATCACTCTCCTTAAGAGGCTGGAATATCCAGCTGCTTGGGTTAGTGATAAACCAGGTCATGTTACAGTAGTTGTTGGCAGTCGTAGATCTGAAAAACTTAAACTGGTTCTGGTATATGCACTTTATACAGGAAAGCGTTTGGGGAAGGATTTGTCCTTTTGTTGGAGAAGGAAATGGCGACCCACTGCAGTCTTCTTGCCTGGAGAATTCCACGGACAGAGGAGCCTGGTGGGCTACAGCCTATGGGGTCGCAGAGTCGGGCACGGCTGAGCAACTTTCACTCCCTCACTTGTCCTTTTATGATTTTGACCCTCTTACAGTATCGATTGGTGTCGGTACAGTGGTAAACAGAATCTTAAATAACTTCTCGCATGATATGCCTTTCTGCTGTCCTGCCAAAATGGACTCAATTCAGTGTATCCTTACAGAAAATGTTTGTAAGTTGTTGCTTAGAATTTAGTACAATTGCTTCTTGAAGTATTTATCTGCTGTGTGTTTTGAGGCTGAGTTCTGTGCTCACAGAACTACCCCGGAAGGTAATGTTTAACAGGATGGTTCATGGCTTACTGCACGCAATTATCTCCCTCTGTATTCTTGGGCTTAATTCTTTCTTTTACTCGGTGGTGGGGACTTCCAGGTGCTTTCACAAAAGCACAGAAGAATGAGATGATATTTGAGAGGTATTAATTGTGATCTGTTTTCTTATACTGGGAGAGAAATGTTAGTTTTAAGTAAAAGGCTAGAAAGCACGTCAGTATATGTGTTTTGGGGCAGATATTGTCCTTCGCTGTTGATTTACATGAAATAAGATGCAGCTTATTTCTAGAAGCAAATTTCAGTTAAAATGTATTTACTATACAATGAGTTAATGCATGTTTCAAAAAGGTGTGTCAGTAGACCAGGAAGTGTTCCATAGTAAGAAAATACAATGTGCCTGCCCATGACTGTCTTGTTTTTACTGCTGATAATTTCTAAAAAAAAAAATTAAAATCGGGCACCAAATTGGTGGCAGTTTCTATACGTTTGAGGCTTGCCTGGGTAAAGACCTCTAAACAGGGTTTTCCCTGCTGTTTGTCTGAGGCCTTCTGGTGTTCCATGTTTGTTTTAAAAAAGAAACTGATGAGTCCTGATTTTCTTGATATCCCTGAGTTTCCAGGGTTTCTGAATTAGTGGAAATGTTGCTTTTCATCATCTCAGTGCAGGATGGAAAAAGAGTGAAAGTAAAAAACTCGTGCTTTTGTGGTTGCCGAACTGAATATAGCTAGTGACTTTCCTGTATTTTTTTTTATAAAGCCCTTGGGCGACGACAGATTTCGGGGAGCCGCCCAGCTTTGGGGAGATACAGTTCTGAGCTCCTGGAAGCCCGGCTCTTATTGGAAATGTTGACAATATCATTAACTACTCAGCCGTGCGGGGCCCTCCAGGAAGCTGGGTTTACCGCCAGATCGCCAGCTCTTTGTGGTGGACTTGGGGCTCCGGCAGGACCCCTATCTGTAGGAGACTGCAGAGCAGCCTCTGGCTCCAGAGACTTTTATTTTTTTTTGCCCCCTTTTTTCCAGTTTTGTGAAGTTTCCTTTTTAAAGGACAAATAGATTGCTAAGGCCACTATTTAGAATGAGACTTGGGAACTAGTAAATAAAAAGCTTCAGAGGATTCATTTTGGAGAGTAGCAGAAAAAGCAAGTAAAAGGACGCCTGTTTCCTTTTGAGATAAAAAAAAATCCACCATCTTTATTTTCACGTGGATGCCTGTTTCTCAGGCGTAACTGTTTTGGGTTTTCCAGGATATGTTACTAAAGGCCAGGAAAGAATATTCAGGAGTCCTTCCTTGTTTATTCTGAGCCTTTTCTGAATGTAATCAATAATTATATTGTGTATTCATCTGCTTTTGTTGTTGCCCTGTAAGGTCAGAGCTGACTGCGAGTTTTTGCATTTTAGTAAAAGGACATGTGGGCAGCTTATATGTTCACGTTAATTTATATTCCCTTTAGCAAGGGTCTCGGTAGGCTGTCTTTACTATTAGCGGATGTTCTTGTCTCTGGAGGCAAAGACGTCATCTCTCTCTGTTCAACCAGGAATGTACTGGGTTTTTGACACATTGTGGTAAACAGCCCCATCCAAGATACCCTACTTGTGGAATGACGCTGAGGTCTTCTCTGCATTTCTGCCTGAATGGGCGGCGATTCCGAAGCTGTGGCCTGAGGTACAAGAATAGAAGCGAGTCTTGTTTTTCAGTGACCACAGAGTTTAGTAAATAAACCCTTATCATAGATAGTTACATGTGGTGATTCGCGATGGCACTCACATTGGTTCGTTTGGGGCTGCCAAATAATTGAAAGGAGAGCTTTGTTTAGGAACACGGCCTTTTATCACCACCGTGTCTGTGGCCGGGTCAGGTCACCTCGAGTCCCGAACAAAGCATTTTTCAGGTTTACCTTTAAAATGAGTGCTTTTGGCAGAGAAGTCCGAGCACGCTGTTCCGTGGCTGCTGGACACGGGTCTGCCGGGTCCGGGGGAGCGTCCCCCGGGCGCCGGGACGGTCAGCGTCCCCCTCCGCTGGGGAGGCCCGCGGGCTTCCCGGTGAATGGTCCAATCCTCGGGGGCGCCGCCTCCGCTTCGCCTTGTACAAGTGGGGCTCGCTCATAATGGACCATTGACCCGCCTGAGCCAGGCGGCCCGAGGCCCCGGCCCCCGGGCGGTGAATGCGCCACTTCACGGGGCGGCTGGGACCCGGGCTGGGGACCATAAGCCGGGATTGTTCATCCGGGGCAGACCGGTGCACGGGGCGAGGACCCCCGTCGTCGCTGCGGGCCCTCCGCGGTCTCTCAGAGAAGGGGCCTTCTGACTCGGCGGTGGATGAGCCTGTGCGGGGCCTCAGTGGTGCACACTCACTCCCGGCTCGCTGGGAAGGCCCCGCACTGTCCGCTGGAGGACAGGCGGGCGTCTCTGGACCCACAGGCCCAGCCCGAGAAGAGGGCGCCTCATTGCCACCCCCGGAGGCCGCTCTGGGAGTTGTGTGACCCGCCTTCCGGAGCCAGAATACCCTGTCAGTATCCTGAGCCGCCTGTCTGCCCCGAGCTGTCTCCTTCCTGAGGGCATCTTACCCACCACCGTGAGCCCAGCCCTGTCCTTCCGCCTCCCGGAAGCCCCCCACCCCCAAGGTGACCCACGGAGAGGAAAGGGAGGGAGACCACAGGGTGTCCGGCGGCAGAGCTGGTTCTTAGCGTCACAACGTGGTTAAGTCGGACCGAAGGGACTTAGTTCGCAGACAGCCGGAGCCGCAGCTTTGCCTCTGTCCAGAGAGCAGCCCAGACCCAGGGCAGGAAGTGCCCGTCTTCCTGCAGCCCCAGGTCTGGAGGCAGGTTTGGGTCCCTTTAAAGAAACGCGCATCCTTTCCCCACCCCCACCCCCAAACTTTAGACTTTTAAAAACCTGCTTGCCACTGTAGGAGACTGAAGAGATGTGGGTTTGATCCCTGGGTCGGGAAGATCCCCTGGAGGAGGGCATGGCAACCCACTCCAGTATTCTTGCCTGGAGAATCCACAGGGTCATAGGAGCCTGGTGGGCTACAGTCCATAAGACTGCAGAGAGTCAAACACAACTGAAGCGACTTAGCAGGCATGC
Organism: Okapia johnstoni; assembly: GCA_024291935.2. Lineage (NCBI taxonomy): Eukaryota > Metazoa > Chordata > Mammalia > Artiodactyla > Giraffidae > Okapia > Okapia johnstoni. The sequence continues at coordinate 76,410,826 of CM044309.1, forward strand.
ATGCATAGCCAATTAACAATGTTGTGGTAGTTGCAAGAGAACAGCGAAGTGACTGAGACGTACATATACCTGTACCCACTGTCCCCCAACGCCCCTCCCATCCCGGCTGCCACATAACATTGAGCAGAGTTCCATGTTGCGTGGGTCTCTGATTCCTTTCTCAAGATGCGAGTTCGTTAGAACTGATCTTGATGGTTTTGGGAGGAATGAATACAAAGCTTTATGTTGGTTAACTTCACAGAGCAGAAAATGGCGAGGTCTCCTGTTGAGTCAGGGCTGTGCTTACTGTGTGAGAATACAGGCCGATCTACCTTCTCCCCCGACAGTGCCGCACTGAACGGGTCAGAAGAACACTGTTCAGGGAAGAGAAACCTCAACAGCCTTGCCACATTTTTGCCCTCGGACATGATGGGGGGGTCTTCCTGAGTGTCCACGTCCTCGTGCCTGACTTTGCCCTGTTGGCGCAGAGGCTGCACCCCACAGAAGTTTGGGGGCATCCCTTGAGCATCTCCGGGGCAGGACTCTGAAACATCAGCAGGCAGCCTCTTAAAGTAAAATGCTGCCTTCACTTGGACAGTTTCATATTATTCAGATGATTTTTTTCCTTTGAGTTTTGAATAGTAGAATTTAACAAAAGGTGCTTTTCCCAAAGTGCATTCCTTAGAGACCCCTGCACTTCCTGGGGGCCTGGAGAGGGAGAGGGGAGACAGGTGAGGGGAGGGCCCACCGGGAGGGCCCACGCCCCACCTCCCCCCCACCTCCCACCCCACCTAGCTGCCCCAGAGCAGCTCTGTTTCCCACTGTGTTACTTAACCAGAGTTCCAAGTGGGAGTTATTATTTTTTTTTAACTTCTTTTGTGAAAACTATCCAAAACCCCATAAAAAGGACAGAGCAATCGAAGAGCATCTATATACCCACCATCCAGCATCTATATACCCACCATCCAGCCTAAGCAGTTGTTAATGGTTTGACATATTTGCCTGCTCCTCTCTTTTGTAACCCACCTCTAAAACATTTGATTATACACCCCTCAAAGCTAGAAATGTTCTCCTGTATTACTGACCTAACAGAACAGTAATTCTCAAATACAGTCTAATATCCTGTACTTTGTATGGGGCCTGGATGGAGCTAGAGCAGGTTTGAACCTGTGCGCTGTGGACGACTGTAGCTGTTGGGGGAACACTGTGTAATTGTATTTAATAACCTCTGCAGCGAACCTGCCAGGGTCCACTGATACACAGGGGTTACTGTTTAGCCATTTGCAACCTAGCTTCCTAAAGTGTCGTTTCCTCCTTTTGAACCGATTAAACCAAATAGTGTCACTGTCAGGGACTCGGTATCTTCGGGTGCTGCACTGCCATTTCATTCATTTAATGATTATTAATAACAATACCTACCATATGTTGACCATGTATTATGTGCTAAACATTACACCTTGCCTGCATTTATCCTCACAAGAATAATACAGTTCACATCGCTATCACTTACGCTTTAAAAATGAAGAAATGGACCGGGGAACTGAGAGGCTGAGTCGCTTGCTCCCGGTCACGCAGCTGATCCCAGGGAGCGGCAGAACTGGGTTTGGATCTCGGGTAGCCCAACCTCAGAGCTCACGGTCTATACCACCTGTCACGGTGCTGGGATGCCCGCTGCCTGCTTGTCTCCGCTCTGGCATCAGGATTCAGTGGTACTTGGCAAACTGGCCTTCTCACTGTAGGATGCCTAACCCACGAGTGACCTGTTAAAGAAGCTGTTACAGAACACGTCCAGACAGGTGCTGGAATTGGTCCAGGGCTGGCGAGGGGGGAGAAGCAATGTGGGTCTGACCCGGTCTCAGAGGTCAGGATGGTGCGGAGAGGCCACACCTGAGAAGGTGGGCGGTGCGTGGGACCTGCACGCCTGAGGGCCCAGAGGTGGGAGTGAGCGGGTGTGCAGCGGGGTGGGGGGCAGGGGCAGAGTCACCGGCTGAGTGCCCAGGGACCCCAGCGGTGGAGGTTCAGGCCCTTAGGAGCCCACTTGGGGGAGTCTGGGCCTCATCTTCCTGGTGTGAAAAGCCTGTGAAGAGCTGAAGTTTGAGAGAGGACCCCCAGCCCGGAGGACCACGTGGGTGTGAGGAAGGGAGGTGTGTGGGTTCAGGTGTGAAACGGAGGCCCACCAGCAGGATGTTGGGGTCACTCCTGGATGTGGGCCAGAGGCTCAGGGCTCGTTCTGAAGGCCCGCTGAGCCCGCAGCTCCCTGCTCCCAGGCCGACCCGGCTTCCCGGGCAGGTCATCACTGCCCTTCCTGCCCCGTGGCTGTGTGCGGTTCCGTGTTCCTTCCCGACATCTGCGTCCCTCAAAGGCAAGCCTGTTGCTTGGTTACCCGAGCGCGTAGGTCCCCAAAGTGGCCTGGCGCCCAGTCGGCCGTCAGGGACTGTGATGAAATCCTCACTAGGTCGCCCACCGACCGCGCCATGGGGCTTCCACTGGGGGAGCGGTCCCCGGGGGCGGCGGGGGGACGCGGATGGACCACGGTCCCGTGTTCCTCCAGGGTTCCTAGAAGTCTGACAGCTTGGTCACGGGGCTTTTCCTCTTGATGTGTGTCCGGGATCCCTGCCTGCAGGGCTTGTTCAGAAAGGCATTACTGTCGTCAGGGGATTGGGGGGCTCGCTGGGTCCCGGAGCCCGTTCTCAGGGTCACCGGGGGCCCTGCAGGAAGTGACTTCTCCGCGTGGTGTCTGGTCCAAGACTCAGTTCCCAGGGTCCTCACTTACAGAAGCGATTTATTCGCTGAAACATTTACCCACAGATTAAATGTATCCCAGCTCCAGTGTCAGCAGTCTTGAGAAAGTCGACGTGTTTCATTTGTGCTGTGCCGGTGTGAGAAGAGAGAGTCTCTCTAAGGCATGGCAATGCCTCACATATATTCATTCCGACCTGCTGCTTTGTCGTCTGTGCCATCACAGGATCGTTTCTTAAAGTTTAGCGACATATTTTATTTCCAAGATGTTGATATTTTGCCCTGTCTTAAACCCCTCCTCCATCCCTATGGTAATGCATTTTTATGTTATGAATACAGATTTATATTTTCTTTAATAAATATTTTACTTTTTATTATTGTAGTTATCAAATAATATTGTTATTGTTGTTTTGTTGCTAACTCGTGTCCGCCTCTTTTACGACCCCATGAACTGTAGCCCGCCAGCCCCTCTGTCCATGGGATTTCCCCGCAAGAATACTGGATTGGGTTGCCAGTTCCTCCTCTAGGGGATCTTCCTGACCCAGAGATTGAACCCAAGTCTCCTTCATGGCAGGTGGATTCTTTAGCACTGAGCCACTTGGGAAGCCTATAAAATAAGATCGGTGTATATAAATACAAATGCTTATATAAATATAAAATTGCCTAACCTTTTCAAAAAGAAACTTATTTCCAGAATTACAAAAGGCATTTTAAAAAAGTAGCTTCAAACTGTTACATTCCTTTGAGAAACACACACACACACCCCCACATACGCATATACACGGAATGATGCACTGGAAATCTATTTTAAAACCCTAATCAGCAAGCCATTTTCATGCCTAAACAATTAAATTACAGGCTTATCTGGCACGCTCCCAATTACAGCCTTGGAAAAACTTTGTAATACAACAAAAGTGGTTCTTTATGGGTAAAATGTGACTCCAATGGGGCTGTGTTTCATGTGTGTATGTACACGGGTCGTGTGTCACCTAAAACACACGTAACGTGCATTTTCTCTCTCCTCTTACGTCCTAATGTTTGTGTTGTTGGAAGTACGGAAGGTCTGAGTAAAAAGCTCACATTTATTGGCACGCTTTGTAAGGCTAGTTATTTTTAGGTTAATGTGTTTTAGGAAAAGTTGAAGCACCAAGTTGCACATGGTGTGCGTTTGCCCGAGAGAGTGCAATTGTGGCTGTTTAGTACCAGGATGTATTTGCTGAAACCTTTTCTCACAGGGCAGTGTTTGGAGGAGAACCGCTCACCACCAGAGACCCCAACCAGGGTTGAGAAACCATCTGAGACCCTCAGGCTCACAGAGGCTGGGGATGGTTCAGTCGCTCAGTGGTGTCTAACTCTTTGTGATCCCATAGACTACAGCCTCAGAGAAGGCAATGGCACCCCACTCCGGTCCTCTTGCCTGGAAAATCCCATGGACAGAGGAGCCTGGTAGGCTGCAGTCCATGGGGTCGCTAAGAATCAGATGCGACTGAGTGACTTCACTTTCACTTTCATGCATTGGAGAGGGAAATGGCCACCCACTCCAGTGTTCTTGCCTGGAGAATGCCAGGGACGGGGGAGCCTGGTGGGCTGCCGTCTATGGGCTCGCACAGAGTCGGACACGACTGAAGCGACTTAGCAGCAGCAGCAGATTACAGCCTGCCAGGCTCCTCTGTCCATGGGATTCTCCAGGCAAGAATACTGGAGTGGGGTGCCATTTCCTCCTCCAGGGGAACTTCCCGACCCAGGGATCAAACCTGAGTCTCTTACATCTTCTGCATTGGCAGGCAGATTCTTTACCACTAGTACCACCTGGGAAGACCAGTGCTATGGCATATAGGGCTAATAAGGTCCTCCCAAATCTTCTAACTGGGACTGCCGCCCATGGAAGTTCTGATGACACCATCCTTTTCTTTTGGGGAAAAGAAGTGATGACCTGTCTTAAGCAGCGATTTTTGCTTGCAGCTGAAAAGAACAATCGTGAAAATTGTTGATTGGGCCACTGACTAAGGAAAGCCAGTTGTGGGAAATTCTATTTTGACTCTTTCTTTAAATGTTTGCAAGATACTTTGTGAGTCAACCGTGGGCTTCGGGAAGGGGGTCTCTTAGTGGTGGAGCCAGTTTTGTTAACGTTATGATTTCCTTAACGATAATGGTGTTCTGAGCTTAAGTGGTCATTACCCTTATGGTGTTTTTCCATTTTTCCACTTTCCCCCTCCAAATATTTTTAAGTTCTTTAAAAAGACATCCTGGGTCATTCTCAGAGGGATCAACAGCAGGGCTTAGTGTTGAATGATGGGGGTGGGCAGAGAAGTGGAAAACAAAAGAGAAAGAAGAGCTTGTTGTGCTGGTTCACGGGCACCATGAGCGCCCTGCTTGAGAATTTTCCTGTAAATTGCAGGACCCTACTGCCTTTCGCATGAAGCTTTTAAGCTAGTTTTTCAGGAAGCCCAGATAAGAAATGAAAAGTATATTCTCTAGCATTGGGTTTTTAGAGTGGAAGCATCTAGTCTTTGGCTGGGGGCTCGGGTGTGTTGGGGAATCAGAAACTAAACATCAAGGCTGTAATAAGCAAACAAAATGTGGATTTCTCTGGCAGCAAGGGTGGCAGCATTGCCTCTCCGCCCCCCATGGAAAGGAGGGGACATTCCAGCTGCATCCTTTGGATCCAGGTGAGCCTGGATGCTGGAGGTGGCTGGGACCACCTGAGCCAGCTCTCCTGCCTCTGCTCGAGTGGACAGGGCTGCACTTACAGTTGGTCCTCTTTGCTCTGTGGCCAGCTGGGATGCTCCTGGCAGAAGAAGCGAGGCCCCACTGGGCAGGTGTCTCACTGTCTGTGACCATTCACTCTGCCTGTTTCCCGGGGTCTAAGTGGCCCTCACAGGCTGTGCTTTGCCGGGGGCTTCCTCATGTCCTTTCCTGATTCTCAGCACCTGACAGGTGAGGGCACACCCAGATGTGAAGGACATCTCCTGAAATTCTCCTGACATCTCCTGAAACACGAGACAGTGCTCTGGGGTCAGCTCTGCCCACACATGGACGGCAGGGATGGGGTCTCTGTGCAGACCCCCAGAGCAGCCTCTTGGCACTGAGAGCATTTCACTTTCCGTGGCCCCAAACTGCAAGGAGGAGCAGAGAGGGAAGGAACACTGGCTACAGAAGGACTCTTTGGAGATTTGAACAATTCTTCCCCCTTGAAATTTTCATTTAATTTCCAGGTGCATTCATAGGTTGCCTTTTATGATCCCTAAAAAGCTGAGTTTTCCTTGTTCCATATGTCTTGTTTTCGTGGCTGGGTTTCAGATGTTTAATTCCGGTGAATTGGAGGTTCTGATATTTAACATCCTTTATGGACCAACTTGGGGCTTCCCAGGCGGTGCTAGTTGGTAAAGAACTTGCCTGCCAATGCAGGAGATGTAAGAGACGCGGGCTCCATCCTTGGGTGGGGAAGATCCCCAGGAGGAGGGCATGTCAACCCACTACAGTATTCTTGTCTGGAGAGTCCCATGGACAGAGGAGCCTGGCAGGCTACGGTCCAGGGGGTCGCAGAGTCCGACACTACTGAAGCGACTTAGCAACCACGCATGCACGCATGGACGGATATCTGTGACGATAAATGACTTTAGCAGACAGTCATCTACAGTGATTTATTTTAATGATTTAGCACACAGTTGTTACCAGTCATTAATTGTTTAGTGACTGCTCTTTTAAAGGAAAGCAGCTGCTCGTTGGTCGCTTTAAACTTTGCTGGGTGCTTCTTTTCTTTAAATAGGCCGGGTTTGGGATTCTGAACAAGCAGCGTGTAGACGTTATATATCCGCGGACGTACAGGCCGCTGTTCTCGCGGGAAGCCTGGTTCCTAAGGCCTTTGTGTCTTTTCTCTTCCAGGTGCTCGCCGCCGGCGCCATGCTGTCCAGGTAGGAGGCGCGGGGCAGGCGCACCTCTGCAGTGGGGCGCGGAAAACATCGTCTCGCCTGAAGATGGAGAGATAAGGCGCCCTCCGGCAGGCAGGCCCGCGTGACCAGGAGCTGTGCCCGCCGCGGCCGTCAAGATGGAGCGCTCCCGGGAGGCCGAGGTGGAGCTGAGAGGGGGCCGCAGCCCGCCCAGGGCCAGCCGGAGCCCGGAGGCGGACGGGGACAGGGCGCTGAGCCACAGCTGCTGTATCTGCGGCAAGACCTTCCCCTTCCAGAGCTCGCTGTCCCAGCACATGCGCAAGCACACGGGCGAGAAGCCCTACAAGTGCCCCTACTGCGACCACCGCGCCGCGCAGAAGGGCAACCTCAAGATCCACATCCGCGGGCACCGCGCGGGCACGCTGACCCAGGGCCGTGAGCCCGAGGCGGCCGAGACGCGCGTGTCCGAGGGTCTCGGCGGCTGCACCAGCCCCACCAAGAGCACCTCGGCCTGCAACCGCATCCTGAACGGCGCCCCGCAGGCGGACACCGGCAAGATCCTGCTGCGCAGCACCCGGAAGGAGGCGGAGGGGGTGGCGGGGCAGTGCGCCTTCTGCAAGAGCAGGTTCGAGCGCAAGAAGGACCTGGCGCAGCACGTGCAGCAGGCGCACAAGCCCTTCACCTGCCGCCTGTGCAGCTACGCCACCCTGCGCGAGGAGGCCCTGCTCAGCCACGTCGAGAAGGACCACATCGCAGCGCAGGGGCCGCGCGGCGACGCCTTCGCCGAGAATGGCAAGCCGGAGCTGCCGCCCGGCGAGTTCCCCTGCGAGGTGTGCGGCCAGGCCTTCAGCCAGACCTGGTTCCTGAAGGCGCACATGAAGAAGCACAGGGGCTCCTTCGACCACGGCTGCCACATATGTGGCCGGAGATTCAAGGAGCCGTGGTTCCTGAAAAACCACATGAAGGCGCACGGCCCGAAGGCGGGGAGCAAAAACAGGCCCCGGAGCGAGCTGGAGCCCGTGGCCACCATCAACGACGTGGTGCAGGAAGAGGTGATTGTGGCCGGCCTGAGCCTCTACGAAGTCTGCACCAAGTGTGGGAACCTGTTTACGAACCTGGACAGCTTGAACGCGCACAACGCCATCCACCGCCGGGTGGAGGCCAGCCGCCCGCGGGCCGCCGTCGGGGTGGGCGCAGTGCCCGGCCCCGCCGACTCCCAGCAGCTCTTCCTTCAGTGCCTGAACCTGCGCCCGGCGGCCAGCGAGCCCGCCCACGGGCAGACCGGGCGGCGCGTGGCCGAGCTGGACCCGGTCAACAGCTACCAGGCCTGGCAGCTGGCCACCCGGGGTAAGGTGGCCGAGCCGGCCGAGTACCTCAAGTACGCAGCGTGGGACGAGGCGCTGGCCGGCGACGTGGCCTTCGACAAGGAGCGACGCGAGTTCATCCTGGTGAGCCAGGAGAAGCGCAGACGCGAGCCTGAGCCCGGTGCGCAGGGCCCCCCGCGCAAGAGGGCGGGCGCGCCCCGGGGACCCCGCGCCCGGGCCCCTGGACCCCCGGCCTGCAGCGCGCCCCAGCCGCCGTGCCGCCGTCCCCACGGGCCATGGCAAGTCGTCCGAGTGCTTCGAGTGCGGCAAGATATTCCGCACGTACCACCAGATGGTGCTGCACTCGCGGGTGCACCGCCGCGCACGCCGCGCGACCGAGAGCGCGGTGCCCCCGGGGACCGCGCGGCGCGCGCCCGCTGCGGCTCCCTCAGTGAAGGCGACTCGGCCTCGCAGCCCAGCAGCCCCGGCTCGGGCTGCGCCGCCGCCGACTCACCGGGCTCGGGCCTCGCCGATGAGGCTGCCGATGAGAGCGGAGAAGAGGCCCCGGCCCATCCCGCAGCAGGTGAGAGCGTGCGCCCGGGTGGTCCAGGGGCGGGTAAGGGTGGACTCGGGTGGCCCAGGTCCCAGGAGCTCTGCGTCCGGGTTGCCCTTGCCTGGGTATCTTACGTCCAGGTGGTCTGGGCTCAGGTAGCCCTGTAGCTGGGTCGCCTGCTACCCAAGTGGCCCGGGTCCAGGAAACCTTTGCCCAGGTTCTCACGCTCAGGTGATCCAGGCTCACTCAGGTCGTCTTGGAGGCGGATGGCCGTGTGCCTAGGTACCGCTGAGCTGGGGAAGTCCAGATCCAATAGACTGCTGCCATGTGGTGCAGGCATCTTTAATGCCCAGGCAGTTGAGGCTCAGGTAGCCCTGCCCCCAGGTGGCCCAGCATCCTTGGTGCTCAGGTAGCCTCATCCTTCGGTGGCCCTACCACCTGGAAACCCTGCGCTTGCTGCCTTTTCCCAGGTAATCCAGACTCAGGTAGTCCTGACTCAGGTGCCCCTGAGCTCGGAGAGTCTGTACCCAATGTGTACTTGGAGCTTGGGCTGGTGGGTGCAGACCCAGACCCCTGTCGGCTCCAGTTGAGGCTCTTGTTTGCTGATTGCCTATAGTGTTTGCATAAATCAACCCTGGCTGTTGAGGTCATGGTCTCTTTGGAGCATCAGATATTTCTGAGCAAAGACCAAGTGATGGAGCCCCTCCGAGGTGTGCCCTTCTCTTCTCACCATCAGTTGGGGCACACACGCTTTCCTCTGCTTCTCTCCTTGCACCAGACAGCTGAGTGAAAGAGGACCTTCATATTGTGTGCAGTTATAATTAATCTCCTCGGATTCCAGAAACCCTGTGGGTTTAGAGATGGCTAATTGGAACCAGATTGCTTTCCAAGTTGCAGCTATGTAAATATTTAAAGTTGCTTGGCCAACATTATTGCCATCAGTTTTTCTATTTTTTAATAAATTTTATACATTTTGATGTTTTCTTCATTAATTTTTGTCTTGGGTAATTCCTTTAAATGGAGGTGATGTTTCAGTTGCAAGCTTGTAACTTTCTCCCTGTAGCCAGGAATGTTTTCCTTTCTCCCTGAAAATTGGTTTGACTGGAAGTTACTTTTAGGGAAAGATTGGAGATGATGGAAATCCCAGTGCTTCAGCTCGGCTTTTTGTATTCTGTAATGAGGAAAACTGCTCCTATGCACCTCTTTAAAACAACCCATGAATGTATGTCATTTTCCCCGTACTGAAAATGAAGCCAGTTCTCTTGAACAGAGTTGAATTATTACAGGTCTAGACAATGTATTGTGTGAGCGTCTGGTACACTCAAGTATATGCAGAGTCAGTAGAAGTGTAGTAAAAAGTTTCTCTGATCCTATAGGGCAATCTATACTGAATCTGCACACATGTACATGTCCACAAATAAAAAATAGCACATTATGCATCAGCTTGTATTTTGCATTTCATTTCTTAGTCATTCACTCGTGGGAGGAAGCAAGATAATATCCTTTTCTCTGAAACTGTACTGTTCATTCTGGGAGATCGTCTGGATTCTAACAGCAGTTGGTCATGTAAAACCTGGGGAACCCAATTGTGACTCTTGGGTGGTGTGTTTGAGGCTTAATTTTTGTTTTTCTTTTTTAAAAATGTTGACAACTATAGATTTTACTGGTCACATACCAGTAACACTATGTCTACTTTTTGGAGCACATTTGGATAAAATGCTAAGCTGGTAATAATTTTTTATAACTTTGAAGACAAATATTTGTAATATTTGGGAAAGCTGTCCTTCACCTCATCTATTATGATAGACGTGAGATGACTAGTAATAAGCAAATTCAGTAGTGCCTTTAAAGTCAAGATGTGGGAAAGATCAAATTACATTCACTGTAAATTGGAATTTACTCTGTTTTTTTCCCTCAGGTTGGTTAAATTTTAGAGATTATCATTTACTTCTTAATGAGATTATATGTGTTTCTCTATATGTAATCTACTTTTTGAGAAATTTGGTGCCTCTGATGATTCCACAGCAAGATTATATACAGTAGTGAGTTTTGCAAGTTGACAACAGAATATTATAGCTTGTTGAGAGACTAGAAAATTTTATGTTATGATTGTTAAACATCATAGGTCTGCACAGGTCACTTTTTATAGCCCCAAAGGACAGTATCTTTCCTCCTAAAAATACCCATTTTATATCATAGCAGGCCTTTAACATTCTTATTCAGTTGCTCAGTCGTGTCTGACTCTTTGTGACCCCATGGACTGCAGCACACCAGGCTTCCCTGTCCTTCACTATTTCCTGGGTCGGTGATGCCATCCTACCATCTCATCTTCTGTTACCCCCTTCTACTCCTGCTCTCAATCCTTCCCAGCATTAGGGTCTTTTCCAGTGAGTCAGCTCTTCGCATCAGGTGGCCGAAGTATTGGAGTCTCAGCTTCAGCATCAGTCCTTCCAATGAACACCCAGGACTGATCTCCTTTAGGATGGACTGGTTGGATCTCCTTGTGTCCAAGGGACTCTCAAGTGTCTTCTCCAGCACCGCAGTCCAAAAGCATCAGTTCTTTGGCACTCAGCCTTCTTTATGGCTGAACTCTCACATCTGTACATGACTACTGGAAAAACCGTAGCTTTGACTATATGGACCTTTGTTGAGAAAGTTATGTTTCTGCTTTTTAATACACTGCCTAGGTTTGTCATAGCTTTTCTTCCAAGAAGCAAGTGTCTTTAGCTGGTGTTAGATCCCGGATGCCCCTTATGGAGAGAGGAGGAGTGTTATATGGATTTAAGACTCACAAAGCAGTTTCATTGGCAGGGATTGGTGAGAACTTGGAAACTGCCATTAATTAATACTTTGGAAAAGCAAATGGGTGCTTTGAATCCTTTATTTTGATCTGCAGTGAACCTTTCTTTTGTTTAAAAAATTGCATTCAACTTTGGAAAATACTTGCCTTTCTTGTCACTGAAAGATGACTTAGATCTTTAAACATTGAAATGACTTTAAATTCTCATAGAACCTGGGTGGGATGACTGGTTAAAATTATGAGAGGAAACACATAGGAATTGAGTCACAGAAAGATCAGACTGGTTCTCCTGAACGTGAGTTCAGTTACCTGTGGTGGCAGAGTTGACATCAGAATTCAGATTTTTGTGACCTTTCCAGTGAATCCCCATCATGCCATAATTTCCTCCAAAGATTTTTTGACATCCAGGAGTGGATTTGAACGCTGCTTCTGAATCTGGAGACAATTTGCATGACAGATTAATTGAAAGAAACTTTTTTTTTTTTCATGAAACATTCTTTGTTGAGTGTTGCCGCCTCCTGCTTTGGAAAGTGCTGATTGTCACATTACCTGTATTTCCACAGAAGACTGAGTCACTGCAGCCCTCATTAAGGACTTAAAATAGTCTAAGAGCAAAGTTGTGAATAAAACTCAGTAATTTAAAACGTGTTAGTGAGCTGGATTTAAGTCTCCATTGAGAAAGTGACTTGGCACCAATGGAAAGTACACTTATGGAGTTCACAAAAATTAGTCCTTTTAATTAGGGAAGAGGAGCCTTGAAAGGGCATAAAATTGAAATTAGAAAAATTAATATTTTCAACCACAGAGTAGAGTTAGGGTGGCCACAAGTCATCACTGAGAACAGGTGAACAGGACAAAGAGGAATTCTGCTCTGAAAGCGTTGGAATAGCAACTTCCTTGACAGTCCAGTGGTTAAGACCCCGCACTTCCCCCAGTGAGGGCGCCGGTTCCATCCCTGGTCGGGAAACTAAGATCCCACGTGCCTCGTGGTGCAGCTAGGAGAAAGAATTGAAATCGCGAGAGTAATGGGATGACATAGGAGTAATGGAAGCCCTCTGAGTGTGTCCTGAAAGACTCTCTTCGTGAGGTCACTGTAGTCTAAGACGTGGTGCCCTTGGGGGAAGCCTGGCCTTGTGATGCAAAACATATTCCCACTGTGTATCTCCATACCGTTTCTACTAAAACTTAGGAGATTGATTAACCCAGGTATTTTTGTTGTTGTTGTTGAAGTATAATGGCTTTACAGTATTATATTAGTTTCAAGTGTATGACATAGTGATTCAGTATTTTTATAGATGTACTGCATTTAAAGTTATTACAAAGTAATGACTCTTTCCCTGTGTTGGATAATATATCCTTGGTTTTGACTATCTTCGGTTATTCTAACTTCTTCTATCACATCAAATCCATAATCCGCTGAGCCCAGCCTCTCTCTGTATCTTTGGATGATGGCTGTAACATAATTGATAGTAAAACCCCAAGTTTTGAAATCACAGATAATGAAATTGCAAATATTTGACTGTTTCTAACTGACAAATCATATGGCTCAACTTTATAGAATCAAAAGTTCTGTAAACAAGTGCCACAGTATTTTATGTAGTTGGAAGAATTAAGGAGAGAGTGTTCAGGATTAAAAAGTACAGTCAAGGGAAGAAAAGACCATTAGAAGGAAGAAGTTGTTTATTTCAGAAAGCCTCCATTTTCTGATATTTCTCCGTTTGCTTCCTCCAGTCGAACATTCTCGGACAGTACAGCTCATCTTTTTCCTGTTGTAATTGCAGGAAGGGCCACAGTGTTTTGGGTGTAAGATGTTAGCGGAGCAGATGCTCTGAGCCGGCCGCTTGTCCACGTTAGCATGTGGGTGGACGAGGCCGGCCAAGCCACGGTCACCCAGCTTCCAGAAAGGTTAACCAGCTAGTCTCCGCTTTCTTTTTTCTTCCATAGAGCGTGGGCAGTCATTAGAGCAGTTTTAGGGAGGAAATATTGCTATGTGTCCTCCCATTGTGCCGGGATTTGGGGGGACTCGGGAGGACAGCAGTCCCAGTGTGGAGCAGAGGGGCAGGGAGAGGTGTTTGACTGGCAGCTGGACCTGCTGGCGTGGGAGGCTTTTGTTGTTACTTAGCGTTTACTCTGGGCGGAGCAAGAGGGGCTCTGGGCATGGATTCTCCCCATCGTCCTTCTGTCCGGATCCGTGCTGGGGTGTCTTCTGAGCCGGGGAGCTGGGCCCCGCTTGCAGACCTGCCCGGTTGGCGTCTCTGATGCTCAGTGACTGGGAAGGACTTCTGTCCTAATGCAGGGCTTCATCAGTGCCTCCCCTACTCAAGAAGCTAAAAATGACACCACAAAGAAAGGGGCTGGGGACAAGGAGGAGAGACCATAAATACAGTGCAAGGATGGGAAACAGGATGTGTGTAACTGGCTCGTGTGGCTCAGCGGGTGAAGAATCTGCCTGCAATGCAGAGACACGGATTCAATCCCTGGGTCCAGAAGACCCCCTGGAGAAGGAAATGGCAGCACACTCCAGTGTTTTTGCCTGGAGAAGCCCAAGCAGAGAGGAGACTGGCGGCCTACAGTCCGTGGGGTCATAAGAGTCAGACACGACTGAGTGACTAAACCACCACTGCCAACTGTGGGGTGGCAGGCGCATCTGGGAACAGTCCTGTGCCTGAGACGAACCCCCACTCCCCGGGGCCCCGGGCTGGGGCAGGAGTGATCCTGGGACCCTGGGCGGTGTCAGGCCCACGTGGTCCTGGGATCCCATTAAACAGGAGCCTGCGGGATGGGTTTGAGTGAGACCAGGAGGCCGGCTCCTCTCGGACACGGTTCCCTCCGGCGCGCCTGGCCCAGTTTCCCCATCACTGGCGGCCTCGGCACCTTGGGTGATGAGCACCTGATAACTGTGCACATGCAGGTCGGTTGGCTGCTGCGGAAGTGCCCTGGCCGTGATGCTGACGCCCGCGAGCCCGGGGTGGGGACCCGAGGGGAGGAGACTTGGGACGGCAGAGGGAGGAAGGGAGAGCAGGTTGATCCCAGACCACAGGGGAAGGGCCGCGGACACAGACGGACGCCTCCGAGCTAGAGGCGAGGGTGACACCACCCTTCGTCTTTCCTACTGGACGAAACACCAAGGTGTTTACTCAGGTGGGAGTAAAGCAAGCGTGGAAAACCCTCCTGTCATATCCTTATTCAGTCGAAAAGCGCACTGAAGTTCTTTAAGAAAAATATCCAGATGCACTTGACAGCCGACCGCAGAATGCCCTGTGGTTTATTCAGCATCTTAGCAACCAGGAGCAACGCCGTCGTCAGCACACGCATGGAGACACCGGTAATTATTCACCGGCCCCGCAGTCCCCTGGTAGGCCTCGGAATTATCACAGCAAGAGTGAGTTACGATGGGAATAGAGCCTCAGAAGTGTGTTTTATTGTATCTGATTCTTCAAACATTGATCATCTGTGCATGGCGTGCGTGCTCCTATTTTCTTGATCACCATGCCGCGTCCTCTGACCTTCCAGAATGAATGAATTACGCTGTGAAACACATCAGACTCTGGAGGTGATACTCTGAGTTTTTCTCCTGATGCTGAGACACACACGTGGGATGCATGGTCCTTGGGCTGTGAAGTGGACGTTGTGCAAACACTGTGGCTTCTTAGCAGGATCCAAACGCTTCTTTGTTGTCTGTCTCTGTCTCCACTTCTGTCTTTCACACAAGATGTGCTGTGCTCTACTAAATTGCTTTAGTAGTGTCCAGCTCTGTGCAACCCTGTGGACTGTAGCCTGCCAGGCTCCTCTGTCCTTGGGATTTCCCAGGCAAGAATACTGGTGTGGGTTGCCATTTCCCTCTTCAGGGGATCTTCCTGACCCAGGGCTCAAACTCGCTTCTCTTATGTCTCCTGCATTGAAAGGTGGATTCTTTATTACTGGCACCACCTGGGAAGCCCTTCACACAGACAGAATCATAGAATTTAGAGCTGGAGGGAAATTGGGGGTAGTGGTCTGTCCCCTGTTTTAACAGGGAGGAAACCAAGGCACAGGTGGATGAGGCCATGAGGATGGCTTGCCCAGCGTCTTCAGGACTCCAGGCTGCGTTTCTCCTTCTGCACAAAGTAGTGGTGAGTCTTCACCCCTCAGCCGCTGAGGGTCCGTCTTCCTGGGCTGCACATGGGAACCAGGACCCCACCTGCGGGGTCACTCCTGCTGTGTTCCCTGCGGTGCCCCGCTCCGCCTGGGCGTCCTGTCCACACGGCTCTTGTTGGTGCCAGAGTTAGAACCAGAACCGACATCCACGGGTTCTGTCTCCCAGCCTCGGAGAGGGTGTCTGTCTTGGCTTGTCGCTTGAGGGCCAGAAGCCTGTGGTCCCAGAGACACAGCCCTAGAAAAATGCACTGAAGTTCAGGCCCCACCCGGGGCCCCAGATCCACAGTCTCCACGGCCACCGGCCCCGGAGGCGGCCGAGATGGAGCAGAGGCAGCCCTGCTGAGCTCTGCAGTCCTCTCCCGTCCTCGCTGGGGTGGGCACCAGCTCCATCCTGTCTCTAGGAGGCTGCCTGTGGGCAACCTTGAGTGGGTGTTCTCTGGAGGAGAAATTAATGATGTTCCTGGATGCAATAAAAACGCATGCCCTGTGTCCACAGAGGCTTGTTTGATGGGACGGCTTTTCGGTCTCTCCTGTCTCTGCATTTCCCAAATTCCATCCCCTCTGCCCCACCATTCTGCTGGCTGTCCGTTTCCCCTGGGTGCTGCTGGCTTTGATTTTCAGCTCCTCCCCTGTGGTCCACACGTCAACAAGAGGAGCCTGGTCTCCTCCAGTTCAGACAGGAGCTTGTGACTTGACGTGAAGGGTGAGCCCCCCTTTGTAGATGTTACCCCTCTGTGTGCATATGTGCATGCTCGGTCACTTTGATCGTATCTGACTTTTTGTGACCTACTGGAGTGTAGCCCACCAGGCACCTCCGTCCACGGGATTCTCCAGGCAAGAATACTGGAGTGGGTTGCCATGCCCTCCGGGGGATCTTCCCAACCCAGGGATTGAACCGATGTCTCCTGCATCTCCTGCGTTGCAGGCGGATTCTTTACCACTGAGCCACCGGGGAAGCCCGTTACCCCTCTGTAGTGGAAGCAACAAAGTTTGGGTCTGTCACCCAGACCCCTGAGATGTGGCCTCTGTGTGAAGAGCGGGGCTGAACTGATTTTGCTTCGGAACCATCGCTTGCTGGTCGGCAGGGGGTGTCCCGGGCAGCTCTGCAGGAGGGTGACCCTGGGCTGCAGAAGCAGGGTCACACTCCTGGCGAGCTGGGGTGTCACCCCCAGGGCGCTGCCTTATCCCAGCTGTCCTCGACACACGTCACTCCACCGACACCTGTCTTTCTGGCGGAATCTTCGGGGTGCAGATGCTGAGAGGCTGCCAGGACCCGGTTCCTTTGCCCCTGGCCCGGGGGTCTTTCCTGCTGAGAAGAGCTGTCTTCTGCTCCCACTGTGGCCGAGCCCACTGGGAGTCCGGAGGTCACGGTCCTTGCCCGTGGCCTCAGAAGCAGACCCACCCGGAGCCCAGGCGGCCCCTTCTTTCAGGATGTACTGGCCTTCTGAGGCATGCTCTGGCCCAGCCAGCTCCTTACTGAGGGTGCTGTTTGATTCGTATCATCCTTGGTCTGTGTGTTCATCGTGGGTAGTGAATCGTTTATAGCTGAGATTCTCTTTAGTCCAGTATTTAGGTTTTGTTTGATAACTGTGTTGTATACGTGTCTCTGGCACAAGTTCTTAAAATTTCACCCATCACTTTAGTTCAGTTTTTTTTTTTTTAATTTCTTAATTTCCTGTGCACAGGTCTTAATCCAAGACTGGTTTTTGTGAAACCTTTGCAGGCTCCTGATATGATCCAGTATTTGCATGCACAGTTTGCATACTTGGCATATTAAAACAGACTGTAGTTTCAGATCTGTATTTTATTAGAATTGAAAGAGCTCGGGATAGTCTTCTCTGGATTGAAGGTTAGGTCAGACTTTCTTTACTGGAATTTTACCTGGACCTGTGTGTGCGGTCAGAATAGTCATGTCTACTCAAAGGATACCTCCTCTTCTGCCTTATTTATGAAGGCAGCCATTGACCTAAGAGCAGTATCTTCACAGATGACGAAGACATTCAGGCTAACCGATAGCTGCCAAGTATCTTCTCCTAACCATGTCCCAGATTTGATATTATTCTTTTTGCGAACTCCAGACTTTCAGCCCTGTGGATAAACTGAATTCCAGTTTTACTCTGACTACCCTTTTCATTTCTTAGTCTAATTGGTTACCGAAATATACCATCTAAAAGGGGAGCCCAGGGGGACCCTCTGATGACGGGGTGACCGTCCTGGAGAAGACAGTGTGTGTGCCTGGACCTAACATCCGAAGCCTGCTGGGAAGCCGCGGCTTCCTCCCCAGAATCCCACAGTCAGGTTGTCCTGCAGATGGATGCGCAGTTCACTGGTGGACTGGACCGCTGGGGAACAGCATTTTGGACGTGGGAATGGTGGTCAGGTTTCCAGTCTGACTTCTGGATGCTATAATTGCTTCCATTCAAAGCTTGTCTGTGATGTTCTTGGCTTTAAAAAACAGATTTCTGCAGAATTCATGAGATATGATTTACACAGGTTATTCTGGCGTTGGACTTCAAAGGCATAGTAGTGGGGTGGATCAAACGTTTTTGTCTTTAAGAAGTAGAAATTCGGGGCTTTTTTTTTTTAAATGGTGAAGTTTGGTAGGGTAGGGCCATGAGGTTAAAAACAGGCATTAAACCTTTAAAAGCTCTTTTTCTTGTAAAGCTCCTTGGCTGATAGAGAAGTGTTGTTCCTGGCCTCACAGTGCAGTTCAGTGTGTCCCCTGAGGTGGCTTACAGAGCTCCTGAATTTCAGGTGTGAAGAAAAGGGTTGCAAAGTCCTGACTTGGGAATTTTGTAAACTCTGAACACAAAGTTCTGGACAGGTGGTGTGTAACACCAACGAGAGAAAGAGTCTCTGCAGTTTCCATGGTGACAGCCTACTCACCACTTAGAACAAATTCTTGCTACTGATCACAAAAGGGCCCCGGGCTTGCACGTTAGTGGGGAAGAGAGAAAGCTGCCCCCCAGAGCGGCCTCCTGAGCGAGACAGCACCAGGGGACGCCGGATTCCTGGACCCGTGTTAAACATCCAGATTTCTTTCCCATTCTGGATCAGATTTCCTTGGGTTTTTCTTCCTTGAGTTCAAGATCCTTTTCTCTGAGTTTGAAGGTCTGGTGTGTTGTGGGGGATGCTTTAGAAGCTTGTAGGTTTTGCAGCAGCGGTGCTCGAGGCTGCCCCCCAGCGCAGGTGCGGGGAAGGCGGGTGAGGGGTTGGTCTTCCCTCCGTACCAGGGTCCAGCATCAGCCTCACCTACCCCGCTGCCCACTGGTCATCGTCTCCCCCATCGTGCTTAGCCCCTTTGCCCTCCTTCTGGCCCCTTTTCTGTCCTAGGGCAAAGAGAGGAGACAGGACACCGGGTCACACCCAGCGCCCAGCGAGCAGGGCGAGGCGTGGCGTCGGGGGTGCAGTGGGCTCGGGTGACGGTCGTCCGGTCGCAGAGCCTCCTGTGCTTGTTGTCTGTCTGTGTCCCAAGGCCAGTGCGCCCGGAACAGATCACTGCGACCCTGCCCTTGTCATTCCCACAGGCCTCCTCTGGGGGCCCCCCACCCCTCCACCCTGGCTGCAGGAAAGTGTGTCACTTCTGGGTTCCCCCTGATGCCCTTAGTCTGGGGGGCCTTCCAGGGAAAGGTTTGTTGTTCAGTAGCTCAGTCGTGTCTGACTCTTTGCGGCCCCATGGACTGCAGCACGCCAGGCTTCTCTGTCCTTCATTATCTCCTCGAGTCTCTCAAATTCATGTCCATCGAGTCGGTGATGCCATCCAACCATCTCATCCTCTGCTTTCCCCTTCTCCTTTTGCCTTCAGTCTTTCCCAGCATCAGGGTCTTTTCCAGTGAGTCGGATCTTCATATCAGATGGCCTAAGTATTGGAGCTTCAGTTTCAGCATCAGTCCTTTCAGTGACTATTCAGGGGTAATTTCCTTTAAGGGCAAGGTTAGGGTCCCCCAAAGCTGGTCTTCTTGCCTTAGAACTGCTTACCCCCAGCTCCTCTGCCCCCAGATGAGGCGGGGAGAGCCCAAGGCCCCTGAGTCCAGCCCCACCGCCTCCCCTGCACGGGAGGGACCCTTGGAGCCACCGAGGCTCTGAGAGGCCCGTCTAGTGGAGACTGGTCATTGGTTTGCGTCCCCTGAAGGTAATACCAGCTTCTGCTGTGTCTCCCATGAGTACGTTCGCTCTTCTCAGGGAACGAACGATACCGCATATAGATGAAAAGTAATTTTCTTCATGACCTGTGATGCTGGCGTTTACATCAGTGTTGACACTTTTTTTTTTTTTTTTTGGACTGAGCATCTGACTCACACAGTGCTTCCTTTGAAGTCATTCATGTAAATAATGTATTTGTTTAGCTGAAAATATGTTAGAGGTTCAGTACATAAAAAACACAGGATGCCTGGTAAATTTCACATAAACATCGAATAGCGTTTTTTAGTATAAGTGTGTCCCATGTAACATTTGAGACATAGGCTAAAAGTTACTTGTCTTCGATCTGCAATTCAGATTACCTGGCTACCCTGTGCGTTACCTGGTGTGTGTCTCTGGGTGAATCTCCTGGCAGGTGGTTATTTCAGGACACCCAGGAAATGCCTGGTCTTGTTTCCTGGCCTGCTTGTTGGCTGACTAAGACCTGTGCAGCAGCTCTGCTCACTACTGGATGGAGATGCTGGTGAGCTCATGCTATGAATGTTGGAGTGATAATTAGCTGAGGAAGAAAAGGGGATGGCTCTCTGGTGGAGATTCCTCGCTCTCTGGTTTACAGGTATCTATACTTTGAACACGTGCATAACCTGCATTAAGGGTCAGAACAGTGCTGGTGGAGAAAGAGATTCAGGAGAAAATGAAAATTGCATTTATTCTGTTCGATGGATGAAAAAAATCTTAGCATTTTCTAACACGGAAAATGCTCTATGCACTTCCTGGAGTCAGGACCATGTGACATATTTGAGTGTCCTATATAGCGTGCGGCCACAGTGACTGTGACGCTTTCTGAAACCTGTCCTAGAGAATGCTGCTGCCCTGGGGTGGCTGCTCTAGCATCGATGTCGGTCATCAGAGGACGGTTCTGCTCCGTTTGGAATTTGGTAGGTGGAGTTTGCTGCTTTCTCATAGGTCCATGCTATTTCATGGTGGGGTGTCAGTATTCCATGATGTGTGTAGTATTGGGGTCACAGCTTTGCCCTAACCCTGTGGGACCCTGGCAGACGCCCCCAAGAATCTGGGAGCTTGGTTAGTAAAAGGCTCCATCTAGCCTGAACTGCTGAAACTTACCCTACATGCAAGGGCCCATCTCCTTAATTCACAATAAGAAGAGCCCCAGGAATCCTCCAGACCGTAGTCTAAGGAAGCTGTGGTGCATATACACAATGGAATATTACTCAGCTGTTAAAAAGAACACATTTGAATCAGTTCTAATGAGATGGATGAAACTGGAGCCTATTATACAGAGTGGAGTAAGTCAGAAAGAAAAACACCAATACAGTATACTAACACATATATATGGAATTTAGAAAGATGGTAACGATGACCCGATATGCAAGACAGCAAAAGAGATAGAGATGTAAAAAACAGACTTTTGGACTCTGTGGGAGAAGGCGAGGGTGGGATGATTTGAGAGAATAGCATTGAAACATGTATATTATCATATGTGAAACAGATCACCAGTCCAGGTTTGATGCATGAGACAGGGTGCTCAGGGCTGGTGCACTGGGATGACCCTGAGGGATGGGAAGGGGAGGGAGGTGGGAGGGGGGTTCAGGATGAGGAACACATGTAAACCCATGGCTGATTGATGTCAATGTATGGCAAAAACCACTGCAATATTGTAAAGTAATTAGCCTCCAATTAAAAAAGAGCAAAAGAGCCCCAGATATCCTCCAGACCATACTCTAGACCTGGGCTGCCCAGATGTAGGGACAGGGTCCTGTAATCTCAGTCTGTGATCTGTAGTCTCTCATTTCAGCAGCAGTCAATAATGAGCCAGGACTCATGACCATCCTCCAAAGCAGCATAAGAAATTTGGTTTATTTACTGGGTGTATTTCTTCTGATTCTGAATTGATTTTGCTTATGCATGATCTATCCTCATTCAGTTCTGGTTAAAAAAAATATTCTGTAAATATGGGTGGAAAAAATCTGGCCGATCACCGTTGTCTTGGGACTCCTCCGTCCCTAGATGAACCCTTTGAGAATTTGTGACGCCTCCGCCGTAGCGTCCACGGTGCAGATGGACAAGCTCTAGAAGCAGTGGGCGCCTCCCTTCCCTCTGACCTCTGACCTCGGACTGTGCAGAGAGCTCTCAAGTTCATTTTGCAAGACTGATCTGTAATTGAAATAGAAGGTTCTGGAATCTGGTCTCACCTTGAAATGAGGCCTTCGTGAGCAGTGAAGTCCTGACCTGAATGGGGTTCGGAGGTGAGTGTTGTCTCCTGCCATCAAGGTCTTGTCCCGCCTTGTTGCTTACCTGGTGTTGGAGGCGAGGTCGTGCCAGGTCACATCAGGCAAGCACCTGTGGAATATGCAGGGAGGCCTGGGCTGCGCTGGTCTCTCCCCGAGGAATTTCACAACTGCAGGCTGGATCTCTGTAACTTCTCCTTTTCCACCTGTAAAAGGGAGGGACGTTGTCTTCCTCCTGAGTACCCTTCCCTTGGAAAGACGCAGTGAACCCCTGAGTAGACTCCTGTGATCGCTGACCTTACGGGAGGGGCTGCCTGCTGCTGGACAGACTCCTGACACCTCTGAGCTCACCAGTGGAAGCCTCCAGACGCACTCAGCACAGGGTTTCCATGCCGACGCCAGGCGGCAAGGTGATGCAACTTTTAGTTGAAGGATTACAAGCCATTCTGAGAGGACCTCTTGGCTTCTTCATGAGCTAAAACTCAACCAGCTGATCACAAACATAGGTTTTCCTTGTGTATCTTAAAGATTTGTGCAGAGGAGAATTAATGCTAGACAGTTTTATTTTTCCATTTTGTCCTGTTTTATAATCGGAAATTCCTTTTCTCCTTCACTGCCTGTCATTTAAACTGTTTCTCTTGTCCTTTTATTGGTGGAACTGGGAAAACACCCCTCCTTTCCCGTCTCTCCAAGATCACCCTGCTCATCCTCCTCGACCTTCTTGATGGGGTCCGTGTGCAAAAGTGTGTATGGTCCATGATTCCTTTCCATTTAGTGTGTGGATGTCTCTAGTCCTCACTTCCCCATAAACACGGAGGCACTTCTATAGCCTTAGGACTGCCTCATACTTAGTTCTTTTAGCTGGAGACCGTACTCGATTTAACCATTGTAGTGACTGCATTTATGATTCCTCGGTTTCCAGAAAGTTTGTCCCCAGCCTCATGATCTCAGGGACAACCTGCTTGTGTCTGATCCCCACCATCTACCTGTGTCCACTGCGGGGCCCTGGGAGCTGAGCAGGGGAGAAAAGTGAGTGTTAGCCGCTCAGTCGTGTCCAACTCTTTGCCACCCCATGGACTGTAGCCCACCAAGCTCCTCTGTCCATGGGATTCTCCAGGCAAGAATACTGGAGTAGGTAGCCATTCCCTTCTCCAGGGGACCTTGCTGACCCAGGGATTGGACCTGGGTGTCCTGCATTGCAGGCGGATTCTTACCGTCTGAGCCACGGAGCAGGGGGGAGACGTGTGCTTAACCCTTGGCTCTTGCAGGGAGAGTCCTGAGCCCTGCTGCCTGGACCTGCAGCCCTTCGGGGGGGCACACACCGCGGGGGCTGGGACAGTGCTACCCCCCGGCTTCTCCCTGCGACCTGTCACCTCACCCTCACTTTAGGGCATATCCTCCACATCTCCAGCCAGCAGCTCTGACTTTACTGAGTTCTGGTCAGTGCCTCCAAAGACCAGGTCGGCCTTATTAGCATGTACAGCGACTCGGCTGAATTTGGCTGGTTTTTACGTTAATTGCTCTAGTGGCCATAATTTTATTTAAAATGGCAATAATGATCATTGATTGTCTGGTGCCTTAATCAACATTAAGATTAAATAAAAGGAAGCTCTGCCTCAAAATGGCCAGAGTTTCACAGTTTAACGCACGTGTGAAGCAGAAAGACCCATCATGGCTTGAGTACCAGACCCGCCTGGTGACTAAGCTCTACAGAAACATCTTCAGAAACTCCTTTTACCTTTGTAATACATAGTCTGTGGCACAGTGTATTTACTTTTTTTTTTTTTTACTCTAAGTAAAATCAGAGAACTGTGAAGTGTCTGACTCTGTGACCCCATGGATTGCAGCACGCCAGGCTTCCCTGTCCTTCATTATCTCCCAGAGTTTGCTCAAACACATGTCCATTGAGTCAGTGATGCCATCCAACCATCTCATCTTCTGTTGCCCCTTCTCCTTCTGCCTTCAACCTTTCCCAGCATCAGGGTCTTTTGCAATGAGTTGGCTTTTTGCATCAGGGGGCTGAAGTATTGGGACTTCAGCTTCAGAGTTGATTTCCCTTATGATTGGCTGGGTTGATCTCCTTGCTGTCCAAGGGACCCTCCAAGGAACTAGGCATTTTTTTTAAGAAATAATAAAACTTTCAGTACAGTATTTTCTCTAATTGAAACCTACCAAGTTAATCTCATTAATTACATGCAAAAAGGGATTTAAAAAAATCCCTTTAAGTTTTTTTACTTTTTGACTTGAAATAGCAGGAAAGTGTCAGTTGTAAATTCTGAGATAACAGGTTTTTACTGAGGATTCCTTAATAGGATAAGGTGTGTATGTGTGTGTGGTCAGTTGTGTCTGACACTTTGCGACCCCATGGGCTGTAGCCCGTCAGGCTCCTCTGTCCGTGGAATCCTCCAGGCATGAATACTGGAGTGGGTTGCCATTTCCTTCTCCAGGGGATCTTCCTGACCCAGGGATCAAACCTACAACTCTTCCATTTCCTGCATTTCCAGGCAGATTCTTTACCACTGCTCTACCAAAGCTGTCTGTGGATTATGCACTTATTTAAATACTTTAACAAAGCGTGTGTTAGATAAATGGATGCATTGCTCGCAAATATCTTTGGTAAAGGCAGAAAGCCCTGAATGTTTCCCCCCTGGGTGGAGGCAGAAGAGTGTTCAGATTTTGAAGGTTCGGAATTCCTGGAGTTGTCCGTGATAGCTCTGATATCCACATTTTCACGGGCTAATACAGTTTTGAAAGAGCAGAGAGGACCGTGGAGTAAAACATTCAAGGCTGAAGCCGTGCGTGCAGTTCTCTGCCCTTGCCGAGGGCAGGGCGAGCCTGCCCTTTGAAGTCAGGAGGCAGGGACCAGATGAACCGCTGGGTAAGTTGCACAGAGTGGAAGCCCTCGGAGTTCAAAGGCATCGCACAGAGACCCTTCGCCAAGTTTCATTTCAAACCTTTGCAGCAGTCCTCAAATGGTCGCAAGCTGAGAAGTGCTGTGAAAATCTGTTTATTTCTCAGCAACCCAGGCCGCCCTGACCCTGTGCTCTCCAGGTTATTTATGGAGGCCTTTGGGGCCATGCTGGCCAAACATGAGAGCGGCTGGACTTCCCTGCCTTGTCCTTCTCTCCTCTGTGCTTGCTGATTAACAGCGGCTGAAACGAGGTTGATTTGGAGGAGGGAGAATGGAGAAGCGGAGTTCACGTTCCTTTCTCTAGCATCAGCTTGGGATGGAGGCAGTGTTTACGATGGAGGGAATTGTGTATCTTCAAAAATACTTTTTTTGCCAAGTTTTCCTCCCTGTGAATCTGGCAGCCATGGTCTCCACTGTGGAGGTTCAGTGTCTAGTTGGGTGTGCGTGCTGAGTCATGTCCGCTCTGTGACCCCATGGACCATCGCCCGCCAGAATCCTGGGTTGCAGGCCCGCCTCCAGGGGATCTTCGTGACCCAGGAATGGAACCCGCGACTCTCGTGTCTCCTGCATTGGCAGGCAGGTTCTTCCCCACTAGCACCGCCTGGAGAGACCTGCTGTGAGCTCGGAGAGCTCCCCACTCCACTGGAAGAGGGAGGGCCGTGAGTCTTGGGTGGTGCGGGACCCCCAGGGGCCCTTCTCCCTGTGGCGCTGGCCTCTTCCAGCGGGACTGATGAAGCTTTCATGGCTTTCATCTAATGGCTCAGCGCTGCGTGGTTTTTGTCCCTGGCTGTTGCTTGTCTTTCCTGGGAGCCTGGCCTTCCCTCTCAGTGAGACGCAGTGGTCCAGCGAGTGGTGTGGGAAGTTGGTCTTTCCGTCTGTGCGTCTCGTGTGGGAGGATCGTGGCAGGCGCAGCGCACTCGGCTCGGGCTTCCCGGTATCGAGAAGGCTGCTAACAGCGTGTCGACTCCTTTGCCAACATGTATCATTTAATTTGAATGAAGGATTCAAAGCCAGGCTCACTCTGTGTTTAGTGAGAACAGGAATGGCAGGTGCCTGTTTGTATCATCCTTCTCATGACCCGTCATTAACAAAATTAAGACCATCATTTAGGAACAAAGCTAGAATTTTCTGGCTTATTTTACCTTTCCCATGGTTAAATGATTCTAAGCCAGTTTGGCAAGATGAAGAATGCTTTAACAAGCTTCAGTGCTAATGGAGTGGGTAGCCTTTTGTGGGTTGAAGATAGTCTTAAGAAAACCTAAAATAAAAAAAGGAAGCTTGGACGGACAGTTCTGAATAGGTTGGAATATGGAATATGCTGTGGCTCGGACGTTAAGCTTTGAGAGTCACCAGTCCCAGGAAGGTTGTCGGGCGTCCGCCTTGCCCACTGGCTGCAGTGGGTACCCTGCCCGGAGACGTGCCTCTTATCAGCTGACTCCTAAAACCTCACATTAAACTCAAGGGATGCAGACTTTTGAAAGAACTCCCCCGAATGAGGAAGATCATAGCTGGTGTGCCAGCTTTACATAAGATTATTTTTTTCAGTGAAATGTTAGGTGTGTGCTCATGTGCTATTCATGAAAAAAGGGAAAATGCCCTGTTTCAGACGAAAGAAAGATTTTCCCAGAGTGGGATTTTGAGCCGTCAGTGAGTAATGCCATAAGCCACACAGTAATAAATGATGTAGTTTACTCAAGTACTTAGGAGTGTACATGTGTATATGTATATGTAAGTCTTTCAGGTTCTGGCAGAAGTACTGTTTTAAACTGAATTTGTTCAGAGTGAGGGCAGAGGATCACAGTGGCTTTGGTGGCATCAGTTTCTCCAAAGCATCTTTTTGTTTCAAAGGTTTAATTAAAAAAAAAAAAAGGTTACATAAAATTCCTTAAGCTACTTGGTAGTTATACAAGCTGTTTAAATAGTGTATCAATTTGAGAAAATATTTACAGAACCTTTTAAAGAAACAGATGTTCACTCAGATACCTAAAAACTGTGTTGGAACATCTTCATTCATGGGCTTTGTGAAGATTTTTACTTGGTCACTAGTGTTGCGTCCTTCTTTAAAGACTCGTTTCGGTTTCAGTGCTACCCAGTGACACTTAACCCGTGCCAGAAATGGGTTAGATTAAGAAGACGTTTTCTGTCTCGGCATAAAACCAGTTTCTGTGGGGTGATGCCATGGGGTATAGGGGCCTGATTCGTTGAGAAAGTAGAATCAGCTTTTAGTTTAATGATAGAACAAACCACGTCAGAGCGCCTCACAGCCCCACAGCCTCACCTGCTGGGCCAGCCCTGGCCACCTTGCTCCAGACCCACCCAGGCCTCTGATACGGGGAGAGTGAAAGTGTTAGCTGCTCAGTCCTGTCCGACTCTTTGCGACTCCTTGCGACCCCATGGACTGTAGCCCACCAGGCTCCTCTGTCCGTGGAATTCTCCAGGCAAGAATACTGGAGTGGGTAGCCATTCCC
Source organism: Okapia johnstoni (assembly GCA_024291935.2). NCBI lineage: Eukaryota > Metazoa > Chordata > Mammalia > Artiodactyla > Giraffidae > Okapia > Okapia johnstoni. The sequence continues at coordinate 76,437,996 of CM044309.1, forward strand.
TTCTCCAGGGGATCGTCCCGACCCAGGGATCTCCTGAATTGCAGGCGGATTCCTCACCGTCTGAGCCACCATGGGGACCTGGGCATCGATGGGGCTGTGGGGCGGTGTGGGAGGCAGCTCCGCTTCAAGGAGGTTGTTGGAGGTCGGCTGACGCAGGGTCCCGGGCGCTGATGTCAAAAGGCCTCTCGGAGCCTGGCCCAAGGGTGTTTTTGGTGTCATATTGGGTGTAATTCACTTTGGTACGTGGATGATGTTATCCCTACCAGAAAAATGATTTCTCCTTAGGTGATATTCAAGTGCCTGCCTTTTTACCCCTCAAAATTCTGTTAACTTCAAAATTATCTTCTTAGCTGATGTAGGAAGTGGCAGCCCACTCCGGTGTTCTTGCCTTGGAAATCCCATGGACTGGGGAGCCTGGCGGGCTCCGGTCCATGGGGTCACAAAGCGGTGGACATGACTGAGCGACTGAGCATATGTCTTCTTTTTTTTATTTCTAATTTCACTTGACGAGTTAGTTGTGCCAGTGGTAGCATTTACTGTAGTCTTTTGAGGGCAGGGTTAAGAAATAGAATTTTAATAATTTTGGTTACTCATTTTAATTAATTTTGATAATGAAATTTTTTGTCATTAAATTTGGTCATCAGAGTTCTGCTCCAGTATCCTTGACCTACAAAAATAGAATCTTGATACAGTGCGTACCCTTGCGGAGAAGACGGAGGGAGCAGGCCTGTTACGGAAAATTCTACCTGAATTGTTCTGGGCTACCATCTCTCCCGCACACTTAGGGCTCCACGTCTTTGAGAAAGCCGCACTGTCTGTTTCAGGATTGTCGGTGGATTCAGGTGGGACCCGATGCTGGTGGTGAAAAAGAGGGTGTTACTGACACCTGGGAATTTGGACATCTCTTGTGTCAACAAAAACGTTTCAGCAAAAGCTCAGACATCCTCATCTGTGCCGATAAGTCAGCAGAACCTCAAAGGGGTGGGCTGGAAAGGGGAGGCCTTGGTGAAACAGGAGAGCGCCTTTCACCGGCTGTGCTGTTAAGAAGAATCAGCTTCACTAGGGCCTCTGGAGCGGAAGCAGGCAGGAGGTACCTGGGGGTGCTGGTTGGGGGCTGCTTCCTCGTTGTGACCGTGACCTCGACGGGCAGTGGCTGGGATACCCGCCTGAAGGAGAGGCTGGTCAGAGGTCACGGGCCTGCCTGTACCTGGGGGCGCTACTGTTCCGTGGCAGGAGCCAGCCGGGCAGGCTGAGGCGGGCACGCCGCTCCTGTGGCCGGCTCGTGCTGGACGACCTGTCTGAGCCCGGCGCCCTGCTGGCCGGTCGGCGGGGATCAGGTCCCCGCATGGCCATTGCTGGGTGCAGGTGGGGTTCCAAGCTGCGGGTGAGACAATCTCTGTCCGCTGTGAGCCCGCTGACGAGGCTGCAGTCACGACGACACGCGCTTCCTGTGCTCCGCGTGGGTGACTCACAGGCTGGCGCGGGGACCCGCCGTGGAAACACAGAGGCTTTATGACTGAGGTTGTCTGCAGCAGGTGGACGATGCTTCACTGTGGTTTTCAAATCAACCGTGAGCAGCACCGCTGCGAGGACACGATGGCCTTGAGAGTGTGGAAGGTGAAGGGGATGAGAGGCTGTCCCGGCCGCCCCCACGGCCGCCTCTGCCTGCCCGGCGTCTGCCGCCCCCACCTGTCCCCACCTCCAGACCTGTCCATTGTGCTTCTGAGCCTTTGCTGTTGTTGTTCAGTCACCAAGTCGTGTCAGGCTCTTTGTGACCCCACGGACTGCAGCACACCAAGCCTCCCTGTCCTTCAGTAACTCCCGGAGTTGCCAAAACTCATGTCCATTGAGTCGGTGATGCCATCCAACCATCTGATCCTCTGCTGTCCCCTTCTCCTCCCGCCTTCAGTCTTTCCCAGCCTCAGAGTCTTTTCCATTGAGTCAGTTCTTCGCATCAGGTGGCCAAAGAATTGGAGTTTCAGCCTCAGCATCAGTCCTTCCAGTGAGTATTCAGGACTGATTTCCTTTAGGACTGACCGATCGGACCTCCTTGCTGAGCCTGCCCTGTCCTGCAGACAGGGCTCCAGGTGGAGCTGGAGTCCAGTCCGAGCCGGAGCCGGGCCCTGACAGCCCGTGCTTGTTTCGCCAGCTGCATCGCTCCACGGCCGCGCTGGCCTAGTTGCTGGGGACACATCGCGACCTCTGGTCCCCTGATCTGCTGTGTGAGCGTCCGGGGCAGGGGTCCAGTGTGCGGGGCTCCTTTGACCGTGCTGCCTTTGTAGACTCTGCTCTGGGGGCTGTGTCCCCTGTCACCTGCCAGGCGTGCCATTGCCGCGGCCCTGGGAAGCTGTTCACCAGGCGTGTCCCGGGAAACTTCGTGTCCACAGATCCTGTTCATGCCTGAGCTGTGGGCTGGAAATATTTTCAGGGGACGGGGCAGGTTGTGCATAGCAGAGTTTGCTGCTGGGGCCATGAGGGTGCAGCATCGTTGCCCGCGGCTGAACAGATTCTATGTTCTCTGGGGGACCACAGTGCACACGCATGCATGCCCGGGCACACACACATATGTTCACATGCACACTTGTGCACAGTGGTAATCCCGGCATCTTTGAGGCTGGAGGGGGTGGTAGGGCAGTGCCCGGGGTGCCCTGGGGTGGCAGCGAGGCCGTAGAGGGAGTGTCCCCGTGTTCAGCTGACAAGGAAGGAGATGAGGGAAATGTCCACCACGGCCCTTCCTTTGCTCCTGCCATTTGCTGAGCTGTGTCTCAGGCAAGTTCCCGGGGGTCAGTCTGTGCCCCTTGGCGCTTTGCAGAGGCTCCCGGCAGGAGCAGGAGGCCTGTGTGCCCACCCTGGCCACCTGCCCCTGGCAGAGCAGAGATGGGGTGATTTCAGCCTCAGGCCCGGTGCCCCAGGTGTGTCCCAGGACCTCACGGGACAGCAGGCCGCGTGGGCCGAGCGGTGGCCTTAACCTCATGCAGGGACCCGCATGGATGCACGGCCGTGGAGCAGTGGTTCCAAAGACACAGCGACTGTGCTGGGTGGCCGTGTGGTTTTTCCCCTGATTTTAAAAATGGTAACATTTCACTTTTTGCAGTTACATATTTTAGGTTTGGTGCGTATGTTTCCTGGAAACCCTGAAGTCTCTTGACGTCTGGGAGTAGAAGAGGAAGCAGGAACCCTGGGTTCCCACCTGTGTAGCTCATGGTGGGCTGGGCTCGGTCACGCTAAGGTTTTCAGGGTGTGGGTCGATATGCTCAGCTTCTAAAAATAGCCTCAACACACACACACACATACACATTTTCTCCTTTTAAAGAATGGTGTATTCACTGGGCTTCTAATTCTGGACTTTGTAATTGTCTGGTTGTGGGAAAGGGAGAGAGTTCTCAGGACTTGAGGTCACGTGGCAGCTACCTGCTGAGACAGCAGCCACCCCTGTGGTTCCCCAGCCCAGACACACTGCCGTTCACTGCCCCTGCGTGAGCCTGTGTGTGCACGGCTGTGTGTGCACGGTGTCCGTGTGTGTGGCTGGGCATGCATCTGCGCACGCATGGCCGTGACTGTGACTACGTGAGTGCATGCTCACGGGTCATCTCTGTGCCTGGAGGAGGGAAGGATGGGGACAGACAGACAGTGGAGGGAGTGGGCCAGGTGGTTCCGGCTGTAGCCCGGTGACCCAGCAGCCCGGCAGATAGGCAGGCTTCGCGAGCGCCGTGTCTTTGAGCGATCTTCGCTCTGGCTTCAGCTCTGCCGCCAGGACCAGTGCGTCTCTGCAGTACCGTATAAAACCGTAAGCTGCAGCACCTGGAGCGAAGCGGAGGCTAACAGTGCCAGGCCTGGCAAAGGGTTTTCACGTCAGAGCAAAGATGTGGCATCAGGGGCTGCAGTTCTGAAAAAGTGGGTCTAGGTCTCAGAATCTGGACGTCGGATCAGCGGTGACTTTTCAGGTCACTTCCTGTTTCACGTCTTACTGTTATGGGGGCCTGACTCAGCGTTCCAGGGAGGATCCGGGCCCCTGTCCCCCAAGGGGCCTTGGGGGCGGGGTCCTGCCTTCACATGGGTGCCAGGGGAGAACACAGGTCAGAGGTCACAGGAGAGGTGAAGTGGAGGACACGGGGCAGCTTCTGGGCCCTGGCACGTGGCCTGGCTGCTGCCTTCAACACGGTGCTCCATGAGGGCCATATGTGTGCACCACTCACCACGTGCATCTGGCCAGAGCACCGCAGCCATGCCTGGGTTTTGTTTAAAGAGAGAATGCATTGGTTAGTATTGACCTGTCCAGGGCTGAACCAAAGTGGCGACCAGTCATGTCCCTGCCCACCTCCCACCAGATGTCTCTCCGTGCTGGGGGCAAGTTATTTGGTGGCCTGATCCCAAAGCTGCAGGTCCCCTTGGACAGCCCTGGAGGGGACACGAGGCCAGTGGAGGTAGAGTAGGCCCAAGGGCCCTTTCTTCTGAGTTCAGCTCATAGAATGTTGGAAAACCCTTACTTAGCTTTACACGTTTTTAATTCATAGATTCACAGCTCCTGCTTAGCCAGCGAGCTCCTGGAAAACAATCACAGAAATATAATATTGCAGCTCCTTCTTAAAATAGAAATATGACTAAAGGATTGAGAAAATAAACATTAGTAAGTGGGGCTTTCCCGAGATTGTTCTGTGCGGCATTGGTCCATTGGGGTTGTCATTCTTTGTCTAGACTTTTAAGTAACTGGATAAATTGGAGAGGAGCTTATACAAGTCAAGGGAAAAACCAAAGAGATGTATGCAAGAAAGGGGAATACAGGTATTTCCTCTAATAAAAAAAGGGGAGAAAATGAAAGCTAAAGTATGGAGAAGTACGTGAAGAATAAATGTATATACCTTGAGTTTGCATTTTAATTAAAAACAGTTTAACTACAACCCATTGTACTGCAGCCTGCTTGAGAGTCCAGAAACAGTTTAGTGATGTGACTTGGAAAGATTTGCTGCAATTACTAAGTAAAATATAAAGTAATTCTTTCCACTCAGTGTCTCTGGTGGGCTGAAACATTTGAGATTTATTATTTATAAAGTAGCTTGAACTCCTCATGTGAGCAGTACAGAAAGTCTCTATTTTATATTCACACATGTGTAACCATCAAAGGCTATAGGATCCCGGTGCCCAGCTTCTGGTTGGGATGAGATGACTCAGCAGACAAGCTGGTGCTGCTTAGTTAACATCCCTGTGGTTCCTTCTCTAGGCTCAAGGCTCTGACCATGCGAGGTCAGGACCACCCTTGTACACATCGGCTGGAGCGCTAAGAGAAAAGATGCGGAATGAGCCAGGAAGGGCTGTTTCCTGCATACAGTCAGCTTCATGAAATAATAAGAGTTTTAACTTTGCGGGCGTGTAGGTGACAGACCCTGCCAAGTGCTGCTTGGAAACTGTGTCCCGGGACCATTCAGCCCCCGCCCCCCACTCTGAGTACACAGATAACAGCACTCCAGGAGTGACAAGAATTTTGATTCTGATGTAGACAACGTTCTGTGGGTGGAAGGACGTGAAGAAGTCAGGCCCCGTCATGCCTATGCTGGGATCTGGATCACACCGGGCCAGGCCCCTTTGGATCTGGATCACGCCGGGCCAGATCCCCTTTCAGGCTTCCCTTTTCTGTGCGTTTCTGTCCAAAAACTGGGCATTTGACAGACCTTTGGATGAACTCCTTTTATCCATTTCAGATACGTTCCGTGCTTTCAGGAGAAAACTGCACGATTGTACTGATGCACACTCTGAGCGACTGCGCGTCCCCGCTTCTCGCTGAACCCGAGTGTCCGCTTGAGGGTTGAGGCCTCCTCGGCCCCTCTCGCCAGCCGGGCCCGCGCGCCGAGCGATCGCGGGGAGCGCGCGCCCTCTGCTGGCCAGGCCCCCCGCACGGCGCCGGGAGCCGCGGCCCCTCCCCCGCGGCCGGCAGGCCCCGCGGGCTTTGTTCTGCAGGTCGCGTGTGGCCGGCGTGGTGTCCGAAGGCTGTGCTGAGAAATTGCCCCGGTTTCCTAAAGAGGGTCATTACAGTTCGTTTGTAAATGCAGAGAATGCGGGTCTTGTGTTCTGGGGATAGTTAAGCAGCAGCAGAACTTTCCAGGCACGCAGCTGCTAGTGTGCATCCATCGTCCGTGTTGTATGTTGGAGATTCGCAGCTTCCTTTCCTTCTGCAGTCTTGATCCGACCTGGCTCTCTTAAAACACATCTGGTGACAGAACAAACACAGGTGGTTTGAGTGAAGTGGGTTCCTTGCAGAGGTTGAGGGGCAGTTCCGGGTGCCCTGTCCTTAAGGAAGGGACAGGACTGGAGGACTCGGTGAAACAAGCTTTACATGTGAGGCTGCCCTGGGCTCCTTCCTCTCCCTCCTTAGCCACAGTTTAAAATCTAAAGTCAAAGAAATACCTTCTTTCACCAGTTCCTTCAACTTTAGCACGCTTCTTTATAGTAACCGATTTACTTTCGATTTGCCTTTGTACAGTGGAAATACTCGGTATTCTTCAGAGCGTGGTTTGTAACGTTTTGTGTTGTGGTTTCTTTTTACTTTTACATTTGATTGAACTTTGTCAAATGGACAACTTACAGTTTCTTTTTAGGATTTAGGGTTGAAGGAGGGTGTATAAAAGGTACAGTAACCATGAAAATATTAATGGACTTGAATCTATTCACTTCAGCATAGATTTGATTTTTTCAAAAATACGCCAGTGGCCCGAGTGACCTATTTTTATGGTTGCGTCAATAAGGAAGCCGTAGGTTCTAGATTTCCAGAACGTGACTGTGTTCTATGGCAGGACACACTGCTGTGCATTAACTGGAAGCTTGGGTGGACACACGAGGCATTTGATCAACCTCGAAAATGTTGACTTTGTAATCTCTGAACAGGAATGTTCTTTAGAAAGTTATTTCCCAGATTGCAAGCGTTAAGTTTTCTTTTGGCACCTGGTTACTCAGTTTAGTCACAAGTCCTGTATTTAATCTGTAACTGTTTTTCTTCAGAAATCAAAATCTGGCTTCCAAAGTGCTAAGATATTTATTGAATACATGTTTTTCCATAAATGCAAAGAAGTTACAGTTTTGTGAGTTATTTATGTGAACAGATTAATTACTGAAAATGAAAACTTGAATTCTGCATTCGGTCAGCAGAAAAAGGAGCAGGAACAATTTAGGGAATAAAATATTTGTTCGTGCCTGAAATATTTAAACGTGACTATTCACTTGTCCTTCATTGTTCTAGTTCTGTCTGGTTTCCTTATCACTGAGATCTTATTATTAATATTATTATTGTTGTTCACATTGCACGTGTAATGAGTGAGAAACCTTTGAGAAAGAATGCTTGTCTTAAAGAGACACTTTTCTGACCGTAGCGCCGAATCGTCCCAGAGAGATCCTGGGCCCTCAGAAGTGGTTTCTGTGCTGTTCGCTGTGGAAGCAAAGCCTGTGCTTTTGCAAAGGGCAGCGAGGCTGAACTGGGACTTTGGCTTTATTGCTGGTGTCGTTCCCGGGCCTGGAAGCCTGGTGATTTCCTTGTTTGCTGTAAGCCCTCCTTCCAGCAGCCTCGCAAGTAGGTCACTTGGTCACGTGCTCTCCGGGGCGCCCCTCTGTACAGGACAGACATGCAGCGTGCCTTCGCCCTTTGGTGATTTTCCTTTTATTCTCCCAGAAGGAGAACTTCCCCATCGAACCAGCCCGGGGCAGGGTTTTTCAGCATTTCCTTTGCTTCACTTGCACAGAAAGCTTATTAAATCATGTTTGGTAACTGAGAAGCCCCATGGATATTGTAGCTGAAACTTTTTCCTAAGTCATTTTTGCGTTGTATCCAAGATATCCTGAGACGATGATAATTCTCCCCATCGCAGTTTATTGAGAATCAGTGTTTCTAAGACAGTTTTAGCTGAAATATCTTTTCAGGGACTCTTCCCCGCCCCCGCCCCCAGACACTTACGTGGTTCTCTCTTTGTTAATTTCTTGCATGTCCGATGGGTAGCTCGCAAGTTTCAGTTAAACCGTGATGCAAAACGGTTCTCATTTCTCTTACAACATCTTACCTTTTATTCTGCCCTGTGTTTATATTTGTCCCTTTTTAAGGCAGGGTAAAGCATTATTAAAGAAGGATCTTTTGAGAAATATTTTAAAACGGATGTTCTCGCTGTCACAAGCTTTTGGTAACTGGTAATAGTTGCAAAAGTTACTGGGAACTCACAAATATTAAAAAATAAAAATAACTGCCGAAATCTCATAGTTAGTTTTTAAAAAGATGAGTGTGTGTATTTTTTCTTTCTTTTGGTGAGGAGCACACGCTCTCGGGGCACAGGCCCGTAGCTGTGGCTCCGGGCTCCAGAGCGCAGGCTCGGCAGTTGGGGTGCGCCGGCTTAGCTGCTCCAAGGCACGTGGGAGCTGCCGGACCAGGGGTCGAGCCAGTGTCCCTTGCTTTGCAAGGTGGATTCCTAACCTCCAGACCACCAGGGAAGCCCTCAAAATTACTTTAAACACAGGAGTTCTTCATTGTGGGAATTCTCAGGCTCACAGTGCTTGGGATATTTTTTCTTTGGAGGAGGGTTACTGTATGTCCCAGACACAGCTCAGATCACTAGAATAATTTGTATTTAGTTTCTTTTCTGTCTCAAGAACCTCCTCTCTGCCCCCACCCCCCATACACTAGTTTGGTGGATCTTTTTTTTTTTTTTCCCATGAAGAGGAACAGCTTGGAAGGGGCATCCTTACAGCTTTTGGAGGGGAGACCCCATTGCCTGACATGCAGTTTGCAGTCCTCCCTGAGCGCCAGCTGCCATTTAGGGGCGTCATTACAGCTTTTGGGGTGGGGAGACCCCGTTACCTGACATGCAGTTTGTGGTCCTCCCTGAGCACTAGCTGCCATTTAGGGGTGTCGCTGAAGGTTTTGGGCTTCCCGGGTGACTCAGTGGTAGAGAATCCGCCGGCAATGCAGGAGACACAAGAGACTCAAGCTCAGTCCTCGCGTTGGGAAGATCCCCTGGGGTAGGAAATGGCAACCCACTGCAGGAATCTTGCCTGGAGGATCCCATGGACAGAGGAGCCTGGTGGGCTGCAGTCCATGGGGTCGCAAAGAGTCCAGCATGACTGAGCAATCGAGTGCGCGTGTTTGTGTGCACGCGTGCGCTCACACACACACACACACACACACTCTGCAGATATTACATCTGGGTTTTCATGAAGGGAGTGGGGCTGCTAGCCGAGTCTCCTACTCAGATTGGTCCAGGATCACCTCCTGGGGCAGTAGGGGCTGCAGGGGAGTGTCTCCTCCTGACCCCTCTGCTGCTCTGTCATTTTGAGTTTTACTGCATCACCACGTGTGTGCACCTCCTCTTTTGGAGGGAAAGTCTGACTTCTGGAATTGCAGACCTGAACTCTTTTGGGGTCCGATATGAAGAGTTCTAGAAACTTGCTGTGCACGTGAGGCTCAGCTCTACCTGTCAAGAGCCCCTGACCCAAGGATGGTTCAGTGTTTGGAAAAGTCAAGCTGAGTTTACCCCAGAGCATTTGCTTCTCCCCCAGCTGTCACTGGACAGGGTCATTCCCATCCCCTGGGCCCCTCCCTGGCCGAGGGTGCAGTGGGTGGGCGAGGGCTCCACTACCCACCGCGAGGCTTTCCGAAGCCACATCGCCTGCGTGAGCCTCCAGGCAGGCCCCGGGGCGGGGAGTGGGGTCCCCACTCAGGGAAGGGCACTGTTTCTCAGGACATTCCCCCACCGTGGGAAGCAGGTCAGGGGGAAGGTGAGGGGAGGGATGGTGAGTGTGACCCCCCTCGCCTCTGAAGGAAGCTGGTGGTGTCCAGGTTTTGGACCTGAACGTGTGACTTGACAGGCTTCCCTGGTGGCTCAGATGGTAGAGAATCTGCCGGCAGCGCTGGAGACCTGGGCTTGCAGGACAGTTATGGTGCCCATCCTGGGTCAGACCAGTGGCCCATAGTTTCTGAAGCAGTTGCAGGATCCCTGGGGGTGCAGTGGGCGGGGGGAGAACACTGTTTCCTGGCCCTGCCTCTGCATGACCACGGGCTGAAAGTTATGCAAAGCTGTGTCTGTCATAAAGAATTAAGTCCTTATTCTGTCTTTTGATACAGCTGGTCCCTGTCTGTTAGCTAGTGGTGGTGTAGTTACATATCACTAGATAGGCAGCTATGTTATCTTCCTTTGCATTGTATTGAGTCATTTAATTGAGAAATGAACATTAAATAAGGCTGGTTTGCCCTCGAGTTTGGTCTGCCCTTAAGAGAGAGCTGCTGATCCATCCGGGCACTAGATCACACTGTTCCTGAACTCCACCTGCTCCCCTCTGTGGGGCACAGGGCAGTTTGGGTGAGCTCTGCTGTCTCCTGTCCTGATGAGAAACAGTAACGTCACACTTTACGTTTCGATCCTCCAGGGGCAAAGCCACACCGTTGCTGCTTCCCCGAAGACGTCTCCTTGACCGTGCTCTCCAACGGAGACCAAAGTCACACACTTGGAAACAGGCCGTCAGGAAGAGCGGCCGGGGAGCCTGGCGCAGGGATCACGGCCTGCATGTCCATACTTGAAAGCAGCAGTGGGGACACTCCCAGGAGACCCGAGCCACCTCGGTGTTCTGTGGACTTGAAGATGCCAGCTTGTGGCCCCCAACAGGAGGGCCCAGGCCCCAGGGACGCGGCTGACCTCCCTCCACGTCCAGCCCAGGTGGCGGGTCTGCAGCCGTCCTCTGACAGCCAGGTTGCCCACCCCCGCGAGAGGCCACCAGATTTGCACACCAAGGAGCACCCCGCGACGGGGAAACGGGCACCGGCCCTGGACCTGGTCCCACTGGACCTGAGCGAGCGGTCCTCACGGGATGACCCTGGCCACCGGGAGCTGGCCTCCTCGCTGCAGGCGGCGCTGGCCGTGCACCCGTGTCCCTACTGCAGCCACAAGACCTACTACCCCGAGGTGCTCTGGATGCACAAGCGTGTCTGGCACCGGGTCAGCGGCCAGGCCGTGGCCCCGCAGTGGACTCAGCCCAACGGCTACAAAAGCATCAGGAGCAACCTGGTGTTCCTGGCCCGGAGCGGACGCACGGGGCCTCCGCCTGCCCTTGGAGGCAAGGAGTGCCAGCCTCTGCCCATTGCCCGGTTCACCCGCACCCAGGTGCCAGGCGGGGCGCCGGGGACCCAAAGGCAGCCCCTCGCCCCTGGGGGTGCCCACGAAAGCTGCCAGCCTGCCCCGGAGCAAGGAGGGCCACCCCGGGGGGCCCTGTGCGCTCTGGACAGCCGGCCCCGACGGGCCCCGGCAGACCAGGCCTGGCCCCGGCCCCGAGCAGCCTCCGCCCAAGCCCAAGCAGGAGGCCGGCCCCAGACCTGGGCCCACAGCAGGCAGCGGGGGCTTCAGTAGGAGCACCACCCCCACGCCCACCGTCATCGCCCGGGCGGGCCCCAGCCCCCCACCAGCATCAGGCAGGGGGCCGGCCTCGGGCCCCCAAATAAGCACAGTGCCCCGGACACCCCCAAAGCCAAATTCAGCCCTCAGCCTCAGGGTCAGCCGCACGGGAAAGGCGACGGGGCCCTCCCTCTACCTCCCCGGGAGCCCCCTTCCAAGGCCGGCTCCAGAGGGCCCGCAGCCCCTCAGGGCCCGCCTGCCCTGCACCCGGTCAAGCAGGAACCAGTGTCTGAGGGCCCCGAGAAGCGCCTGGACCTCCTCAGCATCTTCAAGACGTACATCCCGAAGGACCTGGCTTCCCTCTACCAGAGCTGGGGCGCCAGCGGCCCTGTGCTCGAGCACAGAGGTGAGAGCTGTGGCCCTGCCTGTGCGCGCCCCCTGGAGCTCCCCGCCTGCCCCCCCACCCAGGAACCTCAGGGGGGCCCCCTCCCTGCCTGGGCACCTCAGAGGGAGCCCCCCCCTGCCTGACAACCTCAGGGGGAGCCCCCCGCCTGCCCACCCCCCTCATGACCTCAGGGGGAGCCCCCCACCTGCCCACTCCGTGACTACCTCAGGGGAGCCCCCCGCCTGCCCACCCCGTGACTACCTCAGGGGAGCCCCCCGCCTGCCCACCCCCCTCATGACCTCAGGGGGAGCCCCCCGCCTGCCCACCCCCTGACTACCTCAGGGGGAGCCCCCCGCCTGCCCACCCGCCCGGGCACCTTGGGGAGCCCCCTCCTTAGAAGGCCGTGGGCTGCCCGCCTGCTGGGTCTGGGTCCTCAGGCAGCTGGCCTGGCTGTTGTGTCCTCCTGCCCTGCGTGTGGGTGTGGGTGCTTGCTTTCCCGCGCCCCCGACTGACCTCCGGGGGCCGGGGCACTTGGCGTTGGACCCCCTGCTCCTGCTGACACCCCTGCACCCCAGTCACGTCCCTCGATGCCGAGCAGGCGGCCTCCAGGGCGTGTCTCCACTGCCTGCCGTGTCTGCAGAGACGGGGTGTTCACTCAAAGTGGCTGTTTACGCTTTACCTGTATGCGTTTGTGATTTTAACACACGTGAGTGCACGGGATATGTAAGTGGAGCCTTTGGAGAGCAGGAATGTGCCTTCCAGGGTTTGGGGAGTTGACGTGTGCTAAAATTCTGGAAAAAATTACGCCTCATATCACTGCCTTCGTATCTTCCCAGTGTCTCAGAATTGGTGCCTGTTGTTCAGTCGCTCAGTCGTGTACGACTCTTTGAGACCCCACACCAGGCCTCCCTGTCCTTCCCCATTGCCCAGAGCTTGCTCAGACTCACGTCCGTTGAGTCGGTGATGGCCATCCGTCACCTATTACTGATAATAGTTAGCAATTGCAGTAAGTTTGCCAGCTCCATGGAACGCATGGGTGGGATCCGATGCCCTTGTTCTTGATTATAAGTTGAAAAGACTTTAATGGCAGTCGAGTGGTTAATACTCTGTACTTCCACTGCAGGGGGCAAGGGGTCAATCCTTGGCTGGGGAATTAAGATGCTGCATGCCCCATGGTGTGGCCTGAAAAGTAGGAAAGTTTAAAAAACAAAAATTTTGGGCTTCCCGGGTAGCACTAGTGGTAAAGAACCTGCCTGCCAATGCAGGAGACATAAGAGACGTGGGTTCAATCCCTGGGTTGGGAAGATCCTCTGGAGGAGGAAATGGCAATCTACTCCAGTATTCTTGCCTGGAGAATTCCATGGACAGAGGAGCCTGACGGGCTACCGTCCACGGGGTCGCAGAGTCAGACATGAGTGGGCACACACGCGCCACCTTCACATTCTCAGCAGTGTGTCCGAGAAGTACAGGTTATTCTCTCTGAGATGGAGGAAAGGTATGTAGGTTGGCTGTTTGTGTCTCACACCAACCTCAGTTCTTAGACCGGGTCCTCGTGGCCCCTGAAGCAGAGAAGACTCAGACCAGTTGATGGTGAGTTCTGTGGGCGCTGTGTCCCTGGTCGCCTTCTCCCCTCCATGCAGGGCTTCCTAGAGGCTGGCCTCCTGATCCTGCATTTGCACTGGTGTTGAAGTGACTTCTGCTTAGTAAGCCAGACTTGAAGTTCATGGGTTGCATCCCATGGCCCGCAGGACTCTCCGCTCTAAACCTGCCAGATGGTGCCTGGTGAGCGGCAAACACACCCGCTTCCTAAGCCTCTGTGCTGCTTCCGGGTCTGCTTTGTTGCCTCTTCCCTCCAAAAAGGAGGCACAATTTCTAAGTTAAGGTTTAGAGAACTTCAGATGACAGAATTTGAAGTACCAGTAGCCTGAAATGTTTTCCTTAAGATTTTTAAAATAAACAGTTCTAAGGCTTTCCCCCCCTTAAACAGAGGTTCCATGTTTATCTTTTAAAGTGAAAAATGCTAAGTCGTCTGTGAAGCCTCTTTACTCTTCTTGGATGATTCACTCTTCTCATGGATGCACTGAAATATGTCAGGTGTGAGTGTGCAGACTGATGGTGTTTTCCTTCACCCTGGTTTGGGTGCGTGCATGCTAAGCTGCTTCAGTCGTATCCGACTGTCTGCGACCTCATGGACTGTACGCTGCCACACTGCTCTGTCTGTGGGATTCTCCAGGCAAGGATACTGGTGGGAGTTGCCATTTCCTTCAGGGGGTCTCCCTGACCCAGGGATCGAAACCAGGTCTCCGGCATTGCAGGCAGATTATTTACTGTCTGAGGGTTTATGATGCTTTTAAAATGTTGCAGCTGCAAGGAAGCCCAGCAGGCGTGGCAAAATCCCGTTTTAGAGCGGTGAACAGGGCAGGGGTGTTTCCCGTGATGGAGACAATGTCTGCTCTTGCAGCTTGGAAACCAAGTGCATCCGCCTCCCAACAATTACATCAGCATGTGCTGAATTAACAGTAACTAAACTGTTGCAGTTTTGGTGTCCACTCCTTGTTGAGCACCCATTTTTCTTTTTTCTTGAGTACGTATGTGTTTGACTTTGGCATCAGGAATCTAGAATCTTGGCTAATTAATCTCCATTCATCTCCAGATAATCTTGCAGTTCAGCTCAGTCGCTCAGTCGTGTCCGACTCTTTGCGACCCCATGGACTGCAGCACGCCAGGCCTCCCTGTCCATCACCAGCTCCTGGAGTTTGCTCAAATTCATGTCCATCGAGTTGGTGATGCCATCCAGCCATCTCATCCTCTGTCGTCCCCTTCTCCTCCGGCCCTCAATCTTTCCCAGCATCAAGGTCTTTTCCAGTGAATCAGTTCTTCGCATCAGGTGGCCAGAGCATTGGACTTTCAGCTTTAGCATCAGTCCTTCCAGTGAATATTCAGGACTGATTTCCTTTAGGGTTCCCTGGAAGATAATCTTTGCAGCTGTCCTGTTCCAGGAGTCCCAGGACTTTAGGGGTACTATGCTGTCCTCTGACTCAGTTTTGTGTATTTCCCTGTGGGATTTGATTTGCGGGGTGAAGATCGCAGCCCCCCACCCCGGTCCGTGGGCGACATGGATTGCTATTAGCATCACCTCGTAGTGGGGGAGATGGAAACGTGCAGAAGGGAATTGTATAAAAAGAGAGGAACTCATCTGTTGTGGACATGAGATCGATCCTTGTGGAGCTGGAGGTGTGATTCTGTCATTCTTCAGGGACGAATTGCCTTGAGGTAGAATGTTGCACTCAGGCGATGCCTCTAAGACGTTGAGGTTTTCTGAGGTTAAGAGAGGATTCTCAGAGAGCTTTTCCCCACCTGTGTTTTGACCAAATGATGTTTGTGTAGAAATGAAAGGTCTGGAAGTTCTGCCAAAAGAGAAAAGACATCACATGGGAATGGTCAGTGTCACTTCCCTTAGGGCTTGAAGCCTTATCGTTTAAGGATGAAAAGAGCTACATTTTCTGTGATCATTCTGCAGCGTAGATCCCTGGTCTGGAAACAGGTATGAGGGTAGCATAAATGGTTTGTGGATAGAATAAGTCGTAAAATAATACATTATCTGCATGTCCAGACTTTGTATCCAGCCTGCAATAGATGATGACATGGATTTTAGAATAAAAACATTGAAAATAAATGAATAGGGTAATTCCAGATAGGATAATATATAAAGGTTTTTCTTGTTGGGACTTAAAAAAAAACAAACTCTTTTATGCCCGAGACACGTTGATAGGGTGATGGAAGAGGTGGGCTTCCTTTGTGTGCATCTTGGTAGAGTCTCTGCGGGATCCTTCTCCTTGCAGTGTCTGGGGCACCTCTCAACATAATGAACTTGAATGAGTGTTGGCAGGGCTTTGGGGGCAAGTCTGCAGGTGCCTCCTGAAGACCTGCCGGGCCTCTCCCTTTCCTTTCTCAGCCCACTTTATATGCAGCTTTATTTTTGAGGTCAGAGTGTCAGAGCCGCTTGCTCACCAGGTAGCCTTCAATTTAAATGAAGTGTGTAACCTTTCTTACTAGCTCAGAATTTTGGAGTAGCTTGGGCATAATATCACCGACCATAAAGGGCAAGGGTCTTTTCTTTAAAAAGCAGGGAGAAAATGATGTGATAGAATGCATGGGCGAATCTGTGTGTGTGTGCGGGCACGTGCACGCATACTTCACACAAGGAAATCAGAATGGGTCAGTGGCTACACGAGCTCAGGGGTGGGTATAAAACCTTATTATCCTGCTTTTTCTGCTGCTGGTTTGGATGGGAATTACTTAGAAGAAAAGCATCGCAGTGGTTTAGTTTCTCATGTTGTCAGGATTAGCTGCAGAGGCCACATGAGGGGGTTCATCCTCAGTGGGTGACCCGGAGGTGCAGTGAAGACCTGCACTCAGCTGCAGCCCGATTACTCTTTGGGAAAATCTGGGCACCCACAGCCGTTTTCCCTGAGGGTCTTCATAGTGCCCAGGGGACGGAGCTCCTAGTGAACGGGAGGGAGGAACAGGAGCGCCGGCGAAGCTGAGGTTTTCTTGGGCCGGAATCGGAGAAGGGAGCGACTGTCCTCAACAGCTGAGCTGTTGACAGAAGCGGTCTCAACGCTGCCATGCTTGGAAGAACCGAGGAGTCCAGCACCCCTAGGAGCCCCTGTCGAACCCGTCAGTCGGTCATCCAGGGATGTCCTCCTCAGCTTTCTGCCCCACCCCAGCTCGGTCAGAAAGCCAGGGACGAGGCGGGTGGGCCCAGCACAGGAGCCTGGGGCTCCCGGGGTCCCCTGCCCTGGTGACACTTTCCATGTCTTACTGGGAGCTGGGGCTCCCGTCTCGGCAATAAGGGATCTTTCATTGATGATGGGGGACGAGTGGGTTAAAACGTGCTGTCGTTCTCCTCACGTCTCTGAAGGAGACTATGGGAAGCTGGGAACTTTGTGGGCAGATTCTTCTGTTTCTTGGAGACTCACATTCATGACTTGTCCCACGAGAAATCTGCCAGGATCTGCTCTGCAATCCACACATTTCCTTGACTGTTAACTCATAAACAGCATCTGTAAAGTGGGCTTCCTAGGTGGTGCAAGTCGTAAAGAGCCCGCCTGCCAATGCAGGGGACGGAAAAGATGGGGGTTCGATTCCTGGGTTGGGAAGATCCCCTGGAGAAGGAAATGGCAACTCACACCAGTATTCTTGCCTGGAGAATCCCGTGGACAGAGGCAAGTAGCATTAATTTTATATTATTTTTATATGCTGTCTCTTCTGACTTAGGACGAGAATCGTGATTTGGTTTCAGGTAATTTGGCAAAGACCCTCAGTCATCCTTGCACTCACCTTTTGCATTCGGATATCAGGCTCAGGGTGCAGAAATGCTCAGCTCAGGGAACATCATTTAAAAAAATTTTGTTGTTATAGGCATAACTTTTTCTAGGTAGTATTTTTGATTTTTGTCTTCCTATTGAATTGAGATACCATTGAGCCATTGATACCATTGGTAGAGAAGGTCAGGCTCCAGGAACTGGTTTGGGAGCTAATACTACGTGAAATATTAGCCGTTTCTTCAGAGTGTGTGTGTGCCCAGTCGCTCAGTGTCCAGCTCTTTGCCACCCCATGGACTGCAGCCCGCCAGGCTCCTCTGTGCATGGGATTCTCCAGGCAGGAGTACTGGGGTGGGTTGCCATTTCCTCCTCCAAAAGATCTTCCTGATTCAGGGATTGAACCTGCGTCTCCTGCATTGCAAGCAGATCCTTTATCCACTGAGCCACTGGGGAAGCCCCTTCCCTCAAACAGAAAAGGCAAGCAAACAAGAAAGCGTCTTCTGCCTCCTTTCCTAACAAAAGCCGGGCATCATTTAGGACCAGGAGGGACAGGAGGTCGGCGCTCAAGCCCAGCCTCCTTGCAGGTGTCCCGTCTGCGCTCTGCCCACTGCGCAGGGCATGGAGGAAAGGGGCCGGTGGTGGGCACAGCTCTCAGGAGTGTGGCGTCGCTGCGGGGTCCGGGCCAGCCCTGCATTCTGGCCTCTCAGCTGTCTGGCTGCATCACCCCATCGCCCGCCGGAGGGTACATCACGGGAGCAGGTTTAAGTCTCTGTATCCCGTGCGCCCTCTCAGTCCTGACCGAGGGCCTGGAGGTGCCTCCCGTCAGGGCTCAGAGGGACTAATGATGCTTGCTTCTCGCTCCCCCCTCCCCACTCCCTGAACCTGCACCGCCCCCCAGGGACGCTCCGGACGCAGGCCCACCAGGGAGACTTCATCTGTGTGGAGTGTGGGAAGAGCTTCCACCAGCCCAGCCACCTGCGGGCGCACACACGGGCTCACACAGGTACGCCTGCGGACCCCGGGACACAGCCTCTAGTTCCCAGGGTCCGGCCCTGGTCGGAGGGTGGGGGCGGGGTCACGCTGTAGACTCTCCATCCAGCCCCTGCACCTGAAACGGCTTTGCCTCTGCATCCAAGTGCCCTGTGGTTTGATCGGAGATGAGCCTGTTGTGCAAATGCTGCATTTTAATCGCATGCTGCCACCAGGCCGTGCTGAAAGTTGAGCCGTCCGTTGGCATGACACACACTGGCTCTTTGCTCGCTGGAACCAGCTGGCCTGGGCACCGGGCAGTGCTGAGTGGCACCTTCTCTTGGCCTGTGAGCAGAGACCTGGCCTGCAACAGTGGCGTGTGTGTGGTGGGGAGCCCGCACAGCCAGGGCGGGGCGGGCCCGGGTGCCCCCTCCAGATACAGAGGGTTTATCCGTATCCGAACGTCTGATGCACAGTGACAGGCACGCACGGGGGGTGATGCAGGGAGGCCCTGTACACGCTCCCCACTAATTCATGCTGTCCCTGGTGGGGTGCTTCGTGATGAAGCCTGAATTAAAAAGGGCACCGGCCCCAGGCAGCGTTTTCCAGTCTCTTAGCATAAGTGTTGTAAATTGGTGTTTCCCGGCCACAGGCTGGGGCTGGCGTCTTTTTTGCGTGGGGGGCGCGCGGCCCAGGCCATGGGAAACTCGTGTCCGCCTGCTGACGCTCGTCCTTGTCCCCACAGTGCTGTTCGAGTCTAATGGCCTCCGAGATGCTGATGCCCACGCCACCTCCACAGACGCCCCCAAACAAGTAGGTCTCTCCACTCCCAGGCGGGGGCTGTGGGTTTTCACGTGGCAGCTGGGAAAGGGTGTCCCCATGGTCCTCAGGGTACCACGTGGTGTTTTACCAGGTGTACAAGTAGCTCTTCGCTGCTCTGAATCAGAACCCAGCCCTGCCCAGCGGTCTGGGGGTGACTGATCGTCCCAGAAGGCTGCCGGGGCCGTGAATGACACAGCTGGGGGTCCATGCAGCTGCATTGGGTCCTGTTGGGGGTGATGAAAAGCTCTAAAAGTCAGACTTTTTCACTTGGGGCGTTTTGCCTGGAAAGTATGACTTGAGACCAAGTTATGCTTCCCCTCCCGTTTTCAGAATTGTATCTTTTAAAAATTTGTATCAGAGTATAATTGATTTACATTGTGGTGTTGGTTTCTACTGCGCTGCAAAGTGAATCACTGTACGTATATCCCCTCTTTTTGGATTTCCTTCGCAGAGGTCACTGCACAGCACTGAGTTATATGGTGGCTTCTGGGCTGTGTAGTAGTTCTCATTAGCTCCCTATTTTATGCATAGTGTCAGTAGTGTACACCTGTCCGTCCCAATCTCCCGATTCATCCCACGCCCTTCCTTGGTATCCATATATCGGTTTTCTGCATCTGTGACTCTATTTCTGCTTTGCACAGAAGTTCATCTGTGCAGTTTCTCTGGATTCCAGACACAGGCGCTGCTCTCTGACGTCTCTCTCTCCCTGACTTACTTCCCTCTGTGACCGGCTCTGGGTCTATCCTCTCAGTCTCTGCAGATGTCTTTAGTTCAGAACCGCATTTCTGAATCGCTCCATAAGAAGCCTTCTGCTGAGTCTGGTCTCTCGTGGCCTCATCCTTGTCCTGATTTGATTCTTTGTAACGCATGGCACCGACTCGGCCAGAATGCATAATACACTTGTGTGCATATGCATAGACCTTGAGTCACCACAGATGTGTGGCCTTCGTGTGTAAACCGTTCAGGCCGCAGAGCGTGGCGGACCCCCACGGGTACAGTGGGGTTCAGTGTTCAGCTCTGAGGTCGGGGGCCCGTGTGGTCCTCAGTGGTGGTCTCTCCTGTGACCCTGGACCAAGACCTCATGGTTCCAGGCTCCTCATCCTTGTGTCCTTTTACGAGATGTCCGCCCACCCTCTGTTCTCCCACAAGCATTTTCTACATGACCGTCTTGCTTTCTTTTTGGTTGCCCAAGAAGATTCTGTAGCCACAACCTCCCCTTTGTAAATGAAGAAGGGTTTCCTTGCCGCCAAGGTACACATCCAGGATCCCGTCCAGGCGGTTGGATCCACTTAGCACACCCTCCTCTTCCCGCATGGGATTCCTGGTCGTTGACAATGGCGAGGGTGGCAGAGGTAGCAGAGGAGCCCAGTCTGTTTCTCAGGAAGAGAACAGTGTGCGATAACCCTCCCCAGAGCCTGCAACTCGTTCATGACTGAGCTGCCTTAGGATGGACCAGACCTCATCAGAGCCTTTGGTTTTGCTTTTTATCCAGTTTTCAGAATCGCTGTTTGCTGTTTAAAGGTTTCTCTTCATGTATCACGGACAGAATGCCTTGCCCTTTGTTGTAGTTTTTTAGTAATAAGTGCCTTCTCTCTTAATAAAACCCATAGTTTTAGAATGAAAAGCTGTTATTTCAGGATGCTGTCACAATTTATGAAAAAAAAAAAAACATCTTGCTGAATGCTGAATTGAAAGATCTGTGGACATACGTGACCTCAGCTCAAACTGGGCTGTGCTCTCCTTTCTAACAGAAGTGAAACCCCCTTTCGACAGGAGTCACAGTGATGTTTGCGGGTTGTGTTAGCAGCGAGGTCGTGCCATAATTGGAGAATTGCACGCTGACAGTGGAGTCAGTTCAGAGCATTCCTGCAGATACAGGCGACCCGTTCCATCCCCCTAAGATGTGGCTTTTCCAGGCGAGTGCTGGTCGGGGCCGGGGGGAAGCGCTGGCCAGCTCTCTGAACAGCACTGTGAGGCTCTTCAGGGACACATAGCAGCTTATTCGCTGTGTGTGAATTCTAGCTAAGTCTCTTCAAGAAGCTTCTGTCGTAGGAGAAATAGATCAACAAAGAAAATCACTGAGACTGTTTTAAATTCGTTCTGTGTTAATTAGGGGTTTCCCGGGTGGCTCAGTGGTCAAGAACCGGCCTGCCAATGCAGGAGACTTCGGTTCGATCCCTGGGTTGGGAAGATACCCTAGAGTTGAGGAAATGGCAACCTACTCCAGTATTCTTGCCTGGGAAATCCCATGGACAGAGGAGCCTGGCAGGCTCTGTGACCCCTGTGGGGTCACAGAGTCGGACATGACTAAGTACACACACACGCGATGGCATATTCAAGATAATGGCCTCTGAAAGTACTTTTTGTCCTTCATTACATTCAAAGTGGCTTTTGTTGGTTAATCGCTGGACGTTGTGGTTCTTGAAGGAAATTCTGTTTTCTTTAGCGTACTTTGGAATTTTAGAATTCTCATAGAGATGTGTCTGCCAGAGTAACTGCAAAACAGAGCAATAAAATCAGTTTACACCTTAGTGTTCTTTCCTATGGTGAAGTTCTCATTGTTTACAAAAATCACAATTGCTATCTTAGATTTAAGATACAGTATAGATTCATAGAGTGATTCTGTAGTTATTTATGTCTAGAAGGGGACTCATTATACTGATCAGTCATGTTCTTTTTCATGTTGAGCTTGCTTTGCCAACATTAATATTTAAATCATATTCTTTTCTTGTGGGCTTTAGAAGCTGTGGATCAAGGGATTTTAAAAAAAAATCATACAACACTGTGTATTCATGTAGAAGTTATTTGATGTAGCACTTAAAATGGATGGACTTTTATAGATCTACATAATAGATGCTAAATTATGTAACTGAAACAGTATTTGGGAATGCAGTTCTATAATAATTATTTGTCGACTCTTTAACAGTATTAATTGAGCACCTCCTGTGTGTCAGGCTCTGTCATATTGGTGGAGAATAATCAGGACGTTAGAGGTGAAGGTAAATATCTTTCCTGCTTTTATGGTTTTTGAGGTCCGGTGGGTAGTTTAGATAAGAAGATGGAGAGGTGCCACTTTGATAGGGTGAGGGTCCTGGAACCCAGGCTTGGGGCGTTGAGAAGAGCGTGTGGGGCGGGCAGGGAACACAGCAGGGTGGGTGCCCCCTGTAGGGACACCCCTCACCCCCCAGAGGTGGAAGAGATGTCTCATTGGAGGATTGTTTGAGGGAAGAGCTGGGCAGGTGGGCAGGAACTCAGGACAGGAGCCTGGGGAGACACACAGGCATGGGTACCAGGGCTGAGATGCAGGAAATCTGTCCCGAGTGCACTGGGAACCCTGAGCCGGGATGACGTCATCAGTGCTGCGTCCACGGTGAGTCGGGTTGGTCTGGATCAGGAATGGACTGCGGAGACTCTGGACAGTGTACTGAGCCCGGCTCTGGAGGGGCTTCGAGTAATCCCAGCGAGACCCAGGAGTGGCTGGAGGGAACAGATGGGCGTGGGGATGGTCAGGGGTGGAGGAACTTGGGGATTGGATGTGGGGGCGAGCAGGGAAGGGATGGGCCGGACCCGGGTTCTGGCTGCAGCCTCTAGCTCCCGAGAGGAGCCTGTCCTGGCGCCTGGAACGTGGCCGGAGGAGCCGGACAAAATCTATTCCCATCGACCTTCAAGTCAAGCTTGTGATGCCTCTTGGCAGGTGAATATGTGGGCTTGAAGCAGAGGAGAACGATCTGGGTGGAGGACATACGAATATTTAATAGCACGCAACGTTGAAGAGCAGCCAAGATCAGCCAGTTTGACTCCAAGCAACTCAATAATATGAGTTATTAAGATATTGGCTTACCGAGTAGGAGGCTCTAACCTATATCTCACCTCAGGCAGGGGAACTTCACCTGAGTTTCCTCATCTGTAACATGAGGACAACAGCGACACTTCTATGCGTTCTGAGAAAATTGCGAGGACTGTGCGCTGAGCCTGGCAGAGGCTGCATGCCAGCACGTTAGCGGTTGTCAGTTTTCTAGGAGTGAACTGTTGTCCTGAACAGCTGGGGAGACGAGGGGACCGTGTCTGTGTGGTGCATGCGTGCGTGAACATGTAGACACTTGTATCGATGCCGTGTGGACGCGCCCCTCGTGGACAGCTGTGCTCAGGGACCCAGCGTCTCATTTACTCCCTCTCTTGCCGTCTTCCTGCCTCGTCAGGACCTGGCAGTGTGCTTGGAAGTGCTCTGGTTTGTCTTGTTCTAGTTGCGCCTTAAAGGGAGAATAGGAAGACTCTCAATTTGAGGAGAGTGTTGTTGGCATAATGTGGTTCCTGGTTTCCTGGAGGACCCCACGATGCTGGGCAGCCGCCGTGTCTGTACCACAGTCATACAGCAGCTGCACTTACTTTGCTGAGATAATATTTGAATTTTCTGTGTGGGGTGATCCTAATGTCATAATATCCAGATGCAGGAATAGATTTATTCAGCTAATTTAGTTACTTGAGGAGGAATGAAAGAGTTTCCTCTTTTTTTTTTTTAACCAGGTCATACATGCAGTTTAGTTTTTCTTCTGTTCCATTATGATTTATTACAGGATGTTGAATATAGTTAGCTTCCTGTGCTATAGAACCTTGTTTATGCACCCTACACATAATACATAATAGTTTGCACCTGCTAATCCCAAATTCTCAATCCATCTCTCCCCCAGCCCCCTCCCTGAAAGAGCTTCCTTTTGATGTGTTTTTGGCATGGTCTCTTTCTGCACGTATGCTGGCCAAGCCCCGTCTGAGTTACACACAGGCTTGCACTTGAACTCTGAGATCCCAGGTCGGTGTCTTGATCAGCACGTTCCTTTCATGGGTCGGGTGGAGAGGATTACTGACTCACTAGGAGTTACAGGTGTGGGTTCTGTGATAGCAGGGTGTCGAATAGTTGGTTCCTGGGCATAGTATCGATTCTGTAGGCATCCCGTCCCTTTGCATTTTTGGTAAAAGGGCTTGAGCCCTGGCACTGAGGAGCCCTCTTCATGAGTGAGCTTCTCTAGCCATGGGGATGGCTCCTCCAGCCCTGGGGGAGTGAAGGCGCCCGCTGCTTGTGCTTGTATTAGGAAGATGATTCTGATCGTAAGGGAAGCTAACATTCCAAGCAAAACTCTATATAAGAGGAGGAATTCATGCATGTCACCATTTTCAAAATGCTCTGCCATAGATTTAACAAAATTGAGTGTTTAATTTCTAGTCATCATCAAAATTAATCATTAGAAAGAATACTTTTGAACATAATATGCTAAAATATTGGTATCATTGTGCTTGCTATGCATGTTAGAGAAAAAAGTAGGGTTTTTTTTTTTTTTAATGTTGTGGAGAAATTGTGTTTTTCCACTATATAGTTTGTGAAATGTTAGAAATTAGCTAATGTCTAAAACCAAGAAAAATTAACCCACTCTCCTTCCATTCCCCTGGTTTCGGGATTTCAGAGACCAGACTGTCTTTTGCTGAAATATGAAATCTGGTGTTTTGATTCATTTGGATTCCTTGCCAGAATTTATAGTCTATGATTAATAGTTTATTTCTTACTATTCTAATGCTATTTTGAAATGGTTAAGCTGGAGAAATAATTCCATTAATCAAAATAAAGAGAAAAGAGAAAATAAATGGCAACATAATTTGTCTCATTTTTAGCTGCGGAGGTTTTAATGCAAACGATGGAGAAATGGTGTGGCTGGCAGATTTGAAGCTCTGTATCTGTTTCCAGTGGCACAGTGGTAAAGAACCCGCCTGCCAGTGCAGGGGACACAAAGAGACGTGGGTTTGGTCCCTGGGTTGGGAAGATTCCCTGGAGCAGAAAATGGCAACCCACTCCAGCATTCTGCCTGGGAGATCCCAGGGACAGAGGAGCCTGACGGGTTACAGTCCTTGGGGTCGCACAGAGTCGGACACGACTGAGCGCGCACCCCCACGTGTTTCCCGTGGGTAAGGAACCTACTTGCAGTGCAGGAGATGCAGCAGTCTTGGATTCGATCCCCAGGTCAGGGAGATCCTGGGAGAAGGGCGTGGCAACCCACTCGGACAGAGGAGCCAGGCCGGCTCCATAGGGTTGCAAAGAGTCAGATACGACTGAAGCGACCCAGCAGGAGCAGACGTCTGTTTTCAGTATCACTTTTAGATTCGCTGTATCACAGATCACATTTCCAAATTCAGAGGATTTGTCTCAGCAATTTTCTTACTCATGTAAATCCAACTCATGTAAGCTCTTGAAACACAGCATCCATTTTTCCATTAAATATAGCATAACGTCCAAAGTCGTGAATATAACTAGTGATTTATCCGAAATGACCTGTGACAATGTGAGCTGCAGCGTGCTGATGGAGCATTTAGCATCACCACGCATGTCTAAGGCAGGCCTCGTGTGCAGACTGACCTCCTTCTGGGGCTCAGAAGACTCGTGCGTGTCCTGGGGATTCCAGCATTTGTGTGTGTCTGTCACTGACCCTCACACATGAGCATATATGCAATCCTCTACCTTGTAAGACAAAAGGGGTGAAAAAGTAGGTCTCAGCAAATTCCAGAAATCAGTATTCATCCCTAGAACATTGCAATGCCTTAAAGAAAGATGTGTTTCTTTCAGTCTTACTGAAGAACCCACAAGTCACACAGCTGCCGTAGAGAAAAGCCAAATTTTCTAAGAGCAGGCTTCTCATTTTCTGATGCCTCTTTGTTCATGGGAGAATAAGAGCAGTTCGTTTGTGCTCAGGTATCATGTGTCCACTTAGATTAAGTATTTCTGTGACTGCTTTCTCCCACGGCTGCCTTTTCCCTGCGTCTGATTGCTCAGATGCATTGCGCTTATTTCTTAAAAAACCCTGTAGGACTGCCACGTTGAGTGGTAAGGTGATGGTCCCGATGAGTCAGGAAGTGAAAACGACTCTCTCAAAAGTCAGATGCTATTTGAACACACCCCTTCATTCACTAAGAGCAGGCATGTCTGCCTCGAGATTTGTGGACCAAATTGAACATGCTGGTTATTTGGGTTGCATTCTGCAGTCGTCCCAAAATAAGTAATTTTAAAACTCTGAGCCTGCAGTGTGCAACTTCAGTCCTTTAAGGACACACGGCCATCCTTCTGTTTCTTCTCTCATGGTCCTTTTTCCTCCTCCCAGTACGAGTTTGTGAATTCTGGTCCCCAGGATGGGAAATCCACGGGCTGCCTGGGGTGAAGTCTGCGTTGTGTTTACAAACTATAGACGCACACACACACACACACAACACACGCAGGTTATACACTTTCTTCACCCTTTTATGGACTCCCCGGCAAGTCTGTTTGCTACATACGGTTACATCCTAGAAACACTCAAGGCTAGTCACCTAACAGCCAACAATAACCCCCATTTTTCTGTTGTGAACACAAAGGCCATTTCCCTTCCTCAAGTGAACGCCATTGGAGTTGCATCTCTACCCGCGTGATGTCGCTGTGCAAAAATGCACAGCATCCTTCTCAGCTTACTGCGGGCTTCCCTGATGGCTCAGTTGGTAATGAATCCGCCTGCAATGCAGAAGATCCCGGTTCAATTCTTAGGTCGGGAAGATCCGCTGGAGAAGGGATAGGCTACCCACTCCAGTATTCTTGGGCTTCCCTTGTGGCTCAGCTGGTAAAGGATCCACCTGCAATGCAGGAGACCTGGGTTCGATCCCTGGGTTGGAAAGATCCCCTGGAGAAGGGAAAGGCTACCCACTCCAGTATTCTGGCCTAGAGAATTCCAGGGACTATACCCATGAGTCTCAAAGAGTTGAACACGACTGAGCGACTTTCACTTTGAGCTTCCTGCAGGCAAGTCACCATCTACTTAAGGAAGTTTTATCACCCCTCTCATTCTGTTACTGTTTCCTACATTTCAAATAAACCTGTTTGTACCACTGTGCCCAGCGTCCAGCCCCGCATAAAATGTTGTTAGTATCTTTCTGACTTCCACTAGATGTCGACTGGACATCTGAATGCAGAGCTTTCCGTAGGGGTTTTCTGAAACGGTTAACTAAAGAGAAGCATTTAATTCATTATGTCAACCGGACCTTCCTCCTGAACTTATTTCTAGGGTTGCTGCAGGCATAGCTGGAAAGCAGTTAGAATTTCACATGAGTGCTGCATTTTATGTGTGCATGCTAATTTCCAGCTGTTGGTTTTACTTCATGGAGACTTTAGTTGAAGGTTAATGCAGTTCAGTGAGATTAATCTTACCCTGTTGCATTGTTCTCGGATGGTAAGCTCCATCATTCAGACTAAGTCACATCTGACTCTTTGCGACCCCGTGGACTGCAGAATTCCCGGCTTCCCTGTCCTTCACCATCTCCCAAAGTTTGCTCAATAAAAAATTGTTATTTACTAAAATCCATACTTGATTCAGATTTCCTCCGTTTTCCCTTAATGTCCTTGATCCTTTTCCAGGGTCCCCTCCAGGATACAACATTACATCTAACTGTCATGACTCCTTAGGTCCCTCTTGACCATGATTTTCTCAGATTTTCCTTGTTTTTTCTAATTTTTGACTGCACCACATGGTTTGTGGGATCTCAGTTCCCTAACCAGGGATCAAACCCACAGCCCTGAACTGGAAGTGCTGAGTCTTAACTGCTGGACTGCCAGGGAAGGCCCCAGAGCACTGCTTTTTTTGAATCCTCCTCCGATCCCACCTTGCCATATTTTCAACCTTTTCTGCAGAGCTGGTTCAGACCCTAGGATTTACTGTTCCGGTGTGTGGGCCGGGACGCCCGGTGCCCCTCTGTGGGTCCGTGGGAGTTGCCCAGGCTGCGTTGGAAGGCATCACAAGCTCCTCCTGCTCGTGTGCTGAGAGTTACAGCTAAAGGCAGGCATGTCTGCCGGCGGCTCTGTGAAGGTCACTGTTTGCACTTTGGTTGACGCTAAGAAAGGAATAGGCCAAGTGCACTTAGAAACCGGAAGGCAGAAATGAGCTTTTCTCTTGTCTCTTTTTTTCCTCCAGGGGAGAGACCATTCTAATGCAGATGCTGTCCAAACAGTGCCTCTCAGAAAGGGAACCTAGAGATACTCTTGGTCCATTCCGGTGCCCGTGACCTCATCCGCAGCCCCCTCCTGGACGTCCCGACAGCCACCCTGGCCGCCCCGTGGAAGACCCCCCGGCTGGACACCGCCCCAGATCCTGCAGCCGCCTGGCCGGAGCGGAAGCTGAAGGGGGACTTCTTGTCACGCATCTAAACATCGGCGAAGATGCTCTTCTTAGAATTACATGTAGATATTCTATACGTATCTACGTGCTCACCAACCATAGTCCGTGTTTTCTTACAGTAAACGAGGTGTTGGCAGGCACGGTAGGAACTCAGAGCATCTGTATGGTTCAAGACCGGTTCGAGACACTGGAAAGATGCTCGTGTGTGTCGGACAGACTGGAGCAGCCTCGCAGGATGTTGCAGGACTGTGGGGGTGACGTCGGGACCGACGGCAGGGGCCCGGGGGACAGGGTGCTGACGGATGCCCCAGCCTCTCCGCATCTTAGTGCATGTTTGAAACAGTACATGAGAGGTGGGATGGGTGTTCGGGTGCTGTGGAAGCAGGCTCGAAGGGGCGGCGGGGGGAGACGAGGTCCTCCGTCTTCAGGGGTCCCATCGCCTGTCCCAGCTGTGCCCAGTGAACCCGGCAGAGGCGACACGGCCGTGGGAAGGCTTTGATTGTGTTTCGGGAAAGAGCGCTAGTTGAACACTAAGAAAAGCAGGCTTCTTTGTTTATTCTCAGGACCTTCTTGTAACAGGGCTACATTCTGCAAACTGCTTACAACGGAAGACTGCCCGTCTTAACAAATGATCTAGCCACTGAACCCCCACCCCCGACCTGGACCCCTTGAGTCACAGTGGGAGAACCCCTGGAGCAGGTGGGGGGCCAGGTCACCCCTGGGGTCCTGGCACCCTGGGGCCCTCCTGCACCCCGCCCCCCGCCTTCCCGTCCATCTGTCCCAGCAAGTAGGCGTCTTTTCTTCTCGGGCCTGGGGGCCTCCACTCGCGAGTTCCCTCATTCCCAGAGCGGGGAGGCCCCCAGGCCTGTGGGTGGGGGTGGCTTTATATACCTCTTCCTCAGTCACACAGAGGCAAGTTTTAGCTGGGGGTTAAGGCCCATAAGAAAGGATCTTAAACCTTGCAGTGTATGCAGTTAAAATTGTATTCCACAGAGGTAAATGTTTTCTTTTCCCATCGCCGTGACACTGTGTGTGATGGTGGGGTTTCTGAGACGTTCAGGTTTTTGCACATAGTGATCTTATGCATTATCACAAGTTACTGCTGCCTTGAATGAAAATGTTCTGTGAAATTTTTTGCAAAAGCTTTACTAGGTTTTTTTTTTTTTTTAATTGTGAAATTTTGTAAAGGCAGGAAACAGATTAAAACGAGCATGCTAAATATATTTTTCATAAAAGCAATAATTTTACATGTACAGAAATTATCCTAACCTTTAATACTGGTGAGAGCGACAGTTACTTAATACAGTAATGGATTAGTGCAGTTTTTGTAAAAATGGGCTTCTGATACAAAGAGTTGTTTAAACACACACACACACAAACCCTAAAGTGTGGTTTTCCTGTTCTAATGATTTGTTGAATTATATTATTATTATTATTGTTATTGTTGTTTTTAGTTAATGTTTGGTTCTGGATTCTACTTGTTACTGAATTTAAATTACTTGACGGTTCAGGTTACTTTGCAGCGTTTGCAAACGATGCAATGTAACTGGCTAGCTTATATCTATAAATATATATACATGTATGTACACACACATATATATGCGTATATGTGTATGTGTATATATATATAACTTTTTTACTTATTTTTTCCTGATATTCTTACACCAGATATGTTCCACAATGACCTGTCGTGTTGGTGTCTTTAGGGATGTCCGTGCAGATATGATCAGCGGCTGTAATTGACTGTCCTGTCAAGTTACTTTGAACAAAGCCACAGAGACACATTCCTTTGTTCACACTGGGAATCAGAATGCCTTTCTGTCGACTTACGTTTGATCACGTCCGTAGGCTCCCCCCAGTGAACATTTCTGCATCTTCTGGCTTTTATTTTCTTGGCTGACAGTGAAGGGTGACAGTTGAGGAACACGCAGGGGCTCGTGATCCGGTGTGCTGTTTCTCTGTGTTTTAGTTATTAAAGGAGCTCTGTACCCAGCGTGGCAGGAGGAGCTGCCTATGTTCGCACCTTCGGAGCCACAGACGGCATCCTGGGAGCCCCTCTGTGGGGAGCCTGCTGGAAGGGGCGCGTCCTGGGGCCCCGTTGGCCGGACACACAGCCTGAGGCAGTTGGAATACTGCTTCTGCCTGGAGCACAGAAATAAGGTTTTCACTTCATTCAGCAGACGGGGGGCGGGGGACCCTCCGAGGACGCTGCCCGCCGAGACAAGCCGTCTGGGGCCTGACTGTGGTTCCTTTCTTCCACTGACCATCAGTATTGTATGGGTTTGCTCATGCGTTGATGTCAGTTCGACCATAGTATTTAATATGATTGTGTTTTACTTATTTATTTAGCCAATGTGGTTTGATTCGCTTTTTCTCAAATGAGGATTTCCGCGTGGTCTCTCCTGTAAGTCACCTTCTGACTGTTACAGACTCTCTACTACCTCTCCCGGTCTGCTGTCTCCTTGTTTCTCGACGGGATCTCGCAGTGTTGGCGTCAGATGTAACTTAGACAATAAAGGGTTTGGTTCTGCACTGCAGCCTCTCCTTGTGTCTCCCCGACCCACACCCGCGCTCCCGGACTGCTGGTCTCACTCTGCTCCTTCTTGCTCACGCCTCTTCCTGCTCGTCCAACTCAGATAACACAAATGATGAGCTGATAGAGGCCTTTCAGGTTTTCACTCTTACTCCTTAACTTGAAGAATGAACATTTAGATTCGCTGAAAACTCAGCCGTTCAGCACCTTCGGGCATCCGTCCGCTGGCCTGCCTCTTCTCTTCCTTGGCTCCTGGGAGGCCTGGGGCTGTCTCAGACGGATGCGTTTCCCCTGGGCTGTGACCCAGGACAGATCCTCAAGCCAAGGGGATGGTGCCTCCTAGGCTTTGAGAAGTACTCAGCGCTTTAAGAGCTGCCTCCCCATGGCTACTTACTTATCTTTTAAACCAAGAAAGACACTCCTTTTCATGACAATGCTCCGGGAAACGGCCCTGGGAATGACAGAGGCCACTTTGGTGACATGAGGGAGCCCAGACTGTGCCCAGGATGTCAAGAGCGTCTTTAGACCTGCGCACTCCGTCCCAGGTTGTGCACAGACGCCCCCAGGACGTGCGCGCGCTCCCCGAGCTATCACCCCGCTGCATCCTCTGGGACACAGCCGTGTACCCGTCCGCTCGCAGGTGAGGAGGCTTCTGCCGCCTCCTTGGGCACCTGGTACAGGCACCTTTTGTCCACCAGGAGTCAGAGTGCAGCCCGCAGGGTGGCACACAGCTGCAGAGAAACCTCCTGGCTTTTCACGGCGAGATTCTCTTCCCCACATTACATCTTTAAAACAGGCGAACGCCCCCCTCCTCGCCCTGCCCCGGAAGGTCTGAACCACGCACAGAAAACAGCTGGGTCTCTCCAGGTTTGTCTTCCCACTTTACAGATGTCTCCAGGTCTGAAGTAGCGTGTGCTGTTCCACTGCTTCTCACCTGGGTGAGTTCAAATCACAGGACAGTTTATACGTGGAGCAAAAAAGGAAGAGAAAGGAAAGTGACAGGCTAGGACTTCAGGTGGTGGTTCAGGTGCCCCTGTAAGCGTGTCTTTGTGGAATGACCGAGGGAAAATGTTCATTCTTCAACTTTGCTAATTATGCTTTGAGGCAGTAAAATGCAAAAGACCACAGAATTTGTATTTCTTTTTTTAAAATACAATTTATAACATTATATTTTGTACTCTTTATATTAGAATTTGTAACTAGATTGATGTATTTAACTCTATTTCTGAAAAAAATAATTCAATGTTTCAGTTGTGTGATAAAAATATTTAGATAAGACATATTCATTTTATTGGAAACTGAAATCAATAAAAACATCTTGGAGTTCTTGAGTTCTTGAAAAGACCTTTTTCCCCTGTACCAGGAGGTGGCTTAAATCGTTTGATAGCCCATCTGGGCCCAGCGTTTGAAAATTTTTGTTGGCCGAAGACAAACCCACGTGTCAGTGCTCTTTGTTTATATAAGCAGAAGAGTTTTGGGGATGATTCCACAAGGTGGTTCATCCAAAAAGATGCCAAGTTGGCCAGAGGATTTTTTTTGTTTCACATCTTTTGTGGACTCTGTGGCGCACACCGTTTCTCTTTTCTAAAGGTAACTGGTTCTCATTCTCCCCCAGCCCCTCTCATTGCCCGACACCAAATGCAGTGTTCTTCGACGTGCAGTACCTTTGCTGCTCAGATGGCAGAAACAGGACTTGGGGCCCTTGGATGCAGTAACACAATTTCAATGTGGAAAGATAAACCTGAGTTTTGAAGTGAAAAAGATTTATGTCTCAGCTGGCAGGGAAAGGCAGGGAGGGTGGGAACCTGAACGTGG
This sequence comes from Okapia johnstoni, assembly GCA_024291935.2. Taxonomy (NCBI): domain Eukaryota; kingdom Metazoa; phylum Chordata; class Mammalia; order Artiodactyla; family Giraffidae; genus Okapia; species Okapia johnstoni. The sequence continues at coordinate 76,470,374 of CM044309.1, forward strand.
CCTTCACTTTGTGTCTGTCAGGGCAGAAAGTCGAGGCTGAATAGCAAAGGGGGCATCCGGGGTGGGTGGGTCACGGATGGCCCCCTCATGCCCCTGCGTTCTCAAGTGAAAATGAGGGGTTTGAGGGGCTTTCAGAGAGTCTTTAGGTTTTGACCGGGACGCGGACCTTGCATGGGATCTTAGTTTATCGTGACTCAGTTTATTGTGAGTCAGTTATTGAGAACCCCATTTCCCCCAGGTGGCTGGGTCTGGTGAGAAGGGTGCAGATTCTAAATGCAGAAGCAGCCCAGGAGCCCCCTCGGGATGTGAAACGGACAGAAATAAGCGCAGGCGTCTGTGTCTCACCAGGTGGGCAGAGTTCCCTCCGGGGAACACGCGTGTGTGATTTCCGTGGGTTCAAACCACACAGGCACTTTCCCCGTCCTGGGTGTCCTACGGGTGACTATGCTCTTTCCTCCAGGAAACTGGCTGTCCTTTCTCTCTGTCCATCCACTGGTTATCAAAGAGCCACGTGGGTGTCCCACCACATGCCCGTGGACGTCCTCCTTGGCGGTGGGAATGAGGTGGCAGAGAGCGTCTGAATGTTGACTGCGTCTGTACTTTGCCTCGAGAGCTGCTCAAGGCAGATGTGGCTGAGCTGCACACACACAAGACAAATCCCTGTGCCCCTCCCAACCCCCGCCTTGTGATGGGACCTTTCCTCCCCCTCACTGACTTGCTGTTTGAAAACAAGAGCGGTGCGTTCCTGGTCTGCTACTCATGTTCTTAAACTTGTGTTTTCAAAACGCGAGGTATTCTTCCTAGTGGCTCAAACAGTAAGGAATTTGCCTGCAATGCAGGAGACGCGGGTTCAATCCCTGAGTCGGGAAGATCCCCTGGAGGAGGGCATGGCAACCCATGCCAGTATTCTTGCCTGGAAAATCCCATGTACAGAGGAGCCTGGTGTACTATACAGTCCATGGGGTCGCAAACAGTTGGACATGACTGAGCGATAACACTTCCACTTCTCATGCTTCAAGTGATCAGCAAAAATACTGAAAGGGATTGTGAAACGCCCTGGTGTCTGCCTGTGTGACAAGTCCTTGGACTGTCTGGCTTCCTCTCTGCCGACCGGTGCTCCAGACCTGGCAGGCTGCAAGGGCGGGGAGTCCTGCAGGAATCTGGAATCTGGGAGCACGTGACTGTCACACAGCCCTCCGGCCGGTTTCTTTTATGGGAAGAGGAAAGATGCAGTGAAACAAAGATTTCACTGAGAGTTCTTTCTCTCCCTCCCTGCCTCTCCTTCTCTGTCTCTGTTTCTCTTTTCAACTAAAGAGGACATGATGGAGAGCCCCCCAGTCCAAGCCCCGTCTCCCAACGGGATGTCAGATCTGCCATGAGTAGGGCGTCACAGGGAAGCCTTAGCTTGGCTGCTGACAGCTCCAGCCTCATCAGGGCAAGAGGATGCTCTCCTTTTCTCGTCCTGGGGTTCATCAACAGGAGAGCTGCGGCCAGGCCACAGGAAGCACCATTCCCACTTGACTTTGTGCCTCTCCAGTCTCCTTATTTTCTCTTCAGTTCTGGGAATGACATTGAGAGAGTGGCGAAGACAAACTAGATGCATTTCCAGGACAGGGGTCACGGAGACCCAAAGAGGGGGTTTCTTTCAGGGAAGAAAGGTATACGTCACACGAGACAGGTGAGCGGTTGTGAGGTGGTCGGAGGTCTGCCCTGAGAAACATCGAGTTCTGGGTGTTTCCCATTGCAGACCTGGGACTGGCAGGTGGAAGGACCCTCAGTCCGGCTATTTAACAGTAGGGCGACCTGCCCCTTGAACCGACAGACTCTGACCCTGGAGCGGTCAAGCAGAAGCCTGAAGTGAGGGAGCAGGACCATGGACCCTGCTCGGAGAGGGCAGGTGGGACCAGATGAACACGCAGATCTCATCCGACTTCGGGCTCCTGTGAAACTAGAAGTCATGAAGAAAGTTTTTGACATAATTCAGCAAATTCTGAGTGCCAGCCAGTCTAAGTGCAGCCCTCACTACCGGCATAGAAAGAGGAACGAAATGGCACCTGCTCTCGGCGATCTCACAGTTGAGGAGGAAGGCAGATGTCAACACGAATTCTGAGCCAGAAGGGTACAGGCTCTGGGGGTGGATGGAAGCGGGATGGGGTCCAGGGGGAGAGAGGTTGAGGAGCTCGTGAAATCAACCAAATGCCACGTGTCCCCGGGGCCGGGAGGTACGCGCCTGAAATGTTGGAAACTTATAAAATGACTGGGGTAATGACTTGGAATTAAAAACAAAATTTGCATCTGATATCAAACCTTAGTTGACTGGGATCATCTGTGAGAAGATCTTGACATGAGGGAGAGAAGTGACGTGAGGTTCAGCGAGGCAGAGCCTAAGGAGATGCATTCTGAAAAATGCCCCTCGGAACGTTCAGAACATATTTTGACTTGTCAGATCTGACAGAGGAAAGGGATGGGGATCATTGTCAATTATCCCTTGATGACATTAACTCAAAGTGAGGCTTCAGGCAGAGATCCATGACAAGTACCGATGGGGAAGACGCTGACAAAACCCGGCATCAGCAGAATGGCCTGCCTCTGTGTAGATCCTGGGCATCTCTCCTCAGCTCCTGTGTGTGTCTGTCGTCCAAGTTCAAGGGCCGGAGACAAGCCACAGGTCGACAATCCAGGTGTCAAGGGGAAGCGTGAACATGAGACGGAAAAGGTGAGACCTTTTAGGCTGAGAAAGGCAAAGGCCAGGAAGGACGTGGGCAGGCAGTTCTGCACAGGTGAATTGGCCTAATCTAGGTCTAGGTGATGCTCCTTCTGGTCTCGAGGTAAATCCAGAACAACAGAAACAACAACCTGTGTAAAAGGACTGTGTGCCTGGAACTGAGGCAGGAGTTTTCATCTATTTTTTAGCTCATCAAGCCTCGCAGTGCTCTTCAAAGCAGGCATTATTAGCCCCACTTAACAGGTGAAAAAAAGTTGAACATCAGAGAAGGTGATGCAGTCCTGTCAGAGGGACACGGCCAGTGAGTTGCAGCTGCGCCGCTCTGTTCTGCCTTGATGCCCTGTGTGCAGCCTGGTATGATATGATCTTCCTAAGACACGTTTCATCTTCCCGAAGCACTGAGAACCCCCCTTCCGTGGGTCAGGGCAGCCGTCCGCCATGTCAGGGGTATAGATACACTGCCCGTGTTCAAGAGACCGACGGAGGAACATCGCCAATCAGAACAGGTTTTGGATTTCTGGGATCGTATTTCAGAGGGATCAAAGGTTCTGTTGGTTGACCTTCTGTAAGTTAAGAACAGACACACATAGGGATAAGGACTGATTTCTGAGTGTGAGTTCAAGTATGTCCTGTACAGAACCGTTAGCCAAGCTCGCCCAGACTCAGTCTGTCCCTTTCTCCTTGTTCTTCCTTTCATACTTTAGACATCAGCTTCCTCAAAACCATCACCAAGTATGAATGAAACTCATCCTTGGTCCTCTGGTTCCTCTCCGTCTATCATGTCTTGTCTTGTAATGTCAATCTTCCTAAAAAAATAGTCCATGGTCACTGTACTTCTTCCCATTGCAGCTTTGAATACCACCACCACCTTTGCTGAATTGTCTCATGTTAAATTATCAAGGGGGCTTCTCAGATGGCGCTAGTGGTAAAGAATCCACCTGCAATGCAGGAGACCCATGTTCGATCCCTGGGTCGGGAAGATCCCCTGGAGGAGGGCATGGCAACCCTCTCCAGTATTCTTGCCTGGAGAACCTCAAGGACGGGAGACCCTGGCAGGCTACAGTCCGTGGGGTCAAAAAGAGTCGGACATGACTGAATTGATTTAGTATGCATGCATGCAAGTTATCCAGGACCTTCTAGTTGTAATTGTTTTTTCCTTCGATTCTACATGTATTCTAACTTTTTAAAATAGAAAAATTTTTAAAAAACACATACTCATTCATATTCATCATCCAGATCCAACAATGACAACATTTTGCCAGCTTGTGTTGCTATCTTTTACTTTGTTGTCATGGTTGTTTTGACTTGGAATCATTAAAGTAATTCCCAGACGTCATGACATTTCAACTGTAAATACTTCAGTGTGCATCTCCAAGGGATGTGTTTTTAAAAACCACGATAGTAGGAATGTTGCATTCTTTATATTAGTTGATCCTTCAGGGGAATTTCTTCCAAAACATCCCTCCTCGTTGGTTTTCCATCACCCAGGGTCTGGGTCTTGGCCCCTGGTCTTATTCTCAGGAGTGAGGTGGTAGATGTCTGGATGCACTCTGTGGGCGGTGGATGTGGGGCAGGGGGCGGGGACCTGGGGTGGGGACTTCCAGGGTCTGTGCTTGTGCCCTGGGGTGGTCTGAGTGCCTGCCCCGTATGGAAGGTGGTCAGGAGGCCCCGGAGGTACCCCCACAGCTGGGAGCGATTAGGCTGTGAATTCAGAGTGGAGTGTGAGGGTGCAGATGGAGGGGCTGCTTCTGAACCTTCATAAAGTGAAGTGAAGTTGCTCAGTCATATCCGACTCTCTGCAACCCCATGGACTGTAGCCCGCCAGGCTCCTCCGTCCACGGGATTCTCCAGGCAAGAATAATGGAGTGGATAGCCATTTCCTTCTGAACCTCCATCGCTTCCTGCTAATTTCCCCAAGAATGGGACTGGCTCCAGTCTCACGGCTGTCTGTGCAGCCCGGGGTCAAGTCATGCCTGGGATTTACTAAAGCACTGGTGGCTTATCGCAGAAAGTGATTCTTTTTTTTTTCTTTTCTTTTTTTTAACTGTAAAATATTGTATTTGTTTTGCCATACATTGACATGAATCCACCATGGGTGTACATGTTTTATGCCTGCTCACGATGCTGTGTTTGGCTACATTCAAGCCTGACTCGCCTAGTACCAGGGAGATCACAGCTCGCAGCATGGCAGGCCCCCTCCCATCCCCCGGATCCTTTCTGGAAATCCTGTTATGGTTCCACGTAACCCAGGTGCAGGCTAACGTATTAATGAATCATGTAGCATTTGAACTGGGATCAGCACCCTTGGGCTTGAAATGACTCCTATGGAAACAAAAGAACCATTCAAGGAAATATCTGAAAAGTTCACACCTGTCATGAATGCACGTTAAGGTTCTAGTTAGGCATCTGCCTGGGAAACTTGAGGGTTGTAAACCCCCCAGAGACCATGTCAGCCAAATTTCTGTTCAAACAGAAGGAGGTTAGGGGTCCAGAGGGGTCATGTGGCCCCGCCCCCTGGCACCCACAGGTACCTGGAGCGTGAAATCTTAGCGCGCCTTTATAATCTTTCATAGAGAGTGTGTGTTGTGCGGGCATCTCTCTGACGCCTGTTCCAGGCTGTCTTCACTTTGCCTCTTTCTCATTCTTCTGAATTCACTTGAATGTTCCCCCATTGTCTGTGGGTTCCTTCAGGAAACACAGAGCGCTGTGTTCCTGTATTTTTCAGTCAAAGCTCCCTATGGATCTGATCCCTGCAAAGTTGGGAGCAAAACGGATTGTCCCACTAGAGTATCAAGCATAACCTCGAATGTTGGCAGTCTTCCCTGCTGGACCCCTGGAAACTTCACATGCATTTAACTGGGGCTCCTTCCCCTTTGCGTCCTTTAGTTTGCTGTCTTTTCAAAGGTTTCCCCCTCCCCCCTCCGTCAGGTGCCAGGTTTGGCCCCAGGGCGGAATCCCCAGGGCTCCTCCCGCAGACGGGGGTGCGGGGGTGGGAGGAGGCAGGGACAGGACCTGCCCTGGTACCCACAGCCTGGTCAGTATCCGGGTCGCGCCGTCCAAGCTTGTCCTCCCGAAGTTGCCTGCTCCCACCACTAGATGGCAGACGGGGGTCACACTTGAATGTAAAGTAACCCCCATTTCAAACACCCATTTTATTCATCATTTTTGTCAGCATGCAAGTACTGAGCACCTACTGCATGCCAGACAGTGGGCTTGCTGCCTGGTGAGGGGGATGCTGAGGTGAAGATGTGTGAAGGCGCTGAGGGCATCCCGTCCTTGGCCTTTAGGGAGATGGCGTTCCTCCCTCTGTCCCCAGCGTAACTCACACCTGCCGGGCTCCCGCAGGGTCCAGGTGCCCTGGAGGCAGGGCTGCCTCGGGGGCCAAGTGCCCGTCTGTCGAGTGCTGTTATCTTCTCCCGCGGGCACACTCGGTGGTCAGAATGACACATGCACAAATCTAAGGATTGACGGTTTCTAACTGAGGTTGGAGAAGACTCCTGAGAGTCTCTTGGACTGCAAGGGGATCCAACCAGTCCATCCTAAAGGAAATCGGTCCTGGGTGTTCATTGGAAGGACTGATGCTGAAGCTGAAGCTCCAATACTTTGGCCACCTGACGTGAAGAACTGACTCACTGGAAAAGTCCCTGATGCTGGGAAAGATTGAAGGCGGGAAGAGAACGGGACGACAGAGGATGAGATGGTTGGATGGCATCACCGACTCAATGGACATGAGTTTGGGTAAACTCCGGGAGATGGTGAAGGACAGGGAAGCCTGTTGTGCTGCAGCCCATGGGGTCGCAAAGGGTCAGAAATGACTAAGTGACAACAACAACAACGCATCTCAGAAGCAGAAAATTCAGCAAACAGAGCAAGGCCAAGTCCTGGAAAAGAGGGCATCGGGAGGCCAGCCGGGCTCCTGAGGACACTGTCCCTCCACCAGAAAGATGAGTGTCATATCCAGACTGAGGGCGAGAAGGACAAAGAGCTGGAGGGAAACCCTCCGTGTGCACAGCCCAGGAGGCCCGCGGGGTCCCGCCCAGCTGCAGGGAAGAAGGGCCAGAGGGGCTCAGCCCTTGAAGGCGGACGCAGCTGTGGGCAGACACAAGCTCGCTCACGTTCATCGGAGGCCACTGGGCTGGCTGTTGGCCGGATGGGTTATCAGGTCTGTGGGAAGCATTTTGGTCGTAGAAAGAAAGACAGACCTCAGGCCCTGGGAGCAGATGGGGGGCAGGGACTGGGGTCCCAGGGTCGGGGTGGAGGAAGGACATGCAGGCTCCAGGGCGGGTGCGCCCTAGCTCTGGGGACTTCCTGCCTCCCGGGGCCTGGCCAGGCCTGAGGCCTCCAGGGGGCCTGGGTCTCAGGGCACGTGGATGGTGCTCTTTGGGAAAACGCTGGGGCTGAGACCTCGAGTCCTTAAAGGTTTAGGGAACAGGGCAGCGCAGCCCGCTGGGCGCCAGGAGGCAAGATGGGAGGGGAAGGGTGAGCCGCCCCCCGTGACAGAGCATCTCCGGTCCTGAGCCTGCGGCACGAGCGCTGAGCACGGTGAGGCCCCGCCTGTGGGCTCTGGAGGACCCAGGCACGAGCCTTCTCTGGGGTGCGGGAGAGACCCCCAGCCCCGCTGCTGCACGGGGGAGGCCGGGACAGGGGCGCCCCGCGGGGGGAGCCTCAGAGGGGCCAGGGCGGCGGGCGGCGGGGATGGCCGGGCTTCAGGGCCGCCTGCCCCTGGGGCAGAAGGCACAGAGGGGTGACGACAGGGAACCCGGGCCCTCTGCTGGGGGACTAGAACTGTCCACCTTTCTGTAGACGGAGTGCTGAACCTATTCGTCTGCTCAGGCTGCCTCTTAGAACCTGCTCACCGGGCAGCTCGGGCAGCGAGGTTCGCTGTCCACAGTCTGGAGACTGGGCGTCCAGGACCAGGAGTTTCTCAGGAGGCCTCTCTCCTGGGCTTGGGGGCGGCTGTCTCCTCGCTGTGTCCCCACGTGGCGGGGCGGGGTAAGGGCGTCATGGTGTCTCCTTCTGTGTTTAGAAGAGCACCAGTCCTGTTGAGTCAGGGCCCCCCAGGAGCGCATGATGTGTTTCCTCAGTCACATCCCTGAAGCCCCATCTCCAGACAGTCACGCTGGGCGTTTGGGGTCTACCAGTGGACGCAGGGGGAGCGATCCAGCCCAAAGCAGTGAAATCTCCCCGAGGGGAGGCTGGGGAGGGAGGGAAGGAGGGAAGGATGGATGCTGGAGGAGGAGGGCGGGCCATTCAGATACACAGCCTGGGGACAAGGCAGGAGAGACGGAGACCTCCTCCCTCTCCATGCCCGGGTCCTGCGCTCCGAGGACCTGCTGCGCTAAAAGCCAGACCACGTTTCTCTTCATGGCACTTGTCACCATGTGTCATGTGTGTATATACATATGTTTGTTGTTGTTTATTTGTTTCCCACCCTGGACTGTATTTACCTTTCAGGGATGTGCAGATTTATTAGAGTAGGTCTGTTCTTTCTCTGTCTGAATTATCTTCTGAATGATCATCTTTTCTGGAATCAGGGATTCTGTCCAGGGCAGATGGAGGTTCTGATGATGTCATCATCACCACCATTATCACCATCACAACCATCACCATTACCATGATCATTACACCATCCTCTTCTCCATTACCATCATCGTCATCACCACATCCGCTTTACCATCATTATCACCATCACAGTCATATCATCATCACCACCAGCATCCTCACCATTACTGTTATCCTCATATGTAAAAGACAATGTCCTGGAATAAAATAAAATAGGTGGAAACATGGACCTAACATTTAGGGAGGAAGCAAGATTGAAAATAAAAATGTGTGTGTGATTAGGCATTCATGGCAAAAGGCAGGAAAATATGTGCACTCTTCAAAGAAAAAATAAAAGTGAAAAAGAGGTCAAAGTAGTAGTAGGTGATGAAGCTTCTGGAGAAATGAAGGAGGAGAAGTGCAGCGAGGTAGGGTTCAGACAGAGCTGCCGGGAGCAGGAGCGTCCATGCCTGAGTGAGCAGAAGCCCGACACTGACCATGCTGAGGCCCCTGTGCTTTGGAAGAGGCCGGCCTTTGTGGGTGGGGAGGCGGGGTTTCTGGGGAGGACGCAGTTGGAGGGCGCAGTTGGAGGGCAGAGCGTGCAAACACTAGACAAGACAGGACTCCTGCCACTCCCATGCCTTTGCCCCTCAGCAGAGGGACAAGTCTGGCCCTTGGCTAGACACCTGCTGGGTTTGTAATGAACCAAATTAAGGAGCCTCTTCTGACATGTTTGCTCAGAAAACTAGAATTTAAACTTGCACTATTAATAGAAAACATTTAGAAGCCACTTAAATTGGTTGCATAATTATTAAATAGTCTCTTGGAAGAAAGTTGTCTTTGGAGATTCTCAGACAATTTCTTTTATCCTATCACTTCAGGAAACCACGAGGAAGCGTCCGTTATAATGTAAAACTTCAGGGAGAAAAAGAGTGAACTTAACTGTGGGAACTATTGTGATGAGCTTATAATGTCACTGGAGTGCTTGCTCATTAAAATAATTTGCAAGGCAATAGGTAAATGACTATGATGTAAAATGTCTGACATCAATAAGGCTGATTATTTTCAGATAAATTCTAGATTATGTAACCGTGAGCTCACATATTGTAAAACGCTTCTCAAGGGCAGCCGTGTTTACGTGTCTAAGACTTTACACCGTGACTGGCACTGTGATGAAGGAGGGGAAGGAAAAGAGAGGTGTTAAAAAGAATTCGTGGCAATGTTTCCACGATGTTTGGGATTCCTCTGAATGTCCTGTACTGGATCAATTCCGTCTAAAGACGTGGAAAGAAGTTCCCGATGAGGACACTGTTGGTGACCTTATAGGGACTGTGAACATTGAGGCTGTGCCAAAAATGGACAGATGTTGCTCTAGTTTTTAAAAATTATAAGATGGTAGATTCACACCATCCATACCGCTTTGCTTGAGCAGTCTTCCGCAGACAGTGTTAAGGAGATGGTCTGAGAGTGCCTGGACGAGCAAGCAGTTCTCAGAAAACTATGTGACTGGCCCGTCCACATTGTCCCCTCCTGGCCTGGGGCTGACATGTCACTGTATTCTGGGAGTGTCTATGGAATAAACACAAATTATTAAACAATTATGCTGAGTCTCACTGCATCTCCTCTTTTGAAAGCTTTAAAAATAGTAAATGAAAAAATTAAGAGAGAAACGATATATCTAGACTGCCTCAGGGGTCTGACCAGCAGTTCCTGGAGAAAAGTGAAAAACATGGCCCGGGCATGATACAAATGAAAAGACTCCCTTCATGGGTTATTTACTTGTTCGCTCACAGGATATTTAATGAACATCTATGCAGATCCGTTTATGATGATGAATGGATGTTTTTAAAACAAGGGGCCTGATTTGTGTTTGGAGGAAGGGAGTCTGGGAACCGTTCGCAAGCCATGAAGGATGCGCCAGGGGACCTGGGAGGAGAAAGAGAGGTTGCAAAGGAGAAACCTGTTTTGGGGGGAAACCAAAGGCTGTGGGAGCGCGTGGGGTCAGGCGGTGCAGCCGCCAGGGCCGCGGCGTCTGTGGTTACGTTAGGGTCAGGACTTCCTGTGCTAATTTTAAGTGAAGACGTGCCACACGGATGGTTTTTAAAAGCAGATGATGACGCGGTCTGAATTGTATTTCTGAAACCTCAGAGTGGCTGTTGGGCGAGGAGTGAACGGAAAGCGAAGGCTCTTCAGTGTGGGGGGCAGAGAATGGCGCGGCCCGGCGGGTGCTGGTGAGCAAGGCCACCGCGGACGGTGCCGGGGAGGCAGGATGCCCGACGGTTTTGCGGGATGGGACCGGCAGAGGGAGAGGGAGGCTGCAACCGCATGGACCATAGTCTGCCGGGCTTCTGTGTCCACCGGGTTTCCTGGGCAAGGGAGAAGCCCGAGGGGCCCTTTTCTGAGTTGGGGGGTCAGTGAAGGGGAGCCGAGACCTGGAGGGAGCTGGAGGGTCGGGCTTGAGCTGGCCCGCAGTGGAGCTGGGCGCACACCATCACTTGTGTGGGGGCTGCCCCGGGCTCTGACGTCTTCCACATCCACCCTGGAGACTAATGAGGGTGGAAAAGACTCGGAAGTCATTGGCAGCTGACAGATGCTGATGAGAGAGGACCCCCTGGCAAACAGTGCAGGGACAAAGCACCTTGCTCCCCACCCTTCGCCAGCTCCTCTCGAGGGAAACTCCCAAACAGAGTCTTCTCAGATGGCAAGCTCTGCTCCACATCCCATAAACATGGCCTGCTGCTCTTAGGAGGAGAAGGAGAGAAAGAAAAGCAGGAGCACCGGAAGCTCTGACCACCTTTCCTCCTCACAGCGGCGCTCCACCTGCAGGGAAGGACCTGCTGCATCGGGTTGAGGCAGGTTCCTGTCCACGTCTTCCTGCAGCGGGCTGGGGTGGTGGGGCTTCCAGAGGAGGTGTCTTAATGAAGGCAGGCTGTTCCGACAATGAAGCCTCGGGAACTCCCCGTCTTCCAACGTCCCAGTCTGTGAGTTCCTCTGGACACGTCGAGGCGGGGTGGGCAGCGGCCGGCACTTGCCGGCTCTGCTCTCACATGGAGGGGTGGATGTCAGCGCAATGTTGCAGTTCTGTCTCATGGTTGGTGATCTGGAGCGCAGTGGTGGGTGCTCTGTGGCCCCTTGTGATGAGCTGCAGCTGGATCCGGCTGGTCCCTGCTCGGGTCCTGGGTCCTCTCCTGGTCCATCTCCCCGGCTCCTCTCCTTCAAGCTCCGGATCTTTCTTCTTTACCAGGCGCATCTGCTTTAAACCTCTAGTGCACTGTTTTCCCCGGGGTTTATTTTAGAACTCTGGACTCTGCTGGTTTCCTAGGGGATGTTTGAGCAAGCGAGATTTGGTAGGGAGGGTAACGCACTGTCTGCTACCTCTCCCAGGAAGGGCCACGGTGTTATGGGGTTGTATCATTCACCTTCGTGTCCCTCTTCTTGTGTAAATGTTTCCCCAAGCATCCTTCACCTACAGGCAGAAAGAGCAGAGCCTGGAAAGCAAGGTGGACTGAAAGCTTGGATGATGTCTGGGCTTCTAGAGAGAGCATGCATCCTTGCAAGGCGCTCACTTGAACTGAGTCTCAGACAACTGAAAGGTGAGAGTGGAGGTGGAGTAATAGTTACGGCTCCTCCGGGCTTTGCTTTAAAATGATGTGTACCCTCCACGTTGTTGGAAGTTGCTTGGGCCCTTTTCGCACGTGAAAATAATCTGGTGCCACATTTGCAGCTGGAAACCTCGCCGGCCTCAGGCTCAGGGTGAAGCTGGGCTGGTTCTTCCAGGGACATTGTGCGTGTCCTGGGCTGACACTCAGGAGAACACGCTCAGATGGTTCAGAGCAGCACCAGGAAGCCGCGGGCCGTGGGGTTCGGAGCTCAGCTCGGCTCTGGCAGGTCTGTAAGAGGCGATGCTGGCTCCCGGTGAGGCTGACCAGGAAGCAGATCGCTATCATCGTCATGCTCCTTCTCACTGTGCCTCTTTTTGAAAATGACATTTTTGCAGGTTTGTCTCAGCAGCAACACCAAAACCATGCACATGATTTGGGGGAAAAAAAGAGAAATGGTCGTTTCCAATAATCTGGTATGGAGAAAGCCACACAAGATCCAGCCTGCTTGCATTGCATTTGACTTCTCCAAAGAAATGAGGTTAACGGAAGGAATGACTTTTACATGGGAGATGTCATGGGAACAGTGTGGGTGCTGACGAGCGAAAGATACGTGAGGCCACGGCGGTCTCCGTGCGGGGATGCAGTCCTGGGCCAGTGTGGCTTCTGAGCCTCTCCTCTGCCTCGTCTCCCGCCCCCAGGCTTCCCAGAAGAGGGCCAGCTTTCCCATCCAGAGGGGCCACTGCCTCCATGCACCTGCCCACCTCGTGGTGTGATGTGTCCCTTGCTGTCCCTCGGCAGATAACGCTCTTGGCATCAAGTATCCAAACGTCTCCCTTGTCCTGACAGCCGCAGTCTCAGTGTAGATCTGTGTGTGTGTCCATTTCCACACCTCACGTCTGTGTTTGTTTTAAAGACGCATCGCTTCAGCCATGGTCTCAGCGTAGATCTGTGTGAGTGTGTGTCCGTTTCCACACCTCACGTCCGTGTTTGTTTTAAAGACACATCGCCTGTCTAATGAATGCCTGTTGTCTGGGCGGCCTTGCCTGATTTTGGATTTAGTAGCGCTAGTCTTTTAAATGAATTGGTAGGAAAAATACATCAGTGGCTGGAATATAACGTGTGCTGCGTCTCTAGCTAACAATGAACTAGTAAAGCTTGGAATGTGTCTCTGAAAGCCGAGCATCTTCTGCTGTCTCCGGGGCTGGCTTTGCAGGCTTTGCTTCTGTTATGTTCAGTAACAGAGAAGCAGACTGTGACCAGCACTTGGTCGCACAGTCAGGTAGCAAAGGGACGGGGCTGACGACAGGCTGAAGGATGCAAACCTGTCTGTCTGTGGCAACAGCAGCTGCTTCTTCTGCTGTGTGTTTTGGGATTTTTTCTTTTTCTTTATTTTTAAAGCATTTGCTGTTGTTGGATTTCTTCCTGATTTTCACTTTACTTCTTTTTTAAATTCCTAATAGTTCCTCTTTAATATTAAATTAAGCATGTCAATTAAAAAAAAATTAGAGAAGACTAGTTCTCAGAAAGAGAAAGTAACTGTCTGAAATCCCAAGTGAAGAGATAACCACCACAGTGAGCATTTTAGTCAATATGACTCCAGAGAGTTTTTATGTGTGATGTGATGGCTGATATAATAGGATTTGTGTGCTGTGCTTAGTCTCTCAGTCGTATCTGACTCTTTGTGACCCCACAGACTGTAGCCCACCAGGCTCCTCTGTCCATGGGGATTCTCCAGGCGAGAATACTGGACTGGCTGGTCATTCCCTCCTCCAGGGGATCTTCTCAACCCAGGGATCGAACCAGGATCTCCTGCACTGCAGGCAGATTCTTTACCAGCTGCGCTACCAGGGAAGCCCAATATAATAGGATAGATAGTCTATATTCTCCAAAATGAGATATCTTGCATATGTTCTATAACCTGTCTACTTATTTCTATGTGAGCCTCTTTCATGCTAAAACTTTTTCATCTCCAGTGTCCTTCTGAGGGGTTACGGTCTCTTTTGCAGATACATTGCTTCCTTAACCAGTTCTGTTTTGGTGGGCCTATGGGTTATTTTCTGTTTTTTTAAAAATAATGTAAGCAGAGTTCTGACGAGCTTTCTTGGCTGAGCCACCTTTGGGCACTGTCCCAGTCTCTCTTGGGCACACACCCTAATCTGATAATGCTGCTGACATCTTGTCCACGGCCCTCTAGATGTGGGACCTCTATCAATCCCCTCTGCTCTGCCTCCTTTGCCCCCTAGCCCCCTCTCTGAACATTTTCATTCATTGCATTTTAAAGTAGGCCCTTTCTTTTAAGTTGTATTTCTATTGACTACCTGTGCCTGCGGGCTAAGTCTTTTCAGTCCTGTCCGACTCTGTGCAACCCTCTGGACTAAAGCTTGTCTGGCTCCTCTGTCCAAGGGATTCTATAGACTAGAATACTGGAGTGGGTCGCCATGCTCTCCTCCAGGAGATCTTCCAGACCCAGGGGTTGAAGCTGCATCTCTTATGTCTCCCACATTGCCAGGTGGGTCCTTTACCATTAGCGCCACCTGGGAAGCCCATTGCCTACCTGGTTCCTGTCTATTTGCCATTCTAGTTTCAGGCCAACCCTTTCATCTTGGGTTAAACTCAGCAAGGTGGCAGTTCAAATGTAAACCAGGCTCTGCCGTTGGCTGTGAACCTGAGAAGTATCTTCTTTCCCTTCTCTGTGCCGCCCCAGGGCCTTGCCTCGTCTCCTGAGCCACAGAACAGAGTCCCCCCAGGTCTGAGCTGGGCGGTGAGTTGTGGTTAGGCCTGTGGGGCAACCCGGGTCCCGATTAGAATGGAGAGCATTGTCCTGGCTGCCTGTGCTCACCTTTCATCTCTGCTCAACTTTTCAGTCAATCCCTGAACGTTTCCACTGCTTTTCTCCAGGTAGTAACTGCTGGTGGGGAGGGAGTTACAGGGTTTGCCTCTACCCCATAATTTGTTTAGCTCTTTGTGCAATAGATTTAATTAAAAAAAAAAAAAGGTTTATTTGTTTTGACAAGTCCACGTGCCACCCTTGTGCTGTGCCATGAACATGTCATAATACAAAATAGTCCCTGTAATTAGCTCGGTGGTACTACGACTTAGAAAATGGCTGTTGGATCATTTTTGACAATTTGAAACAGAAGCGAAATGCTCCCGACGAACACCCTCTGTATGAGGCGGATGATTCTCTGGTTTCCGTAGGGGCGGGGGCAAAAGAGACCTCCAGTCTCCGGTTCTCACAGTGGGCGGAGCACTACCGGCAGAACTTAGGTGGAAAAGTCCGCAGAAACAGCAGTCAGGTGGGACAAGGGTGCGCCCCTCCTGGCCCAGCCTTCTGACGCCTCCCTGCGTTCGTCATGAGTCAGAGGATGGATCCCGCCACACAGAACATGCACAGAAGGCGACTCTGACATTCCACATCCTCCCTTTCTGCCCGGGCTTGGATTCAGATCTAAAATACACAGAGACCTGGGTTTGAGCCCGGGATGGGGAAGATCCCCTGGAGGAGGACATGGCAACCCAACTCCAGTATTCTTGCCTGGGAAATCCCATGGACAGAGGAGCCTGGTGGGCCACAGCCCATGGGTTCTCAAAAGAGTTGGGCATGACTGAGCATGCACGATTTTTGCTTTACACATTCACTGGTATTTCTAGTAATTTCTTCCCGAATAGTAATTGTTTTTCATATTTCATGGCATTTCTGGTGCCATTCTAGCTTTGGCTGGAAGCTGTTTTGTTTTTTTTTTAATTAAAAATTTTAAATTATGGGATAAAACACAGCCAACAGCCACCCTCCTTCTCTTTTTTCCTGGACATTTCTCCAGGTGTTTTGGATCCTCTGCTTTGTAAACATAAATCATGCACAGCATTAAAACAGCATCCAGAATCCTACATTTGTTTTAAAACATCACCGGCTCATCTGACTGAGACCATTAGGAGGCTGGCTGTATGTCTTTGTGATGGTTCAGTAAAAATAGAGACCACGTTATTGTCTGTGTTTGGTAAAATGTCGTACTCACTTAACATGCTTTATAAATAATAACATTAATAATAGTGCAGCTGAATCACTAAATGTCTTCTCAGTTTTTTTCTCTCGCCAAGTTCGAAGCCAGCCTTTCATTCTCGCCTCTTCCCACTCACCCTGGCTTTTCATGGCATTGTAATGAGTTATTTTCGTCTAAAGCATATTGTTGTGTTCTTCATATACACGTCTTATTTTTATCTGCTTCTTAAGAATGATTTTTATTATTTGCACTTTGACAATTCGGAGGTATTAATATCACCACTCTGAGTCTCAGAGAGGTTAATTAACTTATCAAATGTCACCCCATGAAGAAGTAGCAGAACCAGGATTGGAACTTGTATCTGTCTGGCTCTGAAGATAACTCTTTTCTTCTCTCTGGCTCTTTGCTGCTCTGATGCTCTGGGGCCTCAGACTCGGGAGCTTGAAGACTGTGGTGTCTTGTCCGGTGCGACAGAGGGCCTGGGAGGGTCACAGGGAATGTCTGGGACAAGGTGCACTCTGCCTTCTTGGAAATCATAGCTGCATAAATGCAGCTGCCGGACCCCTTGTCCATTTTGCCAGTGTGAGCCCCTATCACAAACTGCACGCCTGGCATCGCGTGGTGTCGGGTGCCGCACGTGAGAAAGGTGGCCCCGGCCCCTTGCTAGGGTGCTGATCGCACTCAGACAGGACAGGTGTGTGTGTGTGTCTGTCTGGGTTTCTGACCCTGGAAACCCAGCATCCAGATGGACCGGCGGGGGCTGCGCTGACATACACGCCATGATAGGTGGATGGACGGGAGGCCAGGCGTCCTGAGAGTCAGCTGACCTCTCTGGGAGGGTCTCCCGAGAAGGGACACTGGTCCCCAGGCTGAAATGTGAGGGGCCAGTGAGACAGGAAAGGGGTTGTGTTGGGGGGTCCACCTCTTCCCACCTGGATCCAAACCCAGGTCCACCCTGTAGAACCTACACGCCAGTGAATTAGGGCTGAGCCTCTGCTAAAGCCAGTGCATGAAAGTCAGTTTGTTTACTCATGTCACTGCTAAATGTGGCCATTTGAAAGCTTTACCTAGTTCAGTTTTGAGTAGATGTATGTAACGACGAAGCTAGTCCAATAGTTTTAGTCTTTCTTTTTTGACCACACCAGATGGCTTGTGGGATCTGAGTTCTCTGATCTGGGCACTGAACCCGAGCCCTCCGTAGTGAAAGTGAGGAGTCTCAACCACCGAAACCCCAGTCTTAGAACATATGGTAAAAGTTTTCAGGCAAAGTTCTAACTTCTATTATCTTTTGTTCATTGTGTGGTAGTTTGATTTGGTTTCTTTAACAAAGAACAACTGTAAACTCACTTCAAATTCAAATATGTCTTGATGCTTTGGTCTAAATTCTGGGATTAATCCAGGAATCCTTGAGTTGGACCCTTATTGACTATCTTTCTCCCATATTGGCGACAGAGAAGAGTTCTATACCAACAAGATTTTAGAAGGAAGAACACAAAGATGCGTGCGTGCTAAGTCACTTCAGTCTTGTCTGACTCTTTGTGACCCCAGGGACTGTAGCCCACCAGACCCCTCTGTCTATGGAAGTCTCCAGGCAAGAATATTGGAGTGGGTTGCCATTCTCTCCTCCAGGGGATCTTCCTGACCCAGGGATTGAATGGGTGTCTCTGCACTGCAGGCAGATTCTTTAGCATCTGAGCCACCTGGAAGCCCACACTCTCAGGCTTGGGTTAAATCTTAAGCGCATGTGAAATGACGGGTCAGAAGACTTGGCTTCATTCCCTGCTTTTTCTCCTGGCATCTTCACTTTCTTAATTTCCTCTTCCTCTCTCTTTGCTCAGAAAAGAATAAGGAGGCAAAAAGGTCGTCGGCCTCTTGCCTAGTTCAGGCTCATTGAGCAGAATAAAGCCTTTAGGATGAGACCCTGGTGCTCCCGTCCCTGGGGGAGTGGAGAGTCAGGGGCAGGTGTGTGAAAGGGAGGCAAGGAGGAGAGCCTGCTGTGTCTTAATCCACGGACGAGCAGCCCAGCGCCTCCCTGAAAACCTGAGCGCCTGAGCGCAAACACGTCCGAAATGCTTGGCTGAATCCTGAGAGTATAGAAAGAACCAAAAATAGACCACATGTGGTTATCAACAGCATAAAAATAGTGCCGCTCCTGGTCTCAGGGTCCACCGCCAGACCCCGCTGTGTGTCTGAAGGGCCAGGGTTTCCTGAAATCTCGGTCGGGGAGCACACACCCTGATTGCCCCCGTCTCTTCTCTCTGGCCTCCGTGGCTCTCCCCGGATCAGGTCTGCCACGTGCCTGTCTTGCTCCCTGAGAAAGTGTCCGTCTGTAGGGATGTTCTCCTGCCATCTGATCTGCCCTGGACTGTAATTTCAGACATCTAAGCAGCATTGCTTGAACAGACTTACAGAAGTTCAGCATCCCAGAATCTGCAGGGTCATCCATCAGCCTTTCTCACACTGGCCATATACACCCCGACTTCACGACTCTTGAGAGTGAATTCCAAGACAGGAATGAGATTTGGGGGTGACTGCTGTCCGAGAATCAAACTGAAGACACAGCCGTGATACCAGCAACACATGACTTTAAGTTATTTATGGGGATAAAATACCGTTGATGGCTTCTATCCAATGCCACGGATATGACATGATTCAGGTCTCAGAAACGAGGCCAGGATAACACTTAAACACAAGAAGACAATCAAGGAGGAATCCTCTTTTTTTCACTCAGCGGAAGGCAGGACTTCCTCTTATTTTCATTGTACTTTTTTTTTTGTATTTAATATACAAGAATTTGACAAAGTACTACAGTATAATCATCTAATAATATCCATTTTACCCCATAAAATTATTATATCCAGTCTTAAAATGTTAAATATGTCACTATTATAAGAGAGTAACATAAAACTCAGTTTATAATATTAGAACTCGTAACACGACACAATGCTATCAATCACATTCCCTGGTAATATTACACTTTCCTCATTTTTCTTTAATTTTGCATTTTGAGTGTAACAAATTGCGATGAAAGCAGCAGGTTCTTGTTCGTGGCAGAGAAGTTACATGTAGAGTGATGACAAAACAGATCACGCAAACCCCTGATATTTAATCATGTTTCAAAGGGATTCCTGAAATTTAAGATGCTGGGTAGTCATCAGCACTGGCTCAGTGTG
Organism: Okapia johnstoni; assembly: GCA_024291935.2. Classification (NCBI taxonomy): domain Eukaryota; kingdom Metazoa; phylum Chordata; class Mammalia; order Artiodactyla; family Giraffidae; genus Okapia; species Okapia johnstoni. The sequence goes on from CM044309.1 coordinate 76,489,416, forward strand.
GAGGGTCCAGTAATTACAAGACCACTTTTGAATAAATGCAGACCGTTAGAGAAAGGCTTGAATTAAATTGTGTAGCTTGGAAGAAATTGAGGTATTCCTCTTGTAAGGTTTCAGCTTCCTCTCTGTGTTTTTTTATGAACTCTCTGAATATTTTACTTTACAGAGTAGACTGCCAAACATGCAGTTATTTTTTAAATAAGCAAGTTAATACAGCTTAACACAAGTGACTGCTTCTCTGTACCTTCCCCTGGAACATTTAAATGGCAAAAATATTTTCCTGTGAGTTTGAAAATGTCCCGGTATATTCACTCTTATTTTTTTAAAAGCATCAGAGCTGTAAATCTTAAACTTTACTAATGAATAAGGGAATGCATTTTTTTAAATGTTGTTTTTAATTGGAGGAAAATTGCTTTACAGTGTTATGTTAGTTTCTGCCATACAATAGCACAAATCAGCAATAATTACACATATATCACCTTCCTCTTGAGCCTCCCTTCCCTCCTCTGCCACCCCACCCCTCTAGGTCATCACAGTGCCAGGCTGGGGTCCCTGTGTTATATAGCAACTTCTCACCAGCCACAGGGTGATGTCTTTAAAAAGTTATTAAGATTGGTCCCGAATTGAAGACTTCTAAATATATATATATATATATATAAAGACTTCTAAATAATTACATTTGCAAACTGTCTGTTTGGTTGGGCTTCCTCTTTGTCATCATACACACATCAATTACTTCATGATGAGTGATGTGACTGAATCTAGGTCACTTCGTCAAAATTTTCCACCCAAGTTGTAAACCCAGCTGTATCAACCCCTGCAAGCTGTACTCTCAGCAGCACTTAGCCTGTCAAGAAAGAGGCTGCTCCATGGAGGGTTGGGTAAAGTTATTGTATGTGCAATAGAGTTTGACCCGATTAGTCACGTGGTGAAACAAGCTTGAGCTGTCCAAACAAAGAAAGGACTCTGTGTGTGCTGTAATCTTCACGTTGAATGTTTTCCTCTGCACACATCTTGAACATATCCATTTAACCTTCAGTGTGCCTTTGAAGTTTTCATTAGAAGTTTGCAGTTTTCTCAGAAATCTTATGGCCAAGAAATAGAGACGCTGGCTACTGTGCTATAAGAGGAGTCCATGGGTCCTCTTTCATTATAGCAAGAATCTCTGTTCTGGCCAAAGAGAAGTCTCTTGCGACCACAGTGAATTTAGAATTGCTTGCACACAGCTGCATGGTGGCCCTTACAGGGGCACTTGGCCGTCACGCTCACATCAGTGCCCACGGCCAAGACAAAGTCCTTGACTGCGTTTCCAGAGAGGGTGGCATCTCAGGCTGCTGGCCACGAGCCCCAGAGGACACAAGCAGGTTTTGCATTCTCACTGAACACTGGGTATGAGCCCCACTGTTACAAATGCAGAAACTCCCGTCAATCGCGTGTGGTTAGGCTTTCTGTGTCTATAAGGAAATGCGGTAGAAGGAGTTCATTTTCCTTTGGAGATTGGAGAAGCAAGGGCTTCATGGGGTAGGGGGAGTGTGGCACTGGGGGTCTCCAAAATGGTGATGGAGGGAGGTAAGGAAACAGGGGTGACCTGCGAGGGATCACGGATTCAGGTAAAGAGCAGTGTCTGCCAACGTATCCCCTGACTCATCTCCTGTGCTGGAGACCCTGGGGACGTTGGAAGAGTGGCTCTCCTGTGCACAGCCTCGTTAGCCCTCTCTGCAGGTTCATAGAGCAGGTCCTGTGATGCTGCCACGTTGATGAGGAAACTGTGGCTTCAGGGCTGGAGTGGGTGGCCTGAGTCACCAGGGAGTGGAGTGGCCAGGAACCCCCCAGGGCTGCCTGACCCCAGGGAGCAGTCTATGTTCAGTCACTCAGTTGTGTCTGACTCTGAGACCCCATGGACGGTAGCCCATCAGGCTTCTCTACCCATGGAGATTCTCTAGGCAAGAATGCTGAAGCGGGTTGCCATTTCCTTCTCCAGGGAGAGGAGTCTAGGATGCAATCTATTCACTGAGACAGTCTGTAAAGTGCAACATTCAGATATAATATTTAGGCCTCTTCTCTGTGGTATTAAGGGCTTCTAGGGGCTCAGAGGTAAAGAATCCACTTGCCACTGCAGGAGACTTGGGTTTGATCCCTGGGTTGGGAAGATCCTCAGGAGAAGGAAACGGCAATCCACTCCAGTATTCTTGCCTGCGAAATCCCATAGACAGAGGAGTCTGGTGGGCTACAGTCCATGGGGTCGCAAAGAGTCAAACACAACTGAGCCCCCAGAAGGAACAGAGGAGCTCTGACGATGTGACTTCCTCCCTACAGTTCTGCCCAAGTGTTTGGTCACTGAGGACCTCCATTTATAAGAAGCTTGCCTGGCACTAGGCCACCTGTGTGCAGCTCCAGAGGAAAACCAAGTGAACCGGCCGCAACCGGAGTCCACCACGCGCTCCAGATAACTAGTCCAGTCAGCTGGGCCCAGCAGAACCACTGCCTGGGCTAGGATTCAATCTGGGTCTAAAAGTGATATTCATGACTCTCACTGTGCATTTTATGGGCTCTGGGCATAAAGCAGAGATATTGCATGAATTCTCACAGGTCTGCTCCACGGCAGAGGAGTAGGGAGCAATCAGGGCACAGACTCTATTTGTATAATGGGTTTGAACTCCAGGGCTTGGTGATCTTCCCTCTGGGTAGGAGTGTTTTCTAGAGATTGAGGAAGAAGATAAATGTCGAGGAACAGGGAGCATTTGGGTAGAAGAGGGTAACTGTTTGTTGTCACTGAGGTTACACTGGCCGAGCAAATATCTGGGCACACGTGGAACCAGAAGGAGGCTGCCCTTTGCTTAATGTCCAGCTCAGTCACCATGACAGACAATCATGTGCATTTGCACTTAATCTTAAAAATTGGCTCAAGGCACATCTGTGTGGCAGGGGGGTTCCTGTGCAGGCATTTTTGCCTAGGACTCGGGGCTTGGTCTTTGACGGGGAATATTTTGGAGGAGAGACAAGGGGTCGGTCTAGAACCGAAGTCTGTGCCCAGGAGGCTTCCTCCAGCACACGTGACCAAGAGCCACGTAGGGCCAGTGCTCCGTCAGCCTAACGTCTTAAGTGTTGTGTGTGGCTTTGTTTACTTAAGCAAAGCATTTGTATGTGTTTCAGAAACTGTCAGGGATCATTCAAGCAAGTATTCCCATGGAAAAGAGAAACACACATTTCTAAAGCTCAGGCAAACTTAGCCCTCTCTGCTGTAAGGAGAAAGCATGTCTGTACCTGCATTTTAACAGGACCAAGAAGACTACACAACCCATAACAAACCCGGATGCGGCCAGTCTGTCTCTGAAAGTGGCAAGCATCATCTTTTTGTTGCATTTTGTCATTCGGACATCGTTTATGACCCCTTTCATGCCTGGGGCAGTGTTCACCTGTTTTGGATCAGATCTTTTTCAGAACAAGGGGTTCTTCAATGAGGCGGTTGTTTCCTTGTGTCCTGTCCATCACAACTGAGATGCAAGGCATAAAACGGATGCAGAGACAGGAAATACACACTTATAATGACCTCATGGTCAGCAACACTAGCTTGGGGTCATACCCAAGTGCAAATCTCTTTCTCGCAATCGCCAACCTAGCCACAATTTTAGACGAGTTAATTTCCCTCTCTGAACCTCAGGGTCCCCAGCTGAGAAGAAAATTCCCAGCCCTGTAGAGGTAATCACAGTGAATCTTAAGTAATACACCAATATTAACATGTAGTGAGGGTGTTGGAGAAGACTCTTGAGAGTCCCTTGAACAGCAAGGAGATCCAACCAGTCCATCCTGAATATTCATTGGAAGGACTGATGCTGAAGCTGAAACTCCAGTGCTTTGGGCCACCTGATGCAAAGAACTGACTAATTGGAAAAGATCCTGATGCTGGGAAAGATTGAAGGCAGGAGAAGGGGACGACAAAGGATGAGATGGTTGGATGGCATCACCGACTCAGTGGACATGAGTTTGAGTAAACTCCGAGAGTTGGTGATGGACAGGGAAGCCTGGTGTGCTACAGTCCATGGGGTCACAAAGAGTCGGACATGACTGAGCGACTGAACTGAACTAAACTGATGGGCTTCCCAGGTTGCTCAGTGGTAAAGAATCTGCCTGCCAATGCAGGAAACGTAAAACTACATGGGTTCAATCCCTGGGTCGGGAAGATCCCCCGGAGAAGAAAATGGCAAACCACCCCAGTATTCTTGCCTGGAAAATCCCGTGGACAGAGAAGCCTGGTGGGGTACAGTCCATGGGGTCTGTACCATGAGTCGGATGTGACTGAGCGCGCATGCAAGCACATTAACAAATGATCATTTAGCTTTGCAAAGCAGCTTCCTGACAAATACACTGAAGTCAAAATAAAAAAGCCTGAATGCTTCTTATGCTAAAGTGAAGATTCCTTGCCAAGACAGTTTGTATTATTTCAACCATACTCGTTTCTCTAACCAAGCTAAAAAATTAGCATAGTTTTCTAGAAGCTAGGGAGAAAGGATTACTTTTTAAAACTATGTTTTCTAGCTAATAAAGTGCAAAGATGATATTCTTTGCTTTTATAGGTTGAAGTATAATATACTGTCTGCTATCTCAAGCGTCTGAAAAGGTAGTTGTATTAGATATAAATAATTTATTTACAAGGTTCTGGGTGGATGATCAATCAGAAAGTTGAGAAAAGGGTCTGAGAAAAGAGGAATAGGGTTGGAGAATGGGGAGTAAGAAGGAAAATCAGATGAATGACTAGAAGCAGGCTGTGAGTAAAGATCTGAAGTCGGCAGGCGGGGAAGAACGTCAGGCCTTTGTGTCTGGAAGGAGGTGTGAACTTGGTGGAGTGATGTGAACGCCCACCAGACGCACCCACTTTTGTTCTTTTCAAGCTGTCCCAGTTCTTACCCTGTACATGAATTAGCACTGTCATCTTTACATGCGGGAGATGAATTCCCACTTTCATCATCCAGGGCAGAGCAGACGGCTTAAAAACATAAAATTTAAAAATACGCCTATTTCTGTATTGAACCAAACATATTTTAAAGAGTGCGCAAAAACTTCAGGTGGGAATTCAGATGTGTGAGAGGAAGCCCTTCTTGGAATGTGAAGTTCCACCAGGCGTCCACACGTGCAAACGTCCCAGGAGAGACAACAATAACATAGCTGTCTTTGTAAAACCACAGTGCAGCTTGAGGAGAAAATTAAGGGAGATTTGTAAACAGTGTTTCTGAAGCAGTCCAGGAGATTCCTTGGTTTCACTGGTAGAGGAATTCCAACAAGAGCGCTGCAGTCTATACCTTGGGTGACTTCTGCCACCATTTAGGGACATCTTTTCTGGATTAGACTTCTTTTTTGTTTTAAAAAACCACTCAGCAAAGTAAACCTGGAGTTGATAGATCTGCTGGGCCGCCGTTTCAGTACTGAAGTGCGGCAGCCTTCAACAGTCCACCCACCAGCCACAGCGGCCAGCCCGGTGGAGGCTCAGCTCAGACCTCTCACCTGGTGGAGCTATGCGATTTGGCAATTTTTTTTTTTTTTTTAACATACACTGATCATGCCATGTAAGCAGAAGTTGCTCCCTGATTATCAAACAGCCCAGAGTCCTTACTGGCGATCTCTCTTTCTAGAAGATGATGCAATAATTCAATGATGTTCTTAAAACTTCCAGTAAATTTCCACCAGTTTAAATCCTATTGAGGCCATTAAATCAAGGCTGATTCGGACATAAATATTTCTCTCATACGGTAACATATAAATGGGATCAGATGGTCAAGGTAGTTCGGGTAAGTGGCAACTATTAATTTTATTGAAAGGACCTCCCTCAATTGACGTTACTGGTTTGAAAGGCTCGCCCATCTCTAAGGGGTTAACTGGCGTCCCATTAATGGAAACACTATCACAAGACAGAATATGGTTTAATGCGCCCTGCTTTGAATTCAGAGTTCATGCCGAGTCTAGACTAAAGGCCAAACAAATTTACAACACTTCATGCATTTCTATGGAGGGGAATTTTTACTGAAGGATATGTAAATATTGCACTAATCAGAGGTTCCGGAATTCCAAATGCCATAAAAGGTTATGACCCGAAGCCCTGTTAATATATGAGTGAAGGCGTCGGCTACATCCTTTTGAATGACAGCAAACACAGGGTGTTTTGCATGAAAAATAACCTCTAATAAATGACCTCTGCTTTTTTCTTTTCAAATCTGTGACAGTAATGAACAGGAGAGGGGGAGCCTCCTGTGAAGGCAGTGTTATTTACACCTAAACACAGGGAAATCTTGCCTGAGTCTTGGCCTCTGTTCAGGAAGACGGAGGAGCAGAGAGCTGATCACAGAGGGCGATTTATTCTCTTTCATTTGGGGGGCTTCCCAAGGAGCTCCGTGGAAGGGGGAAAGAAGTGCAAACTCGTGCCAAGTTGTTAAAATGAGTGTTTCATTTCCTAAAGCGTCTGTTCTCTTGGAGGGTGTGGATGCCGCGTCAAGGTGCTGATAAAACCATTCTTGCTCTGAGAGCCCTGACCTTTACCCTGTCAGATCTGTTCTCTTGCAGGGGTTGGGGGGTGTTTCAGCAGGTCTGAATCCCTTGGGGCTGCCTTCACAAGCACAGAAAGTTCGGTTATCTCCCCAGATTTCAGCTGGATCCCCAAAAGCAATCTATCCCCTTAAATGATGAAGAGCTCTTCCTCTTTCCCCATGGGACAGGGTTTCCCCATATTTTATCTTTTAAATCTGGCAAAGGATCCAGTCTATTTGTTTTTTTTTTTTTTTCTCAAAACATTTGACCAGTGTTTTGACTGGTCTCCGCAGACATGAAGCCATGTCAGGCCAGTGGCTGTGATGATGGTCAGAGGTTTTTGAGGAAACATCTCATGGAGTTTGGCCAAAATTTTTCTTTTTGTTGCTGTTGTTCAGTTGCTCAGTCGTGTCCGATGCTTTGCGACCCCGTGGACTGCAGCACGCCAGGCCTCCCTGTCCCTCACCAGCTCCAGACGCTTGCTCACACTCATGTCCATCGAGTCGGTGATGCCATCCAACCATCTCATCCTCTGTCGTCCCCTTCTCCTCCTGCCCTCAATTCTTTACGAAATTTAAACCAGGCCACTTACCAGCTGCTCTAACTTTGGATTTTACCTCAGGATTTCTTTCCAGGTCTCAGGTTTGTGCTATTTTGGTGTTCTCAGACGCTCGCGTGGCCCTGGGTCTTCGTTTCCGCGGAAACTCTTCCCCTCTCTGCTGCCCGTCTGTGAGCTCCTCCACTCGCCCTCCTTCTGAGGCTTTGAGGGTCTGTGCGCTCTTCACCCGCACGGAGCTTTCTGTGAGCTCCCCTGGGGAAAAGTTACCCCTTGAAGTTCAGTGGCCTACTTTCACGTATGTACAGAATCACCGCGTCTGATTTTCCTCTCCTGAAACCTGCCCTCCAGGCACAGCATCCGGGACTTTGCCTGTGGGAGGTGGCGGTGCCCAGCCTGCGGGCTTTCGGCTGGTGACACCAGGGCTTTGCATTCGGGATTGAACCCTGACCTGAGATCTGGGTGTGGGAAGATTCTCTGGGTGGAACCTCCAAAACCACAACACTCACTTTGGAGGAGAGGCCCTTCCTGGCCTTTTAGGCCAGAATCATTCGTTTCCGGCCTGGGCTGACCCTGAAGCCGAATCCTTCCTCTGTACCCTGACACCGAATTAACTCTCAGAGACAGAGTCCGGGTGAAGCAGAAAGAATAGCCTTATTGCTTTGCCAGGCCTAGGGGGCCTCAGCAGGCTGAGTGTGCCCTCACTCAGGTAGTGAGGAGCTTTGTAGTCAAAGAGGCTCAAAGAGGAGGACGACGCGATCCGCTCACGGACTTCCCTCTGACCAGTGGGTGGTGAGGTGGGTGGCAGTTAGCACCTTCAGCCTTCTGGTTCCAGCAGGTCTGGGCTCCATGTGCTCATGGGCAGCGCACAGGTCGCTTCTCCCACCTGGTGGGGCTTTCAGGGTCTGCAAAGCAGCTCAAAGATCCTGTGACGTGTGTCCCCTGAGGGAATCAGGGCCTGCCTGAGGCTGCACTGCTGCTTCTCTCCCTGCTCCTCCCTGTCTCTGTGCCCTCCCTTCCCTGGTTGGCATCTGTCTGAACCTCCCGGTGGAACTCAGGGAAGGACCTGGAGGTGGAAGGAAGCCCACTTCCTTAATGAAGAAATGGGAGACAGGGGAGGCTTCTGTTTCCCCACAGGGTCCTGCTGGGTTTCAACCTGTAGCCCAAGTGGAATCACCTTCTGGCCCTAAACAGACTGCACTCATGTTAACTACAGGACAACTACATACAGCTGAGGAGGCAGAGGGAAGACACTACTTTGGTCAGATTAGGGGTGAGTCCCAGAGGTAAAGAACCTGCCTGCCAATGCAGGAGACTTCGGTTCGATCCCTGGGCCAGGAAGATCTCCTGGAAGAGGGCATAGCAACCCACTCTAGTGTTCTTCCCTGGAGAATCCCATGGACAAAGCAGTCTGGGGGCTACGGTCTACAGGGTTGCAGAGTCGGACATGACTGAAGTCACTTAGCACACACAGAGTCTCTTTATGCTGTTGCTTCGTTTTTCAAGGACGGGCCTCCTCTGTTACACACTTGGATGAAAACCTGACAGCCACGTTGGCCTCAGTCGTTCACAACCACGCTAAAGGGGAAGCGAACGTACCATGAGATCTCAGTGCTCCCTGTCTGGAACGCTGTTTAGATTCGATGAGCATTTTAAAGGGACTGGAGCCTGGCTGGCCTCAGACCAGGCACCGTGAAGGGGCGAGAAATGAACCTCTTGTTCCTATAAAGCTAGATTCTTGATGCTCCAGGTGGAGAAAAATAGCCATCACCAACCTCATGCTAAGAAAAGGTTTAGGCCTTGATTTACCCTCAGTCTTGCGTGGTGAATTAATCTTTGTGTTTTATTTGTTCTGTTTTTTTAATACTTATTAATACTTGAATTTATTGATGGAACATCATGATAATGCATAATATTCCAAACATGCATAAGTGAGACTGCACAAAATTTCAATCTGAGACTCTGTGTCTTGAGAAAATAAATTATAATCAAGTTCTAGCTCTGCATATGCAGACCATTTCTGTGGACTCTGCACAGCACAGTGCTCACCCCAGCCTGAAGTTTAATCATCTGAGGTTTTTGTTTCGGAATATCGCAGGAAAACTTTCCCATTAGCTTGAACAGAACTTTATTTTGATAGCAAATGTGCTACAAAATCAGTAGAATATAATGTCAGGACAAATAATTTGGAATTATGCAAATGGATCTTCCTCAGTGTTTGAAGAATCCATGAATTTATCAAATGTATGGGCTTGGTAAATTCTTTTTGCTTGAGAAATTTAGACAATTCTGTCCAAACAATCCATTTCTCTTCCTGTGCTCACATGTGTTTTATGGTATTCCTTCTGTTCCTCCTTAACTCAAACACTCATACAGTTTATTTTCTTAAAACTAAACAAGTAGCTGGAGACAATAGATGTTTTGTATTTGTATCTTCCCTTCAATCCTTTCTTCCTTATAATTGTACCTACTTATTTTTGTGCTAAAGTTCTCGATCATGTGAAAATAGACTGAATGGGTCAATTGGAAAGAAACTATATCTTGGTTGTTAAGATTTTTTTCTCTAAGTTATTCTTCAGAAACAGAAGCAAATTATAATTTTATTAGAGATTCAGTAATAATACTTTCAGTCAAGTAGTGTAAGAATCGAGTTTGTTTCTTCTTTTCCCAAGATTTTTATAACTGCTTGGGTTCTTTGCATTTCCTTATACACTTTGAAAGCAGTCTGTGAATTTCTATTAAAACACATCTTATTTGGGGTTATATAACTTTTCAGTTGGCTTTTTGACTGTAGCACTGCATCATTTATTAGTGGTTATTCTAGAGATTATGGGGCTTCCCAGGTGGCTTCGCAGGTGGTTCTTTAGTGGTGAAGAACCCGCCTGCCAGCGCAGGAATCATAAGAGACACGGGTTCAGTCCCTGGGTTGGGAAGATCCGCTGGAGAAGGAAATGGCAACCCACTCCAGTATTCTTGCCTGGAAAATCCCATGGACAGAGGGGCCTGGTGGGCTATATAGTCCATAGCGTTGCATCGAGTCAGACACGACTGAAGCGACTTAACATGCAAGCACGCTAAAAATTACAATGCATCTTTATTAATATTCTGCTTAGAGTTAGTATTATACTATTTTACATAATAAGTAAGAAATGTACAACAGTATAGTTTTCTTCCCCCATCCTTTCTGCTGTTATTATATGTTACAACTGCATATGACAGTATCCCCGTATACCTGCTGTAATATTAGCTTTAAACAGTCATGTCTCAAATGGACTAAAATAAAATTATAACTTTTATAGTAGCATATAATATAATTTCTAGTGCAGGTTTTCCTTCTTTTAGATCCATCTGGTGTCGTTTATCTTCAGCATGAAAAGTTATTTGGCATTTCTTGTTATGCAGGTATACAGAATAAGAATAAACGCTTCTAAGTTCAGTTTTGAAAACTATTTTTGCTTCCTAAGGTACTCTTCTATACTGTTTTATACTGAATTAAAGTTTCTGGGGAAGGTGCCCAGGAAACATGTTTTTTAGCACATTTAAGTGATTCTAATGTAAATCTAGTTTGGGAATCAAATCAAAGAAATATGAAATTAAACCTGAAAGAAGCTGAGTGCCAGGTCACTTGGCTTTTCTGGTCTTGAACATTCACTTGAGTGATTATAGAAAATAAGACCACACACACAAACACAGTTTCTCTAGGAAAGGTCGAGGTAACCAAGTGGAAAAAGTCTCATTTCATAAATAATATTAATTTTCAGATTCAGATAGAGTAATCTACACTATTATAAATGAGTAGTCTTCCTTGGGGCATAGCTCATTGGTGCATTTGCCTGTCAATCAAAGGGCATTGTGCCACTCATGTCCAGGGTTAGATAGAGAGACAATGACAAGTTATGTGACCTTCTCATCCCAATTTCTCTGTGAAATGGGATAAAACTGATGAATTTATAAGATTATTGTGAGAATTACAGATGACAAAGCATGAAGGATGTAAGAAGCCTTGGGAATGATATATACATATATGTTTTTTCTCTATATAAAGACTAGGAAGTGAACTAACTTTTCTTCTGTATCTTGACCCCAGATAGAACAGATAACGATAACCCTATATGTGAGACAGAATAAGAGACACAGATGCATAGAACAGTCTTATGGACTCTGAGGGAGAAGGTGAGGGTGGGATGTTCTGAGAGAATAGCATTGAAACATGTACATTATCACATGTGAAACAGATCGCCAGTCCAGTTTGATGCATGAGACAATGCTCAGGGCTGGGGCAATGGGATGACCCAGAGGGATGGGATGGGGAGGGAAGTGGGAGGGGGTTCAGGATGGGGAACACATGTAAACCCATGGCTGATTCATGTCAATGTATGGCAAAAACCACTACAATATTGTAAAGTAATTAGCCCCCAACTAAAATAAATAAATTTATTAAAAAAAAAAAAGAACAGATGTTTTTCTGTAAATAACCTCTCACAGGTGTAATTATTTATATATCTGGCTCTGCTATGGGGAGTGTGTACACAAATAGTCATTTATAGTCAAAACCAGTCTACCCTTCATTAATAAGGGCTTCCCAAGTGGTTCAGTGGTAAAGAATCCGCCTGCCAATGCAGGAGATGTGGGTATGACCCCTGGGTCAGGAAGATCCCCTGGAGAAGGAAATGGCAACCCACTCCAGTATTCTTGCCTGGGCAATCCTATGGACAGAGGAGCCTGGCGGGCTACAGTCCATGGGGACGCACAGTCAGACACGACTGAGCACAGCACAGACTCTTCATTAATACAACCCCAGTTTTCTCAAGTTCCTCTCTCAGAGGCTAAGAAAATAATTTTCACTCTCCCTACTTCCAAGACACTTGATCATGGCCTAACGGCATGAAAACTTTGTGAATGACAGTTGGGTCACTTGTTTTGAGAGTCACGTAACATAATTTATTTTGTGAGCTAGCTGGGATCATCACAAAGTTTTCCTGTAATAAAAGATCTTGAGAAATGAAACAAATAAATATATGACAACCATTAAAGGAGACACAGGAAAATAATTGTGGAAATACTGAGTGTTAGGAAGATTGGGAAGTCATCCACATCCCTCTCGGAGGAGTTTTGACGACTCTGCCCCATCCTGTCCATCTGGGACAGTTGGTCTAGTGGTCGTAGGTTAGCCCTCCTTGGAAAGGGCGACAGGAGGGACTGGATGGACAGCCTGACAAGTTCCAGGAGCGTTCATCTCGTTTGATGTCACGTGGCTTCCCATGGAGAACCCCAAAGAGGCAGCAGATCCGAGAGGGGGTGCTGAGCTCCCAGTCTGGTGTCCTTGCTGCCTGCAGCCCCTTCACCTCCTCTGCTTGTCTCCTGAATCTCTGGTCGTCTTTCTGGGACAAGCCCCCAAAGTGGTGCTAACGTTTGCTTTAGACAGTCAGCCTAGGAAGTCTTTCTGCCCCTCCCAGTGGCCCCCAGGCTTCAGGGAGGGGCCTGGAGTGGGCACGCAGGCCAGTTCCTGCGCAGAAGGGCCGGTTGATGTGGGTTCTGTTTCCCCGGCGACACCAGCCAGGGAGTCAGACGAGTCTGGACAGGCGGCAAACAGTGGGCTCTGTCCTCGTCTCCTCCCGAGGCTCCCGGACTTCTTCCGAGGTCTGGAGGGTGGGTGACGTGGGCTGGCTCTGCTCCAGGGTCTCCGCTCTTGACCACGCAGTGGTTTTTGGTATCAGGCTGATGCAGGTTCATCCACGTCTTAGCAGGTATTCGCACTCCGTTGTTTTTGTAGTGGGCTAATACTGAGTGGATGCACCATTCATCTGTAGACGGACCCTCGTGCTGTTTCACTTTGGCTGTTTTGCATCGTTGCTGTGAACATATGCCAACATGAATTTATTGTCCCTATTTTCAATTCTTTTAGAAGACACAGGAGTTTCAACAGGTACTTTTAAAGAGTTTTGATTAGTTGTCAACGTTAGAAATATTATCTGTAATTCTATTTCTACACTTTATTAAAATATCCCCTGGTTCCAGCCAGACTCTGGAGGGGATGTGTTCATTTCTTCTTGCCTGCCGCCTTTCACAGGTGGGCCTGGTGAGGAAGTCTCTCCTGTGACTTAAATAAAGGTATTTTAGCTCAACACTCAGGCCTGGGAGGCAGGCCTCCCAGAGACAGGCCACCATGTATGCCCTAAGCTGTAGGCAACACCCCTTTAGTGATGAACAACAGCAGAAGCAATAGAACACAAAAGTTAAGACGAAACTGATCCAGATGGAGGCAGGTTTGGTCTTCCCTTTTACACATGAATGTTTCTAGTAGCTTTATTTGTGACAACCCCAAAATGAGAACATCCCAGGTGGTTGTCAATGGCTGAATAGTAACACAAATTGTGGTCTACCCACACCAGGGGACGCTATTCAGGAATAAAATGGAATTTTGTTGATACAATGACCTGAATGAAACTGCAGAGAATTATGTTGAGTCAAAAGAGCCAATCCCCGAAGTTACATACTGTTTGATTTCATTTACATGAATTCTTTTTTTAAAACTGAAGATACTTGATTTATAATGTTGTGTTAATTTCTACTGTATAGCAAAGTGATTCAGTTACATATATTAATATATATATATTAATATTGTCAACTGAAAAAATACACAATGTGAGAGTTGAGAGTTAATCTTTATTTGGGGCAAAGTGAGGACCCCAGGACTGCAGCCCTGGAGCCAGCACCTCAGATAGCTCTGAGAGACTACTCCAAAGAGGCAGGGGGAAGGTCAGGACATGTGATTTTGGTGAAGGTAGAGGGCATGCAATCAAGCACAGATTTTTGCAGAAGGTTTCTGCAAAAAAGCCACCTTGGCAGAATTTAAGGCTTTTCTAGATATGAAAAGATGCAAGAATTGGGCTCATACAATCATCTCCTAAAAATATCTAACTATCCGAAGACCTGTTTTGCCAGCTTTACCCAGAGCACAGAATGCCTCATTCCGGATCTCCATCCTGAACTCTTTTCAGGGGGCGTTGAAGGTCAGCAGCTGCAGTGGCTCCTAATTCAGTCCTTGTAGAGGTAGATGGCAAGTGCCAGTTTGTAGGTGACAATGTTTTTTTCCATTACGGTTTTTCATGGAATATTGAGTACAGTTTCTGTGTTATACGGTGGGACCTTGCTGTTGATCCACTCTATGTGCAATAGTTTGTATAAATTCTTGATGTGATCAAATCATAGGAACAGAAGACAGAGTAGGGTTTGCCAGGAGAAAAGGAGGGTGGGGAGCTGGAGACAAGTGGTTGTGGCTGAAAGGGCAGCAGCGTCGGGGCGGGGGGCACGTCCTGGGTCTTGACTGAGGCCCGGTCAGGGTCCTGGTTGTGCTTATTGTGCCATCGGATTATAAGGTGTTACCATCGGGGAAACTGAGAAAAGGGTACAGGGCATCTCTCTATTATTTCTTACAAATGCATGAAGATTAACATTATCTCACAGTAACAATTTTAACTAAATGCAGTCACCATATTGATATACGAATGTGTGTGATTAGCAACAGAAGGCCCGAGGCTCCTTCTGCTTCTGACACACGCTGCTTTAGCACAGGGAGCGCGGTGTCTGTCCTGCCCCGAGTTCGTTGCCCATCTGGGGGCCATCCTTTCTTACTGCTGATGGGCATTCTTGATACCCTGTCATCATGGCAGGCCCTCCAATGGACACTTCTATCAACAGGAAACACAGGACAATGTGTGTGAAGAGACCCCTGTGCTCCTCTGAACTGTCGAGACCGTTCTTGGCATTCTGTTTCTTCTGCAGAACCTGATCTGGCCCTCGAGACGGAAGGACCAGGGAAGGCTGCACAGCCGTCAGGGAGCCGGTCTACAGAGCATCTCTTACCAAGGGTCACCCGCGGGTCGGGTGAGGTCACGGATAAATGCGGCAGGGGAAATTCTCAGCTGTTTCGACAGATGGACCCCAGTGGGGTCGACACATCCACACCACAAAGTGTGGGAGCAGGGAGACTGAATTCTTCAAGGTGCTGACTGTGATTTTTGCACAAGATCGAGAACCTTCCAGAGACTTTGTGTAGTCACTGTTCCAGTAAGCTGATTACAGGAAATTAAAGGCAATTGGCCCTCTGTGTATAAAGTATGGATTCAGCACAGTGAAATAGTTTTGGAAATAGAGTATTAACCATAAATTAAAAAAACAGTTTTTAAACCAATTTTTTTTTTTTTTTTTTAGTTTATGGAACAATGTGGATTTGTTATGCCCCTTGACCATCCATTGATTTATTTCACAAACATTTATTCAATACTTATGCTCTTCTCACCTGCTGTTATCAGGCAAGAGTTTGTATTTATGCATCTACACTTTTATGGAAGACTGTAATTTTTGGCCAACAGTCATTCCAATATATTGAAACAAGAAAAAAAGAAAGAAAGTCTCAAAAAAATGTCCTTTTTCTTCTATTCTATACTTTCATGATATTTAGCATGAGTGGAAATGACCTTTAGGTTCTGTATGAGTGCACGTCATAACAAAAAAGAGAAAAGATTCCTTTGCTCAGAACTGGGTTCCCTACACAGAGGGTTTAGGTATCTTTTTTTAATAATAAGTTTTTATTTCACTCATAAAGGAAACCA
Source organism: Okapia johnstoni (assembly GCA_024291935.2). Lineage (NCBI taxonomy): Eukaryota > Metazoa > Chordata > Mammalia > Artiodactyla > Giraffidae > Okapia > Okapia johnstoni. The sequence goes on from CM044309.1 coordinate 76,505,100, forward strand.
ACCCTGAATATTCACTGAAAGGACTGATGTTGAAGCTGAAGCTCCAATACTCTGGCCACCTGATGCGAAGAGCTGACTCATTGGAAAATACCCTGATGTTGGGAAAGATTGAGGGTGGGAGAAGGGTGTGACAGAGGATGAGATGGTTGGATGGCATCACCGACTCAATGGACATGAGTCTGAGCAAGCTCCAGGAGACAGCGAAGGTCAGGAAAGCCTGGTGTGCTGCAGTCCTTGGGGTCTCAAAGAGTCGAACACGACTTAGGAACTGAACAACAATGAACTACAACAAACTTTTCTATGGTGAGTCCATGTTTGCTGAGCCAATAGTTTCATTTTCAAATAAGGTATCTGTACATGGCAAATCTCAGAAAAGTCTCATTTACTTTCCTGGTTATTTTCATTACATTTGTTATGCTTTTCTGCTGATGTGGAATCAGTTAAACTGTTCTCAGATCTAGCTTAGGCTGAGATGTTTGTGCTAAAAAAGGAATGCTCAGTGTGAATTGTTTTGTCCACCATTCCATCCTCTTTTTTATGTAAAGTTTATATTCTGTGCAACAGTTTTCTTAGATTTTAATGTTTCATTAGTGAATCCACTCTCTCAAAATTTTCATCTGCGAATTTTGCTCCTTCTTGGACCAAAACTTACTGAAGTTCAAGTGCCACCTTCTTTCCCCCTCCCATGGAACTTGTCATGTAGAAAGGATGCTAATGAGACATGACTGAGGGAGAGTGCCCAGGTGTATTATACGGGCTCAGATTGGCAACTCTCTGATACACACAACACAGGCACACACACATACACACGGACACACACACACATGCACAGAGCCAGGCTTGATGAGAGACTTCCATTTGGTTGAACTTGGCAATGGTTTTGAAATGTTGACAACTGTCAAATTAAGATCACCCAAGCCATTTCACAGGCTCGGATTTGGATGCGGGTCTCAGAACAGAAGGAGAGAGCTACTGGCTCTGGCCCAGGTGACTTCACCGTTTATCATCAGGTTAGCTGGGCCTTAAGGAAATGGAGCCACACCAGGGTGGGGGGCAGTCAGCCTCCACCTTCGGCACTCATTTCTTTTCACGTTTACCTTGATTCGAAGGAAGGAAATAGATTAGTCTTTTATTTTAGAATGTGCAGAGAAGGAGGCTGGTCCGGTTCCTTCAGCTTCAGTTTTTCACCCCACCCCGTCCCTTCCTCACCAACCTGGGAGAACCAGCGTGTCTTCCAGTGGGCGGTGGAGGGGCCTGGGGCCGGGGCGGGTCCACTCTCCACGTCTCTCAAGCGCGCATTTCTGTATTCAGTCATGTGATAGATTCTGTTGCTATGCATCCTGGTGATGCCCACTTTTCACTGCACGTCCCAGTTAAAATCTTCACGTGTCTCTTGTCTCCCTCTCGATTTTAAGCCTATTAAGTGTGATGACTGCATCCTTTCTATCTTGGTCGATATTTTCGCCTCCAGTATAGTACCTGCCCAGTAGCAGGGGCTGAATAAGAGATACCAACACGTTGAGAAGAATAGATGATTTGGGTGCATGAGGATGAAATGTGATTTTTCTCGAGTGGTCATCTTGATTGGAGCTGATAACAGAACCGAGAAATTAACATTATTTACTGAAAATAGTTTTTTTGTAAGGTTTGATTAGTTATGTATCAGAAGATTACCCAGCTGACATTTGAACTGAATCCTTTTAGCTAGAAAAATGAGTATTCTGTTTCCAGGATGGATTCTGGCTGGCACAGTCATCCCAGACTTCAAATCCAAGGCCTGGGACATTCTCTGCACACACAGTAGGTGCTGGAGAGAGTGCTGTCTGGGACGCAGCCAGGCAAGTGTTTGTCAAAGCCCTTTATCCAAACACGTGATTTGAGCTTATCAGCAAATTCATATTCAGGGAGTTGAAGAAATTAAACCACCAACTTTCAGTGCTGTGCTCTGCTCAGTTATGTCCAACTCTTTGTGACCCTTTGATCTGTAGCCCGCCAGCCTCCTCTGCCTATGGGATTTTTCAGGCAAGAATACTGGAGAGGGTTGCCATTTCCTCCTCTAGGAGAACTTCCCGACCCAGGGATCAAACATGCATTTCTTGGGTCTCCTGTGTTGCAGGGAGAAGCCCCAACTCACTTCAGGATCACTTGTAAATATGCAAAGCCACTCAGGTCAAAGCTGTAAAACTGGTCTGACAACGCTGCTCATATTCCTGGAAGAAAAGAAGCCGCGAAACCATTCTGGACTGCATGTGTGTCAAGACCACGGGATGGCAGCTGTGGAAACTGAATGGTAAATTAAACAACAGTTATGACAGTGCCCACAATGGCGAATCGGTGCTCTCAAGATGATGTGCTGAAATACTTCTCTTTGGAAATAATGAACTCCGACTCAGTGCGCTTAGCGGATCAGATGTGAAAGATAGTACGTACCGGAAGTGAAGCGAATTCAGTCGTATTCACTATCTTGCTGCGCTTGGAACATGAAATGTGGTTTCTTTCAAAGAAACACATTATATAATTTGCTTTAATTAAATAATGCTCTGTTTTTCTGAGGGTCAATAGCTCAAAAACTATCCAGAGCCAGACTCACTGCTTTACAAAAAAATCTGAAAACCATTGACATAAAATGTGAGTAATGAATTTAACCAAAGTGTACAACTATTGAGTGGACAGCAAACAAATCATTCCCCCAGTTCTAGGGCTTTTCGGGGCGTGGATCTGGCAGATCCAGGGATGATGAAACTCAGCCAGAGAGGAAGAGGGGAAGTTTGGGTGGGTGCTGGAGGGGGTCCTGGCAGCTGTTACCAAGCCCAGCTGTCCCCCTCGCTCCTGAGTGATGACACGGAGGCGAAGGGAGGGCTGTGGCCAGCTCTGGCCACACGGTGTCGCTACACTGCTCCATGTCCACCGGCGTCAGTGCGTGTCCTGCTCACAGGATCTTCGGTGCCTTTAATTCCCGTGTACACAGCTCCGCTGCATCGTTACTGGAGGTGAGGCGCAGGGTGCAGGCGGAGGCGGGGGCCTCTCCTCCTGTCTGCATCCATGTAGATCACAGCATCATTCAGGGAATCCCGATACCCTGGAAACGCAGCAGGTGCTGTACAGATGGACCGTGTGAACTGGAGTCAGCGGTCAGTCAGTGTGACCTGCACCAAGATGGAGCAAATACAGACGCTGACCCTGAACCACATGGGCTGGTCCTGGTACAGGAGGGTGTGTTTTCAATAAGAGCAGCACCTGGATTTTCATTTTACAGATCTTTAAATAGTAAGTGTGCAGAGCATCTGTGATGGATTAGAGGTCATGACACGTGGGCTCGGAAGAACTGAGGTGTGATTCCTGGTTCCGTCCAGGCTCTCTCAGCTCCCTGCCCCTGGCTGAGTCATTCATCATCAATTCCTTTGTTTTAGCGGCCAAGCTGGCAGGACAAGGCAGAGCAGGAGGGAGGTGTGCAGCCCCAGCCTCTGCGCTATTCAGGGGGCAGTTGTCACGTGTGTGGGGGGGCTTTGGTCCCACAAGTAGGATTTGACACCTTCCATCACATTTTGAGGAATAAGATCTATGATGTGTGCGTGCACACGCTAAGTCACTCCAGTTGTGCCTGGCTCTTTGCAGCCCCACGGACTGTAGCCCGCCAGGCTCTTCTGTCCCTGTGTCTTTCCCGGGTGGCTTTCAAACGTCAGGGCTGGGTGGGAGGTTAGAGGGTCAACAAGGGCTGGATGTTTCGTCCCATCAGAGGGCTGCAAATTGGGTGTCATCACTGCATGTGAACTGGATCTCAGTGTCAACGTGACAGGACTCGGTGTGAGGGTTCTGAGCGCCAGAGCCTTCCTCCTCTAGGGATGCTGCCCAGGCCAGCCACACGTGCCCTGGCCCGTCTTCCTGGAGCCTCACTCTTGGCCTCCGCCCAGCCCCACTCGTCTGCGAGTCTAGCCCCAGGAATGGCAGACATGGTAGTCAATAATCCTCCTCGCTCAGGGAGGACAGCTCTTCTGGCCCAGTTTGCCTGGGAAGCGCAGAAGGGCGATTTTGCGGCCTCAGACCTGTGTGGCTTGCGGGGCCTGAGTGTGATACTCGTGGTCAGAGCCGGCCAGTCGCCCCATCTCAGCGGAGGTGAGGTGCCCCCCCCCGCGATGGGGCCTTGGCCACCAGACCCCCGTCTCCTCCTGATCTCCTTGTCTGCACTGAGACCCTGCTCCCTGAAGAGGAGGAACTTCTTTCACACTTACAGCCCCAGTCCGTCTTTTAGACTGGCCACCTTGACAGGACAGATAAGCTTCTGAAAAACACGGCTGTGGCTTATCTGTCTCCCTGGGAGGGGCCACACGGTCAGGTGGCAGGCAGGTGGGAGGCCATGCGGAATGTCAGGCCCAGAGACGGCCTTCCAGAGGGGCAGGTGAAGGAGCAGCTGAAGAGGCGCTATTGAAACGTGCATCGGAAAGCAGGGCTTCCCTGGGGGCTCAGGGGTAAGAATCCACCTGCCAAGCAGGAGAGGACGGTTCGATCCCTGGGTCGGGAGGATCCCCTGAAGAAGGAAATGGCAACGCACTCCTGTATTCTTCCCTGGGAAATCCCCGTGGATAGATGGCAGATCCTGAGGGCAGATGATAAACTTGAATCATTTTGCCAAATACTCACACAGAAAATGTACATCAGCTTCAAAGGATGCTGTAAGAAATGATTTCAAAATCCTGTTCTTGTTGACTACTGTGGACTCCTCAGACCTACAGGGTGAACTTGAGTGAGCTCTCCAGGCCATGAGCAAAATTATAAAGAAAACGATGTTAATGGTGATGACACTACACCTTCAAGCATCATGAATGACTTGAATGGGCCTTGAACTGCTTAAATGTTCTAAGACTTGTATGCATTTCATTTCCTTTAGTTCACGTGTAGCTTAGTTTACTCGTGTTTTAAATATCAGCTAGTGCGATTGTAATGCAATCTAATCAATCTAAATCAATTTAATTAACTGAATTAAATTAAGCTTTAATTTTTATTAGGAAGTTAAATTTTAACTGAATTCACCCGCAGCTTTCGGTAGGTGGTAGCCGTGCCCCCGTTTCATAGACAGGGAAATGGGGGTCCTGAGTAGCTCGCCCACGGCCAGGCAGCTCCTATGGGCAGCTTTGGTTGCCTGCTCCCCACGGGCAAAGCCCACATCCTCAGGGTGGTGACAGCGGGATGAGGGTAGGGCTCTGGGGGCCGGCAGACCTGCCTTTGAACTCGGGCTCCTTCCTGGACACGCAGTTTGGGGTGATTTGCTGACGATTCTGCACGTTCACTTCCTCCTCTGTGAGAGCCGCTAGCACTGCCCCCTTGCGGCCGGGATGAAAAGGGGTCAAATCTGTTAGAGCCTCCAGTTAAAATAAATTAAGTAATTAAAAAAAAAAATCTGTTAGAGGCTCTGACTGGTGTTCCGAAGTAACATCTTAGAACTCTAGTTGCTTGAACTCTTGCTCAAGCCTAAGAGTCTTATTATTTAACTGACACCGGTGAACTAATCTATGGAACAGAAACAGACTCACGGACATAGAGAACAGACTCGCGGTTACTCAAGGGGGAAGTGGGGGATGAATTAGGGGCTGGCAGACACAGCCTACTACATAGAAAACAGACAACAGCCAGGTCCTACTGCAGAGCACGGGGAACTGTACCAAATATCTTGTGATATACTAGCAGAAAATAAATCTGAAAACATGCATATATATAAATGAATCACTGTGTTTTATACCTGAAACTTAACACCACAACATTGTAAATCAACTATACTTCAAAAAGAAAGAAAGAAAGAAAGTGGGTATGGAAATCTAATAATAGTGTTCCCTCTCCCGCCTCCCTCCTCCCTCTCCTCCTCCCTCCTCCCTCTCCTCCCTCCTCCCTCTCCTCCCCCTCCTCCCTCTCCTCCCTCCTCCCTCTTCCTCTCCTCCCCTTGCCCCCTCCTCCCTCCCTCTCCCTTCCCCCTCCTCCCTCTCCCCTTTCCTCCTCCTCCCTCTCCCCCTTCCCCCTCCTCCCTCCTCCCTCCCCTCCCTCCTCCCTCTTCCTCTCCTCCCCTTGCCCCCTCCTCCCTCCCTCTCCCTTCCCCCTCCTCCCTCTCCCCCTTCCCCTCCTCCCTCTCCCCCCTCCCCCTCCTCCCTCCTCCCTCTCCTCCCTCCTCCTTCTTCCTCTCCTCCCCTAGCCCCCTCCTCCTTCCCCCTCCCTCCCCCTCCCTCCTCCCTTCCCTCCCCACTCCTTCCTCCTCCCTCTCCCCCCTTCCCCCTCCTCCCTCCTCCCTCTCCTCCCTCTCCTCCCTCCTCCCTCTCCTCCCTCCTCCCTCTTCCTCTCCTCCCCTTGCTCCCTCCTCCCTCCTCCTCCCTCCCCCTCCACTCCCTCCCCACTCCTTCCTCCTCCCTCTCCCCCCTCTCCCCCTCCTCCTTCTCTCTCTCTCCTCCCCCCTCTCCCCCTCCTCCCTCCCTCTCTCTCCCTCCCCCCTCCCCCTCATCCCCTTGCTCCCTCCTCCTCCTCCTCCCTCTCCCCGCCTCCCTTCCCCCCTCGCCCCCCTCCATAAAGCTCTAATGGCCACCCTGTTATAAGGAGCCTGCAGTTGGGTGTCCTCCCAGCTGGGACAGAGGCCTGGAGGCACCGCTCTAAGCCTCTTCTCCCGGCCAGTCTCCCTCTGCTGCAGAGACACCCACTGGCCCCGCGGGCTGGGTTGCCTGCAAGCCCGTGCCCTCCGGCTCCCCAGGTGCTGTGTGCCTTGGCAGCACCCTTGGCCCACCTCTGGCTGGTCCCCTGGATTTCACAAGATTTGTGAGTTAAATACAACCCAGAGGCAGTACAACAAGCTCCCTTTTTTCTGGAAAAATCGCTTCCTCTCCTCCCCACGACCCAGCCATCATCCTTTCAGGGTCCTAATGGGACTTCAGACAGAGATCAAAGTCTTCCAGATAAGTGCTCTTTTACACAATGTTCCTGACACTCCATTTTGTAAACAGTTTTTTTTTTCTTTTTTTGGTTAAAAGAACATGTAAACATGCCGAGTGAGATGGATGGATTGTCACTTTTTTCCTCTCATCTTCTCCTCTTTGACTTCAGTAACCAAGGACATAGCATCTCAGAGCTTACCTGACCCTGCCAAACTTGGTCTGTCTTTTGCACACAGGGGAAAAAAAAATACGCCAAAAACTGCCGAATCACGCCCCACGGGGACACCTCAAACTTCTTCCTCCCTTGGCATTTGATGGCAGTTTGTATTTTCTCTCTTTAAGTTATTTGTGAAAACTGCTCAGCGCCCTTCCTAACAAACAAGGCAACAACCAACCTCCTCGTCACTGGAATCTTTCCACAAAAGCAATACATAGCAAACAAAAACTCAGAATAAGTGGGAATTGAAGTCTTCGCTGATTTGTTTTCTTTTCTCCACAGATCTGGGATGATCAGCACATATACAACACTGAGGGGCACCCTTGAACACCACGGGGACTGATCTTTGTTCTCCCCGTTTTTTTCGTAATTGCAAACAGATTTTGATTATGCTGGTGACTCAGGTTTTACTTCCTTACCTTGTGCCAAACGTGGTCAGAACACGAGGATCGCTGCGTGCCTGCGGGTGGAGCAGCAGCTGTCTTAGGTCACCACCCAGGGGCAGAGCTCTCGGGCTCTGGATATTTTCTCTCAATCTGTAAAATAGCGGGCACCCTCCTCCGGTGTTTGGGGCTTGTCTGGGGCCTGAGGGCCCTTGTTGGTTTCCACCTTTGCTCCAGGGGGCCCTCATCTGGAGCTGGGGTGGTGGTGCTGGAATCAGCAGGGTTTCTGGAAGGTCCCCCGGGGTCCCTGGAGGCCCTTCGTGTCCTGGTTCTGGCCCGGCTGGCAGGCTGGGAACCTCACGATCTGGGTGCTGGGCTGGGACACTTGCTCCGAGAACTGAAAGGCTGAGGAGGGGGCTCCCTGCGGGGAGGGGAGGGAAGGTAGGGGCTTCCGGAGCAACAGGTGATTCAGAGGGCCCAGGCGGCCTCCTCAGGGTTCCCTGTGTGACCCCCCTGCCCTGACACCATCCCTTCTCTGCCCCCTGAAATTGCAAGGGGGGGCGTGGCAGCTGGAAGCCTGGAGTTGAGGCCTGGCCTCCCCATGCCTAGTTCTTCACCATCAGCGTTGTCCACTGGTTTCCTTGGGGCACTTGGTCCAGTCTTGGTCACTGAGACGCAGGAAGGCTTACTTTTAGCCTGGTGCTTGTGACTTTCCTGGAGAAGGAAATGGTGCCCCACTCCAGTATTCTTGCCTGGAAAATCCCACGGACGGAGGAGCCTGGTAGGCCACAGTCCATGGGGTCACAAAGAGTTTGGACACGACTGAGCGACTTCACTTTTTTTCTTTTCTTTGTGACTTTCCTAACTCTCGGCTCAAATCTCCCACGTGTTTACTGAAGAGAGGGAGGCCCTGAGTCCTTCATGGGGTCTTTGGGGCCTTCTTGAGGGGCTCTGTACAAGTCCATGTGAATCCCACAACCCTAGAATGTGCCCTCCATCCGTGTAGGCTCGGATCCTTCCACTCTGTGTTAAAGGCCTGGTTCCGCTGCTTTGTGTGAAAATTTTTCATTAAAAAAAAAAAAAAATCCCAAGAGCCAAGTTGCTGAGTGAGCGAAGAAGGTCGGGGCAGCCTGTCGGTGCTGGGACTCCCCGCAAACCCTCCCGGGGTCCCCAAGAAAAATGAGCTGCTGGTCTGGACTCAGTCCTTAGTGAATGGTAGTAGATCATATCACAAAAACGAGACATGCATAATTTGGCAGCACTGACAGCAGCCTCCCCTCCAAAGTGTGGAGCTTTCATGTCTGAACCAATGTGAAGCCTGGAAGCGTCTCTGACCTTAAGGTGTGAGGGGGAGGCGGGCGGGAGGAGGGGACCAACGCTGGCCACGCTGTCTCTGGAGTCCTGCCACCGGAGGGTCCCACCCCAGCACCCCAGGGTGGGGGCGCCAGCCCGCAGGACCCTCCCCGTAGGACTGGCGGGGACAGACAGCCGTGAATCAGGCCTTCCTGACGACATCAGGCGTGGATGGGCAAGTAAGTTATCAGCCGCCTGCGAAACTAATTGTGATACTGATACACTCCTTTTTTTTGCCACGTCTTTCAAACACCACTTGTGATGGGAAACAGCTGTTAGATCCAGGGGGAAAAAAAGGAAAGAAAGAAAAGACCAGCGAGAGCTTCGAATTCAAAATCATAATAATGTCTGTCTTCCCCGCTCCCGGCACAAAGGCTCTCCCATCCACTATTCTGCTGGAGACAATGACTTCCGGCAGGGGGTCAGCCCGGATGAGCCCGGGATTGCAGTAAAGTTCATCTGTCGAGGCACCGAGACAGAGAGAAGAAAAGATCCCTGCTCCTGAGTGGGGAGGGGGGCATGTTTAAAATAGGCTAGAGATTCAGGTTAAAAGCGTGAGGCAGAAGTCACAGGGAATTCAGGAGTGGAGACGTTATAAATTGTACACTTTGGCTGCTGGCTTCCTTTAGGAGCTCAGGATAGGAGGAGGAGAGATTTGGCATCTTCCTTTAAGGAAGCCGGGAGGCAGGTGATGAATCTGTGTGGGACAGAAATGTGGTGGGAGGCTGCCCCTGATTTGGTGACTTCTGCTCTGACCACAGGGCTGGGGTGGGGGTGTCTGCCCACTGCCCCCCCCTCCAACTCCCCTTGCCCCTTCTGTTTCTCCCTCCTCTCTTCCTTAGAATCCAGGCCCGCTGTTAACACCTCCAGAGAAGAGCCAGAGTGACCCTCCCCACCCCCAGAGATTCCTGGACCCGTTTGTTCTTCAGAAACGTTCAAGGACAGCATCTTAGAGGACGCTGTTTCCGTTTATAAGGCTTGTGTCATTATGTGCGCGCGCGTGCGGCTCAGTCGCTCAGTCGAGTCCGAGTCTTCGCGACTCCATGGACTGTAGCCCGCCAGGCTCCTCTGCCCATGGGATTTTCCAGGCGAGGATTCTGGAGTGGGTGGCCACTTCCTCCTCCAGGGGATCTTCCTGACCCAGAGGTGTCACCGCGTCTCCTGCGCGTTCTTCACCGCTGAGCCGCTGGGTCATGAGCGATGCTGCCTGTCCCAGAGAAACAGGAAGTCATCCTCCCACGGATGCTCGGTAACAGGCAATTTCCTGGGCACCTGGGTGTGGGGCTGTATCCGAGAGTCCCACCTTCGCAGAGCCTTGGGGCTGAGTGTCTTCACTCTTGGGGGTCCTTAAACGTCCCATCGGCCTCAGAAAGGGTCCAGACTTTTTGTCTTGAGCAGGGCAGGCTGTATTAAGGGTCCCCCCCGACAGAAGTCCCCTTTTAATCCCAGCAAGGCAGTAGAAGCCTGTGACGGGGCCATCCCCTTGTGGCGCCTGGTCAATGGGCAGGTTCCCACATTCGCGCCCACTTGCCAGGGTAGGGCCCAGCCCTGGGGGACCCCTCCCTCCGTTGTTGTGGGGGCAGGGCTGACGGAACTCTCGGCTTGCCTGGGTCCCCGCAGCAGCAGGTGTGGGTGTGAGTGCCCTGCTCCAGCTGGCCCCTACGAGACAGATGCACAGAGAGTTCCAGAACCAGGGCTGGTCTCCTTTCTTTCTGACCAGCGGTGTGCGCTCCTGGTGCCCTGCGTGGCTGTCTGAGCCTCCAGGGGGTCTCAACCTCTCCTCCTCCGCCCCCTCTGAGGAGAGACCAGCCTCGCCCCAAACCTGCCGAACCGGCACGCAGGAGACGCTTATCTCTCTCCGCTCTGGACGAGGCGGACCCAGGTGTGCCCGGACAGCCGTCATACGAGAGAACAGTCCAGGTTCCTATCCTAAGATCCCGAGGGTCCCCCCTTTTAAAATTCCTTTTAAACAAAAAGTCCCCGCTGACTGCACCCATCGCTCACCAGAGGACTTCCGAACGTGGACCCCAAAGCGCAGGCCTGAGAGGAGAGCGGGGTCGCCTCGGCTTCCTGCGCGCAGGTGTGGAGCGGGGGTCCCGGGACGCCCCTGGTCTGCGGTGCTGAGGGCGCCCCTCCCGCGTGGGGGGCGGCTGGCACTGTCAGGCCGAGCTGGCCCCTTTCTGTGTGGCCTTGAGCCCGAGTGCTTCCTGAGAAGCCTCAGCAGGGGCCCTTTGCTCTCCCTTGGGGGCGGGGCTTCCCTGCTGCTCTTGTCCATCAGATTTCAGCTTCTAGCCTTCTCACCTTTGGGCCTGGAATACAACGACTAATAAAATCAAGAGGGAAAAGCTGGATCCGACGGGAACAGCGCTGAAAGGGTGCGGCCTCTCTGGTTTCTAAAGACCGCTCTGTGTCTAACATTAAACAGCGAGCGTGTTTTGACCGGACGTCTTCACAACCGGAGACCAGGAGGGAGTCCGCTGTTCCCCGAGCAGCGATGGACATCTCCTTTTTATTACATGCATTGTTGCTCCTGAAATTAGTGTGGTGTTAGAAATATGATTTATTGATGGTGCAAACACGCGTGTGCTGAGGGCGGCAGGTGTGCATGGCAGCGAACACCCCCGGGTACAGGCTTCCCTGGAAATGTGTGTGATGTGTCTGCCTCCAGGATCTCCTTTACTTCTGGGTCTGTAACTCGTTCATTCAGCTGTCAGGGAAGGAACCCAAATCCTAACTTTGCTAAACACCCCAGTGCCTGTTGGTGACAAAGGGTGTCAGTTTCCTTGTGTGCGAGCCAGACCCGAATTCAAATAAGAAACAGGGAAAGAAAGGGGATCTGAAGAACGTGTTAATTCTCCTGGAGTTCCATTTTATTTCACATAATTAATTTCCCGTTTCTACCCTCTTCCTTCGAAGTGATGGAGGGGTGAAATTTTGCCTCCGTTGGTAAACAGGTGAGTAACTATCTCACCCTGGGAGCTCAGAGAGCCGTGTTCTGCCGGGGTGGGTGCTCTGCAGACAGCGGAGCTGAGAACCTCCTCCCGCAGAGTCAGCTGTGACCTCAGCCCGGCCTGCAGCCTGGCCGACCAGACCTGTAAAACCAGAGGGTATTTTCTCCCCCAGGGCGGTGTTTACCCAGGGATTCCCTTGGCAAGAGGCAAGATCAGCAGCCTGTGAGGTCATCACACTGATGTGTGTGTGTGTGTGTGCGCGCGCAAATGTTTTTTTTTGAAGGCAGCAATTTGGCCTGCTGTATTACAAAAATAGCTCTGTTAGAAAGAAAACACTGCATTTGGAAGCAGAACTTCCTGTTCAAATCAGGGCAAGAGGCAAAGGGACCATGGGGCAGAATCAGCTGTGTGTGTGTGTGTGTGTGTCTTGAATAAGTCAGTGGGAGATGCAGTTGGCTGGCTGGCCCCTGTCAGGGTCTGGGGATGGTTTGGGAGGGTTAATGCATTCTCGCAGCAGCTGGTCCATCTTGGCTGGTCCCTGCCGGGCAGCAGCCCCGCATTAACCCTCTCCTGCCCCGGGTACTGGCTGGACGGGCTCCCAGTGGATGCCACGAAGGGGTGGGGCTCCCCCACGAGGCCGCCATCAGCACCTTGAGGTGGCTGCCATTGAGGCAGGGCTGCTCCTCACTGTAGCCTGGGGAGGGGTCCTGGGGACAGGGCCAGCTCTGGACGAGTTCAAGGGACGACTCTCCCCGAGGACAGCGGGCTGAGGGTGGGGGGCTGCACCTGGGCTCCAGGAGGCGCCTCCCCGCTTTCCCCGGGCCTCGGACGAGGCTTTGCGCTCTCCTCTTGAGCAGATACTGGAGACAACGTAGCGCTTAGCACATATCTGCAACATGAAAATAAACAGAATTCCCCCAGCAGCATCACCCCAGAGATTCCTTATGAATCTGCCGGCCCTGATGCTCCGCCCATCCCTCTGACTGAAGAGAACTCGAGATCCAGCCCCCCGCGCGTACACACGCACCAAGCCTCTCGTCTGTTCTTCTGTCTTCTTCCCTTGAAGCTCAGGATATTAAGCATCAGTGATAACAGTGACAGGTGGAAACAATAGTGTGAACATCAGTGTTCACTCTTTCCTAGGCCAGAGAGGAAACTTCACAGCACTTAATCTCACCTTTCTGTTCTGCTTTTTTCCTCTATAATGGGAAGGAAGAGCGGTCTCTTTAGAAGGTCTCTTTGCTGACTCTATGTTTTGAAACCATCATTCCATAAACATCATCTCTCTACCTTCAAAAATGTACCAACCGTTTGCTCCAGGCCAGAAGGGAAGGATGTATAGCAGACCTGAACCTCCTGGGGTAATACCAACCTGTGCATTTGTTTGTAGCTTGATTCTAGAATACTTCCTGTCTCTGAAGATGGGGAATCCACGCTGATTTGCATCCTTCTGGCAAAATCAAGGAAGTTGAATGAAACAGAGCTTACTCATCACCTTAAAGGTGCTGATTTGCGCTGTGGGGCATGAGGATGGATTTTTTTGTTGTTTTTCAGTCTCTAAGTCATCTCCAACTCTCTGCGACCCCATGGACTGCAGCACGCCATCCCCCAGAGTTTGCTCAAATTCATGTCCGTTGAGTCGGTGATGCCATCCAACCATCTCATCCTCTGCCGCCCCCTTCTCCTTGGCCCAGACCTATTAGCAGCCCTTTTGTTGTAGTTTTACTGAACGTACAAATGACTAAGGGTTTTTCCTGCATTTTTTCTTAATGTAAGAAAAGGACAGGCAGGTGGAGAAACACAAAATAAGTACAGACAATAAAATAAAGATCTCGTTTGGGATCCAGAAAGCTCCAAGGAGAGAAATCTCATGGGATCTTAGCCCGCCTCCTGACAAAGCTGGCAAACTCATACGGTCTTTGAGATGCTTTCTCACGAAAAGCAAAAGTTGTTTTCCATGCTTTCTTTCCTTTTCTTTTTTAACCGTTGAAATCAAAAGACCATTTCTTCATTCACTTTTAAAATTTCCAACCTCTTTATAAATGCAGGGAGATGGAATTCTGGAGGCCAAGAAAGAAACTACAGTAGAAACGTCTAATTTTACACTGTGGCTTTTTGCATAAGAACAAGAGCAATCTGAGAATGGCTTCTATATCCAAGGCGTTTCTTACACATGCGTTTGGTACTCGTGTGTGGCGATTGGACTGACAGGCCAGGCCCTGATGGCTCTGAAGGGTCAATAAAACACACGCCCTGAAGGATTTACACAACAGACAGTAATGGCTTCTTTGGAACTGTTATGGTCTATTGGGTCAATAATAATCCACTTTCCAAAGAGTGCCAAAATATGAATTTATATAGCCGAACTGTAATGGCTTCTGATCTACCAGGTACATCGTAGAGCTCTTTGAATTTATGCACCTGCCATGGCACAGGGGATGTGTCGGAACGTACCATTGTATAAAACAGGCATCCCCTGCAGCTTAGTTTTAAGTTGCTGATAAAAATGATACACTCCCACTTGGAAAATGCAGATATTTGTTCACATTCAGAAGTGTAATGCCACCTTTTACCTTTCATCTTATTGGCAAAATTTCGATAAATACTCTAGACTACTTGCATCAACGTAAGCTAATTTTTTACCTGAAATGAAATTACTTCCAATTCAAACTACATTTAATAAAATACCTTCGAACATCCCTGGTGGTCCAGAGGTTGAGATTTTGCCTTCCAATGTAGGAGGTGTGGGTTCAATCCCTGGTTGGGGAGATAATATCCCACGTGGCCAAAAAAACAAAACATAAAACAGAAGTGATATTGTAACACATTCCATAGAGACTTTAATAAAAAATGAAATACCTTGCTTATACAATTTTCCAGTAGGTTAATGCATAATATTTAATTTACATGCGATGTTTTTAGATAAACATCTGTTATCTGTGTTTATAATGTCTACATGAAAACAGACATTCCTGAATATCTGAATATTCCAGATATTCAGCCCTGTGGCTGCACTGAACAAAAATGCCTGATTCTTTCCAGCAGGTGGAGGCAGACAGCAAGAAGCTCTAAAGAAACAACCCCCAATATATATATTTTTTCTCCCAGCAAGCACTGACATTTAGGAGGAAGCAAAATATCTGCAAAAGAGGGAAATTAAATGAATAGTTTTCAATGGGAATGGCGGTGCAACATAGTTTTACCAAATAAAGAATCCAGAGGAAAGATATCTCAGAGCTGTTTCTTGCTGGAAACATTCTTCCTTCTTGGCTTTCTTTCTGTTTCAGTTGGGAAATTTTTCCAGAAGAGAAGCCTGGTGAAATATTTAATAAATAAAATCCATTAAGAAGACCATGTTGAAGATATCTTCTCAAATTTCCTTCAGGTAAGTGCAGCGATAAAGGTACCACCAGCAGCTGGCACGTGTATGTGAGTGTGCAGGCACACGCTTGCCCACACGTGCACACACAATAGAAAACTCTAGACACACCATTATTTGGTTTTATTCACTGCAGGTGTGTGTGTAGTCTTGTCCTTTGGCTGAAACAGCGATTTATCTGTTTTTTTCCTGTGAGTGTTTGGGTGTATGTTCCTGCTTGAGTAGTTAAAAAAAAAAAGAATTTTAAGCACTGACTAGAAAATGTTCTACCTGAAAATTTGGTTTTCCTTGAGATAGAGAGATTTCTTTCACAGACCACTCTCTGCTCCACTTAGGATAGATTAACATGTATCCCCCATAATGGACAAATGTCATGGCTGGAGAGCATATATGTACAAGGTTAGAATGTTCTAGAATGAATATAGGTATATGCAACACTGAATCACTTTGCTGTACACCTGAAACTAACACAACGTTGTAAATCAACTGTACTCCAACACAAAATAGAAATTAGAAAAGAACGTTCTACCTGGAAGGATTTGGATGTTCTGGGGTCTGGAATATGGTGGCACAGTACAGTAAACTGCAGCTCGAAGCTGCAAGCAGGATGACAACCTAGGAAAGCCCTGGTCCCCACCTGCGGGCCTCTCCTCCATGTCTGCTTCCTCCAATGCCTCCCATTTACTATATTGACGGGTGTATCGGGAGGGAGGGATCTCCATTAGTCTATCTGGAACTGTCATCCAACAGAAGATTAAATGCTGCCTGACTCTTTTTTGTGATTTTCCGTCTTCACATCACGAAGTTTTCAATCAAATTTCAGCAAAGCGCATTTAGCTTACAGAACCCCGAGCACTTATCTTTTCAAACCAGGGAATTTCGACCTTGTTTACCTCATACGGTTGCAGGATATCTCCGTGCAAACCTGCCCATGCTCAGGGTGTGAGATGGTTTCCAAATCCGGCCCCTCTCTGTCTCTCTCATGTTCGCTACACAGCTGGGCTCTTGGCTGAACAAACAACCAAGGAAGGATCTCAGTAACGAACAAATGCCAATTATCTGAGGACTTATCCCAGGGCGGCGACCTTGCCTTGTCAGTCTTCAAGACGTAAGGGCCGTAGCTGCGGACAGAATCATTCAGCTTCCTCCTTCACGTCTTGGGGAGGCCCTGAGCGCCCCCCAGCTTCTGGCTCTCGAGGCGGTGGGAACAGAGAGGGACGGCCACTGCACCTGTTTCCAGTCTCATCATCAGACATCGTGAGGAGGCTGACCCGGGAGGATCTAAGACACAGGTGACACCTCCATTTCTAAAGAACTCAGCCGGCGTTATCTGTCATTGAGTCGACCTGACGCTTGGAAGTTCCGCTGAATAGACTGATGAGTTTGGGATAAACAGCAGCCGGAGAGGACGAACGTGTGCTGTCTGCAGAATGCCAGGAAGGAAGCAGTCCACTGCTGGGTCAGATGAGAACATGCCTCCAGCTACATCCAGGTGGAATAGCAGGGTGAGGACCGGCCACGATTCATCTCACTTTTACTGTTTTGTTCACACAGCCCAGCCCTTGCCCTGGGTGGAGGGTTTGCACATAGTCGGCGGGGGCTGGGGCGGGGGGTGGTTCTGCTGAGCTAGGGAGGAACTGAGCCTCCTGAATGAAGCTCTTAGGAAAGTCCAGGAGCACCCACACTGGTTGTTTCATTTTCAGCTTCTCACTGCGTCTCTCTCTACACGCACTTTTCTCATCTGATTTTTACGAGTACGCACGCGGAGAAGCTCACGTCGCTGAAAAGCCAAAAGTCATCCCCTGCCAACTCTTTGTATTTAAAAGCCTAGATTATTGCTCAGACACATGAAAATGGAAACCCCAGTCCAGGCAAGAAGCCTAACGGCCATCGCCCTGCAGGGGACTGGAACTCGGGTGAGGTTTCAGCTGCTTCTGTGGCCTGTTGTTCGTCTACTGCTGCTCGCATGCCTTGGAAGCTGGTGCCGTTACTTCTGTTGGGGTTGGGATCCTGCCAAGGTGTCATGGCCCACTCAAGGCCCGTGGCCGAGGGCTGGGGGATGTGGCTGGATCTTTGACTCTCTGGCGGGCTTACTTCTGGGAAACTCACCCTTTGTTGTTCAGTTGGTCAGTCATGTCTGAATCTTTGTGACCCCATGGACTGCAGGCTTCCCTGTCCTTCACCATCTCCTGGAGCTTGCTCAAACTCTTGTCCACTGAGTCAGTGATGCCATCCAACCATCTCATCTTCTGTCGCCCCCTTCTCCTCCTGCCCTCGATCTTTCCAAGCATCAGGGTCTTTGCCAATGAGTTGGCTCTTTGTATCCAAAATATGTGGCCAAAATATCAGAGCTTCAGCTTCAGCATCAGTCCTTCGAATGAATATTCAGAGTTGATTTCCTTTAGGATTGACTGGTTTGACCTCTTTGCTGTCCATGCGACTCTGAGGGGTCTTCTCCAGGACCACAGTTTGCTCTGGCTTTTAACAAAAGGAGACGGAGCATGAGAAGAGGGCTGACTGATGACTGCAGCCTTGAGCAGCTTGCAGTGAGGTCCTTGCACTTTGCTGGGTGCTCATCAGGGACCCCGTCTTCCCTCTTGCAGTTCAGAATTTAGTACAGGTGAGGCCTGAGACTCGGGGAGTCCCACCCACCCTAGAGGGCCCTGGTGGACTGGGCCAGACGGGGACGTTTATGGACAAATTGGCACCAGAGATCACCTGAGTGGACATGAAATCAGTTATGGATCAACCTTCCCGCTGCATGTCCAGCACAGTGCAGGTTATATGGGTCTGTGGGTGCTTCCTGACACCCCAAACCCACTACCCACATGAACAATGTCACTGGACTTAGGTGGAATGGTCCAGGGTGAGGTGAAAGTGAAAGTGTTAGTCACTCAGTCATGTCCAACTCTTTGTGACCCCACAGAATGTAGCCTGCCAGGCTCTTCTGTCCATGGGATTTTCTGGGCAAAAATACTGGAGTGGGTTGCCATTCCCTCCTCCAGGGGATCTTCCTGACCCAGGGATCAAAACTGGGTCTCCTGAATTGCAGGCAGATTCTTTACTGTCTGAGCCACCAGGGTACTCAGTGGCTTAAAAACTTTGTTTTTAATGTCTAACATGTCAGGAAAGTCTAGCACCTAAAGAGAAAACAGTTATCCTTCCTTTGGTCCTTTGCTATTTATGGCAAACTTTGAGAGAAGGCTAAATTCATGTACAATCACAACAAAAATATCATTAATCCTATCAAGTTTACACCCATTAGAACTACCAAAGGTGTGAGGAATTAACAGCTCAGTAGAACGAATAGCCCTGAAAGGGGTTAGAAGCAAAATGAGTTAGAATCCCCATATGGATTCTCCTAGTGAATGTTCAGAACTTAAACTCCAAAAAAAGCCTCTAACTGAGTTTGGAGAAGAAACTAAAGAATGATCTTTGGAGAATGAATTCACCTCCTGCTCCTAGATTCTACATGGACTTTCTTATACTTCAACTGCAGATGCATGCAGCCATATGAACTTGTTTCCAAAATAGAAAATATCTCAACATATCTTATAAATTATAAATATCTTCTCCACTGCATAAATATGATCACTACTGGCAGAGGGCGGTGGTAAATGAAGCTCTGTGCATCACCTCGCGTGGCAAAGGGGATGCAGAAATCAATATTTGTTGAATTGATTCGGATACTTATTGATTTACTAATTTTTTTACCTGCATTGTACATAGCTAGGGAGGTCATTTGGAAGGGGGGAAGGAAATGTTTTGTTTTGGAAAGCTGCTGTAAAATTTAACAAGGCTTTCCATGTGCTAATCATTGGAGATCTGAAAAATCATAACACGTGATTCCTGCCGTGGAGGATTTTACAGGATAAATTTGAGAGTGGGAAGTTTGCATGGACACAAGCGTCAATAAATGGAATTAAGTATAATAGTTAATGTTTTGGGTGAAAATGGATGCATAAAATATTAATAATTATCAGTTTCATCTGGAAGACTTAAAAGAAAAAAGGGCATTTGGCTAAGATCTTATAGGATGAATACAAGTATTCAAGGTGGGGAGAACATGGAAAGTAATAAGGCATTTTAGACAGAGAAACACAATTTCAAGTAAGTTAAAACTGCATTTTTTTCACTGAAAACTAAAGAACTACCTCTACCATTTGACCCTGATGAAAACACTCTTCATTATATTTGCTTTGCATTTTTCTTTATCAGTAAACCATAGACTTTCCTGGCCAACACACACAGCTGGCATTACAGTTTAAGACTTCACTTAAAAAGTCTTTCCACAACATCCAATTCTGTAGCAATATTATTTGACCAAAAAAAAACCACTATCCAGTGTGGGCCTTTCTAAACATTCAGTTAACTACACGTGGTACACATACAAATGATTTAATGTAACTATTTCTTGGATCACAAAATGACACTGGTTTAAAAAAAATAAAGCACAAACTCCAGGATTTAGAAATTTGTTTCAGGAATAATTAGAAAACAGCACATGCAGACTCACTAAGAATAGTGTTTCCACAATGTTCTTTGTGGCATGATGGTTTGGAAGTCAAAAGACTGAAATTTTATCCTTCCTCACCCGCCACCATTAATTAGATTTGGTGCTTTCAACACTGCATATACCACCTCTTAACCTAAGTCTTCAGCCTGTAAGTTTAAGCCAATAATAAACAAATCATGCTGGAGTTTTTGTGCTATACATGGTATGAGGAATGTGAAAGCATTTCACAAAAAAGAATATCATCATTAACATTAATGATTAATAACTTTTGATTTAATATTAATCATTAATAATAATATTTAATCATTAATAACATTAATGATTTATAACATTGATAATAATAATTATTCTAATATGATCAGGGCTGTCAATCAATAAATATTTCTTACTTTTAAAATGCTGAAACATGGAAACACTTCTGTTCTATGAAAGTCCTCGATTTGATTTATTTTATAAAAGTTAGCCGTTTACCTAAGTCTGAATCCATCTACGCATGGTACATGTTTTAAACAGATCATAAAAGCACGTAGGTCTATGTGCGTGCTCAGTTGCTAAGTCATGTCCGACTCTTTGTGACCCCAAGGACTGAAGCCCAGCAGGCTCCTCTGTCCATGGGATTGTCCAGGCAAGAACTCTGGAATGGGTTGCCATTTCCTTCTCCAAAATAGGTGTATTGCTGCTGCTGCTGCTGCTGCTGCTTAGTCGCTTCAGTCATGTCCGACTCTGTGTGACCCCAAGGACTGCAGCCTGTCAGGCTCCTCTGTCCCTGGGATTCTCCAGGCAAGAATATTGAAGTGGGTTGCCATTTCCTCCTCTAAAATAGGTGTATATTAGACTTAAATTTGCAGGCTGTTCTATCTTGAATTTCTCTCTCCAAAGAGGCACATGAGGATGAGATATTTAGATATGAAAAACAGCCCACACTTTTCAGAGTGTTTGGTGTCACAAAGCCAATTCCCTGCACAGTTGGCTGGGATGCAATGATTTCACGAGAATGTCAGAGTAAGTGTGCTGAAATGACATCGTGGTGTCAGAATGAGATGAAATGGAGTTAATTTGTCTGTGAAAAGTCCCAGCCTCTGTCAAGACAAAAGAGCACCGTGTATTCAGTTAGCCCAGTGGGCTTGGTGCCCAGAGACCCCCAGTAGAGGCCCCAGCTTGCCGGGCCACGGGACACCCCGCAGGGAACAGGATTCATCTCGCTCCTCCTGCCTGGGGGCCGAGCATAGAGCAGGTGGCGGTGCTGGAGGGACTGGAGTGCTGCGGCAAAGACCCTGGTTCCCCCTCCGTCCCTTGGGCTCAGTTCCAGTGGTGTCTGACTCTTTGTGGCCCCGTGGGCTGTAGCCCACCAGGCTCCTCTGTGCATGGGATTCTCCAGGCAAGGATACTGGAGGGGGTTGCCATTTCCTCTTCCAGGGGATTTTCCTGACCCAGGGGTCGAACCCATGTCTCTTGCGGCTCCTGCATCGGCAGGCGGATTCTTTACCGCTGAGCCGCCTGGGAAGCGCCCCTTGTGCTCAGGATCATACAAAGCACAGGAAACATCTGAGCAGGGAGGGGAGGGTGGGGGGGCTGGGGACCCCCGCCGAGCAGTCAGTATAGATTAGAGTTTAGAAGTCCGAGGTTCCTACCTCTTGTAAATCGATGTGTTTTTCTGGTGTGAAATGTTCTCGAGTGTTAGAATGTGCTCAACACCCAAGTGACATCTGGAGTCTGAGTCGCAGAACGGAGGTGAGCATTAATTCCAGGTGGGATGTTAATTTAGCCTCAATAAAACACTCCAGTAAAACTAACATTTGAACAGGGCCCAGAATCCAAGAAGGAGCCAAGGATATGAAAGGAAAAGAATGATTCTAAGTGCTTTGAAATCTACACAATTTGTTTTTTAAACGAGTGCCTTTTTCCCCTACTAGTAGACATTTCCCACTTCATCATTTCACACGGCTAGCCTGGAGTCGAGCAGCAGTGTTAGAGAGCGTCAAGTCTTCACTCCCCAGTCAAGAAGTAAGGCCCTCCCTCCCAGGACCTCCTAAATATTTCCGTTTCCCGTCTTAGGAGAATGACCATACCCTGTCATGGGACAGTGATCCCACTGGGTGAGGAGGTCGAGGGTTTAAGAACTGGTTTGGGGCTTCACAGGGACTGACGGTGTGGCCTTGAAACAGTGCTGCTCCGACCTTGGCCTTCTTATCTCTAGATCTGGGGCAGACTGCAGTGATGGTCTAGATGACCCCCAACTCGTCTCCCACAGTGTTTCTCCGCTTTGTGGCCTCTTTTATAAGGTCAGACACACACTTGGTAACATTCAAGTAGTGGGTGTGTAATTAGTGAATTTGTCATAGGCAGCAGAGTCAGATTATTCACGCAAATAAAGTTTGTTAATACAAAAAAAAGCGTGGACTTGGCTTGTGGCCTTTAGGATATTTGCAAAACCCACCTCTCAGTGTTGGGCTTCTTTCTCGGGAGTGATGCATACGAAGTCGGCTTCAGGCTGCCTCTTCTCAGGCTCTGTTGGAGGGGCCGCAGGGGCTGCACAGGTAGGACCCACAGCATGAATCTTGCCATCCAATGCTGTAGCTATCTAATTCCCCAATTTACCCTTACAGTGATTTTTTGGGGAGGAGATATATTTTTCATTCACATATTGAGAGGCATCTATTCTAGCAGCCAGCTGTACCTCATCCCTTTCCTCAGATTTGAGTATTAAATGTGCTCCCTGGAAATTTGGGCCCAGTGGCTTTCCTTCCTATTGGTCTTATTCTGTTTCTCTTCCCCTGCAGTTGGGGAGTAGGTGATGTGGTGGAGAAATGCCTTCCCATATTTTTAAGTGCAATATTAACTCATGTCAGATATAACAAGTAACAGTGCCACGAAATGAATTCAGGAACAGCAAAGCCATTAAGAAAATGTACTATTAGAGAGAGGACTAGTGTTTCCTATAGAAGGGATTCACCAGGTATGCACTTGTACACGTTCAAGGAAATGATTTAAAAGTTTATAGCCCTTATAATTGCGTTCATTTTAAGAAGCAGAGACTTTTGGAGCCAGAAACATTTTCCTAATTCACTTTATTGGTAACAACGTCTAGTTTTTTTTTTTCCCTATGTGATGGAATCTCAATTCACATGTTACACGTGGACCTATGTGTACTGTGTGAAGAGGAACTAAAAGGCAGCCATCATATAATGTCAATTCTGTTGAAGTCACGCTTCTTTTTCTGTTTTCAGAATGTATGAAAGCTAAAGCTTGAGGTTTTGTTCAAAACTGTAAAAGCACATATCAAATATTTCCTTTTCATAATATCATAGTGGAGGGTGTTGTGTCTTCTTCTGCAATTTAACATAAGTAGAAATTGTCAGTCTGAAATTGACAAGGATTTGTTACCATCAACAATGAGTTGCTCACATGTGGATCCTCCACCAACACAGGCAGTGCCTGTCAGGTGTCACAACAGTAGGAAAACTTATTCAACTCCAAGAAGAAACACAATCATTTGGAGCTCGGTGGTAAGATGGGGAAGGCATCAGGTGTGCAGCAGGAAAAACGCCACGGCTGCAGAGCTCTGCCCCGCTGCTGGCGTGCCCTGGGCAGGGTCCGGGCACGGGGGTCTCAGTGCTGGTCCCCCACCCAGTGCTGAGCATGCGGTTTCCTCCTGGGCCTTATGACCGCGTGGTTATGGTCATTGCGAGAATCTCCTTTTTGGGAAGAAAGAAACCAGGATGTAACACTGAGCCCAGCAAGACAGGCTTCATGCTGGCTTCTCTTTCAACTCTGAAATGCACTGTTTCAGGCTCCCACGATGTCCACACTGGACATCTGTCTAACAGCGTCTCCCTTGGGCCACAGCTCTGAGCACCTGTACTGGTATGGGGTTTCTCAAAGGGTATTTCCTTTTCTCATTACCTAGCATGCATGCTAAGACACTTCAGCCGTGCCCGACTCTTTGCGACCCCATGGACTGTAGCCCCACCCCCACCCCGGCTCCTTTGTCCATGGGATTCTCTAGGCAGGAATACTGGGGTGGGTTGCCATTTCCTTCTCCAAACCAACATTAAAAAACTAGTATCATAGCATCTGGTCCCATCACTTCATAGCAAATGGAAGGGGAAAATTTGGAAGCAATGACAGACTTTATTTTCTTGGGCTCCAAAATCACTTCGGACAGTGACTGCAGCCACAAAATTAAAAGACGCTTGTTCCTTGGAAGGAAAGCTGTGGCAAATCTAGACAGCATATTAAAAAGCAGAGACATCACTTTGTTGACAAAGGTCCTTATAGTCAAAGATATAGTTTTTTTTTGGTAGTCATGTATGGATGTGAGAGTTGAACCGTAAAGATGTCTGGACGCTGCAGAATTGATGCTTTTGAACTGCAGTGTTGAGAAGACTCTCGAGAGTCCCTTGGACTGCAAGGAGACCAAACAAGTCAATCCTAAAGGAAATCAACTCTGAATATTCATTGGAAGGACTGAAGCTGAAGCTCCAATACTTTGGCCACCTGATACAAAGAGCTGACTCATTGAAAAAGACCCTGATGCTGGGAAAGTTTGAAGGCAGGAGGAGAAGAAGACGATAGAGGATGAGATGGTTGGATGGCATCACCGACTTAATGGGCATGAGTTTGAGCAAGCTCTGGGAGATAGTGATGAGCAGGGAAAGCTGATGTGCTGCAGTCCATGGGGTTGCAGAGTTGGATATGACTGAGCAACTGAACAACAACAACAACAACAACAAATATAAATGAAAGAAGCGAAAAGCGAAACATTTAGTCCCTCAGTGGCACTAGCCCCAATTGAAAATGCTCCATGTTTACCGGTGACTCTTGGCTACCATGTTGGATAGCTCAGTTCTAGAACATTCCATTCCCACAGACTGTTCTCCTGGTCAGAGCTGCTCAAGACAGAGAGACTAAAGTGAGCAGCAAAAGAAATGTGAACTTAAAGATATAGTAAATCCCATGACAAAATCTAATAGGAGGCTGAGAGAGAACACATCAGAGGGGCTGACTTACTCGGAGTGGGAAGGAAATGGTGTGTAAGCTGAGAACCCAAACAGAAGACAGAGCTGGCCATGGGGAGACTGGGAGGTGGGGAGACCTTCCAGGGAGAGGAGAGGAGACACCCAGAGCTGGCTGTGGACAGAGCTGGGGATGTTTAGGGCAAGGCCACAGTGAGGAGGAGAGGGCTGTATGGAGGAGCTGGGGAGGCTTGTGCAGGGGGTAGAGGTGGCCCCTCAAAAGGCACATGCAAGTCCTAACCACTGGTCCCTATGAACGTGACCTTCATATTGAAGGAGGGTCTTTGCAGATGTCATCAAGCTAAGAAGGGGTCTCACAGGAGCCAGGAGGGGTCCCCTGCTGGTGCCACCTGGCTGGGAGTGGCAGGGTGCCTGGTCACTGCTCTTTGCAAAGCCTTCCCTTGTGACCTTGCTGCTATCGTTCCCCTCTGGTATGCCCCGGTACACTCTCTGCACCCTGGCACGCTCCGGTACACTCTCTGCACCCTGGCATGCTCCGGTACACTCTCTGTGCCGCAGTGTGCCCCAGTATACTCTCTGCACTCTGCTACGCCCTGGTAGGGAAGGGTGGCTGGAAGTCCGGCTTCCCACTCCTACCACGGGACCTTTGAAGACACTGCAGGGGAGGCTGGGGTGCCCTGTGATAGCCCAGCTAAGGTGGGGTCTAGACTCCCATTCGCTGGCAGGGGGCAGGTGGGCACAGCTATTTTCTGTGGTGTGTTTGGGTGGAGAAGAATGAGTTTTGTTGAAAGCGTTCATTTTTACCAAGTTGCCCTTCTGTCTGGGACTTCCCAGGTGGTCCAGTGGCTAAGCCATCACACTTCCAATGCAGAGGGCCAGGGTTCAGTCCCTGGTCAGGGAACTAGATCCCACATGCCGCAACGAAGACCTGAGGCAGCCAAACAAATTAAAAATAAACAAGTATTTTAAAAAAGTGTCCTCCTCGTCCTGGTACGAGCAAGGGAGACGTGCTTAAACTTCCCCTTGGTCTAGTGAGAGCAGGCTTTTTTGTTCCCCTTTTCATCTGTGCTGATGGGCATTTCTGGGTTCCTGGCTTCTCTAGTCTAGTCTGCAGTTTAGTAGCTACGAGACAGACATACACACGGATTTTAAAAATGCTGCCACTGTGTGTTTCTTTGGGTTCCCAGGTCTCTGGTCTGCTTTCTTTTAACTTTCAGGGTCTTCCTGTGCTTGGTTGAGTGATAATGAGCAGGGATTTCAGGTGTCCTTACAGGAGGAACAATCAATATGAGGTCTCCTCCATTTTTTCCTGGAAGTGTAAGTGTCTAAATGTTCTTTTAAAAGAGTAGAGCACACTATTCCATGACCTCTTCCTTTGCCAGGGCTTCTGACCAGCACAACGCATCCCCGCACACAGTGCAGAAGGCGTTTTCCTTCCTGTCTTCCTCCCTCCCTTCCCTTCTCCTGCCCTCCTTCCCTGCATTACTTCTTCCTTGTCCTTCAATTTCCTTATTTTCTCTTGCTTTTCGTTTTTTTAAAGAGAATTTAATAATAGGTAAGAACAGCAGATACTAATGAAGTTGTTTAAAAATTTTCTTGGCAGTTGAAATGTGTTTTCCTACGTCCTGTGAAAAGTTCATATCCCCGGGGATTTCTTCTGTTTGGAAGAATCTAGATCTACCCTCTGGAGAGCCTAGAGAGACAAGGTCTGATGAAATGATCACCTTGTAAATCAGGAAGTCTTTGGCTGTTGCTTTTGAGGATGATTGATTGCCGTGGGCTCTATTTCTGTGTTGATGATCATAGTAGGTTTCGTGTTCAGCGTTTCCTTTTGTCATCACCCCGCTTACATCACCCTTCACTAAAGCAGACTCCCTACCCCTACCCCTACCCCCATCTCTTGTTTTCCTTCCTACAAGTAACTGAGCGACTTGGAGACATAGAATTCCGACTTGCTTCATCCCAGGATGAGATGAGCTGAGTGTGATACGAAGATTCTATGGCACTGAGTTTGTCCCTGGTAACAGAAGTGAGGTTAGAAAAGTTGGATTTTCATAAGGGGCCCTTGGGTTTCTCTCCTTTCACCCAGCTTTATGGCTCATCTGTCCATTATTTGACTTTTCCAGTCTCTTTCTGATTACTTTCTTGGGTTTTAATTCAAGCTTACACCAGTATATTCTCTCTGCCAAATTCTGTACACTATTGATGGTGTTTTAACTAACAGGTGGGGACATGTCTGTATTAGTTTTGGACATAAATTCCTTCCTCACTACATTCATAGCACCTCGCAGCCATGAACCGGGGACAAACTGTCCTCTGCTAGTGTGAGAGGCCATCCTGCAGGCACGATTAAAACCATGCACTGAAGGACAATCCCGTAGAGACTGTTGTACATTGTGAACCTGATTCAGACTAGGCGTGGAATCAGTTATCACCTGATTCCCAATTTAAGGGGAAAAATAAAGAGATACTGCTCCAATCACACTGTAAAAAAGAATAAAGAGCTTCATGCAAGAGCTTGTCCTCAAGGAAACTGCACTCTATTGAGAACAGAACCCAGGCACACATGCGGGATTATTTTTTGTGTTAAAATGTTGTCTCTCAGACTTTTCACAGCAGTCATTCACAGATCCAGCCACCCACCAGGTCTGAGCATCACAGATCACAGAAGTGAGAAGACCAAGAGTTTCTGGTCTAGTAATGTTTTTTTTCTAGTAGTCATGTACAGATGTGAGAGCTGGACCATAAAGAAGGCTCGGTGCTGAAGAATTGATGCTTTCAAATTGTTGTGTTAGAGAAGACTCTCGAGAGTCCCTTGGGCTGCAAGGAGATCAAACCAGTCAGCCCTAAAGGAAATCCTAAATATTCATTGGAAGGACTGGTGCTGAGTAGAAGCTGCAGTACTTTGGCCACCTGATATGAAGAACAGATTCATTGGATAAGACTGATGATGGGAAAGATTCAGGGCAAGAGGATAAAGGGGAGACAGAGGATGAGATGGTTGGAGGGCATCACTGACTCAATGGACATGAGTTTGAACAAGTTCTGGGAGACAGTGAAGGTCAGGGCAGCTTGGCGCGCTGCAGTCCATGAGATCGCAGAGAGTTGGACACAACTTAGAGACTGAAAACAAGGTTTGTCAAAAGAAAGGAAAGTATCTCGGTTTCAGGTTGCTTTTATAGGAAGACACAAGATGCCTGCTTTTTCATAAATCTAGAAAAGGAGAAGGAATTTAGATTCGGTTAACTGTCAGGCAGAAGGCTTTGATTCCTATCGGTGGGGCTTCAGGAGTACAAGGCAATGGAGCTGTGTTCAGGGGTCTGAACCCCCAGACGCAAACAACAGAAGTGAAGTAGCAGGGGTGGCGGGGGGTGGGGGGGGGGCAGGGAACTTCTGGAGAGGTAGAGGGATGCCTCAGGGACACGGAGCTGGCTCCGCAGGGGAGTGGTCCTCCTGGACGCCAGCCCTCAGAAAAGGAGAGTTCAGGGAAGGCAGAGGCAGCGCATCTCCTGGAAATAGCAAGGCCTCCGGAGAACAGTGAGCCTGTCCCCTTCTGTTTGGCGTCGATGCCGTTGACGAGGTGTCTGAAAGTCACCGATAGTGCAGACTCACGGAGCAGGAACCCGGCCAACGCCTGAGCTGCGATTCCAGGCAAAGTCTCAAGAAAATGCTTTGCGGCTTCTCCTCGTACCCCCTCAATTTTCCTCTTTAAATTCAAGAACATTTTATTTAAAATGAAATTCCCTGTAAAGTTGTGCATGGCCTTTTATTTAAAGATGGAGCATCTCAGAGAATAAAAGAAGGAAGAGAGGAAATTAAAAAAGCAATGAGGAAAGAGGCCTGGCGGCTTGGCCTCTCACCAAGTGACCCTCTGATGGACCACATGGGACTCAGCATGCTGTGCGCCAAGCAGCGAAGCCAGCGATTTACGGCGCCTTGTTTGGGCTTTTGATAAGTATCTCTGTAAAGTGATGTGAGGAGAAACAACCCCAGCTCTACTATCCTTGCAGAATTCCCGTAAATTATTTTACGATGAGAGAGGCTATCAGGACTAGAGAGAAACAACCCCCAGGTTCAGGATATTTATGTGTGTTTCATTTAAAAAATCTTGGCCACAATGTCCCAATGATCATTAAGCAACCTGTCTGGGTGTCCTTCAAAAGCCAGGGGATCTGTTCCCCGGGGAGGATGAAACAGTTATTTGCAAGGCGGGGTCGAGAGCCATCGGGCCGTGTCCCACTCATGAAACGTGAGGAACCCTCGGGATCATCCGGTTTATTCGGAAACTCTCTTGGAAAAATAGAAGGGGATAGTTTTTCCATTCCCCTTACCCGAAGCCAAAGTGTAATAGTGGTAAAAAGCGCTGGTTCATTTAGTCAGGTGACAGGTATTGGCTGAAATCTGGTGTCTCGAAGGAAGGAGAGCTTCCTGCTAATTTAGGGCAGTGCTTCCCAACAGGTGGCCCACTTTGCCCCCTTGAAGGACATTTGGCAAGTGCCGTGGACACTTTAGGTTTCCCCAGTGGCTCAGTGGGTAAGGCATCTGCCTACCAATACAGGACACGTGAGTATGATCCCTGGGTCAGGAAGATCCCCTGGAGGAGGGCATGGCAACCCGCTGCAGTATTCTTGCCTGAAGAATCCCCATGGACAGAGGAGCCTGGTGGGCTACAGTCGATGGGGTTGCAAAGAGTCAGACACGACTCATCAGGCACAGGGTGGCCGCGTGGACACTTTTGATTGTCGCCACTTGGGGGCGCTACTCTATCTGGTGGGCAGATGCCTGCGATGCAGACAAACCTCCTACAACGCACAAGACAACCTTCCGGCGAGGAATCATCCAGCATGAAATGTCAGTAGTGCTGAGTTTGAGGAATCCTGACTGAGGGGCTCCTTGGTGAGCCATTGATCTTGCTGTCAAGGACTTAATCTTGCAGGACCACTGAGAACATTTTGTCTTCAGATATCTATGCTGGTTCTTCTGAAAGGCCCTCAGTTCTCACTACTGGGTAAGGAGATCACATATGAGTTGTTTTAGCATAATGTTACTTTGATTCTATGGCCAAAGGCTTTTCACCCAGAAAGCTTCATCAAAACTTTATACTGTTTTCCCTTCAGGAAATCCATCGCATTGTGGCAAAGCAGAGTCCTCTTTCTATCTCAAGCGCAATGGGTAAGGGGGGTTTTGCAGGTGGTTCAGTGGTAAAGAATCCACTCGCAATGCAGGAGATGCAGGAGTCACAGTTTCGATCCTTAGGTTGGGAAGATCCCCTGGAGGCGGGCATGGCAACCCACTCCAATACTCTTGCCTGGAGAATCCCATGGACAGAGGAGCCTGGGAGGCTGCAGGCCACAGAGTCTCAAAAAGTTGGACATGACTGAGTGACTGAGCACGCATGTACGCAATGGGTGAACGGACCATCTATTGTGACAGTACATCATTGCTGGGAGGGTAATTGTGTTCCATTTTAAAGAATTAAGGCTTCCAACTTTCCTAGGATCACTATAAAGACACCATCATCTGTAAAGAACTGCCAGAAAATAAACCAAAATGAAGACCCTCGAGAAAGGGGTCCTTCTCTGGGATAACTCTGGCTCTTACCTGCAGGCTCCGACGTGCGTTGTCTGAAAGTTGTTTATCCCACGGACATCCCAGGAGGGAGATGGCTCCTTCCCTTTATGCAGCAGCTTTTACAAAGGACTTACTTCTGGGAAATGTTGGTGTCGGGCGTTTCTCTTTAAGCTGTTTCTGCTAAAGCAAGATTGAGGTCAAGAGAGGCAGAATTTGCCTGTTCTTACTCAGCTTTTATGGACAAAGAGTGCTGAGCTTCAGGCTTGTCAATCTGCACATGAGACTCTGCTCAACAGAAGGTCTGGGTGGATGATTCATGGATCTCTGTGCATTTGATCTCAGATAAGTGGAACCAGCCCAGCTGACCGGCTGTGGTGCTGTGGAACTTCCCGGCACTGGTGTCTTCTGAGACTAATGTAATTCTGCTAACATTGATATTTCCACGAGGACACATTGGCCACTGCCTGTGTGAGTCACGTTAAACTCGAAGAACGACCACCACCCTTGCACGCTGGTCTCTCCCTCTCCCTCCTTTTTCTTTCAAGCACATGATGTGTTGAGATGGGTTGCTATTGACAAGTGATACAGACGTCACTAGAGAAGGTAAAATACGAATAGCATGAAGAATTTAAAGGAGGCCCCCAAACCTGAAGTTCCGCCAAGTCTCCAGGCGCGATTCGCCCCATAAGTGGATCAAGCTGCCAAGAGGACCCTCTGCTCACAGAACGTCCGCCACCAAGTGGTGCATCAGTGACCACTTCACCTTCTCTGAAGTCGGCTTCTTGGTTTCCAGCTCACAGCTCACCCGGGAGCTCATTGCCGGACACACCCGCACTCTTGACGTTTCCCTGAGGGCTCCGGTATCTGTAACTCCAGCTGTGCAGCCACAGACGGAGCATCGTGGAAGGTGCTCGGGTGCTGACCAAGGGGCCCAGCCCGGGGCGCCCCCAGGATCCGGTGGGAGGACTGCATCGGTGACATCAGTGTGTCCGTGAAGTACTTGAGGAGGGTCTGTGGTTGTGTCTAAAGGGAAAGGAAGAGGCAGCTGATGTTGCTGGTCCTGAGAAGGCGAGATCACCATAGATGTAGGGAGGCTTCCCGGAAGTGGTGGAGGCAGGCTGGTGTTTGAAGGAAGTAATAATGAGATAATAATAATAACAGCAATGGATAAAGCTATCCTTTGCTGAGATCCTACTATGACCCAGACACTGTACTAAATGCTTGCTATGAATTTTTTTTAAGTCTTGTCAATTTCAAGGTGGTATTATTACGATGCCCATTTTGCAGATGAGGAAACTGAGGCAGGAAAACATCCAGATGGGAATTTTCACGAGCCGAGTCATGGCAGGGAGACCTTCAGCTTTGGAATGGTTGCTGAGGGGGGAGCGGGGATCTTAAGAGTAAGATCCAGTCTTGATGGATCCAGTCTTGATGATCCTCAGGTGCATGGAGGAGCCACCACTTGCCTCAAGCCATGAGCTGTTCTGGAGAGCCACTTGGAGACTCTTGTTAGCTTCCTCTGTGTTCTCTCTGAGACCTGCGGGGGAGAGACAGCGTGTGGACCAGCCTGGCTGGAGCAGAACATTTATAAAGGGACCTAGGAGGTCTCTTGTGCTGCTGCTGCTGCTGCTGAGTCGCTTCAGTCGTGTCCGACTCTGTGCGACCCTATAGTCGGCAGCCCACCAGGCTCCACCGTCCCAAGGATTCTCCAGGCAAGAATACTGGAGTGGGTTGCCATTTCCTTCTCCAGTGCATGAAAGGGAAAAGGGAAAGTGAAGTCGCTCAGTCGTGTCCGACTCTTAGCGACCCCATGGACTGTAGCCTGCCAGGCTCCTCCGTCCATGGGAGTTTCCAGGCAAGAATACTGGAGTGGGGTGCCATTGCCTTCTCCGCTCTTGTGCTAAAATCCTTATTTACATAGAGCGGGCAATCGCACATGATGAGATCAGGAAGTGAACAGAGGAGAGCAACCTAGGAGCTGAAAGCAGAGCAGATCACAGAGGGTCTGGGGCATGCAGATGAGCTGTTACTGGATCCAGGTCTGAGACGGTCAGTCAGACGGCGCGGGGAGCAGAAGCAGAGGGGATGCATGGAACGCGCAAGGAGAGCGGCACTGACAGCTGACTGTTGGGGTGACCAGAGGGAAAGGAATCTTCCCTTCCCACCAGCTCAGCATGGACCATGAGTATCGTAGGAGAAAATGGACAGGCAGCAGTGACTTGAAGGACAACAATGAGCATGAAAAGAAAACTGCAACAGCCAACAGAGTCCATCCACAGGTCTGGCTTCATGAATCTACACGAATAATGTTCTGAATA
Organism: Okapia johnstoni; assembly: GCA_024291935.2. Classification (NCBI taxonomy): domain Eukaryota; kingdom Metazoa; phylum Chordata; class Mammalia; order Artiodactyla; family Giraffidae; genus Okapia; species Okapia johnstoni. Next base: position 76,537,669 of record CM044309.1, read on the forward strand.
AAGGCTGGTGAGGACCAACAGCTCCGACCTGGTTTTCGGTCCTTGTCTACTGGAAATTTCCATCATCTCTGCTGTCTCCCCAGTGCTCTTGGGATTCCTCATGCACCATTTCCAGAGGGGAAGCGGGAGGTTGTCAGCATGTGGATTAAGAGATCAGGCTTGCTTAGAACTCTCAATCTCTACCTTGGAGGTGGCCTCACCATCCATCACCCAAGAGGCACAGCCGAGGAAGGTGCTTTTTCTCAGCTGGAATGGGATGGCGGGGGGAGCTTAGAAGAGAGAACGTGCTGCCTTTTCTGGCTCCAAGAATTCTTGGCTTAGACAGGAGACCTTCGGGAAGCCCTCCCGCCCCAGAGAGCTCTCCGTGACAATGTCTAATTCTCCAGTTAAGTCCTAAAGGCAACTGTTAATCAAACCATTTGTGAGGGGAAAAATGAACGCTGAAGAGGATTAAAGCAGGACTACGGGGGGAGCTGCTGCGCGGACGCAGGTGTGGCCCTGCCCTCTGCGCCTGCACCCCCTGTTCTAGTCACTGGACCGCAGCGCACCCAGAAAGCTGGTGAGTGGGCATGGGTGCAGAGGGTCAGGTGTGCGGAATGGGGCGCTCCGGTCTGAGAGCGCTGGCCTCGTCAGCCAAGGACACTTGGATCTGTCGGTTGCTCTGTCCGGAAATGAAAAGGGGAAACTCACTGGGGAGGTGGGTTGCCTCCAGCAGCTTTGATGCCGTTGACTGTGACTTGCACGGGGGACAACTCTGGGTTCCCAAGCTCTTGGGCAAGAAATAGAAAAGCCTTTAGTTGTTAGTAACTGATGAAGTTTCCAAGTCAGGCACCCTTTCTCTGAGAGAGGCAGAAAGTTAGTAACAGTCACCTGGCCCCTTGAATACCACCCCGCCCCCCAGCATTGCCCAGACCTGGAGGAAAGTCTGTGGTCTTCCCTGACCTCTGTGTGGAGCCACCTGCCCGTCCGGGAGCAGCTGTGCTGGCCGTGGTCCCATTCGGAGCTCACCTTGATGCTCTCCGCCTCCCTGTATCCCTGCTGTGACTTCCTCGGCTCTTTTGGGCACTGGCATCTTCCTTTGTTGCTTCTGCCACTAACTAGAAGTCGAGAATCTCCGTGGTGCTACGGGGGCCGCCAACCCAGACTGCTCTTCCTGATGACTTACCCAGGCATCCTGAAACTCTGGATCTTACAAACGTCCTCCAGGTTTTCAGCCTCCCAGAATCCACCTGAAACCATACGCAGCTTTTCTCATCCACCTTTGCTCTCTTTCCCCACATGCTGACAACTTTTCATCTAGTCCGAAGATGTGTTGCCATGTGCGATGGGGGAGAGATGCCCACCTCTTTTCCAAACCTTGTCTGGTCTTGGCTTGCTTATTTCTTTCTCCAGGGGTGGTGGGGGAGGCTACATTTTTGGAGCGCATGAGCCAGAAGACATTCCCAGATTCTTTCCTTCCTTTGCTGAATGCTTCTCCTGAGGCAACAGACACAGAACAGCAGAGGGGCTTGAACAGGGAAAGTACAAAGGAAAGAATGGAATTGCGAGGTCCTGAATCCCCAACCCCTCTATGAAGTCCCTCCCTGCATTTACCCTGTGTGTGTGGAGACCTTGCTGCCAGAGGCCTGACACGTGCCTGCTTCCTGCCCAGTTTGTAACACCGGCCTCCAGTCAGGCCTATTGGTTATTATTGCCCAATGTTTCTGATGGAAAGCATGGTCTGGGTGTGCGTGAGCCCTGCAGAGGCCCGTGCTCCATCCCAGAAGGACAAGCAGAATCTCCAGGGGCAGCCACCTGAACATCGGGTTGTCCACAAGCAGCCCTGGAATCCCCGTCACTGCGAAATTTGGGGAAGCCTGGGGCCAACTTCCAAGAGGCCTGGCTCCTTCAGGACCTGCATCTCTGGATTCCCGGGTGGAATGGGGAGACTGAAGATCTTCTCCGGGGGTCTCTGCCTTGGAGGTGGCTGAGCTGGGGTTCAGACGTTCTGGCTGAGGGCCTAGAACTCACGAAGCTCCTCTTAGGATGTGAGGCCATGGTCCTCCAGACCTGGTGCAGACACAGATGTTGGCTCAGCTCGACTAGCAGGAAAGTTGGGTGACTTTCTGTCTCACTGTGCATCTTCTGGGGCTTCCCAGGTGGTGCTAGTGGTAAAGAACCCGCCTGCCAATGCCGGGGCTGTAAGAGATGCAAGTTCGATCCCTGGGCGGGGAAGATCCCCTAGAGAATGGTATGGCAATGCACTCCAGTATTCTTGCCTGGGAAATCCCATGGACAGAGGAGCCCGGTGGGCTACAGTCCATGGGGACACAACCGAAGCAACTTAGCACGCAGACATCTTCTGAGTGACTTGGCCACCATCGTAGGCTCAAGACAGGAGAGAGCTTCTTAAAGGACAATGGGGACCATGAGATCGGGCTGTCCTGGAGCCCCCGTTCAGCCCACCAGGGGAAGCTTAACAGAAAGGTAGCTGAGGACCAGGTGAAACGCTCCTGCGGGGGGTTCTGCGGTGGTGCCGCTTCGGGCCTGCCCTGGCTTGTGGGTGTTCGTGCTGTGCCCCGCAGAGGCGTGCAGCCAGCGGCTGGACGCTCAGGAATCGCAGAAACGGAGAAGGACCCCTTCTTTGGGCCGCGCGCGTCGCTGGCCTGCTCTCTGGGGAGGCTTCCCTCATTCTCCATCTGTCCATTTGTAAAACGCCCACCTACCTCTGCGGTAATCGAGAGGATCATTCACGAAACGATTTTAAAGCGCTTTTCCAGGAGAGCCTGCTGCGGAATTGCTTCATAATAGTGAAAGTTTTCACTTGAGTGGATATTGAAAACAAAGGATTGACCTTCCCGAAAAGGAAAACACTCCTAATTCACGACAAATAGAAACAAATACGTTGTTCGTTTGTGGCTGTCAGGTCACTCGCTCGCGGAAGGCCGATCCCGGAGCTATGAAACAGCTGCTAATTCATCTCGTCTGGTGTTCAGGTTGGAACAAGCTCGGAGGAACCCCTCCCAGACCTCTCCGGCTGGCGTCCTGCATTCTGAACTGTGGACTTGGCTTAGAACGGGCAGAGCTGCCAGGACCCCGTAATAAGCTCTGGGTCACCATCTCTTTCGTTACTGCCTTTTCTTCCTAAAGCCCTCTCCCCACGGATGACGATGGGGTTATTCCACACGATGGATACTTGTACGTAGTAAAGCCAGTGTCTTCTGGGTTGGAATGAACCACTACGCTCATCTCTGGACAGAGGAGAGGTCTGATCATTCCTTCCCTTTAAGCATTACTGCCTAGTGAGGGCCTCTGAACTATAAACTGCGCAAGCATCATCACCCCCATTTTATGGACGATACAATTGAGGCCAGGATGTCAAGTAACTAGATAGATGACCCAGGATTATAAATACAGGAGTACAAGGTAAGCCTGAATCTCAGCCCAAGCGCCATTTCTCCTTAGATTATGCTGCCTTAAAAAATTGATTTCTCTAGGTATTTGGCCAACTGTTTTTCTGGTCAACAAATTAAATTTAGTCCCCAGGAGAGGGGCCATGGGGAAGAACAAGTGGTCTCGCCTGGCATTTTGGGTTTAAATCTTACATTAGAAAGACTACACTTTCTTATTTGTCAGTGTCAACATGATAAATAAAAGCACACTACTGGCAATGAACATCAGTAAGTAACTGGCATTGATGTTTTATAATTATGAAAATTTAAAAATGTTCGGATGATAATGGCAGCACTGATAATATCGATGTGTCCTGGTCTGAAGGCACTCACTTTAATGCTTATGTGTCCCCCGTACATAATAATAAATTAAGTGGGCAGGCATCACGTCCTAGGCATTTTTCTCATTTATATGATTAGTAAACCAGTTCTCTATTACGTGGATAAAGTACTAGTTCAGAATTACGGTACTGCAGAGTTTTCTCTGAAACCACTTGCAAAGACCTCTTGAGTAAATTTCCAGTCTTTATTTCTGGATGACTTTCTTTTTGCATAAAATGGCAACACACTGCTTGTATGCTGCCAAAAGAAATTGACTCAGCTCTTAGATTTTTGAAAACATTTGCACATAGACTGTACGTCTGTTATAATTACTGATGTTAATCGTCCACATCTAACTCTATATCTGTCCTGGCTGCTTGAGGCAAGTGCGCCTTAACCAACATACCTTCACCAGGAAACTTTCTGTCTCTGCTATAATCAGAAATGTATTTCTTAGTCCACACATGGGGTCCCTGGACTGTCAGCCTAGGGTTTCTGAACTGGGATTCCAAGGAGGGTTGTCTTGAATTTTTTAGTGATCAGTTTTTTTCAGAATACAGCTCACAATGCTCCTTCTCCTTTCAGGAGTGGTGGACATCCTGGCTCTTGGGGTGCCCATGGTAAGGCAGGATTCTAAATGGGGTCCATGCATTTCATCTGAGGCCAGAGTTAATTTCTACGCAGGCTGCCCCCCGCTTAACAGAGCTGGGGCCCATATACAAGTCAAATCTGCTATTTTTCCTTGGGCAATGATTTATTTCCCTCTTAAATTGGCTGGACCAGTTAGTTTTTTATTTTTATTAAGGCACACTATTCTTAAATGAAACTATTGATTTAAAGTCAGCTTAGTGAGGATTTAATTTGTTTTCAGGGGATTAGAGCAGGTAGCATGGGATAATTTTACAATAAAGTGGAACAGAAGCATTCCTTCACAGTAGCCACCCCTTTCTCTCCCGGCCAGGCTTCACAGACGTTACAAATTTTCAAGTAAATTGTGGGAATACATTCATAAATCAGTCCTAATTCCTTGGTTTGCTGAAGTAAGATTCAAAGGAGTATTTTCTCATGACCTTGCCCCACTGTCCTTCTAGTGATAGTCCAAGCATGGGTTCTAAAACACACATGTACGTGCCCACACGCACACACACGCACGCATTTTTCCTTAGGGTCAATGTGTTATCATGTTTCACCATTCTTCCTCACTTTGTGCTGCATCGTTCTTTTTCACACGTTGCTTTCTTTCTGTCGCAAGTGGAGGGTGTGGAGGGGCACCTGTCTGGTCCTGTTGTGTTAACCCCCATCTTCCTGGCCTCCAGGCCCCTCGCCCCTCTGCCCCATTGCATCAGCCGCCCCAGGACCATGAATTCAGAGGGCAGGGGAGCCAGTTGGGGGGGGGGACAGCAGCCCCTCTCATGATGGCCTAGACACCGACTAAGCAAGCCTCTCCAAACCCAGCTAGGAAAGGTTCTCTGTTGTCTGCTCTAAGAAGTACAGCCTTGTCATTGCCGGTCTGTTATCTCTGAACTTGGCTGTCACTATCCATTTCAAAAAGAGTCTTTTCTTTCTATGGAAATCAAATAGACTCAGAACCATTTTCAGATTAATGGCCCTTGGTAGAGAGATTGCAAAACCATCTTGGTCAATCATTCTGAACATTCCCAGTTCTCCCCAACCCCCTTCCACTGTGGGAGCTGGGGCCAAGTCTCGCCGAGCATGAGATGACTGAGTCCATCTGACGAATCCTCTGTGGCCACATGGCTGGTCCAGGCTGGCCCTCATGTGTGCCCATTGGCCTTGGGGCAGCCTCGATCCCTTTTCCTGTGCCCAAGCCCTGAATCCCTGAAGAGCTACTTTCATGCCACCTACAGTGCATCAGGGAGTCCGGTGGGCTTTTCTCTGGAACCACAGGTGTCCACTGAGAAGGGCACACCTGTTTGAGGAAACAGGTTGGGGGTCCCCTGCTGAACAGCCTTCAGTGTTGGGATGAAAGGACATAGGGGCTTAGATCCCACGCCAGAGACATCAGGAGTGTCTTGGGGTTGGTCTTCTGTGGCATGTTACCAGAATACAAAGAGCAGAGAAGTTCTCGAGTCACAGGGCAGAGGATAGACCAGAGACGCCATTATGACCAGGCCTGGAGACACACAGCAAGACACGTGGCCCAGTCCTTGGTGAGAAGGCTAGCAGGGAAAAGCTTCAGAAAATAACCAGCGGCCTGGAGCCCAGTGGTCGCTGTGGCTGCAGGAACGGGAGCTGAGCTAGGATTCGTGCAGGTGCTGAAAAAGCAGAACTGCGAATGGATTAAAAGAAAAACTCCATTTATTTCCTGAGTCGTCAGAGGAAAGTGTCTACTTACAGGTGTCACGAAAAGCATAAAGATACAGAAAGAAAACGCGAAGAGAAGCATTGCAGCAACAGCTGCAGGAATGGAGACAGAGATCTGACGCCAAAGGACCGAAAGCTTTCAACCAACAAGTTCTAGATAATTCCAGTAATGAAGGTGGTGATCAAGGCAGTGAAGGCAGGGGAAGCCCAAGAAATAGAAGATTCCAAAGAAAACCTCTCACCCTGAGATGGCCATCTGCCTGTGTTTCAGAAATGATTTCCACACATTAATTAGGAAGAATCTTATAATCTGCCCCCTCCAAAGTGAAAGGAAAAGAGCAATTAAACAAGCAAAAAGGAGCACTTGTTCTATGCATTGAGTTGTATATGTACATAACCTAATTGTTCATTCAGTTCATTTCAGTTCAGTAGTTCAGTGATGTCTGACTCTTTGTGACCCCATGGACTGCAGCACGCCAGACTTCCCTGTCCATCACCAACTCCTGGAGCCTGCTCAAACTCATGTCCATAGAGTCTGTGATGCCACCCAGCCATCTCATCCTTTGTCGTCCCCTTCCTCCTCCTGGCTTCAATCTTTCCCAGCATCAGGGTCTTTTCCAATGAGTCCATTCTTTTCATCAGGTGGCCAAAGTATTGGAGTGCAGCTTCAGCATCAGTCCTTCTAATGAATATTCAGGACTGATTTCCTTTAGGATGGACTGGTTTGATCTCCTTGCAGTCCAAGGGATCTTAATTATTAATTAATTAATCAATTGTTAAATAATTGTTAAAATATTAATTGTTCATTTAATATGCCTATTAGTCATTTACAGAGTTTTAAAAAGTTCCTTATATCCCGTTTCTTCCTTTTCAAAGTACATTAAGTCAGGAACTGAAAAAGCAGAAAAACTAAGTCATCTACAGTCACTTTACTGTTTTGCCAAATTCCAAACACTTGGAATAATGATCAGGTTAGGATTAGTCTCATCTCAGGCCCTAGAGCACCAGTTATGCCATTGGCACTCCACCAGGCCATGTTCCTCATGGGGGTCTTTGAATTTCACAAGTTTGTTCAAAAGCAGGGAAAACGTTACATTGAGGTGTTCTTGTGATCAGTTAGGATCCTCTAATTGGTGAATGAGTCTTTCTAATTAATTTACATACTAACAATCTCTCAACAACCATAAGTCATAATATCAACCTTTATAAAGTGAACTTTATCAAAATTGAAAACATCTGCTCTTCAGAAGACTGTTAACACAAGCCACACACTAGAAGAGAATTTGCTTAACATACATATCTGATAAAGTGCTGGGATCTAGACTAGGCTCAATAATGAGAAACATCCCAGGAAAAAGCTTGGGCAGAAGATTTGAAAGAGCCTGCGTCAAACAAGATATACAGATGGCAAGTTAGCATGTAAAAAGATGTTCAGCATCTTCAGTCACCAGAGAAATACAGAGCAGAACTGTGATGAGTGAGTCGTGCACACCCGCTACAATGGCTACAAACCCCAAGTGCTGGCAAGGATACAGAGCAACTCCAGGTCTCAGAAGTTACTGGTGAGGATGCAACGTGGTGCAGCTACTTTGGAAAACAATTGAACAGGTTCTTCTGAAAGGAGGTATCCACTATGTATTACCTACCATGTATCTCATTGCCAGGTTTTTAACTAAGAAATGAAAACATGCATTCATAGAAAAGCCTGCCTGTGTTGCTTCTGAGAGGACAGAGTACTCTGGAACTGCAGCTGTGCAAGATTTAGGCAAAGGTGTGCTCCTTTATTCATAGTTGAAAAAAATCTGGAGACAATCCAAATATCCATCACCTCGTAAATATATGGACCATGGGATACCCGAGCAACACTACCCAAAAGCAAAATAAAAACTGAACTACTGATTCACAAGACACACAAAGGAGTCTCATGTGTGGGTTATTCAGAGTGGAAGAAGCCAAACTTAAAGGATACATGCTCTGATTCCATTTTATATGAAAGTTTAGTAAAGGCAGAATCATGAAGACAGGAAAGGGGTCAGTGGTGGCTTGGGACTGGGGCAGGAGTTGTCCATGATGTTGGGGACATGACTGGCTACAAGTGGGATGAAGGGCATTGGAAATGTTCTATATCTTGATTCTGGTGATAGGTCCATGAGTGCATGTGTTTATCATACTTGATAACTGTGAAATCTGTTCACTTCAGTTCAGTTGCTCAGTCGTGTCTGACTCTTTGCAATCCCATGAACCGCAGCACTCCAGGCCTCCCCGTCCATCACCAACTCCTGGAGTTTACCCAAACTCATGTCCATCGAGTCAATGATGCCATCCAACCATCCCATTCTCTGTCGTCCTCTTCTTCTCTTGCCCTCAATCTTTCCCAGCATCAGGGTCTTTTTCCAATGAGTCAGCTCCTCGCATCAGGTGGCCAAAGTATTGGAGCTTCAGTTTCAACATCAGTCCTTCCAATGAACACCCAGGACTGATCTCCTTCAGGATGGACTGGCTGGATCTCCTTGCAGTCCAAGGGACTCTCAAGAGTCTTCTTCAACACCACAGTTCAAAAGCATCAATTCGTCGGCGCTCACCTTTCTTCACCGTCCAACTCTCACATCCATACATGACCACAGAAAAACCATAGCCTTGACTAGACGGACTTTTGTAGGCAAAGTAATGTCTCTGCTTTTATTTTTTTATTTTTACTTTTTATTTTTATTTATTTATTTATTTATTTTAATAAATTTATTTATTTTAGTTGGGGGCTAATTACTTTACAATATTGTAGTGGTTTTTGCCATACATTGACATGAATCATGTCTCTGCTTTTAAATATGCTGTCTAGGTTGGTCATAACTTTCCTTCCAAGGAGTAAGCGTCTTTTAATTTCATGGCCGCAATCACCATCTGCAGTGATTTTAGAGCCCAGAAAAATAAAGTCAGCCACTGTTTTCACTATTTCCCCATCTATCTGCCATGAAGTGATGGGACCAGATGTCATGATCTTAGTTTTCTGAATGTTGAGCTTTAAGCCAACTTTTTCACTCTCCTCTTTCACTTTCATCAACAGGCTCTTTAGTTCTTCTTCACTTTCTCCCATAAGGTGGTGTCATCTGCATATCTGAGGTTATTGATATTTCTCCCAGCAATCTTGATTCCAGCTTGTGCTTCCTCCAGCCCAGCATTTCTCACGATGTACTCTGCATATAAGTTAAATAAGCAGGGTGACAATATACAGCCTTGACGTTCTCCTTTTCCTATTTGGAACCAGTCTGTTGTTCCATGTCCCGTTCTAACTGTTGCTTCCTGACCTGCATACAGGTTTCTCAAGAGACAGGTCAGATGGTCTGGTATTCCCTTCTCTTTTAGAATTTTCCACAGTTTATTGTGATCCACCCAGTCAAAGGCTTTGGCATAGTCAATAAAGCAGAAATAGATGTTTTTCTGGAACTCTATTGCTTTTTCGATAATCCAGCAGATGTTGGCAATTTGATCTCTGGTTCCTCTGCCTTTTTTAAAACCAGCTTGAACACCTGAAAGTTCACAGTTCATGTACTGTTGAAGCCTGGCTTGGAGAATTTTAAGCATTATTACTAGCATGTGAGATGAGTGCAATTGTGTGGTAGTTTGAGCATTCTTTGGGATTGGAATGAAAACTGACCTTTTCCAGTCCTGTGGCCACTGCTGAGTTTTCCATATTTGCTGGCATATTGTGAAATATATCTCAATAAATCTGACTTAGAACAAGATACAAAAGGAAATAATGGAATCTTTTAACTTACCTTGGAAATTTTATCTGCTCCACTATTTCTTGTGTGTTTAAGAAAGTGGGCTGATTTTCCAGATGGAACTCTAATAAGAAGAATCATTCACCCCTATCTTCACAACAGCACTATTCACAATAGCCAAGACATGGAAACAACGAAAATGTCCATCAGCAGACGAATGGATAAAGAAGATGTGGTATGCATACACAATGGAATGTTACTCAGCCACAGAAATGGAGTAATGACATTTGTGGCAACATGCATGGACCTAGAGATTATGACACTAAATGAAGTAAATCAGACAGAAAGACAAATACCATATGATGTCATTTGTATGTGGAATGTAAAACATGACACAAATAAACTTATCTATGGCTACGAAACAGAAACAGACTCACAGACACAGAGAACAGACTTGTGGTTGCCAAGGGAAGTAGGGTGGGGAGAGATGGATTGGGAATTTGGGATTAGCAGATGCAAACTAGTGTATGTAGAATGGATAAACAATAAGATCCTGATGTATTGCACAGGGAATTATATTCAATATCCTGTTATAAACCATAATGGAAGAATATAAAAAAGAATGCATGCATACATATGACTGAGTCACTTTGCTCAGAAATTAACACAACATTGTAAATCAGCTATATTCCAATTAAAAAAAGAAATGGGCTGATTTTGTGATAAGTTTATGAAGTTTCCCCACAAACACATCTCCTCTCAGAAGTATGTCTCTCATGACCAACGAAGCAATAGTCAACTCACCAAATGACTTCCATTAGACAGTTCTCCCTGCTGCAAATCTCAAGGGATACTTTCACCATTCCTTTGCAGTTTAAAAGAATGACGTCAATGAAATGGCTTGGACAATACAGAAGCCTTAAGTAACTGGGGATTTTATAAAACCCAGATTCTGCAAGGCCAGAAGCAATACAATTTGGAAGTCTATTGTTTTTTCTCCCACTTTTTTATCACTAAGGTTTTGAGATTTAACACAACTTTATTCTGTGATTACTTCTAGAATTTGCATTTGTCTAGGTAAACTACTCAATGTTTCTATAAAAGAAATGAACTTGAGTGTTTTGCAGTTTACAGAGTGTTTTATAAACGTTGTCTGTTGGATTTTCTCCAGCTCCTCTTACAGTTGGCCTGGCATCTTCCTAATCTAATATTTTAAAAAACCTGTATGCTTTTCTTTGGGCTTCCCAGGTGGCTCCGTGGTAAAGAATCTGCCTGCCAATGCAGGAGACACAGGAGACGTGGGTTTGCTCCCTGAGCTGGGAAGATCCCCTGGAGGAGGAAATGGCAACCAACTTCAGTATTCTTGCCTGGGAAATCCCACGGACAGCGGAGCCTGGTGGGCTACAGTCCATAGCATCACAAAGAGTCAACACGACTCAGTGAGTAAATAACAACAGGCTTTTCCTTATTGCTAACCAATTACTGTTTGACTGCGCAGGTCTTACTGCCACGTGCGGGCTCCTCTTCCGTTGCAGTGCTTGGCTTCTCACGGCGGTGCTTCTCTTACTGCGGAGCGCGGGATCTAGGGGGCGAGGGCGGTGGTCTCAGTCGACGTGGCTCCCGGGCTCTAGAGCACAGGCTCTGTGGCTCCGACATGTGGGAGCTTCCTGGATCAAGAATCGAATCGAATCTCCTGCATTGGCAGGAGAATTCTTAACCACTGGACCACCAGGGAAGACCCTTTCTATTCTAATATTGTAGATGAGGAAGCATCAGTTAAGACTTCCCCCAGTTAAGGAGAGGCCAGGCAGATGCTCGAATCGGTCTTCCCATACCAAACCCCACATGCTCATGCCCCCGCTAAGTCGCTCAGCCAGGTCCGACTCCGTGTGACCCCGTGGACTCTAGCCCCTCAGGTTCCTCTGTCCATGGGATTCTCCAGGCAAGAATCCTGGAGTGGGTTGCCATGTCCTCCTCCAGGGTATCTTCCCAGCTGAGGGATCGAACCAGGTCTCCTATGTTGCAGGCGATTCTTTACTGTCTGAGCCACCAGGAAAGCTCCACATGCTTGCTCCGTATTTTCTCCAGTGAAGATTTGTATTGCTATTGTACAGGCTCTGAGGGGGATAAAGAAGGATCCTTACCCAAGATGACTTTGCATGGAAATTACAGTTCAAAGGCATCTTCGTCTGATGCAGGCAAAGTGAAGGTCCAGCCCATGTGAATGTAAGGGTTAGCTGGGGTTTCTAGGTCTGGGTGCAGGTGTGATGACGGATTGGTAATGAAATGAGTGAACAAAAGTAGAACCGGTGTGTGTCTGGTTCCTAGAGAGGTCGTCACACCACAAAGCGTTCATTGTTGTCATCATGTGGAGCCCCAAACACTGTGACTGCCACCGGGAGAAGAAAGAAATCAGATCACCCACAGCACTTTGTCCAGCTCGCTCAGCAGAAGGGCTTTATAATACACAGGGGCTATTATGCCCCTTTTGGTTTCACTGCGTCGCCTTATAAATAGGATGTGCTTCTCTATAAATAGTATCAAGGCCATACACCGTACAGGCCTTTGTGAAGTCAGGCTCAGAGGGAGCGGTGGGGGGGGGCAGGGCAGCACCCTCCCTGCTGTCTGGGTGTCCCCCTGCGCTGGCACCTGCAGAGGGTCACCTGGGCTGGCCACCGCGGCTGTCCCCAAGCCGCGAAGTGGACAGAAACTCGAAAACCCCAACGTGGACGGGCGATTGGAATGACTGCCGAGCTCACATGTGGGTCACTGGATCTCCTATGTCTTGCAGATCACTTCTCAGCTGGTCTACAGTCTCTCTCCCCCAGCGCCCTGCCACCCCACCTTCTCTGACTGAAGATTAAGCAACAAAAGATGCTTTCTGTAAACCAAAGCAGGAAGTACAGTGGGCCTGCTCCCGGCTTGATGTACCCGTGTGTAACTGTAGGATTTAATTTTGCTTTGCATTAATCAAACAACAATAAAATCCATAAAAACCCCACTAAGAAGCATTCTAACTTAAGACCCCATGCTAAACACCGAGGGACCCAGCTCATTGTCTTTCTCCTGTGCCCTGTGACAGGAATTAGATAGCAAGAGAAAGAAAGAAAAATCGAGCCACTTTTTTTTTCATAGAAAGGGAGGACACCTACCATAAATTAGGGGCAGTGGGAGTGAAGGCGAGGCCAGAGGCGCACGCCGTCTAGCTGCGCGAGCAGCTCCCCTCCTGGGCCCTGCCAGCTGCTGCCGCTGCCTTCGTGTGTTCAGGTGAGAGCCATGATGGGAGACACGTGCAGACACACAAAGGAACCTATTTGGACTGGCGTGTCAGCTCATCTTTATCAAATGTTGCACAGGTATATTTTGTTGCCATGCTTCATTACCCCAGAATGGCATGCCTGAAATGTTTGTCTCTTCTATAAACCCAATCGCTATCCTAGGCAGGCACATTTGACAGAGCAATAGACGGGTGTTTCTTTCACAGTCCTGGGTTTGTAGAGGCTGGACAGTTAGGGAGGGTGGCAGGGGAGAGGAGGAGGGGAGAGGAGGAGGACAGTGAGAGAGACCGAGAGGCAGAGAGAGGGAGAGAGAGACAGACAGAGGGAGACAGACAGAGAGAGAGACAGGCAGAGAGAGGGGGCGAGAGACAGAGGGAGAAAGACAGAGAGAGGGAGAGACAGAGAGACAGAGAGAGGGAGAGAGAGACAGACAGACAGACAGAGGGAGAGAGGGAGAGAGAGAAAGACAGAAGGAGAGAGAGACAGAGAGACAGAGAGAGGGAGAGAGAGACAGAGGGAGAGAGAGAGAGACAGAGAGAGGGAGAGAGAGACAGACAGAGGGAGAGAGGGAGGGAGAGACAGACAGAAGGAGAGAGAGACACAGAGAGACAGGCAGAGAGGGAGAGAGGGAGAGAGAGAGACAGAGGGAGAGAGGGAGAGAGAGACAGACAGAGGGAGAGAGGGAGGGAGAGACAGACAGAGGGAGAGAGAGACAGACAGAGGCAGAGAGAGGGAGAGAGAGACAGATAGAAGGAGAGAGAGACAGAAAGAGGGAGAGAGAGACAGACAGACACAGAGACAGAGAGAGGGAGAGACAGACAGACAGAGGGAGACAGACAGACACAGAGAGAGACAGAGGGAGAGAGAGACAGAGAGGGGGAGAGATTTATTTTTAAAAATTCAGATGTGTGCTGTCTGTGCCTTTTTGAAGTCTATAATAAATAAAGGAAACCTAAAGAGTTGCATAATGAATCTGAATTTTGTTTTGGAAAAGATCATTTGCCCTGTGATTGGGAAAAAATTTTACCCAGCCAGCCAGGTGGTAGATTTAAAAATATGAAGCTTTGAAAATAATTTCTGTGAAACAAAAGGAGATAGGTTGGGGACTTGGATATGCACCGATTTCTGGCCTTTCCTCCAAGGGTGCAGACCCCATTGGGTCTGCAAGCGGGATCTGTAGCTTCCAGGAAAGCAAGCCACCCGTGGCTGCATCTCTCAGAGCTGTGTCTTGGGCAAAGGGAGCCTTTATCCCTCTGAGTTGATATTAACACAGTGTTCCTGGTGTAACTGTTATTAACCATGACTTTCGCTCGTTATCCAGAGAAGAAGAGAAAACAATAATTGATGGGCAATTTCAACGTGGGGGTTCCCAGAAACGACACAGTGAACTATGCACTGTTTTGTAATTGTTTTGTCAACCTCAGGAATGTCAGCAGGTGTCTGGGTGGAGACTCACAAAACTCTTCTCCTATTTGAGGCCTCCTGACGCCAGATCTGGGGTCACCCAGCCAGACGAGTTTGGAATTCAGAATCTGAACTGGTGCAGGGCGGAACAGTGTACGTTGTGTACCGACCAGCATGTCGGAGTCGGAGGCCGCTCCAGAATCAAATAATGAGTCTAGATGCGTCAAACCAGGAGTGTTCACGCTGCGAGGGTCCAACAGGAACTCTAAAGGAGTGTCACGTCAGTGAAGGGTAGGTTAGATTTTGTCGTGAAAGGAGCTACGAAAATATTTGCGGTTTTTCAATCTTTGCGGGTTTTGCATGCAGATAAGGGACTGAACATCTGTGTTTAGCACAGACGCGGGCTCTGCCGTCACGGAGGATGTGCGGTCCCTCATGGAAGGGCTGCGCTGGCCCTTCGCAGGCTGGGGGGCCCACCGCACGTGCACAGCCACGTGACCCGCCGCACGTGCACAGCCACGTGACCCCCCCCGCCGCACGTGCACAGCCACGTGACCCCCCCCCCCCGCACGTGCACAGCCACGTGACCCCCCGCGCCGCACGTGCACAGCCACGTGACCCCCGCGCCGCACGTGCACAGCCACGTGACCCCCCGCCGCACGTGCACAGCCACGTGACCCTCCAGCGCACGTGCACAGCCACGTGACCCCCCCCGCCGCACGTGCACAGCCACGTGACCCCCCCCGCCGCACGTGCACAGCCACGTGACCCCCCGCCGCACGTGCACAGCCACGTGACCCCCCCGCCGCACGTGCACAGCCACGTGACCCCCCCGCCGCACGTGCACAGCCACGTGACCCCCCGCCGCACGTGCACAGCCACGTGACCCCCCCCCCCGCCGCACGTGCACAGCCACGTGACCATGCCGCAGTGCACAGCCACGTGACCCCCCAGCGCACGTGCACAGCCACGTGACCCCCCGCCGCACGTGCACAGCCACGTGACCCCCGCCGCACGTGCACAGCCACGTGACCCCCGCCGCACGTGCACAGCCACGTGACCCCCGCCGCACGTGCACAACCATGTGACCCGCCGCATGTGCACAGCCACGTGACCCCGCCGGCGGCGGCTGGGGGACGCCGGACAGAGGTGGAGCCTGGCCGCAAGCCCGCCCCGCGTGCGCGCCCGTCAGCTGATTCTCCTGCTGCGGTCCAGGTAAAGGTCCCCAGCTGTGCCGGGAGAAACCCGCCCTCCCCATCCTGTCTGGGCTCCTCTGGCCTCCTGGTCCTCAAAGCTTCTCTGCCTCCCGCGTGTAAGTGACCGCCGCTCGAGGCCCCTTAGACACCCAGCGTGTGGGTCGCGCCGGCCATCGGCTTGTTCTCTTACACCTCCTGCACCTCCCGGGAGGTCTCCAGCTCCTCCGTAACCGAGGTGGTCCCGCGAGCCCCGATGTGTGTTGCCTCCGGTCTGCAGGGCCTCGGAGAGGTCACTGTATCCTCCCAAGCTCAGTCTTACAGCCCACGAGCCCCCTGTGAATTTAGCGGCCTTTGGTTACTTTTCCAACCTGGGGATAAAAGGTATGATATTATTGTCCCAGAGTTGAGAAAGGCCAGCGCTGTGTGTGTGTGTTTGTGTTTAATTCCCCCACAGTGCTAGAATAAGAAGTTTTTGTAACTTACGGGCCATTCTGGATGGTGACCCAGGTTTAAACTGGGCTTCCCATTAAAACTTCTTAACAGAATCTATTTATGGCCCATCAAAGAAACCATACCCCGCCTGGAACCTGGGTTTGTACAGGCCACGAAGGCTGCCTCGCAACAAATGTGTGACAGCCTCCTTTGGGGAACACAAATATTTCACAACCAAATATTCTCTAGGAGAATTCTCTTTGTGGGCAGCACTTCAAGGTTTCTTTAGGCTAAATTAATTAAATGTTGTATCTTAGAGGCAGATGCAGGAAGGAAAGGTGCAGGTATATAGATGAGATTCCTGGTGGTATATTCCGATGCTCAGAAAATGAGAGCTTTGTGGTTACTTTATTTTCAAGTTATCTGTATTTACAAGAAACAAAGTGAAAAATGAATTTGAGATCTCAGACCATTCCTGTCCAGGAGATGCCTTCGTTGAGGGTAACAGGGTGGGGGTGGATGTCTGGGACTCTTGATCACACTCTCGCATCCCTGGCTGGCGTGTGGATGGCTCAGTTCTCAGTGGTCCCATCCGCTGACCTCTCACGGTCGGTGAACCCAGTGCCTTCTTTCGGCTTCTGACGGTGCCCTTTCCCTCCCAGGTCTGGCCCCAACCCAGCCCTCTCTCCTCTTGTCTCCAGGCGACTTGGCCATATGAACTCCGAGGGGAGACCAGGCTGGAAACAGAGGGCCCGTTATTTCATGGAGCAGAGACAGGTAACGCCTTGGAGGTGAGCGATGGGAACTGTTACAAGCAAGGGGTAGCTGGGGCAGGTGAGCCCTGTGTTAATGAGGCCCCACCTCCCGCTTCCCGACAGATGACTGTCATTGTTAAGATGCGCGCTCAGCCTCCTGATTGATGGCTGGGTCACCCTGCCCGCGGTCAGAACGCATTGTCTTCCTTCTTCCGCTGATGCTTCTCATCTGCTGACCCCAGGGTGACCCGGCAGGGGTGGAGCTGAAATTAACATGTCAGTTTCTTTAGTTAAATTTTTTAAAAAGGGAAAGTGGGGGCAGAAAGGAGGAAGAGAAACTTTGAGGCTAATACGTTGCTGATAAAGATTGAAAACATATGTCACTGCTCAAGTCTGTCATGTCAGTTTAGCCCAGATAAAAAAACACTCTGCGTCCTCTTTGAACAGGAAAGGAGGATGCTACCACAGCCATTGACAGCTGTACATCCTCATCGGTGGGGCCCCCATTAGAGCTCCTCTTGACCTTCCTTCAGTGTAACTGGTGCCGATCTTGCCAGTCACTGTGCTTGGTTGCCAAAATCTCCTTTAAAAAGTGTGTTTAGATTCCTGCTCAGTGTGGTGAGGATGGTTTTCTTTGTGCTCAGGAGTGGGCATTGTGTGTTTTTACTTCCTGTGCCAGGAGGCTCAGAGATTTGGAAAGAGGAAAAAAAAAAGTGTTTTCATGTTGCACATCACATTCAAAATGTAGCCAGTCAGAGACCACTGGACCCAGGAAGTTCGAATAATTTCACTTTGCCTCTGGGTTTATCATCCTACTTCATGAGAAACCGTGTTATTAATGAACAAAGCAGGATGAAACCAAATCCTTTTAAATGCTTCCTGCTTGATTTTCTCTTAGAAAATAGACTCATTCCTTTTCGTAATTAGTCATTTTATTTTTGTCTTTCATACAATGGTAATTGTTTTTTGTTTTTTGTTTTTAATTTTGATGTATACCCTTTCTGTGCAGCTAGTTTAACAAGGTAATATGTGCCTGATTTGTGTACTTCCAAGGTAAGGAGAATGTTGTGATTTCATTATGTCTTTAGACATCACGAACCTTTTTATATCGCCTTTATACGGTCTTGACTTGGGAATCTATCTAAAGTTAAGGTGTTATCTGGTCATTGTCTGTTCCATCTCAGTATTAATAGCCGAACATGACATTTGATTTTAGTAGGTGAGAAGGTGGCAGAGATGTCCATCAGAAAAGCCTCCCTGTCTTTTTTCAGTTAGATCGATGGCAACATAAACACTCAACACTGGATCCACAGACTACAAGCTATTAAGAAGAAGAGAAGAAGCAATGTTACTATGTTGTTAATAAGCGTATTTCCCCTCATCTGTAAGAGAAAGATGATACTCATTGTAGCTTTTACTAGGTTTACCATCATAACTTTACATTGCTGGTCTCTTTCTAAACTGGCCCATGTATGAGGAGTTTCATAATTTCACATTCTGAGCAATTTATCAAATCAGGTCCATTTGCAGATGAGAACTTCTCAAAACGAACATCACAGTGTTCAAGTTGTTTACATCTGATGTGTGATGAGATCCTCAGATCTTGCCTGAGAGTTATTCTGGATTTTCTGACACAGTTCTAAATTCAAGCTATTTTAAATTTACCCATTAAAGTGATTTCACTAACCATGTAATAAAAAGATGAATATTGATGTAAATTAGTGCATAACTCATAAAAAGTCCATTGTTAGTATTCTGAGATTTGGTTCCGAAATAGCAATGATGATTCTATAATAAATTGACAAACTGTCATCCTCAGCGGGGAAGTTGTCAAGATTCCCCTTACGTCCGAGAATCATTTATGATTGGGACTTTCAGGGAGATCAAAGTGGGTTCTCATTTGCATCAATTTTAGGAAGCAGTTGAACAAATAGTGATGGAGTATCTCCTGTGTCCTGGGCACGGTGCAGCCACATCTAGGTTTAGGTATGCAGAACATATCCCTGATATAAGCAAAGACTGCTATGTGCCAGTTCAGTCGAGATGCCTGCATTGCTGTGTGTGACAGCTGATGGGTGGTCTAATGTGGTCAAAACTGTCCGAGTCTGAAAAGCTACCTGAGGGACCTTTGTTTCCTGGTCTGTAGGCAGCCTGTCTGTAACATCAGGGAGTGGGACTGATAAACCTCGGAATCTCTGACCACGTTTTATAATTCTGCTCTGACCAACACGCGTTTTTCTGCTGTACATTCACAGACTATAGGGAAGAATTTGTAATTAATGAGCCACTGAAGGCTGTTTTTTATTCCCTTCTGGGTTAGAAATACAATCAGAGTTCTGAACATTGAAATTAGAAGTGGATGTTTCAATGGTACTGATGCAAGTGTGTGATCTATTTGCATTTGGGCTGGAATGGAAGCTTTTTTTTTTTTCATTTTTGGGACAAGCCACTTAATCATATTTGGGTTAAAAAGCAGAGACCAGTGAGGAGAGGACGGGGCTGGGTGACAATGGAAGCTAGGCCTCGTCTTGGTGGCCCAGCCTTACTCGTTCAGACTGAATCCTGATGTACAGGCTCAGAGGAGGAGCCTCCAGATAGGAGAGAATGAATCTGTCAGATCCATTTTTCTTCTTTTTCTTGAGGGTGAATTTATTTTTCATGTTTTGAAAGGAGTGTGTGACCATGTTGCCACCAAGTCATTTTTCCCCTGGAATCGTATTTCCGTTTTCATTTCTAACAAAGCACCTCTTTGGGTCCCAGGATCTCATTGGTTCATCTCTCTCCATCCGAACAATCCTTTGCATTTCACACTTTATGCCAAAGGAAGAAACGTAGTGAATGCGGCTCGTAATGTTGATGGATGACATCGTGAGTCCTTGTGGCCAGCGAGTTGGCCAAATTACCTGAGCCTGCCAGCCTGCTGACTCGGATCTGAATTATGGAGAAGATGAATTTTGGAATCTTTTCTGCTGCTAGGACAATGAGTAAGCTTTGTCCCTAGACTATGGGAACATGGGAGGAAACAGTGATTGTGTAGCCTCAGAAATACAGCGAAACGGGGTCTGGCTAGACTTTGGCCGACATCCAAGAGCCCAGAAGTACAGACACAGGAGGGCAGATGGACGGGGTACTCTCTGGAGCTCCCTCCCGTCCTCTGCCCTCCCCGCTGGACCCCTGACCTCTGCCCGAGGGAAGGTCCAGGCTGGGCTGGGAGGTGCGCGTGGTTACTGCAGGTCAACTTTCCTGGAAACTTTGCTTTTTCCTCCCCAGTTACTTCACTTGCTTTGCAGCTTTAAAACCGTGTCAGTCTGTTGAAGTTCCCGCCTTCCCTGGACCAGTTCTGAGTCAGTGATGGATTACAGAGAGAAGTCTAATGCCCGGCGTGTCCCCCCCGGCCTGCTCACCTTGGGAGTCTGCGGCCCACCTGGCCTCTCCCGGGAGCAGCCTGCCCTCTCTGCTGTGCCCTGGTGCCCCCACCTCCACCTCTCCTGGGGGCTCTTACTCCACAGTAACGCCTTCCACTTGCCTTTCTGTTGCTCGTGATTTCTCATCCTTCCTCTCAGCATTTGACTTTTCTCAAACGTTTTCCTCCCGTCGAACACTCCCTTAGTGCCACGTCGCTGCCCCGTCTCCTTGGCCTTTAGCCACTGAGATCCTCAGCTCCTGCCGGTCAGCCGTGACCAGCCCTGCAGCCTTAACCTTTCAAACCTCTGAGGGCTCGCTGCTCTTGGTTGGCTTGGTTTGCTGTGAGCTGTATCCTGGATTCTTACTACTTCCTGTTTCTTCTTGCTCCTCTGACCCTTTCCCCTCCTCTGTACTTCGTATGCTTTTACACATGGTTTCACCTTTTCCTTCCTTCCTTCCTTCCTCCCCTCTCTTTCCCCATCTTTTTTTTTTAATTAAAAAAAAATCTTTCTATTTTGTATTGGAATATAGCTGATTAACAGTGTTGTGGTAGTTTCAGGCAAATGGTGAAGGGGCTCAGCCGTACATACACATGTATCCGTTCTCCCCCAAACCCCCCTGCCCTGCAGACTGGCACATAACACTGAGCAGAGTTCCCTGTGCTCTAAGTGGGTCCTTGTTGGTATTGGTGATCCATTTTAAATCTAGCAGTGTGTACATGACCTTTCCAAACTCCCTAACCATCCCCTCCCCCTGGCAACCATACGCTCGTTCTCTAGATCTGTGCCTCCCTTTCTGTTTTGTAAGTTCATTTGTATCATTTGTTTTTAGATCCCACGTATAAGGGATGTCATATGGTGTTTCTCCTTCTCTGTCTGACTTAATTCACATAATATGACACTCTTCAGGTCCATCCATGATGCTGCAAATGGCATTATTTCGTTCTTTTCACAGGCTGAGTAATATTCCCTTGTATGCATGTACCACATCTTCTTTATCTGTCCCTCTGTTGTGGACATTGAGGCTGCTTCCAAGTCTTGGCTATTGTAAATAGTGTTACAGTGAGCACTGGGGTTATGTGTGTCCTTTCAGATCACGTTTCTCTCTGGATGTGTGCCCAGGAGTGGGATTGCAGGCTCAGATGGTAGCTCTGGTTTTAAGGACCCTCCATACTGCTCCCCATACTGGCTGTGAAATTTACATTCCCACCAATGGTGTCGTAGGCTTCTCTTCTCTCCACACCCTCTCTAGTATTTGCTGTTTGTGGATTTTTTTGATGATGGCCATTCTGGTTCCCACCCCCTCTTTCTTTCTCTATTCTCCAGATATTTCTTTGCATTTAGAGTCTTATTAAGCATCTGACTGTGAAGGCTCCTAAAGGTGAACTACCAGCCCTAGATGTTTGTCTGAAAGCCGGAATTACATCCCCAAGTTGCCCGGGTGACATTCTCTCCTGGACCAGCTTACTGCTTCTTTACTTGACTTAACTTGTCTACCCGGTGTTTGCTGAAGGCCCCTGTACCAGGCACTGGGCCAGGCCCTGGAAAAACAATAGTGAAAAATCCAGTCCCTACCTGCAGGTGGGGGCAGATAGATTCAGACACGAAAGCAAGAAATTATAATACTATGGCTGTGATGGTGGTGGTAACTCTGTTACGGGAAGAGCTTACACTGTAGAGGAAGGGCTATGCTGAGACTTCTAACATATGAGGGGCTGTTTGCTTAGGTCTTCTATGGCTTCTTTCGTCCGTGTTTCAAAACTTTCAATATATGAATCCTGTACATGTTTTGTTGAGTATATAAGTAAGTATTTCCTTTTCTTTAGATTGCAAATGATCCTGTGTTTATAATCTGATTTCCACAGCTCATGGTTACTATTTCCAAATGGGATTGGCCTTTGTGTGTTAATCTTATTTCTGCAAACTTGCTGAACTCACCTTTGAGTTTCAGGAATTATCTTACAGATTCTTTGGGATTCTGTAGAAATAATGTGGAAAATCACGTCATCTGCAAACAAGGATAGTTTGAATCCTCCTTTCCAATCTATTTTGTTTGCTTATTTATTTATTTTTGGCTGAGCCGGGTCTTCATTACCGCATGAGCTTTTCTCGAGTTGCGGAGAGCAGCGACTCCCTTCTGCTTGTGGTGTGTGGGCTTCTCTCATTGCAGGGCATGGGCTCTGGAACGCGCGGCTTCAGTAGTTCTGGCATGTGGGCTTAGCTGCCCTGCAGCCTGTGGGGTCTTCCTGGACCAGGGGTGAAATCTGTGTCTTCTGCCTTGGCAGGCAGATTCTTTATTACTGGTCGTAAGAAATAACCAAATGGAAATGGCCTACTGTGATCAGTGTTTTACCACTCTGAGTGACATGTGACCCCTCGCTTCCACTTGGTTCTCTTGACTCGCTCCACATTTAAATGCAACTTGAGTATGTCATTTTTCTTTCAACCATCATATATTGTTTAGGAAATTCACAAGGAAGAGGATAATTCATTATATATTCTCACACTTCTACTCTTTCCATTACTCTCTCTTCTTTTCTAATTCGAGTCCAAAATTGCTTCCTTTTTTTCATTTTCTTTAAGTTTGAAGGACTCACTTTAAGCATGCTTTAAGAGTCGATCTGCTAGTCAGAAGTTCTTTTCTTTTTTCCCTTTCATCTAAGAGTGTTTTTATTTCTCCATCATCCCTGAAGCATAGCCTTACTGGTTGACAAGTCTCTTCTTTTAGCCCTTGAAAAACATTGTGTCACTTCCTCCTGGCCTCTGTGATTTCTACTGAGAAATCTGTTGTCCCTAGAATTCATGTTCTCCTAAAGATAATGTATCATTTTTGTGCCTCTGTAGGTAATGCATCATTTTTGTTTTTCTAAAGGTAATGTATTGTTTTTCTCTGGATGTCTTCAAGAGTTTTTCTGTCCTTAGTTTTCAGCAGTTTATGATAGGACTTTGAGGTTATTGTGTTTGGGTTTTATTCAGTTTCCTGAATCTGTTTAAGGTGTTCATCAAATCTGAGAAGTTTTCATCTATTATTTCCTCAAATACTCTTTTAGCACCACAGTTTTTCTCCTCCCCTTCTGAGAGGATCTGATATGAATGTTTAGTCTTTTGTTATTGACCCCAGGTCTCTGAGCCTTGGTTGATGTGCTTTGTAGTCTGTCTGCTCTCTGTTGTTCAGACTGGGGGAGTCTTATTGATCCAGCCTTCTGTTCCCCAGTTCTATCTTCTTTCTTCTCCGTTCTGCTGTTGGACACTCTGCTATTTAAAAAATCTCTGTTATTGTATTATTCAGTTCTATTATTTCCATTTGCTTCTCTTTTACGACCTCTATTTCTTTGCTGATGTTTTCTCTGCTTTTTCATTTGTTTCAAGATATATTGTAATTGTTTACTGCATCATTTTTGTAGTGGATGCTTTAAAACACTCAACAGATCATTCTAACACCTGATTCATCTTGGTGTTAACATCAGTTGTTGGACTTTTCTCATTCAGCTCGTGATTTTCTAATTCTTGTTATTACTGGTGATTTTAAAAAAATTGTATTCTGGACACTTTGAGTATTATGTTAGGAGTCTGTGGGACCTTTTAAATATTTTATTTTAAAAGGCAGTCACTCTATTGAAGCTTTGCACGTAGATCATAGCCTACTTTTATAGGGGCAAAAAACAGTCTAAATTTTCAGACCCTTTCTGTGGTCCTTTGGTCTGTTTGGCTTATCTCATGTTGCTGAGATTCAGATTGGGTCCTACCTGTGCTGTCTGTGGCGGTGCCAGGAGGGTCTCCAGGCCGGGCCACCTGGTGTGTCTAGGTGGAGGAGGACAGTCGCT
This sequence comes from Okapia johnstoni, assembly GCA_024291935.2. Lineage (NCBI taxonomy): Eukaryota > Metazoa > Chordata > Mammalia > Artiodactyla > Giraffidae > Okapia > Okapia johnstoni. The sequence continues at coordinate 76,561,758 of CM044309.1, forward strand.
GACCTGCAGGAGTAAAGAGCTTTCCCACGCCTGGCCGCTTTGTGGTGGACGCCCTGTGCCTCTCCGGGGAGGGTGGGTTTAGACCTGGTGGTGAATGAGAGCACACCACAAAACAATGCAAGAAGGAAACGGAGGCGATGTGGTCATGATAGAGAAGACAGGTGAGAATCCAGCTGGATAAACAAGAACCAAGAGACCAAGAAAGAGGGTTAGGTGAGCCGCCAGGGTTCCATTAACTAGGATGGTCAGCTATAAAAGGGTTAATCCAGGACTAGACATATTTAATGATCTTTGGAACATACTTTTGAATTTCTTGAAGTTGAGAATTCTAAATTGTGACAGGTTTGGATGGACAAAGTCTGTGTCAGTGTAAAAATAACATCAGAGGTAGAGTGGTTGAGGACTCAAGACTGTGAATTTGGAGCCATTCACGTTATAGGTAAAACAAAGAGGAAGAGACACACGAACTATACAACAGATGTGAATCATCCACAACACGCACCTTTGATTGTGGTTGACTTACTAAGTTAAGGCAGTGAGTGCCGTTAGAATATAGGAAAATTTAAAAAATTCATGCTTGTTCAAGATTACATGTACTTATGTACTTTATGTGAAATATTCAGATATGGTCAGGATTACACATACGTTTTGTGTCATTAAATATATGGTAGATTATTTTCAACAATGCCAGGGTATGTATTGTCTCTCATAAAAGCTTTATTACAACAACCCACATTCTAACCATGAACATGGAATACAGAAAGCTGCTCAAATCTCCTTTAGGTTTGACTTCCTCAAACTAAGCTTATAGCCAGTCCTTTCCAGGGCATAGTTCATTTTAGTGAATTCTGACAGTAATTCCCATCATAACACTGGGAATTATAACATTAATTCCCCTGAAGTTCCTTTGAATTAAACTGAGTTACAAACAATTTAAATATTGAAAAAAATAATGACTTTCTTTTAAAAAAACACGAACATTGCCTCAGTATAACGACATATGAACTCAAAGTTAAAATACTATTAATATTAGTAAAGGCAAGATGACTTACAAGGGGGAAGTGAAAGCCGCTCAGTCATGTCCAACTCTTTGCGACCCCATGGACTGTACAGTCCATGGGATTCTCCAGGCCAGAATACTTGAGTGTGTAGCCTTTCCCTTCTCCAGGGGATCTTCCCAACCCAGGGATCAAACCCAGGTCTCCTGCATTGCAGGCGGATTCTTCACCAGCTGAGCCACAGGGGAAGCCCCTTATGAGGGTAAGATTATAGATAAGTATGTTTCTGGAGAGGCATGTATTAATGTGAAATAATAGCCCTAAAATCTTGACACACTTTGTTCCCATAATAATACTTCTATGTGCTTATTCTAAGGCACAATTCAGAGATTATCTTAGGAAAAAGTTACCAGTACCTCACTTGATAAATTGGAAACTTTGTCCATAGGTTTCTGTGGAGAGGATCTTGAATTCTGTAGAGACAATCTTCTCCTTTTGTGTATGTTGGAGTCTCTCTGGAGATCTTACTGAACACAGGAGGACCAGCGATAATGGGAGGACCACAGAGCATGTGGTCAAGGCACGTAGTGGGAAGAGCAGTGCTTGACCCAGGGGAGCACTCAGCTGGGGAGCTTTTCCTCCTTTCTCTTTTCCTCTTTTCCTCTCATCCTCTCCCCTTTCATTTCCTGCTGTTAAACTCTGGGCAGAACAAGTATTTAACAATACTTCTTGATCTTGAGAAGGATGTGGATGTGAACCAGTGGTCACAAATTAATGAAGCCCTATTTTAAGAGCTCTGAATACAATACTATGCGTAGTTCTACACTTCAGCGGGATTTGAATTAAGGGTAATTTAATCCTGCTGAAGCCACTGCTTTGATAACACGCAAAGCCCCTTAGACTTACCTCACTGAATGTTTCAGGGAAGAAGGATGTGCCAGGTCTAGTGAGCACACATTCAGCAAACATGCAAGCTATTATAATTTTCCTTAGATGAGAAGGATCCCACAGACTTGCCAAGTGATCTGTTTTAAAACACCGTGGTCATCCAGAAGGTTGAGTTCTGTAAGAACACTCCAGGCTCACATGGGCTCACGGAAGTCACATCTGAAAAAGGCAGCAGTGTGGTTATGCTATTTGGGGTGTGGGGTGGATAAAGAATTCCGGGTGAGCCCAGAGGCTGAAGGATCGCTGTCTCTGTCTCTCTCTCATTTTTTTTTACTTGAAAGGAAGTAGGCCATTGAATCCATTCTGTTGTGTCAAATTATTTTTTAAGTAAAAAGCTACAGCACTGGAATTCAATTCAGAAGAGCCTGGCAATCCTGGGGGAAGGCAGGAAATCCTCTATGAGACTCGTTCTCTGTTCAGGGCACAGGGCCAGGAAGAGTCACCCCGAGAGCCAGCCAGAATCCTTCTTGGACTTTGTAACCAGGGCTCCAATCTTGGTTGTTTTAGGAAATTGCAATTTAAGCCCCTTGGGACAAGATGGTGGGAAATTGTTAGGCTAACCACGCTGATGGCATAGGTAGATGCAGAAGCTATTTTGACTTGTTGAGTCACTCAATCATGTCCGACTTTGCAACCCCATGGACTGCAGCACACCAGGGTTCCCTGTCCTTCACTATCCCCCTGAGTTTGCTCAAACTCATGTCCGTTGAGTCGATGATGCCATCCAACCATCTCATCCTCTGTTACCCCCTTCTCCTCCTGTCTTCAATCTTTCCCATCATCAGGGTCCTTTCCAGTGAGTCAATTCATCACATAAGGTGGCCAAAGAACTGGAGCTTCAGCTTCAACATCAGTCCTTCTAATGAATATTAGGACTGACTGCCTGTAGGATGGACTGATTGGATCTCCTTGCAGTCCAAGGGACTCTCAAGGGTCTTCTCCAACACCAAAGTTCAAAAGCATCAATTCTTCGGCGCTCAGCTTCCTTTATGGTCCAGCTGTCACATCCATACATGACCATGGAAAAACCACAGCCTTGACTAGACGGACCTTTGTCGGCAAAGTGATGTCTCTTCTTCTTAATAGGCTGTCTAGGTTTATGACAAACCTAGACATCATCTTTTAATTTGAGCTCCGGTAATGTCAGAGATGGTCAGGATGCACCCACCAAGGGGGCTGCCTGCAGGAATGTGGCTCACCTGTTCTTTTCTCACCTGGACACAGAGTGTCAAGGAGAAAGCTCTGTCCACCTATGCAGTGTGATTAAGTCTGTCATGTAGGACTCAAAGTGCTATCTCTTCTCGACTTTTCTCAAGTAATAGCACTTTTTTCTGATGGTAGTAAAAGTAACATAGTTACTGTTGAAACTTTGAAATGCACAGGAATACATGACAGAGAAATGAAAGTCATCATATTCTAGCTTGTTAAATGAAATGTGCTATTTCATTATTTTCAATATTTTCCTTCTCTGACAATGCGGCTCAATTTATTCATAAGTTGACTAGATGTTTCTTTTGTATGTATGTGTCAGAACTGTGAGCATAGTTATCTATTGTGTTTTATATTCATCTTTTTGTAATTGTTGCTTGGTTGCTAAATCGTGTCTGACTCTTTTGAGACCCCATGGCTTGTAGCCCACCAGGCTCCTCTGTCCGTGGGATTTCCCAGGCAAGAATACTGGAGTAGGTAGCCATTTCCTTCTCCAGGGGACCCTCCCAACCCAGGAATCAAAACCATGTCTCCTGCATCGCAGGCAGATTCTTTACCATTTAGTCACCTGCGAAGCTCGTTTTTGTTATTTGTCTGTATAATAATTTTAAATATTAAGATCATTCTCTTGATTGACCACACATGTTGCCTGTGAGTGTGCACACACATACCGAGGTATTGCTTTTCCCTTAAGGGATTACCTTATTTTCAGACTTGTTAAAAGAAGGGATGCATTAGTTTGAAAGAGCTGAGTCTGTGCAGAGGGCGTGTTATGTATGAGTCATGAACCACTGTGCGTGTGGATGCTGGAGAGACCAAGCTTCATTCCAGATCTGGGGTGCTCGCCTGCCTGTCTCTCCGAGATGTTGGGGGTTCTTACCCAGAGGTGACTCTCGAGGCTTCCTGAAGCTCACTCTTTCCATTGTTATCCTGAACTGTGGGTCTCTGGTCTGCACTCTCCATCTGACCCCATTTGGATGCACTCTAGTCCCAGCTGTTCTCTGGAATTAGAAGCATGGGCTTTGCTGTCGCACAGGCTTGGGTGCAAACGGTCTTGTTTATATATATATACTAAAACCTAATGGATATTCAGCTGACTCTTCAAGGTCACAGAGTGACGAAAACTGCCAATCTCACAGGACCAGTGTCAGGATACATGTATATATACACACAGGTGTGCATACCTGCACCCTTATACACACTCAATACACACACCTCATGCACACATATATACATAACACAGACACATACATGCACACACAAACATGCACACACACAAAACATAATAATAAACAGACATATACACATATATATGCATACACTTACACGAGTATGCACACATATATGCATATGCACACATACATGCAATACATATATACATGCACCCATACATATGTATACAGCTAGACACATACATGTATCACACATATAATACAGACACACAAACATAGATATACACACAAGATTGCATGAGTATACATACATACACAGATACATACAATACATACATACATGACCACACACATATACATCTAGGCATACACATATATGCACAAAAATACATACATACATGTCCATACACATTTATCCATGTATATACTTATACATAAAGTGTCAGTTGCTCAGTAGTGTCCGACTCTGACCCCATGGACTGTAACCTGCCAGGCTCCTCTGTCCATGGGATTTCCCAGGCAAGAAGACTGGAGTGGGTTCCCATTCCCTTCTCCAGGGGAGCTTCCTGACCCAGGGATTGAACCTGGGTCTCCTGCCTTGCAGGCAGATTCTTGACTGTCTGAGCCACAGGGAATCCCCATACTTATACATAAATATGTAGATACACACACATACAGGCATATATACAACACACAGGGTGAGAGAGAAGACACGGATGCACAGTAGAGAGGAGAGGAGTTGGGCTCGGTTCGGGATCGTGTGTGTCTGAACCTGTAGGTCTCTTCCAGTAGCCGCTCCAGCTGGACACCTTTGCACAGACCCCTGCCTTGCTTCTCTGTGAACTGGATCCCTTCAGTGACCCAGGGATTCCAGGCACCAGCTTTGAATCTGGCACCTCAGGATGGTCCCTTCCAACTGGCCAGTTGTCTGCTCAGGAAGGGAAGTCTCTTGCGGAAACCAGTGGTGTGAAGAGCTGCGATAGGGACTGGGGTCTGTGCGTTTCCGCGCCACGGCTTTCCATCGCACAAAGCAGCTTTCCAAACTGAGGGGCGCTGAGTATGAAGGTTCCTCATGCTATGGTCCCATCACACCCACTGGGAGCTGGCGTCCAGCGTGTGTTGAACCATCTACTTGGTCCTGCTCAGCACCCATGTACATCCTTCTGTGAGATCACAGCCCTTTTCTCTCAGCCCTGTTAGCACGTCATCTGGACACAATTTACACTTTCAGTCTGAATTTTCACTTCAGAATCCTTCTCAAAATCTGCCTTCGTTTCAGTTTTCTTCCTCAGTTTCGATACCTTCAATACCTTCATCTCTTCCTGTGGACCCTCACGTATCTCACCAAGATGACAGGCCACAGTGAAATGCCGTCTGCCTCTGACTCATCTTGATCCCACCCCACTCCAGCCCCCATTAAAAACCAACACGTAAAAGCAGTTCTTTACATGAGGAGCCTCACATTGATGTATCAGCTCACGGATGAGCGTGGGCGGTGGGGCGCCAAGAGATGGTTAATGGCAGGACCAAAGGATGGAACTAGAGCTCCTTGGCCTGGAGAAGTGACCAGAGGATTAGGGTCAGTCTGCCTCCTTTGGTTGGACACTGAGGAGCCTCTGAGTTAGCAAGAGCTGTGAGTTTTGAAGGTGCTCCAGTAACCCTCTTGTTGATTCCTTTATGGAGCATCACATGGTGGCCAAGAACAGGCTGTAGGGACTGGCGTCCTGGTTCAAACCCATGCTGCCAGACAGACCCTGCATCCCTGGGTACACTAAACTCCTTGGTTTCCATTTATTCACCTATAAAGTGGGGGGAAAGCCATGAAATTAAAAGACGCTTGCTCCTTAGAAGGAAAGTTATGACCAACCTAGACAGCATATTAAAAAGCAGAGACATTACTTTGCCAACAAAGGACTGTCTAGTCAAAGCTATGGTTTTTCCAGTGGTCATGTATGGATGTGAGAGTTGGACTGTGAAGAAAGCTGAGCGCCTGAAGAATTGATGCTTTTGAACTGTGGTGTTGGAGAAGACTCTTGAGAGTCCCTTGGACTGCAAGGAGATCCAACCAGTCCATCCTAAAGGAAATCAGTCCTGAATATTCACAGGAAGGACTGATGTTGAAGCTGAAACTCCAGTGCTTTGGCCACCTGATGGGAAGAACTGACTCATTTGAAAAGACCCTGATGCTGGGAAAGATGGAAGGCGGGAGGAGAAGGGGATGACAGAAGATGAAATGGTTGGATGGTGGCACCGACTCAATGGACATGAGTTTGAATAACTCCAGGAGTTGGCAATGGACAGGGAGGCCTGGCGTGCTGCAGTCCATGGAGTTGCAAAGAGTTGGACACGACTGAGCGACTGAACTGAAGGGAAAGTGGGGTAAGAGCAGCTATCTTATAAGAGTCAGGGAAGAAGAAATGAGTTCATCCTTGGTAAGTACTTAGAACAATTTCTGGCATCCCGTAGATTTTGGTAAACACTTATAATAATAAAATTATTAGCAGTAACAACTGTTTTTCCATTATAAAGGAGGTCCTGTAGAAGAGTTGAGGTGAGAAGGAATGGGAATGTAATGGGCTGGTGGCAGGTACGGCCCTTCTCAGCTTTACACGTGCCAGACCGTGAAATGCTGTGTTACATCTGTGCTATTTTACCCACCAGCAAGTTTATGATTGCAAGTGTAACTCTGCATGGATTAACACAGACTGAAGGAAACCCAGTCCTTGGCCTTCAAAAACGTCTAGTTTTATGTCAGCAGTTTCAGAAACACTTTGCCCAATTGATTTAGCTCAGATGGCCTCTTTCTATATGCATGACAGGAGAAGAGGGAACATATTAAATTATTTTCCCCACACTCTTTTTTTTTTTTTTTTTTTTTCTTCTTTCCTCCTCAGTAACCTGATATGTTGATGTGTGGGATGAAAGTGTGTTCCTGTCTCTGGGTTTCCCATGGTCTGCCCCCTCCCTCATCTGCGCCGACTCTTTTATAATGACTTGGGCCACTGCAACACCTCTTCAGTGGTCCATTTGTTTGTCCAGAACATAGATTTGTAAGGGTTTCTAATACTGACCTCAAGACCGCAGAGGAATAGTATCATAAAATTCTGCCCTTAATTCTTTGGCTTGACTGTAAAGGCTGTGTGTTAGTTCAGTCTAGATATGTGAGTGATTTATTCAGAGCGGCTAGAACATAGGCTCAGGAAGCAGAGTGGCTGCGAAGTACCTGCAACGTTGACCTGGAAGTCACACTCCGGGCAGCATGGGGACAGCTGCTGCCCCTTACATGGTCCTCACTGGGAATAGCTCAGACAACAGGTGTGCCCACTGAGCCCAACTCTCGGTCAGATTCAAACATGAGTGACCTCACGGCGTTCTTCCCTCGACTGGGGAGGTTGTACTAGTGTCTGTTCTACAGTCGAGAAAAGTGAGGTTCAAAAAGAGCAGAATGACTTTCCTCAAACCAGAGAGTGAACCAGTGGCAGAGGAGATGGTTAGGCCATTCCATCCTTCATCAGTGATCCGGTGACTGTTTTTAAAGAAAAACAAATGAAGGAACAGGCCCGGGTCTGGTGAATTACAGCCTGGACTTTAAATCATTTGTTGACATTTGTTTATACAACAGAGACCTAGAGGAAGTGATGGCCAGTGCAGTTGCTCAAACAAAATCTGGGTAAATGCACAGTGAGTTCCAAGACAATCGTTGTATTTCAAATAGTTTACACCTACCTCTTCCAGTTACAGAAAGTCACCAAATTCCAGCACCAGGGGTCAATGTTACTAAGAATTTCTAACTTCTCTGGATTGCACTTCTCCTACTTGCCAAAGAGGTGGTGGTGTGTCACTTACAGGCAAGTTTACCACATATGATGTTTGGTATTAATTTATGGTCATTGTGCAACTCAAGATACGTTTTGCTTTTTCTTTTGGTTAAAATTTCTTTCGAATTCATTCCTTACCTGGAAATAAAACTGGAGGATGAGATTTTGAATTGCTCATGTAACCAGACAGTTCTATGGGGACTTGGCTGTGGCAAGCCTTCCAGAGTTGAAGTGGCCTGAAGTCTTAGAGGCGGTGCTGGGGTTTGTGGGGAGTGAAGGGGCTGTTGGGACACTGTGAGAACAAGAGCCGCTGGTGGGAGGAAGCGGTGGGTGCAGTTTCCAAAATGACGAACCAGGGAACAGATTGCGACCTCTCTAGGAGATGAAACCAAGGGAGCTAGTGGCTATTTCTCACCTTTGGACAATGGATCTTATCTTCCACCGAGGCCTCTCCTGTAATTAGTCATTCTTTTCTGACACGTAGACTGGACAAGGGACCAGCTCCTAGAGATGCCCGTGAAAGTCAGACCCTCTCAGGTGCACCGATTCTTGGTCTCATTTATCTATCTATTTATTTAGTTTTTTTTTTTTAAAAGTATAGTTGATTTACAGCATTGAGTTCATTTCTGCTGGACAGCAAAGTAGTTCAGTTATACATATATATGCATTCTTTTTTTTAAATTTTCTTTTCCTTTATGGTTTATCAGAGGATACAGAATGCAGCTCTGTGTGATACACAGCAGGATCTTGCTGTGTATCCATCCTACATGTAACGGCAGACACTTGCCAACCCCAACCTCGCACTCAAGTCCTCCCCCTGCCTCCTGGTCAGTCCCCCTCTGCCCCCACCTCTGGTGACCACAGTTCTGTCCTCTGTGTCTGGGTCTCTTGGTGTTCAAACTCATATGATTCTGCCTTTGGGTTGCTTATTATTAGACAAAATGGCTAGTTGTTTTAGGGGGTGGTGGGCACGCAACTCTGCAGATTAAAAACTTTGATTGGCATAAGGCCCGGGAGAGGAGAGAGGCACTGCACCCTGAAAGAACCTGTGTTCTTTGTGGGAAATGTTTGCCCCATTGAACCAGATGCAGACATCTGTTTACTTTAGTAAAAAGTAGCCAAGTCAGTTACATTTAGATTTTTACTTTTGTCAGTGGTTAGTTGCCTTCTTTAGAAAACCCTACACAAATTCTTACGTAATGACATTTATTTCTAATTGGAAAAGGAGTTGGCATTGCAAGCCCCAGATATTAAAATGATTTTTTTCTATAGGAGTTTCAAGGAAAAAGAATTTTTTTTCATAGTGTAAAGCTGCAAAACATAAATATCACTGACTATTTAGAATAGATTCTAAGTAAAATCATCACACAGAATGAGTGTGCTTATTTTTCCTAATTCTTAGTAACAAATGCCTTTTCAGCCGTTACTCCAACTCCCATTCCAACTCTCAGCTCAAGACCTAAGACTTTTCCTCACTCTCATTAACCCAGTGCTTTTCATGGCTCCTCCTCATGACTTCACAAGGCCGCAGCCACTCCAGCAGAGCTCTGGGCTGGATTGCAGCCTCCTTATCCTCTGCTGGGCACTAGCTAAGGGTCCTTCATAATCAATACAGGTCTGTGATAATTCAAATTGCATTCTCTAATTACCAGATCAATGATATCCAATTTGTGTGACCGCGGCTCGTGATCTAAGAGTAAAAACCGCGGCTCGTGATCTAAGAGTAAAAACCATATTCAAGGGCATAAACCTGACCCTTGAGCATTTTCAACATTCCTGACATTTTAAACTTCACCCCAGAAATCTCAGTCATAAATTTGAACTGTTGTCTTTTGATACAGCTGTAAATCTAGGAAAATCATGTGACCTTACATAGAAAATGAAATGCCCATTTACAACAGGAATGTAAACTTTAAATCACTTTAGTTTTTTCCTGGTAGAATTTAAAGTAACCTGTTCAGAACATCCTTACCAAGCCATATTGGTGGATGCTTCTGGAGGTCTTTATTACACAAGTATTTGTCCCCGGGGAGAAGGAACTGTTGACTACCAGCTTTAGTTTATTTTTTAGGCATTGTTTGTTTCTATAAGTAACAGAAGCCTCCATCTCCTACTCTTCCCAATTGACTTTATCTTAACATCTTGATTTCAGGAACTTTTCCATTTTCTTCCAATTATGGACTTTGAAAAGCTGACAGTTGCGTCATCTTTAGAGACACACGCCTGGAATCCGGGCTTTCTTTGTTATTCTCACTATTTACTAAACCAGGCTGTTCAAACTGGATATGAAACCGCAGAGATGATGTGAAGTAATTCCGTTCGTCCTGTATCATTAATTCATATTTTACACTGAAGTGTGTAAAAACTATCAGGGCACCTGATGAAGCTATTTGAAGGATAGTGTTTGAGTCTCTTGGGAAAAGATGATATATTATTTATTTAAAACAATAATCTAGACGTCTTTAAAAATTCAGTGCCAATTCGGTGCAATGAAGATTCATTGAGGGCCTCCTTGGGAGAGGCAGGGAAGATGCCAAAAACGGGGCACACGTGTGAGTGAGTGTCCACCTTCAAGGGTGTGCTGGTGGGATGCAAAGGGCACAGAGAGCAGGGTGGAGGGACGTTTCAGCTGCTGTTTCAGTGTGAGTCAGCATTTGACATGGATCATCCTCGTTTAATCCTTACACTTCTGTGATGAAGCTACGAGCACTAGTCCCATTTTACAGATCGGAAAATCAGCCCTATGAAATGCCCTGTAGAAGAGCACAGAGCTAGAAAACAGAGGTGCTGTCCCTGAGCACCTGAAGGGAGCCCAGGCTGTGGGAGAGGAGGCAGAGGTCCATGGTTGACCGATGCTCTAAACCAGGCTGTGGACCAGGTGTGGTGCTCTGCAGTGGACGTGGGGAGGAGAGGGGCGACACAGTCATCAGATCAGAGCCTGGTCTCTCCACCTCTGGACACTCACCAAAGCTATTAAGTAGTGTTGGTTCATTTCTTTGCTGAAACTCAGGTTTACGTGATGCTGTGAACTTCAAGCCTCAGCATCTTCAATCACTTCATTCACTCAGCAAACATCGCAGGTAACCATGAAATGCATGAGTACATTTGAAACACTGGACAAGGTCTTGGCGACTGTGTTCTTTCCAGGGCTCCCTGGGAGGTGGTCTCCTGGCCCGTGCTCCCCACTCGGGGCAGTGCTGGGCCCGGGTGTGTGTGTGTGAAACTAGGGGGGGTCCTCCATCTGTGCACAGGTAGCGCCCCTGCAGGAGGTGGGAACGGGCCATGCATCCCGGGCCCTCTTACAAGGTACAGTGGATCTGAGCTGGTCCCCTCAGCCGAGGGAGAGTGATGGCCCCAGTGTTCCCTTTGATGCCGGGTTACAGGTAAGTAGGGGCCATGAGAGGCGCTTGCATGGTATGCAGAGTAGGATGGGAGGCAGCTGCCTGTGTGACCTGCGGGCCCATCGTGCTCCTGGGGCAGCAGCCAGGCCCCCGGCTCCTCCACCCCGAGGGGCGCCCCCCGCATCTTCTCCCGACTTCTCTGTCGGTGTGAGCTCGGCCTGCAGGCTCTGTCCTGGGTCAAGCTACATCAAGAGCTGCTGGTACAATGGACAAGCTCTCGGCCTCCTATGAACCCCTTGTTTCATAGGCCTCCCCGTGGTCTGAGCCTCTGATGGACAGACCCCTACATACCCCCTGCCTTGACCTGTAGCTCTCCTGCCTGCAGGAAGGATGGGCTGGCTTTCCACGCACCCCCAGTGCGGTGCAGAAGTCAGGCCCCATCTGCTCGATGGCCCTGCCTTCCCGGGACTGAGGCAGGGACGGTTTGTTGCTGCTGCTCTTTGGCAACAGCAAAAAGAGTTTGCTGTTGGTGCTTGTTCATTGTTTGTGTTTTGCTTTTTTTCAGGGAAGGCATCTTTATGCCCCCCATACTAGAAGTGAAAGTCTATCAGTCATGTCCGACTTTGCGACCCCATGGACTATAGAGTCCATGGGATTCTCCAGACGAGAATACTTGAGTGGGTAGCCTTTCCCTTCTCCAGGGCATCTTCCCAACCCAGGGATCAAACCCAGGTCTCCCACAGTGGAGGTGGATTCTTTACCGACTGAGCTGTCAGGGAAGCCCGCCCCCCACCCGCATACTGGAAGGTGACGTCTGATGAATGGTCATTAGACGAACGAATGTGCGTCTGTTTTCAAGACTCAAGATATGCCGTGACGGGTTCTCAGGTCGAGATCGTCCCTTGTTTTGAACGGGAGTTTGCTCTGAGATCCTCTCCGCATCGCACAGAAGGATATTATGGTGGGGTACTCTGAGCGGCTGTGTTGTCCTCCGGGTTCTCCGCCTGGCGGTGGGCAGTGCCTTGAAGCAGGGCCTGCACCTTCTCCGTCTGGGCTTTCCAGCTGCTCCTTCCTTGTTCCTGTTCCTGAGCCATGTTTGGTCCTCCCCCGAGCCGTGCTGAATGAATCGCTATGTGTGCTTGTCGCCAAAGTCACGGCAGAGAGGAGTGAGGCAGGCCTGGGGAGGGCCAGGCAGCTTCGCAGCACCCGGGGCGAGCTGGCGTGTAACCTGCTTTCTGCTGTCCATCAGCTCCCGTGGTCCAGGCTTCCTCCCTGCCCTGACTTCAGAACTGACCTCCTTCCACTCCCTGAGTAAATGGGACGAAGGAAACTAAATAACCATCCTCCAAGGTTCCTCTCCTGCAGCTGCTGACGCTTTCGTTGAAGTGCACACACGGTCTCAGGCCAACTTGTGTGCAGATTTCAACCATTTTCTCTTATCTTCTTAGGGTTACACCTCTTGTTCAGCGATGTCTGTTCTGTTTTAAAAGCTGTTTAATATGTGGGCCCTTGAGGGGAGCTCTTTGAAGTGGAAACATAATATAAATTTATGGAAAGAAATAGAAAATGCAGTTCTTGTCACCCATCAGCCCCCACCCCCAGCCCACTTTGTGAAAGAAGCCAAGGGCAAGGGGAGGGTATGGCAAGGGGGGAGCTGGAGGTGTCATGCCCTGGAGCTTTGACTGTGGAGTCCACTGACATCCATCTGCAGCACACCTGGACACCAGCACACCTGGACACCAACACACCTGGACACCTGAACACCTGGATACAGCACACCTGGACACCAACACACCTGGACACCCGAACACCTGGATACAGCACACCTGGACACCAACACACCCGGACACCAGGAAACCTGGACACCAGGACACCTGACACCCAGCACACCTTGACACCCAAACACCTGGATACAGCACACCTGGACACCTGGACACCAGGACACCTGGACACCCGAACACCTGGACACCAGCACACCTGACACCCAGCACACCTGGACACCCAGCACACCAGCACAGCAGCACACCTAGACCCCCAGCACACCTGGACACCAGGAAACCTGGACACCCAGCCCATCTGGAGATGGACAGCTATTTATAATTCTTCGACCATGAGTAAATATATACATATAAATTATATATATATATATATATTTATATATATATAATATTTGTTGTTCAGTTGCTCAGTCATATCTGACTCTTTGTGACCCCATGGACTGTAGCATGCCAGGCTTCCCTGTCCTTCACTATCTCCCAGAGTTTGCTCACACTCATGTCTATTGAACCAGTAATACCATCCAACCATCTCATCCTCTGTCATCCCCTTCTCCTGCCTTCAGTGTTTCCTAGCATCAGGGTCTTTTCCAGTGAGTTGTCTTTTTGCATCAGGTGGCCAAAGTATTGGGGCTTCAACTTCAGCATCAGTCCTTCCAATGAATATCCAGGGTTCTGGCCTAATCCCAAGACCCTGGATCTGAAACTGGGGCATGGCTGGCCCCCCAACATGGCCTGCTGGCTGCTAGACCACCAGGGTGAAATCTGGTTCTCTTAGGACACAGACCCAGCAGACACAGAGGTGCTGGCTGAGAGAGACACTGCTGTTGCCATGTAATGAAATAAGTTTCTTACAAAGGGGAGCACTTGTATCCTAGGGGTCTCGTATGCATATATGGGGTGAGATTCTAAACACCTGACCGTTGGCTGGGCAGAGACCAGATGGTGGGTGTCGTGGAAGACTTGTGAACTGCTGCTGTGGGCCCAGGGGACTAACTATCCTCCATTATTATGCACCCCTAGCATATCAGCAGTCCTGCAAAGGCGCTTTAGAATACAAAAGAGGAAACCAAGTTTATTTATGGTTTGCATGAAGCATTTTGTTCGAAATATAAAAATGTCCGAATCTAATTACTTGCAAATGTAAACACACATGCCATTTGAACAAACGCTAGATACTCTTTAGATAAGCTTAAAAGAGAATAGAAATTTACCTTCTCTATTTTAAATCTTCACGACACAGAGCAGGACAATGGACCACTTGGAGTCACTCAGCATTCATGGAGGTGCAGAGCACCAAGAAAACCGCATCATTTAGAATGTAATTTTTACATGGGGGACAGTCTGGAGTGCTGGATTTCTTTTGAATGGTTCTAGTTTTCTTATAACATGTCAGCCAAGCCCAATATGATTCTGCACTCTCAGGTAAAACGAATCAGGAGATGATTTATTAGATTTTTAAAATATTTGTAGGTTGCCTTGACATTTAATTCATATTACGTCTCATCTCTGTGTACTTGCTCGTCAGGGAAGCTGTGGATATTGCAATTTTTTAAGGAGATTTTGGAGGAAGACTTTCCCCCAAAAGGCATAATTATTTATCTTTATTTTCCTTTAAGGAAAATTCAACCTCCCCCCTGTACTTTAAGATTCTAGGAGCAGGTCTTGATGTAGGGCTTTGGGAGTAGTATGACTATTGTAATAAAAACACCTCTGAGTTTTTGTGAGGTTGTGTTAAAAGTGGTCCTCAGCCAATGCCCTGTGTGCAGAAGACACTTTTGTGGTGTGTTCTGTGCAACTTTCTCTATTCTTAGAAAAAAAAAAAGGCAAATAGCCAAGGAAGAATGATGAGTGATTTTCCCGTGAAGAACAGTACATCAAGAATATCTAAATTAATTTAACAATTACAAGAAATATTCTTGGCCACATCAATTTAAGGTATGCTGGCAAGCGGGAAATGATTTCCAATTTATATATGTCATTTCTGATATTTCTTCAGTAGCTAAGAAAAAAGAGAGAGAATTTTTGGATTTCTGTTAAATTGACCCATAATAGTTTTTTTATGGCTTTTTGTGTTTGAATAGTTGGCCAGGGTCATGTAAAGGTCAGTAGTTTTAACTCAAGACCCGTCCTCATCTTCTCTAGGAAAGTAAGTAGTAAAGGAAAGAATAAAAAAAAAAACGAATAAACAAATTTCATTGGTCAGTTCAGTGCAAAATGTCATCTAGTGATTAATTATGATGAGAAATTTCCGTTTATGATAAAACCTCTTAATGGTAGAACTGATTATTGAAGCAAATGATTGGGTAGCCTATCCCTCCTGTAGGATGGAAATAGCTGGTGTTTGGATTTGGGTGAAGAAAGAGCAGATGTCTTTCAGTGGCATAAATGTGTCTCCTTCATGACCATTTCCTTGGAAAAGTGAAAGACAGCCCCTCTGACTCCAGACTCTGAACGTTGATGGTTTAAAGTTGAAACTTCGTGCTCTGAGAGTTAATACTGTTATCTTTGAAGGGTGAGTTTGCTTTGGCCGCCGTAACCAACTACAGTGAGTGAAGGAGAGGGGTCAAGCAAGACTCACGAGCCAAGGCCGTTCTGATGGCACTTCGAGCTGAGACGGGGACTGGTGGTCCAGGGTGTAGCATGCACGTGAGGAGACCAAGCTTGGGGACCCAAGAATTTCAACAGCGGGAATTCCAGGAGACGCAGGGGAGTCGGCCAGGGGGCCTGCAGAGGAGGGCCCACAGGAAGAGGGGGAGCAAGCGGCACGGGGGGCTGGATGCAGAGGGGAGAAGGGCAGGGACGAGGAGGGCGCGGCCGGGGCATCTGCTGGTCAGGGCGGAGGCGGGCAGGGCCGAGTTTGTGGTCCTCACAGCAGCTTCAGTGGCTGGTGAGACACAAGCCTGACTGGAGTGATGGAAAGAGAGGAAGAAGACACGGAGCTGGCAGGTAGAGGCAACTCCATCAGCATCTGGAGTAGAAACACCCCCTCCTGGTGCGTGACAGCTGTGTGGCCTGTGGTCCAAGTCCTCAAGAGCAGTACAGGCTGCTCGGTGGGCAGACGGGAAGGAATTTTGTGCCAGGTGAGGCACGTGGCCTAGGCGGGGACCAGGCCGTCTGTTTCGGGTGCCGGAAGGGAGGTGGGAACCAGGAGGGATGTCGAGCATTGCCTTCTCTGTGGAGGACCTCAACCTCTGTGCTCAGGGTCTTTTCTGCTCTTGGGCTCCTTACCATCCAGAGCTCTGACACTGACTTCCACTTTTCACTTCTTGGACTTTTCTAGAGGAATGACACATCATAGCCAGAAAATTAAGGAGGTAAAGAGCTGGCTGTAGAGGCAGCTGGGACCTGAGGTGTGTGTGGGATTGGAGTTGCTCGTCATCATGATGGATCCCCTGGTGGCTCAGACGGTCAGGAATCTGCCTGCAAGGTGGGAGACCTGGGTTCGATTCCTGGGTCGGGAAGATCCCCTGGAGGAGGGATAGGCTACCCAATCCAGTATTCTTGGGCTTCCCTGGTGGCTCAGACAGTAAAGAATCTGCTGCAAGGCGAGAGACCTGGGTTCCATCCCTGCATCAGAAAGATTCTCTGGAGAAGGGCATGACTACCCACTCCAGTATTCTTGCCTAAGGCCTGGCAGGTTACAGTCCATGGGGTCGCAAAGAGTCGGATGTGACTGAGCATCAAACACACACACGTCTTGGATTTAGTTCCTGGAGGCAAAGAAAGTGAAAGTCCAGGCTTGCAGATCACCTGTCACCCCGGGGTGCCTGGGGGCCTTCACATGCCGCTGTGCCCCCACTGCAACTGGGACGCGGGAAATGCAGACAGTTAGGGGAGGTGGGGTCAGAGAGAGCCTCACGTGGAAGGCCGTTTCACAGAAGGAGCCCCACGGGGCTGCCATGGATGTCAGGGCGAGGCTTCCCCCCAGGGAGGGGGCGCATTGGGAAAAACGCGTTCTGGAAGTGGTGTCAGCATGCTAACAGGTGTGCACCGGGCTAAATACAGGACACGCACCGCCACGGAGCCGCCTTGCTCTCGGTAACAAAGCCCTTGATCGTGAGCACCAGCAGAAGGGCCGAGGTGCGGCTGGGGACATCCATGGGGCTTTTTAAGTGTCAGGGCCTCCTCAGCGGAGCTCTGTGCGCGCCTCCCGCAGAGCAGGCTCGCCTGCCAATTCTTAGATTCTCAAATTCCCCATGAAAGAAGTTATTTTTGTCAGATAAGGAATTGTCGGCGGGCCTTGAAGTCAAACCCGCCGTTGTCAGATGCCTTGACCTGCCCCTGCCAGGAAAAGCTACAAAAAGTCACAATTTGAGGACAGAGATTGTAGCTCTGGAGCCTACTTGTCTTAGAAGAAAGCCCTTTGGTAATGATTTTCAATTAAAAAGTTTTATTGGATATATTCTGTCCTTCTTTGCCTAGGGAAAAACTTCCTGGCGTGTGGGTAAAATTCAAAGTAAGTAGGACCATGAAACCTGCCCCCCCCCGAAAACAAGGTCATCTGCAATTCGTATAATTTTCTGGAACTTAGAAATTCCTGTTCTGTTAGGTAGGGTCAGCTATTCTGGAAATGACTATTTAGCCCTAAGACTTACATGGCAACTTATATTTTCTCTGTGGTTTGTTGTGAGACTTTAGGAAACATATCAGCTGGAATTGCTTCTGTGTTACAGAAGGAGCTGGTATTATGAACCTGGGGAATTGTTTGTGGCCGATTAAGAAATCGCTCCTCTGTCCATGGGATTTTCCAGGCATAGGGATCGAACCTGGGTCTCCTGCGTTGCAGGCAGATTCTTTACCAACTGAGGCACCAGGGAAGCACCCAAAACACCACTTAGATGCCTGGATTCATCTGTGTGATGTCCACCATGGATGCAGACCTTGACAAACCTCTGTAGGCTCCAGGCCTGATGCTGTGGCCCTGGCCTGTGGCCCGTGTTGTGGGTGGTGGCCTCCTCTGTCCTGTGCTTCCTGCCAACTTACCCCAGGAGCAGATCACCAAAGCAGGGGGCCACCAGGTCAGAACATGAGGGTGACCTTCTGCCGTGACTCACTCACAGGCATCTCCGGGCTGGGCTGAGGGCCTCGTTGGCCAGTTCCCTTGTGCTGGCCTTGGCAAGGTGCTGGCTTTCTTTCCTCTGAGGCCTCCTCTTCCATCCCAACTCCCAGATCTCTAAACTAGCTGCACTGCTGGCATCTCTCCTGCCTGCCTTCTCTCTGTGAGAGCGCAGAACTGGGCTCCCTTGCTCCTGGGGCCTCTGCGGCCTGGCACTGCTTCCTCGGCAGGACCGTGTCCTCAGCAGCCTGCCTCCTCACACGCTGACTCACAGCCCTGCAGCCTGATCTCAGCACCCTCAGCTCCCCTCCTTCTCGGGCCCCTCAGACTGCGGACCAACACCCAGTGTGACGCTCCCGACCAGCACCGCATCCGGCTGTGCCGTCCCCAGGGGCATTTCTGACATTCAGGTGGCACACTTCACTGCCTATTATGGCCACAGGAGTAATGTTCGAGGGACCCTGACCAGATATTACAGAAGTGGGCACCATCAGTCTAAAGGAAGCAGGATAAGCAGCCCCCCAAATCCCTCCCTAAGCAAGAATGAGGGTCCCACTTGCCAGAAAAATATAGACACATAGATGATAGTGACCTTGGTGTTCCAGGCCCTGTTCCGAGTTCGGCATGTGTATTAACTCATTTAACGCTCATAGCACTGTGGGGTACGTATGTTAGGATCCTCACGCTGTTCATAAGGAAAACACAGAGAAGCTGAGGAGCGCACCTGAAATTGCACAGTGAGCAGGGGATGGCACTGGGATTTGAACCCAAGCAGTCTGACTCCAGAACATGTGCTTCTAAGCCTTACCTTCCTCCAGGTTTTAAAAGAGAAGTCAGATACGAAATGTATCAGAAACCAATCACACTTTGGAGATTGTTTAAAGATCCACCTTCAGATATGAAACAAAGCACCGCAGGACCATGTAAAGTCCAGGGGCCCTGGGCAGCCACCTTGGTCTGACCATTAGCATCATACCTGCTGGGTCTGGCATCACAGATGCGGCAGAGGTTGGCGGTGAGCCCACCTGTGCTCCCTGCCGCAGTTCTGGGACGCTCCTTGACCTCTGCTCAGCAAAACAAGAGCTTGGAGAAACCCGAGGTCCAAGTGAGCTTGAGTGCTCTGGGAGGAGAAAGCTTCCTGGAGGGAGAAGATGGAGACGTTTGTCTAACTTGAGAGGAAAAGTCTCTTCCAGGGTGGCTGAGTCTGGGAAGGGGCCAGGCTGCATCAGTGCCTACAGTCCACTGGGCGCCTCTGCAGGCATCGTACGAGCAGAATAACCTAATGTCGGTGCTCTCAGTGATATGGGGAGGAAGGCACATTTTGCAGATGGATTCTCTGAATCTTAGTTTCCTTCAGGAATTTGTACAAGATGTCAGGGCTTCCCTGCTGTCTCAGCGGTAAAAGGATTCATCTGCAATGCAGAAGACACAAGAGATGCAGATTCAATCCCTGGGTCGAGAAGACCCCCTGGAGGAGGATATGGCAACCCACTCCAGTATTACTGCCTAGAGAATCCTATGGACAGGGGAGTCTGGTGGGCTACACTCCATGGGGTCACAAAGAGTTGGACACGACTTAGCACGCATGCATACAAAAGGCCCCACAGTGAAATAAAGAACAAAGTCAAGATCCCTACACTGGGGATGAGGGTGATGGAGGAGGTTGACTTTACAGAAAGATGCCTGATCTGATGGATGAGGGATGCTGAGCGGGAGGAAAAGGCTGGTCGGGCTTGGCACCAACTCACGGAGGACGTCAAATCCAGGTGGGGAGGTCAGGGTGTGAAATTACAGGTGAGGGGAGCCACTGTATATTTTTGAGGAGACAGGCATGCAACTTAGGTTTAAGGAAGATCGATGATGTGCCAACAGTACACACATGATTGCGAAAAGGAAGGGCTAAGATTCGGAGATTTTGAGCGAGGAGGAGACTGTCACAATGTAGACAGTGAGATTTGGGGGTGGAGAAGATTGTGGGAAGCATAGACTCTTGGTGATCTGCATTCATGGGTGAGCTGAGGTCCCACAAAAGAGAGCAGGTGGAAGAAAGGGAGGGAGTGGAGTGTGGACATCTGCTTTCGCTCTGGGGAATTATGGTCAAACTGAGATGGGAGATTTGATCTTTCTTTAAATGAGAGTTGTTGATGTAGATGGTGGATCCACCCAGGAGACTGTAAGTTTAACCTATGTGTGTGTTTAGCACAACTGTTAACACTGATAGGAAATAAGCGATGAAGGTGGTTTTACAGTGTTGAGTAGAGAGTTATCTTTGACTATGCGGTTCACAGAGATGGAGCTGAATGAGGTTACTCGTCGAGTTTTGTAATTTCTTTTCAGCTGGACTTGCAGTGTCCTGGTGTGAACAGAGCAGAGTAGCCTCTTTGGGGGGACCCCTGCGTTCTTTGGGGCTGAGCTGGGGGAGGCAGGGGTCCAGGCATTGGTAGCATTTGAGGAGGTGAGGATGAGCTATAACCTTAGTCACTCACAGGTTCAAAGAAAGACCTGTTGACATTGGGAAAAGCTCTGACCTTCATGGGAAATGCCAGAGACTGATGACCCAGGACCTTCCTGCATGGATTCTCAGGGTCCCCCTTGGAGTAAGAGAGCCCCGTTCTTCCTGGCTACTGACCCACATGAGACATGGTCTGCTCACTCCTCTGGGGCCTGGTTTCCCACATGGCGTCCAGTTGCCTAGAATGGAAAACTGCAGGTCCTGGCAGGAATGGTGCTTCAGAAAGGTGTTCATCTCCCCAGCACCTTGAGTTCTCCTGATGAGAGCACGACTTCTGACTTTGCCAGTGTTTTATTACTGATGAAATGTATTTGTAGGGCTTCCCTGTAGCTTAGTTGGTAAAGAATCTGCCTGCAGTGCAGGAGACCTCAGTTCAATTTCTGGGTTGGGAAGATCTGGAGAAGGGATAGGCTACCCACTCCAGTATTCTTGGGCTTCCTCGGGGGCTCAGCTGGTAAAGAATCCTCCCACAGTGTGGGAGATCTGGGTTTGATCCCTGGGTTGGGAAGATCCCCTGGAGAAGGGAAAGGCTACCCACTCCAGTATTCTGGCCTGGAGAATTCCATGGACAGTATAACCCATGGGGTCGCAAAGAGTCGGACACGACTGAGTGACTCTGACTTTCACTTTCAGATGCTTTTGTAGATAGCATTTCCTTTCATACCTTTATGCTCAGGACCTGGGCCTGCGGTCAAGCTTGGCACCCTCGGGGTGGTGGTTTGTCCCTGAGACTAGGGCTGGTTCCTTCTGGAGTGGCAGGAGACCAGCCTTCCAAAGGAAGGAGGGGATTGAAACTGGGAACCCTGGAGAGCTTAGGAGTGGGTGATGATAGTTGGAAACTTAAAGTGGTTATTTATGACTGTGGTCTTGAAAGGATCTGTGGTTTATAAAGTTTCTGCTCTCCTAAGCCTTGCCTTTGTTGTGGTTCGGTCGGTCAGTCGTGTCTGACTCTGTGACTCCATGGACTGCAGCACACCAAGCTTCCCTGTCCTTCACCATCTCCCGGAGCTTGCTCAAACTCATGTCCATTGAACCACTGATGCCATCCAACCATCTTGTCCTTCCTCTGTCATCCCCTTTCTCCTCCAACCTTCAATCTTTCCCAGCATCAGAGTTTTTTCTAGTGAGTCAGATCTTCGCATCAGGTGGTCAAAGTATTAGAGCTTCAGCTCTACTATCAGTCCTTCCAATGAATATTCAGGGTTGATTTCCTTTAGGATTGACTGGTTTGATCTCCTTCCAGTCCAAGGGACTCTGAAGAGTCTTCTTCAACAACAGAGTTCAAAAGGATCACTTCTTTGGTGCTCAACCTTCTTCATGGTTCAACTCTCACATCCATACATGACTACTGGAAAAACTATAGCTTTGACAATATGGGCCTTTGTTGGAAAAGTAATGTCTCTGTTTTTCAATATGCTGTCTAGGTTGGTCATAGCTTTCCTTCCAAGGAGCAAGCATCTTTTAATTTCATGGCTGCAGTCACCATCTGCAGTGATTTTGGAGCCCAAGAAAATAAAGTCTGTCACTGTCTCCATTGTTTCCCCATCTATTTGCCATGAAGTGATGGGACTGGATGTCATGATCTTAGTTTTCTGAATGCTGAGCCTTGCCTACAGCCACCAAGAGTATCCTGGGGTGATGAGGAGCTGTGCAGTGCAGCCCCTCTCACTCTGCCCCTGTTCCTCTGCACAGACAGAGACTAGGCTAACCTGGAAAAGAGCCCACGCCGACTGCACACTGAGCCCGTGTGCCAGCCTCAGGGGGAGCCCACGCCCCTGTGTTAACAGCGGGGTCCCTCCATGCGCCCTCTTGACAGGACTGTGGGCTCCTCAGTGGACTGTCCGAGCTCTTGCAGACGCCAAGGTGAAGGAAGTGGACAGACTCCCTCCTCCTTCCCATGACTCGGCCAGCCTGGCAGCCCCCTCGCCACACAGGGCAGGGCTCTGGAGGGCTCTCTCCCTTTCTTTCTGAGTGTCTCTATTTCAGACGGCAGCCTTATATTTGTTCTGCATGCAGGCACACACGTGTGCACACACATGAATGTCATGGAACGGTTGATGTGAACTGCTCCTCGGTGCCCTTCGGAAGGAAGGGGCTGGACAGCTCACCAGCGAAAAGCACATCACGTTTGAATGTGAAGTAGTTTGGCTTCAAAAAACAAACAAAAGAGAACACAGTGAATTTTGACCTAAGCGTTTTCAAAGCCTTTTCTTTCTCAAGTCGCTAGGCCCGGGGTCTTCGAGGATCACAATACGAGCCTTGGTGCAGCCGAGCCCTGCCCCTCGTGACAGGTGTTACGTCTGCCCTGGACTGTAAACCAGACAGAGGGGCTGTTCTAAGTTGACTGCAGATGCCAAGGACACTGCTGGCTAAGTGGCACTTTGCAGGGGACAGAACCTGGGCAATGTCCTGAAAACTACCGGGGAGGCCAGCCAGCTGGAGGGGAGGGGGCCAAGACCGCCTGCAGGTCGGCCGCTTGCATCCCCGGCCCACCTCCACTCTCCTGGGGTGGACTGTACACAGGACCTGTAGAGATGGGAACACTCTCCCAGGACGGCCTCTAAATGGTTTAATTAGACTTTCCTGGAATAATCTCTTCTCCCCCTACACTGTGTCACTGGGTGGGTCACCCCCTTTCCGCCCCCACCCCGCCCTCCCGCCCTAGCCTGCAGCCCCCACCCGGCTTTGCCTGTTCCGGCCAAACAAGCCTAAGGACCCTTCCTCGGAGGCTAACGCGCACTGTGAAGCCTGCGATGACTGTCCCGATCTCACTGTGAAAACTTTACCAAGGCTGTGCTGAAAAATCCCCCTGCACCCTCCAACTCCTTCTCAGAGAACGAAAAAATCCATCAAATTAACACATCAATGAGTTGATTGTAATCTCCAGGGCTCAGTGTAGCACTCTCTGGCCGCCCAGACAGGAGCCCAGCATGATTTATCAATGCAAACCTAATAGCATCAATATGAATCTAACTAAAAATCAATATTTCATTACCAAATTGTTAGTGAGAATGAAGAAAAATGGCCGGAGTCAGAGCGTTCTCTAGGGTAGGAGCATCTGGAGTTCAATGTGACAAGATGAGTGATGCGTGACTCGGGGCCGGGGAAGGACACCGCGAGGACAGGCCCGCGGATGCCCCGGGCGCAGAGAGCAGCCCTGCGAGCCTCCCTGCTTCCCGTCCTCCCTTCTTAGGAGGAGAAGGAGAGCAGGAGAAGGAAAAGCAAGGGGGCGAGACGGTGGGCGGCTCCTCAGCACAGCTGCCCACAGAGGGGCAGGGCTGGTCGGCGTGGCCCCAGGCGCCTGCGTCCTGCTCAGGGAGGCTGGACCCCCGCGCCGCCCCGGTCCCCGGTCCCCCAGGGCTCACGGTTAGGGCTCTTCCTTCACGATGCTCAGTGGCTGCAGGGTGCTTGCTTTCTGCTGCTCCTTTTTATAGAAAACGTGCGAGAGTAGTGGTACTCGTGTCGATAGGTCCCCAAGGCTGTGCTCTCTGCGGATGGCCACGGGGGCTGGAGGGGAAATGGAGGCTACCCCTCCTGGGGCTGCGTTGGGGAGGTGACGGGGTCCCTGCGATTCTGACGATGCTGATGGGCCATGTACTGCCCCAGCTGCTCCAGCTGTTATCTCTCTGAGACCCAAGGTTGTGTCTGGGAGAGGCCGATTATCCATGCGAAGTTGTGCTAATCACTCAGTTGTGTCCAACTGTGTGACTTCATGGACTGTGGCCCTCCAGGCTCCTCTGTCCATGGGACTCTCCAGGCAAGAATACTGGAGTCGGTGGCCATACCCTTCTCCAGGGGGTCTTCCTGACTTGGGGATTGAACCCAGGTCTCCCACACTGCAGGCAGATTCTTTATCATCTCAACCACCAGGGAAGCCCCAGTGCAAAGTAGAAAAGAACATGAAAAAAATGTTTCAGTGAGTAAAACGCTGTGGCTCACGGTTTCGCTCTTAAGTGTCCGAAGGTGAGAACGGTTCCTCGGACAGGAAGGTGGTGGTCCTCTCGGACGTCTGCCCCTCCTGATCATGGACGGTGAATTGTGAGCTGAAGAAGCATCATGGAGTCCTTCCCCAATGTCTGGGATCGCAGGTCTGCTCCCGCTTGACTCAGAGGCTGGTGCGATGACTTCTGGTCTTACTCGTCTGCATCTCACCCTGATACGGCTTCTGTAGGACTGTCAGCTATGCCCAACGGCAGAGAAGATTCTGGATGAGACTAGGCTTGGCACAGACTCAGTTTTAATAAAAAAAATATTTGAATACAAGTCAGTATAGAACAGTGATTAACAGCTCTGGTGCTGGAGCCAGACAGACAGATATCGAGGTTCTGCCCCCTGCTTGCTGTGTGGCCTCATGTACGTTTTTGCAAAAGGCAGCAAACCTTAGATTTTCCACTTGTAGTAACGACTGTACCTAGTTGCAGACTCACTTCAGGGTTCAATTAGACCCTTCGTAGTGGACTTAGGAGATCAAACTAGTCAATTCTAAATGAAATCAACCCTGAGTATTCACTGAAAGGACTGATGCTGAAATTCCATTGCTTTGGCCAAAGGATGCAAAGAGCAACTCACCGGAAAAGACCCTGATGCTGGGAAAGATTGAGACAGAAGGGAAGGGGATGACAGAGGATGAGATGGTTGGAAGGCATCATTGACTCAATGCACATGATTTTGAGCAAACTCCAGATCATGAAGGACAGGGAAGCCTGGTATGCTGCAGTCCATGGAGCTGCAAAGGGTCGGACACGACTGAGCAGAAAAGTTCAGTTCAGTTCTCTACTTTGAGTCTAAGAAACGCCTCTGGCTTGATGTAAAAATAATCCCCCCTTCCCAGCTTAGTGATTCTGGGCTACTTCTACCACCAGTGGTTTTGTTTCTACACTGAACAAATGTCACTGGGCTTGGGAGCAAAGCCCAGATGTGCAGTTGTCCTGAACTGCTTCTCTGCCAAGGACATTTCAGTAGGATTTTCAGACCTTTCCGTATGGCAGGTTTCAGACAACGGTCGTCTTCTTATCCCCTTTGTCAGGAGTTCGTGACTTGTTCTTGGTCTCTGCTGCCTTTCCACGCCCCAAACAGTATCCCTTCTGCCCTGCTGATGGCAGCAAGAGCCTTTTCAGGATGCTTCTCTTTCCTCTCCTGCTCTTTCCCCTCTTTTCTTTCTTTCTCCTTCCTCTTTGCATTTTAGATTCTCTCATTATCTCTCTTTATCATGACTTTGGTGTTTTTGTTATCCTTTACCCAGCCCGTTAGATGTGGTATTATAGATGCTCATAAGAAGGAAATGTGCAAGTTATACTTGCCGTAATTATGTAACTCAGGTCTTCTTGCACAATCTCCCTTCAGTTTTTCAATCGTATTGACTCTGTTGTGCGTACTGGTCTTTACTGCTTCATCTGGAAAGTATTATTCCCCTCACTATGGTTGACCTCCAAGGGTCCCAGAAACACCACATCTTCTAATGTTAACTCTCAAAGAAGTAAAAAAACATGTTGCTGTGTTGCCTGGTGCTCACTCAAAAGTGTTCTGATGCCTGGGCCTACTTCCTCTTAATCTCTGCTGTCTTTCTTTTCTTTCTTGTACTTGTGATGTGTAACATTGTGTTACTTTGCTCAATATTTAGGAAATAATAAACTCGATCACCTCTGCTCTACAGGTGGCCTCAGTCCCACCCCAGCAGGTGGAGGAGCTGAACCCAGCGTGGGGCCAAGGTCACCTCAGGGGGCACCGTCGATGTGTGGTCCAGACATCGAACCTTGCCTCCGCCACACCTGTGAAATGTGAGAGACTGCCTCAGAGCCCCTCCAGACAGCGTCCGGGGACCCTCAGGAGGGAGGTCCCTCCTCTCCACTGCAACTCCAGATCCTCATGAAGTAAGGAAGCACTCCAGCTCCCTGCCCTTCAATTTGAAACCTGAAGGCTCCAGCAAAAGCTTACTTCAAAAATGATGCTTGAGAACTCTACTGAAGGACTAACAAAATGATTGTTCCAAAGGACTTTTTAAAATCATTATTGTTCTTATAAAATCATCTTATAATGCTAGAAGCCCCATGTTTTTTATTTGCTTCTCTGCACAACTGGAAGGTAAAACAGACATCTAATTGTATACCTATCATAAGAGGTTGGTAAAACGGATTTTTTTCCACTGATGTACTTTTTACCACTGAACAATTTTTTTGAGAAATTTTCCATCTCCATTTCACTGTAGAGATTGTCTCACAGGAGGTCCATTTAACAACTTTATTTGTGGAAAACCACAGCGCTCTTGTAAGTCATTACTTTGTGCTTTGGGGGTTTTCAATGAATAGAACTCAGGTTTTTTTCCCATTGCACTACTTTATATTTAAAAGTTCTTCTACAAGTTTGGTAGAGAAAGCAAAAGGCCTGAGAAAGATTGGTCTGAGGCATTGCTGATAAAGGAGAAGTTGCTAGAAAATTCCTACCTGACTACGTCTTCCTCCCACCGAGGCTGGAAGAATTGTAGGAGGCTTGGTGCTTCTGTGGTCCTTCCCTGTGACACCTCCAGTGTGCCTTGTCTGTCTGCTTTTCATTCATAAGAGCATCGCTGTAGATATTAGAGGTTAAAGAAATCACAGTGACACAGAGGAGAGATTCAAAGAGCACCTGCTGCAGGTGTGGGAAGGGAGCAGGCTTCTTCACCTGCTGACCAGGTGAGATGGGACCACAGAAGGAGAGGGAGCCTGGGGGCCCTGAGCATCATAAGCTGTGCAGGTGTCCTGCTGGGCAGGCACTCAGTCACATTGCATTAGGAGCTTCTGGAATGACTCGTAGCTGGGAGGCCACCTAAGTTGTGCCTGTCCCCACACTGACACCCAAGAGCGGGGGGCTGGTGTGGCCCCGGGAGCTGATCAGAGGATGCTAAAGGGCAACCTGGGAGTCTCGGTGCTGCGAAGGGTCTGGATCCTACAGGAGCGATGGGGATGGAAACCAGGACCGTCTTCAAGCCCAGCTTTGTCAGTTTTGAAATCTCGAATCTCAGATGCCCCGAGTCACACAGCTCATTAGGGAGACGTGAAGACATGGCTCTCCCCACACCCCTCACCGCAGCGTCACTTGGAAGGAATGTCCCTTTGGAGAAGCCCTTCCTCACCTGGGCACCCTGCTACCATCAAG
Organism: Okapia johnstoni; assembly: GCA_024291935.2. Classification (NCBI taxonomy): domain Eukaryota; kingdom Metazoa; phylum Chordata; class Mammalia; order Artiodactyla; family Giraffidae; genus Okapia; species Okapia johnstoni. Next base: position 76,589,721 of record CM044309.1, read on the forward strand.
TGAATCGGCGTGGCCTTGCCTTTCTATCCTCAGATAACAGAATTCATAACCTCACTCTGTGGTTGATTGCAAGTAAAAAGCGAGCACAACAAAACGCAACCCTATAAACAGGTGACTGACTGACTGCCAGGGGAGGCAGTCCACTTAAGGATCCAGGAACCAGTCAGGGTTCAGACAGATTCTTGAGACCCTCGTTGTCAGGACCCCGTGGAATTGCTTTCAGATGTGGGAATAAAAATTGTAAATGCCATTAAAAGTGCCCTGGGGATTTTTGACATCAAGAAAATCATCCTAACTTTCAAAACCAAGTCTGTTTAAATTGATACATATGTGTTAAGCTCTGGGTTCTGGTTTAGAAATTGAAGACGACCTCAGTTATGCCTGTATGGTTTATACCATGACCATTACTGTGAGCCATTCAAAGTTCTAAGATTTCAGCATCTCATTCTCTGTTGAGTTTGAGTTTTAAGAGTGAAATTGGCTTTTGCAAAGGCAATAGAGAACATGGGGCTTTCTTCATGGCCAGTTATGGGTTGTGTGGCTAATGATAGATGTTCCACCTTAATTTTAAAATAATTCTTTAAGGCAAAGTCACCATGGGGACATTACCCAGAATTTTATCTTTATAAATGAGGTTATTTACAAAACAGAAATAGAATCACAGATGTAGAAAACAAACTTACGTTTACCAAGGGAGAAAGTGGGGAGGGATAATTTGCGATTGACACATACACACCACTATATGTAAAATATATAACTAATAAGGACCTACTGTATAGCACAAGGAACTCGACTCAATACTCTATAATGACCTTTATGGGAAAATAATCTACAAAAGGGTGGATATATGTTTAACTAATTCACTTTGCTGTACACCTGAAACTAACACAGTATTGTAAATCAACTAGACTCCAATAGAAATTATTCTTAAAAAGAAAACAAAGAATCGCCTTCAACCCAATTAATTGAAAGATGCAGATTCTGAAATTCACAATCATCTACTTATTTTTTTTTCCCTTTTGTTTGTTTGACTGTCCGCTTCCAACATTCTGGAGACATGGTCTGATTTAGGAAGACTGATTTCCAAAAGAAGTCATGTGCCTTCTGCTCATACTTCTCAATTGATTTCAGAATTGCAAAAGAAGAAAATAATCATCTCCTGGGCAGTCTCAGTAAGGTTACCAAGTGTCACAGGGTGTCTGTTGTCATGATCCTGAGTGAGGAGCCCAGCGCTGGCACCGGAGCATGCCCTGTGCTTAGGCTCCTGCTACCTGCCGAGAATTTTAGCTGTAAGGTCTTCTACGTGGATTTATCTAAGGGGAGAAAAAGTTAGCTGAAGCCATAAAGATAATTAATCTTTGTTTGAAATGGTATTTTCCTTTCTGCTGCCATTTGTCACGAGGAAGCCTTAAAGAGCCCCTTTGCTGCAGCGACAGCCACAGGGATGCTAGCTGCTGGAGAATTGCCTCTCCCGTATCAGCCCCCTTCTCCCAACACCTGTGAATCTGTTCCCATTTCAGAGGCCATCACCCAGAGCTTCCTTAGGTGTGACAAAGTCCTCCGCAGCCCAAGACTAATCCCAGAGACAGGACAAGGGCGTCAGAACCTTGCTGCTGAGCAGAGGGAGCAAGCCATGGCGCCTTTCGGACGCATGCATTGTCCCTCTCCAGTTGTGATGGTGACTTGATGAGCCCGTCTGTGATGGTGAGGAAAGCTCATCCCCCGATGAGCTTTCTTTAATTTTTCCTTCTTGTATTCCAGTGAGTTCTTTATATCGAGTGAGGGCTTGGGCTTAATTAGATATTTAAATGATTTTGAGCAATGCTGTTTCTTTAACTCCTAACTGCGACAAACACATATGAAACATACTGTTGGCGGCATTTAATCAACAGCAGTCAATTTATCATCTTCACAGTTTTAGTGAGCGGTTATGAATCACTAAAATCACAGGTATTGTAACGCAGCGCTGTGGCACTATCATTAACAAATACAGCGCACACAGAGGGATGACTCGGTAATTGAGTGGGACTAATAAGAATACATCATTTACTGTGCGTGACAAACTGGGCCTCCAAACACAAGCATGGAAAATTCACGTTTTGCTTAATAAATAAATTACACAGCCGATGTATTATACATAATTCGTGTCCTCGTGGATTTGAGTGATATATAATGCATGGTCCAAGTCATTTATTTATTAAGACTAACTATATATATTGTAGGAGGGGGATTTTAAACTCCGGGGTAGGGCCTGCCTAGGGAACTGATGAAACCGCTGGCCCTGACTGGGTGGTAAATGAGGTGTGTTTGGAGGTTAGAAACCTGAGGTGCAGCATCCTGTCTTCTGAGTTCCAGTTCTGTCTATGGCAGAGGAAGAAGGACAGTCTGAACCTTGGGCAGCAAGGGTAGATACTCAATTTCTGAGATGAGAGAAATCTAAGGATCCTTAAGACTATCTGAGGGCTTCCCTGGTGGCTCAGACAGTAAGGAATCTGCCTGTAATACAGGAGACCCAGGTTCGATCCCTGGGTGGGGAAGATCCCCTGCAGAAGGGAATGGCAACTCACTCCACTATTCTTGCCTGGAGAAGCCCATGGACAGAGGAGCCTGGTGGGTTATAGTCCATAGGGTCACAAAGAGTCAGACACAACTGAGAGACTACACAGCAACTGCCGTGAGTACTTGGATCTGGGTTCTTTGTCCTGCCACTCCATACCTCCGCTGCAAGAACGCCTCTCTCTCCTGATCCTGCTCCACTCAGCCCCAGCCCTGGGTACCGTGTTGCCAACCCTTGGACTCAGCATCTCTGTGGTCACTCGCAGGCACACCCCAGGACACTGTCAGGAGAATGGGGGGGCCACGCGTGGAGCTGGATACCCCCTCCGCCTCCCTGAGACCCGCTGGCAGATGTCAGATGTTTGCTTTGCTGCCAGAGCTCTCAAACACAATATCTGAATTCACACATTTTCTACAGAAAATGAGGCCGGTTTTAGGGCAGGGACCACCTTTATTCCATCCAAGGGGGCCTGCCACATTCCTTCTGAATGGGGAGTTGTGATACTGAGAGAATCTAAGGTCCTAGAGAGCCTCTCCAAGCCATTCAAGGGCATTCATGCCTACTCTTTGGGGATGAGTCTTTCAGGTGATTTTCTGACTCTTCTCTCTTCTGTATTTACATTCTTCGGGGCCCCTCTCTCTGTCCATATTTGGATTTTCTCTTCGAGGATGCATCACAGCATCCTTCTGAGGGTAAGATGGTCATTTAATTAGAAAAGACTGAAGCTTGGCATCCTGTGAGCACGTGGCAGCATCTTAAGGACTGACAGATTGTCTCTGGTACCATCTAACTGAGCAAGACTGTATAGAGTATTTATCCCCTAGGCTGACCGAGGATCACAGAGGAGGATCCATCTGAGGCTTAGCAGGATCAATGTGTAGCCAAAATTAGCTATTGTGCTTGTTTGCTATGACTTTCCATTGTAAAAGGTGTCATTTTAGTTCTGGGAGGAATACAGATAAGTTGATGAATACAGTTGGATCAGAAAGGAGTTAGTTCTACCCTGATGGTCGCTGATTTGGAACAGTTTTACCTCTTCACTAGTGATTATAAATTTAAGTGTGGAAACTACCTGAATTACCACGATGCCAGCTGGACCAGTGAATTGATCTGTCTAGCATTTTGCATTATATTAGAATCAGGGATCATAGAGAAAAACAATGAATTCCAAATTGCATTTACAGTGAAGGTCAACTTAAAACTTAGTGAGATAAAGCTTGGCAGATACAAGTCAACTCACCTGTAATAAGAAAATAAAACATCAAATGTGAAAAGAGCATGCTGCTTAGGTGGTTTAGAAAAAGGATGAGAGGCCACAATATTTCAAAGCTTCAAAAATGAGCTTAAAGTTAAGAGGAAGGGAAGGTGGGACAGTGATGTTTGCGTATTGAGTTCTAGCCGCGACATGAAAGAACCTCTTCAGACTGAAGCGCTCCCCCTAAGTGAGTGTGGGCAAGGCATCTATTTGTGTTCATGGAGCGGCTGCAACCTGTCATTGCACATGGAGAGGGAATTTGGAACTGTGGCTTTGTCCTCGATAGGTGGTAAGCAACCTTTACATAGTGGTCTCTTCAGTTAAGAGTGAATATTTAGTTGAGGAAACTTCCGAGAATCCAAGTGTTACAGGAAACCGCAGTGGAGAAGTGACTGTATGTCTTTCTTTGCCTTTTCTTTGAGGAATAGAGGAAAACAGTGTCATAATTGATGACCTGTCAGATTAATGATCGACATGTACAACACGTGGCTCTGTTCTCCAGATGAAGGCTTTAGTTTTTTAAAAAGTGATTTGATTTATTTATTTAAGAAGATTCCTTTACCTACCATGTGACTTCAGCATATTCGGATAATTCAGTTTATAAAAATTAGGTCTGTATAGCTCTCCAGTAATATATCAATGACGCAGAACAGATTGCTTTAAATACCCATTGAAATTTTTTTTTATCAAAACATAGTTAACCTATAATATGTTAGCTTCAGGTGTACAGCAAAGTGGTTCAGCTATACATACATAGATATGTATATCTATGTATGTATAGCAAAGACTTGGCTACTGAACAACATATATATATGTATATATATGTTATATTCCTTTTTAGATTCTTTTCCACTATAGGTTATTATAAGGCATTGAGTATAGCTCCCTCCGCTATACAGTGGGTCCTTGTTGGTTATCTGAAAGTGAGAGTGTTAGTCGTTTAGTCTTGTCCAACTCTTTGCGACCCTATGGTCTGTAGCTCGCCAGGCTCCTCTGTACATGGAATTCTCCAGGCAAGAATACTATAGTGGGTAGCCGTTCCCTTCTGCAGGGGATCTTCCTGACCGAGGGATCAAACCCACATCTCCTATACTGCAGGTAGATTCTTTATTGTCTGAGCCATCAGCGAAGCCCATTGGTTACCTATTTTTATGAAAACCATTAGCTTTTAACCATCAACACAAAGTGCAAAAAATGAAGCTGGAAGACATGGAGTCAAAAAATATATACTAGCTACTTGCTCGTTTCTTAGTCGTACAAAATTATTTTATAAGAACAGCAGAAAAAAAAAATCAATGCTATTTTTGTCTGGTGCTTTTCAAAGGAGAAAGACTCTCAGTTTTATCCAGAGCCAATTCTGCCCTTTGGGAGGCAGCCCATTATTTTCTTTCCCCAGAAGCCATAAATTCACATCTCATCATTGACCATATTATGCCCTCTATCTCTATTTATTATTAGTGCATATTTTAGAGTGGTGATAAGTATTGGCACATTTTATTATGCTGATAAACAATGTTGGACTGCCAGGTACAATGTGGTGTCAACAGTGATTTCTCTTCAGCATCTTTCACATTTTATTCTCAGCTTGTTGAGCTGAAACTTCAGCTCTGCTTCAAGTCACACGAGGTCTGACTCTTGTCCTGTGCCTTCCAAGTTGATGAGCTAGGAAGGGAATGGGAGAGATTCTTCATGATGCAGAAATACATTAAGATGTTACAAAACACAACCCTGTTCAAATATTTAAAGAGCATATTCAACAGTCATTGGTATTTAAAGGAAGCAAACATCCTTCTTTAAGGACAAGTCAATTTGCTCCTTGAACTTGAAGGAAGAGGAGCCTGACAGTGAGTTCAAGTGACTAAAGGTATAGGAGAGTATAAGTCCTTTGGATGTTGGAAGCAAAGTATCTCCAGACTTCCACCAGCAACCCAGACCTAAGGCTCTCTCAGCATTGAGGTGGGTTTCACATAGCCAGAGCACCGTGGACGGGAGAGGGGAACGCACCGAGACCAGACGGCGCTTACGAATGCTGAGTTGACTGGGACACTTGGTTCAAATGACATCTGTGCTACCTTGAGATGATGGATTTCTGAGTCTTCACTAAGCCTTTGAGTTGAGTACGCTATTTACTTCACATCTTTTGAAAAAATGATCATAAGATGATTATGGAAACAGGATAGGGCTGTCTGGTTTTCAGGGAGAGTTTTCTCTAGGACATTTGTAATTCTAGCTGGCTTAGGGGCAGTCACAGCCAGAGAGGTAAAGCAGTTGTAAACTTTTATTTATTTATTTTCAATGGCTGCTACTCAGAAAGGCATCTTGAATTGATGGTTCCAACTGGTTGGTTCCTGTGACACATCTCAAAACTATTCCATAATTTTTCGGTCATTTTCACCAATGAAAACAGTCTGATTTTCTTTTTTAATGCTTGGTAAGACTACAGTGATATATATGTATATATACACGTACATACACAAGCATACATACTTTGATACATACATTTGTGTACACATATATTATACACACACTTTATTACTTGTGTGCACAAGTAATAAAGGAATCTCTTCCTCCTGGTGGAACATCACCTAATAAATGTAGAAGGAAAAGGGAGTTATGCGGTTATCAGTGGATACTAATACTAGCAGGTGAAAGTGAGGAGTAACAGGATATGCACATAGTAACAAAGAAACTCACTACAAATTACTTAGGAAGTACGAGGGGAAAACTAATAGCATTGTAGTGCTAAGATCTGGCAGAAAGCAAGGGCTCAAAGTGACATCATTTATACTGAGACAAAGCAGATAGTGGTGGTTGATGTGATACACATAGAAGGACACTGTCTTCTTTCCTTAATAGTGCCTGATCTTCCTGCTAATACGGCCTAATCTGAATTTCCTGGTAAGGGAATATCAGAAAACCCAAATGGAAAAACAAATAAAACAAAACAAAACAAAAAAAACACCAAAATGAAGAATTTATGCAAAATAACCAGCCTGTCATCTTCAAAAATATCAAGGTCAAGAAAGATAAAGGCTGAAAAACTCTTCCAGTTTAAAGGAGACTAAAGAGACAGAAAGCAAAATGCACTGCATGGTCCTGGACTGGAAAAATAATTGTGATAAAAGGCACAATTTGGGTGATTATCAAAATTTCAGTATGGATTGGGCATTAGATGATAGTATTCTATTAATATTAAATTTAATCATTTCAACAATTTTACTGTGTTTGTGTAAAAGGTGTCTTTGTACTTGGAAAACATACACTGACGTATTTAAAGGTATAGAAGCAAAAATGTCTCAAATTTACTCTTTAGTTGGTGCAAAAAATATATATACATGAGAGGGGCAGAGAGAGGGGCAGAGAGAGGGGCAGAGAGAGGGGCAGAGAGGGGCAGAGAGAGGGGCAGAGAGAGAGGCAGAGAGAGGGGCAGAGAGAGGGGCAGAGAGAGGGGCAGAGAGAGGGGCAGAGAGGGGCAGAGAGAGGGGCAGAGAGAGGGGCAGAGAGAGGGGCAGAGAGGGGCAGAGAGGGGCAGAGAGAGGCAGAGAGAGGATGGTAAATCAATTGCTTCAGACTAAAGGGTATGTGGGAGTTCCTTTTATTATTCCTGAAACTGTGAGTTTAAAATTATAACAAAATTCAATTAAAAGCTAGTAAAGCTACTTCACTCCCTACAGTTATTTCAGCATCCTTAAGCATTCTTTCTGAGTGAGCCTTTTCACTCATCCCGCCCAGGTCAGCGGTGAGCACACATGTTTACTGCCTCCCGAGAGGCATCTGTTCTTTCAGTTTACTCATCTCGACAGTACAAATGGGGTTGAATTTGAGCTTTTTAGTTTAAAAAATCGAAATGGGGTTATTCAAAACCACAAAGAGAGGATCAAATGACTTCTTTAATCATAAAGTTCTTGCCATGAGACATTTTTGTAAGAGTTTCACTTTCCAGCCCTTTATTGTATGATGGCCACGTTATTGTTTTAACTACTCAGCTGCATGTTGTCTGTCACATCTTTTAAAAAGTATTTTAAAGATATTTCATCCCTTCCAAGTCTTGCTTAGTCTAACGTTCCTTTAATTTCCCTGCAGGATATTGGGAAGCTGGAGGGGTGTTAGAAGACTAACCTTTCAGCAGGACCAATTTGAAACATTAATGCTACATTTATCATTACTCCTTGAGTAGAATTCGGTCAATATGTTTAACACAGCTGTTCTTAAATGAGGAACTCTCTTGTTTCCTCAAACTTAAGACTCTCTTAAGACTAAGCCATAATAAAAATGTTAATATTGCATTCTGGAAACACTTGCAACTTTCAAGATGACATTATTTGAACACTTGACAGGATTAAAATTGTGAACGAAGAATCCTAAAACAAATGGCGAAGGAGATGTATCAGTCAGGTTTTTTTTTTGCCACGGTGAGGCTACATAAGAAGCATACTCCCTCCGTCAAGTCCTAACGCCCTGTAACAGTAAGGTTTGCTTGTTCACATGTGACACGTCTGATGGCAGTCAATTCTTAGTCTGTGCTCTGTATTTTTGTAGCTATGTTCCAGGTTTTGTGTTAATGTGTGTTGGCTTTTATTCTAGGATAAAGTGAAATGATGATCCAGCATCTCTTATGTCTTGTCTTCCTGTAACAGAGTCATTGCCAGAGAAAGGAATCAAGTTTAAGGCTTCTGCTCAGGCTTGGAACCGTATTTGCTCACAACCTGTAGTTCAGTTCAGTTCGGTTTAGTTGCTCAGTCGTGTCCAACTCTTTGCGACCCCATGAATTGCAGCACGTCAGGCCTCCCTGCCATCACCAACTCACGGAGTATACCCAAACTCATGTCCATTGAGTTGGTGATGCCATCCAACCATCTCATCCTCTGTCGTCCCCTTCTCGTCCTGCTCGCAACCTTTCCTAGCAACAGCGTCTTTTCAAATGAGTCAGCTCTTCGCATCAGGTGGCCAAAGTATTGCAGCTTCAGCTTCAACGTCAGTCCTTCCAATGAACACCCAGGACTGATCTCCTTTAGGATGGACTGGTTGGATTTCGTTGTAGTCCAAGGGAGTTTCAAGAGTCTTCTCCAACACCACAGTTCAAAAGCATCAATTCTTCGGCGCTCAGCTTTCTTTATAGTCCAACTCTCACATCCATACATGACTACTGGAAAAACCATAGCCTTGACTAGACTGACCTTTCTTGACAAAGTAATGTCTCTGCTTTTAAATATCCTATCTAGGTTGGTCATAATCTTCCTTCCAAGGAGTAAGCGTCTTTTAATTTCATAGCTGCAATCACCATCAGCAGTGATTTTGGAGCCCAAAAAAAGAAAGTCTGACACTGTTTCCACTGTTTCCCCATCTATTTCCCATGAAGTGATGGGACCAGATGCCATGATCTTAGTTTTCTGAACGTTGAGCTTTAAGCCAACTTTTTCACTCTCCTCTTTCACTTTCATCAAGAGACTCTTTAGTCCTTCTTCACTTTCTGCCATAAGGGTGGTGTCATCTGCATATCTGAGGTTATTGATATTTCTCCCAGAAATCTTGATTCCAGCTTGTGCTTCACCCAGCCCAGCATTTCTCATGATGTCCTCTGCATATAAGTTAAATAAGCAGGGTGACAAAGTATAGCCTTGACATACTCCTTTTCCTATTTGGAACCAGTCTGTTGTTCCATGTCCCGTTCTAACTGTTGCTTCCTGACCTGCATACAGGTTTCTCAAGAGACAGGTCAAGTGGTCTGGAATTCCCATCTCTTTCAGAATTTTCCACAGTTTATTGTGATCCACACAGTCAAAGGCTTTGACATAGTCAATAAAGCAGAAATAGATGTTTTTTTTGGAACTCTCTTGCTTTTTCAACAATCCAGCGGATGTTAGGTATTTGATCTCTGGTTCCTCTGCCTTTTCTAAAACCAGCTTGAACATCTGGAAGTTCATGGTTCATGTATTGCTGAAGCCTGTCTTGGAGAATTTTGAGCATTACTTTACTAGTGTGTGAGATGAGTGCAATTGTATGGTAGTTTGAGCATTCTTTGGCATTGCCTTTCTTTGGGATTGGAATGAAGTTCAAAGAATGTCGTATCATCAGACCCAAAGTTAATGGGATGCGGAGATCTGTGAAGGGTTGGGAAGGAGGAGTGATTATGAACAAATGCTAAGCACCAAAGTGGTCTGGACCCTTCCTGCATTTTACTAGGATGTAGACCTCAGGGCCTCCTGTAGCTCAGTTCCACTTCGGGGTATTTCTGTTTGGGTCTGCTTTCCGAATTCCATTTCCTAGTGTGTCACCTAGGGCTTGTTCCTGTGCTGATCCTGCCAAATTATTTGTATCTGTAACTCATCTCCTCCCAAATAGCTTATTATTTAATAATCTAATACCAAAATCCTTTTTGGGGAAGTCAGATTTCTTAAAGATGTTACTCACGTTACTGATCACCCATAAACATTTTATTAATAACAGTGTAATCCTAAAATCTCTGTCTACCTTTGCTGTTTGATGCAAAGAGATGATTCTACTGACAAGTTTACAGCTGTCAGAGAAACAGAACCAGTAGATAGGCAGATAGATAGATAGATAGACAGAGAGATAAGACAGGGAAAGACAGACGGAGAGAGAGGGAGATTTATCACCTGGAATTGGCTTAGACGATTAGAGGGGCTGGCTAAGCAAGTCTCAAATCTTTAGAGCAGGCCAGCAGATGGAAAACTCACAGGCAGGAGCTGACACTTCAGTTCACAAGTGGAAACCTCGCTTTTGTTCCTAGGCCTTCAGTTGATTAGATGTGGCCCGCTAAGGAGATAATGAGAGCCATAACTCCACTGCTGTAAATCAGCATAGCCAACACTAAAGAATCTGATGCGGAAATAAGCAGAGAGTCTCTGAGGCTCTAATCCCTTTACATCAAGGTTTTTGTTTATACTGGACCTCACTCTTCCCTAGATCTACATCGGGATGCCTCTATAACTGCTTCTCAGACTTAATTTTCACATTTCAACCAGCTACAGCGATTTAAAACCAATAACCAGTAAATATCACAAAAACTGATGCATAGGCCTTTCCTTAGAGATCCTGATTAAACTGACATGTGTTATGTTATGGCCTTGATAGGGATTTCCCTGGTGACTCAGTGATATAAATCTGCGTGCAACACAGGAGACTTGGGTTTGATCCCTGGGTTGGGAAGACCCCTGGAGAAGGAAATGGCAACCCACTCCAGTTTTCTTGCCTGGAGAATCCCATGGACAGAGGAGCTTGGCAGGCTACAGTCCATGGGGGTCACAAAGAGTTGGACACAACTTAGTGATTAAACAACAACAACAACGTGCCCTTGATACTTGTTTTTCTTTAAAGCTTCTCAGTAGATTCTAACATGTGGCCAAGGCTGAGAACTACAGCTTTCTAAACTCAGCGCTGCATTGACCAGAATGGGACGCTAATACATATGAAGGCTAAAGAGTTTTGGCAGGTCCTATACTTGATTTCAATTAGAGGGATGTCACACGTTAGCTAGCTGTCACATTGTAAAAGTAATGTCTTTTTCCCTCCTTCAAGATTTTAGTTGTGTTTACTGAATACGTAGATTAAGTTTTGCATCAGATGTTGATGTTCGGTCCTTATCCTTCACATATTGCCTCTACCATATTTTCTCTCTTCTTCTATCAGCTCTCCACGTGCTGATCTTCTATGACTCTGATTTTTCCTCTGCCAGTCCCTGCCCTCTTTGTTGTCAGATTCACCCCGTGGTCTTTCCTCTCTCTGTTTTGCCTCACGAGGTCACTGACCACTGCAAGCTGCAGATCCCAAGTTCCCAGGAAGTTAACTTCTGGGGAGGCTTGGCTGGTTTTGGCAAATGGTGGTGAAAGCACTGATGATGCGTGTAGGTCGTTCCCACCTTCCTTAGGGCACGTCTCTGACGATGACTGCATTTGCTCTTTGACTTCAGTTCCTTCTGGGAAAGCACGCTGTGCTTCCACCCAGGGCCCCTGGGGTCCAGCAGCCCACATCTTTCCTTTGATCATCTGGCTTGGGGGAAGATTATTGGCTTTTCTCTATCGCTAATCTCTGGGTTGTCTCACATTTCCTGCTTGGACTCTCAGCTTTTCCCTACTGTATAACCATTTCCCAACATCAAATTCCTTAAAAAAATACTTGGGGGATTTCTGTTTTCCTGGCTGAAGCTTCTCTTTTCTACTTTTTTGTATTCCACTGTTATCAGACATCTTATTTTCAACCATTTTCCAGCTCTTTATCTGGAGTTACATTTGTCTATTAAGTCCTTCATTTCAATTATCTAATATTTCATTTCTAAAACTTACAGTCAGCTCATTTAAAAATCTGACATTACGTTTTATAGTTTCCAGTTTTGTATTCCAAATTTTCAATTTAGATCTTATCTTCTTGAACAGAGTACACATGGTTATCTCAGAGTCTTTGATTGTTTCAGTATCCAAGTTCTCAGAGGTCTGCTTCCGTTGCCCATCGTTTCTAAAAGCTCTTTCTCACGATGGCTTATCTCCCCATGAGCCAAGTTATCTCTGATTTTAGGCTACACATTTTGTTTAGAAATTTTTCGTAGAAATAATATGAGGCATAGGATAACATTATCTTCCTCTGGAGACATGTTTTTTTAACTTCCGACAATTTTTAACTATCTGGGATTATTTTAAGCACTTTGGGCCATCCAGACGGTTTAAATCTGATCTTCAGTCTGGCAATGAAGGGGATGGTTTACTTCTGGTGTATTCTGACTCTCAGGGAGCAGTTTTTAGAGTTCTAGACTAAGGTAGATGTAGTATTAGTATATCTAAGTCCTTACCAATGAGGTGCCCCAGATTCTAAGATATATTCCAGGAGTGCTATGTAGGCACCAGAGACGCAGCTCAGGCACTTACAGGCTCTTAACGTGTCCTTCCGGTTTAACACATGCTCCCAGAACAAAACCTCCAAAGCGAATGTCTTCCTTGCTCTGTTAGTTCTTCGATGCTTACACACATTGTCTACCATCTTGTGTTCTGTTGTTTGTGGGTTGATGCAAATAATCTACCTGAAGTGGAATCCAAGTCTTGGCCTTCAACAAAACACACAACAAGCTAAGCAAGCACATAGAGAAATAACTGAGAATTTGTCTAACCATTAGAGTCTATTTTGCTGATTCTTGGGGTGACAAGTGTTGCAATCAAATCAGCCTTGTATCAGCCTCTGAACCAAAGTATTCTTCATCTTTGAAATGAAGGGAGAGAGTACTTGACATTAAAATTCCCATCAAGTTCTAACTTTATATTATCTTAGTATTTGAAGTTGTGAATTAGTTCAACTGTGGATAAACTTATGGAAGCTTCTGGAAAATCCTGGCTATATCTACCAGTAAGAAACAGGAGTAATTTCTGGATTCTGTAATAAGGCAAGGTGTATGTTTACAGCCTCTCATCTGTAGTGATCCCATGTCCTGTGCAACACAGCTGGCTTTCTCACCTGCTTCCCTAATTGCCCTGTAATACTGAGTAAAATGCATACATTTTCCAATAATCTATTTGGGTTATGGCTGATCATATCCAAAAGTTGATGTCAAAGAATCCGCTTTCATAGTTCCTAAGAGCAAGGGAAAATAAAGGATGGAGTCATTATTAACCCATATGGTCAGTTTATTGTGAACCATTAAGAAGGAGGTATGTTTAGAACAGCTGGAAATGAGGTAAATGTTAGTTGGAGAAATCCAGGCAGCTGTCCAAATGAGCGCTGGGTAGACTGAAAGTCAGGAATGCTCACTTCTGCTGAATCAATTCCTGTATCCGGGTTACATTCCTTTTATGATTCTTCAAATTTATGCAGAAATTAATTCATCTAAACTATCTAGAACACTCAATTTGAGGTGAGTTGGTCTCTTCAGACGTCTCCCACCAAATCTCATTTTATCTGCTATGACCTTTCTTCATACATGCGGCATCTTCTTTCTTTCTGTTTTTTTTCAAGGAAAATTACATAATATATTCAGCAATCTCAAGGAAACATTGTGGTTGAAAAGCTAATGGAGAAGCTTACGGGGGTATACAGCTGGCTAACCTCACGATATCTCGGAAATGGTGCGTGTCCACAAGAACAAATGTGGGTGTGCAGTGATAAATTTATTTCTCCATCTGCGAAAAAATTGATATCTGGGCCAGGACTTGATGACCTCGGCTTCCATTGCCAGATTCGAGTCTTGTTTCAGTAACACTGTGTTAAACCATACAGCAAACTTCTGACCTTTTAATACTGAGGATTCAAGCAAGCACGTTTTAAGCTTAGCTGGAGTTTGAGTGTGTATTTCTTTCTTTCTTTTTTTTAAAGCAAGCCTATTATAGACTTCACTTTGTATGGGAGCGATTTTACCCCGTCAGCAGTCTTGCCTCACATTCTTTCCTTAAGAAAGTAACTAACTAGTGCTTCTATTCCTAGAATAAAGAGTGGATTAAAAAGCGCAGTCACTACAAATAAGGCAGGCGCAGGGAGAGCAGGGATGAGGGTAACACAGAGAGGAGGAAAACTTTCTGTTCCCCATCATGCCCCACGCTGTTGTGTATAATTATTAGCTGCAAAATAGCACAGCTTGAACATTATTATTGCACATTAAAGAACATTTCACTTATAATTATGGAGCGAAAAGGAGCGTTTACAACTCACCTACCGAAGCATTAACTTTGTGTATGTAAGAAAATATTTTAAAAACCTCTTCATTAAAAATCTGCAAATATGGGACTTTCTTTTTCCATCTCACAGATCTTTTCTCCTTGTTTTTCCTCTGACACATTGAAGTACATCTTAAACTTTTCTTTTAATTAAAAAGGAGTATAAAAATGTAAGGGTGGGAAGGAAACCAAGAAGAGGGGGTGCCCTGTGTACTTGCTAGCAGAAACGAATATTTGATACATGAGACAGATTTGGAAAATGGAAAGGTAAGGCATAAAATATCTTTCTCAACAGGAGAAGAAAACTCGTGATGCCCAGAACCAAGAACCAATTATTTTTTTTCTGATTGGTGTCTTAATTTTTGAAATAGAAAATGCTGTGGAAATCCACATATGCCAACAAGGGTGTAAAAGTGTGTGTTGGTAGCATTTGAAGATCTGTTGATGGGGAATTTAACTCTTCCATGCAATTCATTCTGCCACGTTCTGGAATAACATCTATCTATCGAATCTCTAGAATGATGGGACCTCTGTGGGTGTATGTGTATATGTGTGTGTTTTCTATGTGTATAAAGACATCCTTTCGATCAAACACATTCATCGAGGGACTCTTATCTGTCGAATATTGTGCTAGGCTCTAGAAAAAGTCAAGAATATATTAAATAAAAGCATTTATCCAGAGACTTTGCCTCAATCATGGATTATCAGATTGTTCAGGTGTTTTGGCATCTGCATGAAGTTCAAAGGAGTGGAGCAGATGACAACAGCAAACAACGGCACCCCCCCCAACACACACACAAGTGTGCATATGTAAACACACACACGTATGCACATGTACACCCACGTACACATGTACACACACGTACACACATACACATACATAAAAGCATCCAGCATACTCCAGAACACACCAGGGTTTTCCTCGGTACTGCTCCCCAGGGCAGTGGGTGTTCTGGGGGACAGGATTCTGTGATCAACTGAGTTTGGGACACCCGACACCCTCCCTCTCTTGCAGAGTCACAGTCTGCGCCCGTGACAGGTTCTCTAAGACTCTGGCACTGAAGAGCCCATTTCCATCAGCGCTTCCCTGTTGACCACGTCTCTGTGGTCCTTGGGGTCTCTAGGGACGCTGCCCTGGGGCCCTGGACGCCAGCCCTCGTGCCCAGCACAGGGAGAGGCTCCACCCACCACCTGAGTGCCCTCGCCCTTCTCTCGGGATGTCACGTCAAACCCACAGCCCCACGTGCCTTCCCGGTGGGGGACGCTGTTGGGAAAAAGCCCTTCCTTCCCCTCGGAGAAGCAGGGCGGGTGGTGAGTGAGGGCTGAGCGTGCAGCCCGGGGTGTGGCTCTGGCCTCTCACGCCTTGCTCTCACGTGTGGACCCTGCACCAGAGGGCAGGCTTCCTGAGGGCCTGCGTTCTCCCTGAGACGCGCTCAGGGTCCCAGTCCTCGGGTCACCGCACATGTGCTGATGAATACCTGTGATGAAGCAGGAGGACGCTGGGTGTAACAGGATGGTCTGAGGACATGAAGGCTGCGCATCCGGGGAGCTCTTCCCATGCACCGGGCCCTGGACTTCACACTGAAAACACTTTACTTCGTGTGGTGCTGTGACGTGGGCATGATCACCTCCGTTCTAGAGAGGAGGCAATGTAGGTGAAGGAATGTCAAACTACTTGGGTGGGAAAGTAAAACGAAGAGCCAGTCTGAGCAGCTGAGGCCACCGACTCTCCGGCCTGTGAGCTGAAGCCTCGACCATGTGGCAGGAGAGTTTGTTCACACGGGCTGTGTCCATCAGCACCTCACAGTTCACCAGCGCAGCGCTCCAGTTCTGTGCATTAGATTGTGTGGATTAATGCCGTGCTTTCACGTGCCTTGTGGCGTAGGGCGTTCAGAAGGGCATGTGCATTTTAATCAGGTCTTTTACTGGAAGGCAGTATTTTTTGGCTTGATTTAGATTCCAGAATTTTCAGTCCTACTGGGGAGATAGACTTACAAATATGGCTGCTCTAAGGAACAATGAAAGATTATGTATATAGTTGTACTATGAGGCGTCTGCTCACCACAGGAGAGGCAGTAGAGCTGAGAGCAAGGAGATGGTCCCTACTGTAGCTGCTAAGTTTTAAAAGGTAGCAGAGAAATGATTTGACATAGAAGGGGAGGTTGGTGTCATCTTCAAGGAGTTCGTACATAGTGTTCACTCAGATGGATTCCAGATGCAGCATCTGTGTTTTGAGCAAAATTTCCACACGGGAGTCTAATCATTGCATTCAGCAAAAACCATTTTGGGGGTGGGGGGGCAAAGTTTTGAACAAATCTATGCGTAAAAACCTACTTGGTAGCTCCAGGAGATGTGTGGGGGTTTTGCTCAAAGGAAAAGCCATGGTTTTAGTTGCTCTGACCTCCTGGGACAGTTGATGGTCCCGTGGTCAAGACATGATTATTCCACGTGGCCAAACAAAACAGAACTTCAAACTCACCTTTAAGTTGTCTAAACGTGAGACTTGGCTGGAAAGAATCATGCTAGTTAAGGTCCAACCCATGTCATTTTGGGAAACATCTGGCAAACCCAAATGGGATTCTTTCTATCAAAAAATCAGCTGGCCAGGGCTCTTCAAGCCTGAAGGAGACACAAAGTGGCATGAGGGAACCACCCTGGTATTCTCTTCCACCTGCCGGTTTCACTCATCCTTGCTTCCCGATTCATCTACATGGGCACCTGAAGCCCTGCTTCCATCCTTTCTGCTGCTGGCCTGTTGCGTGGATGGTCATGTTCATTTCCCACCTCCCTCTGTGTGGATGCTGGGTTCTTCCTCGCTTTCTGAATACCAGTGGGGATCTCTGTTTATTCTGACTGTCCCCTGCTGTACCTTTGGGTGACATTCTCAAGCATGTATGGCTGCAAATGTAATTGCTGGATCTTAAGTAGGCAGATAATAAAATTTTAAAGTGATGTCAAAAATTTCCCAAAGTTCTTTTGTGTATTTACACTGTCATCAGCTGGGTGTGAAGGTTCTCATTGCTTTAGCTCCTTGTCAACTATTATTAGAACTGACGACTTTTGCCACTCTTGATGAGGTGGTATTAAGGAGTATTTTCTCGATTTCTGGTGAGGTTGGAAATTTCATATCTGTGTTGTTCACTCAGTTTTCTTTTTCTGTGAACTCTTTGTTGGTGCCTTTTGTACAATTTTCTTTTGAGTAGTGATTCTTTCTCTGTTGTATAGAAGTTCTTTATATATTCCAGGTAATAAGAATTTTTAAGTTGTATCTACTGTATATAGATTCATTCTGTAGCTTGTCTTTTCACTCTCCTTATTTTGATGTTTGATTAATAGGATTTCTTAATTGTAATTAAGTCCAATACATCAATGTTTTCCCTTAGGGCTTTATGAAGAAGCCATTTCCTATCTTTGTTATAATGATTTCTTATACATTTTTTTCTGAAAGTTTGAGATTTGTCTTTCAAGTCTAGCTGCCATGTCCATCTGATTTCTCCTTCCTAGGAGATATGCAGTATCGATTTCCATACATGGGTGGTCTCTTCAAGACCTCTGCCAAAATCATGCCATCTTGTTTACTCTTCCTTAAGACTGATTCTGGTAGAAGACTCGGCTGGTCTCCACTTCTGGTTGGTGCTTACACTTCTGGCAGCTCTGACTTTGAGTGGTATAAGATGTGGGGCATATCGGCTGGAACATGCAAAACCACCTTGGTGATCATGATGACTCTGTGACCCTTAAAACTCTGTCAGAACATTAAAGCTTCTTTTATTGTCAGTTGCAAATATATAGAAAGTTGAAACATGGTATGTGCAGAGAGTATAGAGTATTATGCTGCTGTGTGCTTGCTTGTGCTTGACTCTTTGCGAGCACATGGACCGTAGCCCACCAGGCTCCTCTGTCCATGGGATTCTCCAGGCAAGAATATTGGAGTGGGTTGCCATATCCTTCTCCAGGGGATTTTTCTGACCCAGGGATTGCATTGGCAGGTGGATTCTTTACCACTGGGCCATCTGGGAAGGACTTTTTAAAAAAATGGTAAAACTTTCTTATTTAGTACACAGTAATTAAAAACATGAGAAATGTTTATAATTAGTGTGTCTTATTTCTTTGTAAAAGCTTAATAGTTGTGGCAGTATATGCTTACTTCTCATCATGGAATTTATGGTTTGGAGGGAGCATCTCGTGCATGCCTTGAGGAATAGTCATCCTCCTTTCTAAGTTGGGATGGGTGTCCAGCATTTTACCCAGGGCACTCTCATCATTATAGAGCCTCTCTGAGAGGTCTCTCACTTCCCCTGGGACATCGTCATCCCCTTCCTTCATCACAGCCACCTTCCTCTTTGTGTTGATAGCTTGCCTCCACTAGGTTCCTCTGGCTGCCGATCTAGGATTCTCAGAAAGAAGCAATGTCTTCACTCCCACGGTCAGCTGTCCTCTAACCACACCCAGTTTCATGTTAACACTTCTTGTTTCTTTGCTGCATGGCAGGCTGGCTATCCATGTCCTAACCCCCAGAATTTGTGAATGTCACCTTGTATGCAAAAGGACTTTTGCAGATAAGAGTAAGTTAAGGGTTTTGAGATGGGAGATTATTCTGCATTATCCAAGCAGACCCAGTGGAACCACAGGGGACGAGAGATCAGAGAGAGAGGAGATGATGCAAAGACCAAGGAACTGAAGTGGTGTGGCCATGATCCAGGGAAAGCAGGGCAGCCTCTAGAAGCTGGAGGAGGCAGGGAAGAGATGCTCCTGAAAGAACCAGCTCTGCTGACCTCTTCACGTTGGCCCGGTAAGATTCCTTCCAGACTCCTGACCTCCAGAACCATAAGAGGATAAGTTCATGCTGTTTTAACCACTTCATCTGTGGCAATTTGTTGCAACAGCACAGGAAATGAATGTACTGCATTTTTATCCTGGTTGGACAATTTCCTCCTTCAATTATCCATTTTCATAAAATGATGTGTGGATTTTACTACTGGGAGCCAAGGAAACAACACAATGTAAGCTTTGCTCTCTGTGCATGAGCCAAATGACAGATGTACGTGAACTAATTGCTAACGGACTTTGGAAGAAGCAGTGTGATTGGTCACTGACCATGAAGCGCATCTGTTATTTATGTTGTGATTTGTGGACTGAAGACCTAGTTTGCATCTCTTCAGTTACGCACAGAAGATAGATGGTGGAGATGGATGTTGTGAATTGTGATGTGCGTGGATGGGTGCATTTGAACTGAACTATAGTCGTTAAAATCTGTGCATATGAGAAGCATTAAAAGTGAGGATGATCTGTGTTTGATTTTCTTACTCATGGTGATATGTCTATTTAGGTAGTTGTCAATATCTTTCAATAACTTTCTCCATCAAATCTTGAATAGCCCTTTTTGATTTGTTTCTAGAGTTCTTGAATTCTTGTTGATATCATGGTAACTTCTCTTTCTAAACTGCACATCTGGAATTCTGCTCATGTGTAAAAGTGCAATTTACTTTTGTAAATTGTTTTGTTGTTGTTCAACAATTTTACTGAATCATCCTATCAATTCAAAAAATTAATCTATAGACTGCGGTGATGGAGTCGTTACGATGGTGATGGCCAAGTGGTGATATTCTGATGAAGGTGGTCTTTTCCCTTCCCCCAGTGTCTGCATAGCATATCAGTCAGTGTCGAGTGTAGTGCAGTAGCTTTCTTTGCACTCTGGTTGTTTCTCTAGAATTTTCTAGAATTTCCATTGGTGGAGGTATTGGCGTAGGGCCATTAATTGACCCATTTTGTGTACTTTCCCTATTACATCCAGTACTGTGTGCTCCTCATTCTTCTGTACACCCCTTTTCTCACGGAAGCAATGCCTTTCAAAGACCACTGTCTCAAATGGATTGCAGTTTCTAGTCTCTTTTTGTAACTCCTGATCTTCCAGGACCCCTTTTATCTTGCACACATGGTGGATATTCTCTGTCTCATGGTATTTGGCAGCCATCTCTGCCCCACACCTAGCTTCCCTCTTTTCTCTCCCATGACATTTTTCGTGAATTTCTGTTGTTCTCCACAAAAACACACAGTGAAATGTGAACTAGTGCATTGGGTGGGAGTATTTTTCTACCTATGGTACTTTGAAGTTTGGGTGTTACCTGTCTTCTGGTTGTGATGTGAGCATGGCTTTTTACTTAAATTAGCAAAGCCTCAAGGTTTTAGGTATTTGGAAGCGAAGTGGTGAAAACTCATAAGGGATGTGGTGGCCTCATGTTACATGAACGGGTGGTTTTATACACTCATATCACATACCTGGATTTCTAGTCTTCTGCACCCTTCACAATATGAATCTCATAGTGTTTGAAGATGTGAGCATTGGAGTCAGAATTCTCTAGTTCACATCCTGACACCAACTCTTATATGCTATTTAACTACTTGAGCCTGCTTCTTTGCAAATGAAGCATGATTGTGCCCAATGCATAGGGCTCTTGTCAGGATACACGAGGAAACCCATAAGAAAGTCTTTGATGCAGCCCTAAACTATTACAAGTACTTTCTAATGTTTTTTTGAAAACATAAATAATTAAATTATTTCACAAAAAGGGGTTGATTAATGAGTTCTTCTTGTGAACACATTTGCCCCTCTCCCTGTCCTCTCAGTGTCTTGTCATTGACCTGAATGAGACGTGAATTCATATTTATTAAATTCACAGGTTGACCCAGAGTCAGAAGTTAAATAGTGATGACAAATTAGATGACAAATTCCTGTCCAAGTTGTTCTTTCCTCCTGGAATATGTTTAACCAGGATTTAGTTTTTCCTTCTATAGTATCACTTATCATAGTCTACCTTGGCTGAACTTTTATTTATGTATCTTCCTCCTTTATTAACTTGTGAGGTTTTCAGAAGAAAACTTCTTAATTTATTCTGCTTGGGAAGACAGACAATGAATCAGTATTATTCAGATGATTACAATAGAATGGGGTGACCAGATGATGGGGTCTTAAGGAAGAAAAGGAAGTGAACTGAGATAGAAACAAAATTAAAATCTAATATTTCATGCGCCCCTGAATTCAAAGTGTGTAACTTGTGTTAGGCTGTTTCAACTTGTGTGTAGGATGGATGGGAGGGTGGAAGGAGAGGAAGTTTCCAAGAGGTCATCAGGGGTGGTTGATAAGACTACAGTCAGAGATGGGGACAATCAGATGGACCTGAGAGCTCATTTGGACCAACAGAAGCTAGTGTAGGATTGGATTTAATTGTCTCAGTTACAAGTATGTTGATGGTTGGGTTATAAAAATTGGTGAAAACTATAGAGTTAAGACCCTGCGGAGATATTAACACTCTTGCTGTGAAGGAAAAAACGCTTCTGTGGATTTGCCAGGTTTTCCGTCAGTTAACATAATTAACCCCATGGAGGAAAGGATATGACGCCTTTCTTATTCAATCCCCCTTAACCCCAGCTTCCTCTCTTCCCTCCTGCTTCTTGGGTGGTTTATTAGCGAGCCAAGCTCAACAGAGTGTGGATAAAAAAAATAGTAACCTCAGCGATGGAAGTATGCATTATTCTACTCATGGGTCAAATGCTTGACCACAGGCTTAGCTGTGAGCTGACCAAAAGGAGACCCCTGGTCTCGATAAGAATTACTGAGTTGATGGTAAAACACATCTAACCTATTCATCAATAATGAAGTCAGTGGAGTTATAATGGAAATAGGATTTTAATTAGCTTGCAATTTCTGAAAATAACACACGTGCTTCACCTGCATGACAAACATGAGGCTGACCATGATTTTCTATGAAGAGGATTTTGCTGGAGAACACCTTGTCCAGTCTGCTGGAAAAACAGATGTTCCTAAACTGTCTTACGGAGACTGCAGATGTGAGACAGGCAGAAATCTGCCCAGGCCAACTCTAGTTCCCTTCCTGGTTCCGTTCTGCCCATCAAGTTCAGGGGGCTTTTTCTTTAACCATTGCCAGCAAAACACAACCATTCCCTGCTTTTGCTTTGAGCTTTTTGTTTGTTTAAACAATTCTTTATTTTGAATCTAGATAGGCAACAAAAGATCCCCACAGGAACACCCAAAAGCTGTCATTGTGAAGCAGCGATGCATCTCTGAAGTCAAGAAGACGCCCTGGTCACCAGCAGTGAGTTCAGGGCTCGTCCCAGGTCAGAGGAGTCACGGGGCACCTTTGTAGGAAATGGTGACACTTCAATCGTTGATACGAGGTCTCTCTAGGTTTTGGCTTCTTGAGATCAAGATAGAGGCCTCCTGAAGAGAGCCTTTCAATTTCCCAGGTTTAAACAATCTTTATGAAATCAAGCCTCTTTGGAAGTGAAGAGCAGTCAGCTTCATTTGTGTTAATTGAATTGCATCTCAAGAGATACTTGTCTGCAATCTTTAACAAATACTTAAGAAATTCTGTTCGCTGTATAGAAACATACATCAGAAGGACCCATAGAGGTCATTTCTTTGTCTCCCGGCTTTGGAGAAGATTTGATCTTTCCTTCCCAAATATGCAAGGGTTTCTCTCAAGTGTACCTGCAAGGAAGGAGGGGGTGGGTACTGGAGCCAAGGGCAACCTGTCCTCCTTTGTGTGTCAAAAATCATGGCGACATTCAGGACTCACTTCTGTCCCCAATGTGCTAACACATTTTATTCCACGTTGTGCAAACTGCACAGGAGACCTGGGCTCTCCTCAACAGGGCAAGTGACTGCAGTTCACGGTGCTGCCTTTTGACCTTGGCCGCGCCTTGCTTACTTCGTGGCCATGGCTCACCTTGGTCATAAATAGAAGGGCATGGCTAGTCCAGGGGCTAAGATGTGGCCTTCGGTGTGTGGGCGAGGGACCAGTGAAACAACCGTGAGCTTGGCAGGAAACGCACGGGCTGAGCCCTCCTTCAACGAGGACACCGATGCTCCTGGACCCCTAAAGAGCTGCGGGCACACCGAGGGGGGAATGGGCGGCTGCAGCCGCTCCTGCCGGACCAAACCCAAAGACACCCTCGGCCCTTCGTGCCCTTGCTCCACTCCCAGGAGAGCTTGTCTACCCCTAGACTCTGGGATGCTGTGAAGACGGCCAGGGTGCCAGACAGGCCGTGGAGATGCCGGCCTGACCAGAGTTTGCGGGAGGACCCATGAGTGGTTATGGCGTCCAGAGAGCTTTCCCTGTGAAATCAGCTGCTTCTTCACTGAATCTCCCTAAGGATGAGCGCAAGCTCTGCGGAGGGTGGCGCTTTCTGAGACCTGCCCCAGGCCTGCCTCTCTGGCCGGGGTGCCCTGAGAGTCCTCATCCTCCTGCTCTCTCGCCATTTCTGCAGCTGGGCCGGCGGCCAGGGGAAGCCGCCAGCTGTCAGCGGAGCCAGCAGAAGGGAGACCAGTGGCCTGCATCCTGCATCCTTCTGCCAGGGTCCGGTGGCGGGCCCCAGGACTGGGGGCCACCCATCACTGGGCAGCACGGTTGCTGCACAGCAGTGGGATGGCCCGGCCCTGCCCCCGCCTCGGCTGCAGCTGGCCCTGCGCCCTGGCCTCAGCACTCACCACCCTCCGCCTCGGGCAGCTGGATGCTGGGCGCCAGGCTCTGAGCCGTTCGGTCCCTGGTGCTGAGGCTGGAGGGTTGTCAACCAGGACACACAGGATGGCTGGCAGCACCCAGGGCCTCCAAGGGTACCGGCTCATTTCTCTGTGAAATCCACAGACGTTGCTGTGGATCAGCAGCAGGAGGGAGGGATGGATGGGGGAGGGATGGGAGGGAGGGGTGGATGGGGAGGGGATGGATGGGGAGGGGTGGATGGGGGATGGGATGGATGGTGGAGGGAGGGATGGATGAGGGAGGGGATGGATGGGGGAAGGATGGATAGGGGAGGGGCGGATGGGGAGGGAGGGGTGGATGGGGAGGGGATGGAGGGGGGAGGGGTGGATGGGGAGGGAGAAGGGAGGAGGGAGAAGGGAGGGAGGAAGAAGAAACACATTTTAAATTTATTATTAGATTTTCTCTTTTCTAAAGTCACTGGGTCATTTTGACCAAGCAAATTTTGTGTGCCTAAAGAGCCAGAACCATGTGCTCTGGGTGCAAATTACACAAAAGGATTTCCAGGTTGGTGCACTCTAAGAGCAAAGACAAGAAGAGCTGAGGACTCCCTCCTTCCTCCTCCACGTCTGAGGTCACAGTGCACCTGGAGGCTGGACCATCAGAAGGACTGAGGCGCCTGCGGCCACTGCAGCTCTGGTGGCTGTGAGTCGGGATGTGGGACTGGAGCAGGGAGGTCTCTCCGCAGGGCGCCCTGAACTCTGACTACCTCGGCCTCCCTGCGGTGTCTTTCAGCCCTCTGCTAGGGTGGGGGCTGTGGCTCCCTCCTCTTTCCACACCCTCTGGTTCAGGGCTTCCCTGTCCCGTGCCTAGGAGGTGCTCAGTGGATGATTTCAGAAGCAAAGTAAACTGAAATTGCAGTTATGGGGGAATATTAAAACCTGATGCAAATATACAGACACACTGCAGACCAGATCTCATCTGAGATACAAAACTCTGTCAAAACCCCTGCTCCTTTGCCTGACATTCGCTCAATGAGACATTTCTTAACACTTCCCATCTCACTTTGCAGACAGAATCTTCTCAGTACCCTTTGAACTCTGACTTTGCAAAACAGTCCATTACCACCATGTCCCTTTGCCTGTTTGCCTAATGATGAGGGGATGAGAAAGCGAAACTTCTAATCGCCCAGAAACAGAAATATGGAACCATGCGGTGGTCCCTGGTCTCCCAGGAGAGCAGTTGTCTTTGGGTTCCTCTGCTCATGTTCTATGGAAATATTTAGAAACTTGACCAAAATATCACCTGCAAGATGGTTTACCCAAATGTGAGAGCAGAACTGCATCCAGGAAATGGAGAAATGCAGTCTACATTACCAACGGCTTTGGTAATTAACCATTAGGACTTGGTTTTGCCAAACCAGAGAATTCCATGGAGAGAGGAGCCTGGAGGGCTACAGTCCATAGAGTAGCAAAGAGTGGAACATGACTGAAGTGACTTAGCACATGCCAAACTTTGCTCCAAAAAGAAACTTGAAAAAAGCCAGGGCTATGAAATGCTGTCTTGGAGGAAAAAGAAGGAAATCAAAGGAAGAGGTATGCTGTTGATGGCCTGAGGCTTTACACCTTTACCAAGACTTGTTAAGTCCTTTGGATTTAGACTGGACAATGGCTACATCGAGTCTTTCTTTCTCTGTATTTTCGGTGCAAGAGCATCGCGGTCCATGTGTGAATAGAGGCAAGAATGTGTGTGCACAGATCACGATGTTCTGGGGTGCAGACCCTGCCTCCTGACTGCCTGGGGCCTTCAATGTTAAGCAAACATTCCCATAGTCTGAGATGATCGAGTTCTCCCAAATAACGATGCTCCACCAGGAATGAGGGCTTCCCTGGTGCCTCAGGGGTAAAGAATCTGCCTGCAATGCAGGAAACCCATGTTCGAGCCCTGGGTTGGGAAGATGCCCTGGAGAAGGAAATGGTAACCTGCTCCAGTATTTGTGCCTAGGAAATCCTATGGACAGAGGAGCCTGGCAGGCTGCAGTCTATGGGGTCGCAAAAGGTCGGATACAACTAAGAGACGAAACCACCACCGCCACCAGGAATGAAGACCCAGGGGCTTAATCTGATCACTCCTTTGAAAAAGTGTTTTACTAATTTTAAAATTTTTTTCTTTTCTTCCTCTCAGGGCTGTGTACCTTCTGTCTCACAAGATATGTTTTGCCCGAGGGAGCTTGGTGAACCAACAAGGTGCACCTTGGGGTGTGAGCTGGGCGGTTCTCTCCCGTAGTATAC
The DNA here is from genome assembly GCA_024291935.2 of Okapia johnstoni. Taxonomy (NCBI): domain Eukaryota; kingdom Metazoa; phylum Chordata; class Mammalia; order Artiodactyla; family Giraffidae; genus Okapia; species Okapia johnstoni. The sequence goes on from CM044309.1 coordinate 76,615,973, forward strand.
TGGTGATCTGAGCCTGCCTGGTGCAGAAGCGTGATTTCAAATTCTTCCCTTGAAAGGTGGATGAAGCAGTGTTGCTCATATGTATTTGTCCCTGTGCTGTCAAACATCTCTTGGATTCTAGAGTCTTGGACAGCTTAATAGCCACGTCCTTCGTCAGTGTTACTGCAGCCAGGTCGTCCTGCCTTTAAGGCAAGGCTTAGATTTATTTGAGCACTGGGGTGGAGTGATACCTGGTTAAGGACAGCACCTGGTTATGGGTGTATCATTGTGACTCAGTGCTACCAAAGTGCCCAGATGGAACGGAGAGCATTTCATCTCTAAGGAGCCGTCGACCTCGGGGCAACTCCACTTCTGCCGTTCTCTCAGCACACAGCTTGAGGAGCATGTCAGGGCTCTTCTGGTGTAGAGACTGGGCAGCCTGGGGTTGTTCCTGGGATTGATTTGCTTTTCTTTCTTCTCCTTAAAACTATAGCCCTAACCTCTCATCAAGCACATCACCTCTGGAATGTTGTTGGTTGAGTGGTGTATGTTTCTCTAAGACACTCTCTCACTTCCATTCTCTTTCTAACTTTTGGGATGTGAGTATAATAACTTTTAATGATAACTTTTGGGATAATAGATTAATTCATGGAGACAGAAAGCGGATAAGTGAACTTTGGGGGCTTGGGGAAGGAGATGGGGAGTAACTGCATTTTCCAGATAAAGGCTCTTTCCCACATGTATTGGAGAAGGAAATGGCAACCCACTCTAGTACTCTTGGCTGGGAAATCCCATGGACAGAGGAGCCTGGTGGGCTACAGTTCATGGGGTGGCAGAGAGTCGGACATGACTTGGGGACTCAACGGAAGCCTCACGTATAAGTTCTAGGGGTTAGGACATGGATGTATCTCTTTGGGGGTCGCTGGTCAAGCCACCGCAGGTGGTGACTGAGTTTCCAAAACCGCTCGGTGGGCTCCCGGCCCTGCTTCCATCTGGGCCTCACAGAGAGGAGGCTGCTGCCTCGGCTGACTCATCAGGAAATGAGTCGGCCTCTAGACAGTGTCATCAGCGTCAGTTTCCGAAACCATGTTTGGTTTGAGCAGTTCTCTGGGCTTTGTAAATGCTAAACTCCTGGATTTACAGCCTGGTAATAACTCTGCGGAGTGGCTCAGGGACTTGCACAGGATATGAACCAGGTCTAGTGGCAGCAGGATGGCTGTGATCACCCGGCGGGGTCCTGCCCCGATGCCACTTCCCTCTCGAGAGCTCGCTGGCAGCCAGAGGGCAAGGGTCATGGGGGGCTTGAGAAGGAACGGCTTCCGGGAGAGTTGGCTGTAAGCACAGCCTCCCTGCAAGGGACTCCCCCCTCCCACACACCTACAGTCACGTGTACGTACGTGTATGTTCCTGTACAGTGGACCCGAGGCCAACGGTCAGGCAGCCTGCAGGAGGTGAGGCATCCTCTCCACCTTCCTGATGATCTTTAATTCTCTTTGGCTACGTCCAATATTTGTGTCATCCAACCCTCAACTCTGAATGCTTCCTCCGTTCTTTCTTATTAAAATCCTCTCTCCTTTGTTCCCTTCTCAAGAGTCTCGTCTGTTTTACCCGCAACGGGGGACCAGCAAGAGGGTCAGACAGTGCAGCCCGTGGCTTTGGGTTGGCTCCACCCACGTGTCCTTCCACGTCCTAATTTGTCCTGAAATTCATTCAAGATGGAGGAGGTTGGGAAGGCAATGACTTTGGTCATGAGTGTATCTCAGCATCAGCAGAAGAATGGATGCTTTTGAGCTGTGGTGTTGGAGGAGAGTCTTGAGAGTCCCTTGGACTGCAAGGAGATCCAACCAGTCCATCCTAAAGGAGACCTGTCCTGGTTGTTCATTGGAAGGACTGATGTTGAAGGTGAAACTCCAATACTTTGGCCACCTGATGTGAAGAACTGACTCATTGGAAAAGACCCTGATGCTGGGTAGGATTGGGGGCAGGAGGACAAGGGGACGACAGGGGATGAGATGGCTGGATGGCATCACCGACCCGATGGACATGGGTTTGGGTGGACTCTGGGAGTTGGTGATGGACAGGGAGGCCTGGCGTTCATGGGGTCGCAAAGAGTCGGACACGACTGAGCGACTGAGCTGAAACTGAAACTGATGTGTCAGCTGCCCTTAAAGACCGATATGCCCCTCCGCCCCCCTTGGTCACAGGCACCTGCTTTCCTTAGTAACCCCACCCCACCCCCACTGAGCATCACAGCACTGTCACCTCTGACCCAGGAAGCTGTTCCGTCCCAGCCAGGCGGCCAGGAGGGTCTTGCTCCCTCTCCTCCCTCTCTCTTGGGGTGTGATTAGCCTTCAGGCTGTGATTTAATGCTAATGCCACCAGCATCAAGTTGGGCCATCCCGGAAATGAATGAGGAATTTTGAGAACAGCTAGGAGATTTCCCTGGGTGGTACCAAGGCAGTGGATGAGCCCCGCGCTGTGTCATTTGGGGAAGAATGCCTCCTGACAACCCCCTTGAGCCCCCCAAAGTCTAGGCACTCTTGGAAGTACCATGAAATAACTCGATGATCACCGTGACCACCAGCTGCAGGGTTGCAGAAGGGGGAGTGTTATTTATGTGTTTCTGCTGAGTCTATGCCCTGCTGCAATTATTAGCTAATCTCTAAAAAGTGGACTTGCAGGGTCGAAATTAAACGTCGACAAACAGCTGTTGAGGAAACCCTGGTTTCCTGTTGGACTTCTTTTCCTTTTCATGTGGATGCTGTTGGACAGACTTGGCTTCTCCGTGGTAAAGCTCTCATCCGTGTGACTGCTGGACTGGGGGTGGTCGGGGGGATGGATGCACGCCATTATCATGAACTTGCATTGCATCACATCAGCGTGTGCTTGGTCCCTGCCCAGGGCGGGCTTGCCTGGGGACAATATTTCATTTACATGCTTGCGTTTAAAAAGGTAGCAATTCTGAGTGATGGAAACTCTGGCGGGCTGCTTCTTACAGTCCCAGTATAATATCCAGGAGATTGTGCTTTTGGGAATGAATCAGGAGCTGGAGGACTGACAAAATGCTTGAACACAGGATCAGATATTTACGGTACACTATCTCATTTTTAATAGAACTTGTCCAGGAAAGTATTCCAAACAAGTTTCAATCTGCTGGCCTCCTTCTCGCAGCTGCAGGGATTCATATTCCAAACAGGTCTATGATTTCAGGTCTCTGGGGTGGTGTGACTAGCGTCCCTGTTCCACCCGGCCCCTGGTCCCTCGGCCGTTTTCCACCACGCGTGCTCCGGCTCCCCCTCCAGCCTCTCCCAGCCACAGCCCTCCAATTATTCCTCCTTTCGGGGTGGAATGCAGGGAGGATTTCTCGGCAAGGCTGCTGGAGTCACATTCCTGCTTAGCTTCAAGGTTCTTAGTGAAGCAGAGCTGGGCGTATGTGTCCTGAAGCAGCAGAAGGATTTAGGATGTCTTCAAAGGTTTCTTGGGATGGCTTAATTTATTTATTTCTTTATTTTTATGAGCTTGTCAGGAGGAGAGGAGGCCCTTAAAGACTGTGGGAAATTTCCAGCTTTGCAGATGGCAGATCTTCTCTGTGGCTAACGTCACGATGATAATAATGAGATCGCTGATACTAATGATGACAGCCTTTTGATGTTGGGAGAGGCATCAAAATAAAGATAAACAGGGAATGGGGAATGAAAACAGGGTGACTATCAGGGACCAGACTCTGAGAACTCCCTGATAAAATGGAGCAATTTACAAAACATTTATGGGGGCTTTTAAGAACTGTGAATTTGTCAAGTGTTATGAAGCAGCAAGCGGCAGGCAATAGAGAGAATGTCTTTAGAAAAAAAGGGCCCTGATGCTCGCCAAAAATCTGTGCAGGAGTCATTCCTAATGCTTTCCCCCCTCTTGGCAATATGAATGCAGACCTGGAAGCCTTTCTCTTGCGAAGTGAGCAGGGTAATTTAACGAGCTGTTTAGAATTATCAAATGCCTTTGAAATTTCCAAATATTCTATTCCTGAAAATAGCGCATGAAATGGCCCAGGTATTTTTCTTTTCTCCTCCCCTAGGCACTCTCCCTACTGTGCCATTATCTTCAGCTGTGATTTACTCTGGCTCTCCCAAACAGACAACTGTCTGCATGATGCAGAGATGCGGCCAGCACGTGAGCAGTCCCCACTGCTCTGAAATTGAAGGGCAGCCATCATTCACCCGAGTTACTCCTAATGAAGAAAATGTATGCAATTCAGAACACATGACCTGATGGCAGTAAACTAAACAGCACAGGGAACTAGCCACCCAGCGGTCAGAGACAAGCGCGTTTGCCATTGTTCTGAAATCTGTCAGAATAGGAATGACTCCATCCGGGAGAGGTAATGGATGTGAAAATGGGAGATGGAGCCGTGGGAATGGAAAGCCGCATCACGGCTTTATTTTCACGCCTGTGGGTTTTACTCTGTAATCCAAGACGAAGTTCATGGGAAAGGGGTGTGCCAGCTGTTCTTTGGCCAGGGCCACCACTTTGCACACGTCCAAGGCTGCTTTTTGCATTAGGGTGCCCTTGATCATCAGGGTGCCCTTGCCTTTAGCGTCAGTGTGCCTGCCTCCCCACCCCCCACCCCCAGAGTGCTCACCTGGCACTGCCTCATCTGTGTGGCCCTGCTGCTAATCCACCCTGAACCAAAGCTGTTAGAGACCCGCAAAATCCTGCTCCCATCAGACTTTCCATCTGCACTTTTCCTGTGATTGGTGTTGTGCGTCTTCTGTACCCACTCTGTGGGCTTGGTTTGTAATGTACAAGGGCCCCCACCTGGGACCACAGGTCATCCTGCTCTGCGTGCATGCTTTTCTTCTCTTCTCATGTAAATGGTGGCTTCATCGGAGAGCAACAGTCTAAGCTCTATGTTGCTCTTTTACGACAAATTTCTTATTGTCACATTGTCACCATTATCCTATAAGAAAATATCAATTGAGGAAAAGCTCCGTAGTTATTAAAAATATATCTTCCAATGTAAGAAGTCTCCCTTACATGGATTTTTTTTATCCTTCAATACTTTTAAGATCATCTTTCATTACTGAAAATGCTCCAGGGCTCAGTGGTCACCTAGTCCTGCCCCATAGTCTGATCCAGGGTGTCAACTGTAATTCCTCCAGGTCTCTAAGTTAAACCGAGGCTGACCTGGTGTCCCTGTATTATATCACACTGTCTCAAAACTCTTGGGTCAGGTTTTGATGGAAGAAATAATTGTTAGGGGTTGATCTTCAAGGACGATATTTTAATTTAACAGAGACCTTCAGAAACTTTACAGAGCAGTCCTCCAAGCTGGCTCGGGTCAGGCCCTCTGATTTGCAGGTTTAGATTTTCCAGGGTCCCAGAGTTCAAGGACACTGACTCACGTGAGCACATCTCACAGGAGACGGACAGAGGAAACCAGAGAGCCAGTGCATTAATTTACAGTGAGTAATATAACTGTCAGGTAGACCAGATGTTCGCTTCATCCTGACCGACACATTCTCTCCCTGTAGGCAGGCTACCTAGGAAGTCAAACAATCAGAAGGGTGCCTGGGGGATGGGCTGTCAGTGCAAGAACACGGAGTTTGATTATTCCAGAGCCCAGCTACATAATACCATGCACTTGTTAATCAGAGTGGACACTGAGTCCAGGGGACAGGACCTCACTCCCCAGACCAGTACTTAGATGAACTGTGCAAAAGTTTGCCTGTGTAACTAACTATCCTCACCATGCTTCCGTTTTGGATCTACTCATTATACTGACATCGCTCTCTGTGTGTTTAATAAGGATGCTATTAATTCTTGCAGGACATGAGCGGGATCTACCTCACTGATGGGGTTTTGTTTTGTTAGGCTCTGTGCTGTATTGATTGTGTGCTGAACTCTCAGAGGGAAAACTGAGGCCAAGAGTCCTGAGGAGCATCCCTATGCCGCCTCCATGTACCACGTCACCTCTGTGTGTCTGTGTTGGGTCCTTTTCATTCTTTATGCCTTTATGACTTCTTGGGATGAACATACTCTCTGTTCCTATGGCCATGGGCTTTGTTCAACCTTAAACATATTCTGCACCAACTTCCCCTCATCTATGTCCTCAGAGAGGTGGCGGTTTTCCAGCTTACCTCCCAAGCTCGTGCTAAGGATCAGATGGCAAACACAGCAAAGCACCATGAAGTCTGTGCAGAGAAGAGATGCTGGTGTTTTCTGACATGGCACTCGGTTGATTGTCTAAATCTAGAATGTCTCTGTCAAACCTCAGATGAACATGGTAAATTGCATTAAGACAACCTCCTTCACAAGTGCATTTCCACACAGTTATTCAGCACTTTTGTGTGTTAGTAAATCTCCCCACACAGTCTCCATGGACAGAATCTTGTCTTTGATTTTGGTAGAAATGCCTCTAAGATTTGATCACAGATGGAAAATGTACTTTTTATTTACCAGTGTTCCAGTGTACACAAATGTTAGTTGGTTAAGAAAGAGGGGCCACAAAATTAAATATATATATATATATATATATATATATATGCATATCTGTATATATTATGGGGCTTCCCATGTGGCGCAGAGGTAAACAATCTGCCTGCCAATACAGGAGATGCAAGAGACATGGGTTCTATCCCTTTGTCTGGAAGGTCCCCTGGGGTAGGAAATGGCAACCCACTGCAGTATTCTTGCCTGAAAAATTCCATGGCTGGAGGAGCCTGGCAGGCTACAGTCCACAGGATAGCAAAGAATCGGACATGACTGAGTGACTGAGCACAAATGCATATATATATTTATATTATACTGTGTACAATGATACCATATGATATATGCACAGTAAGTAATGTATACTTACAGTATATAATATACTGTATACTGTAAGTTATAATATATACTGTAAATATATAACATATACTGTAAGTATATAGTATATACTATAAGTATACCAGTATAATTCTTACTAGCATAATATTATATATTAGTAAGAATTATACCGATACACTGTAAGAAATACACTCATATGACTTTGCAAAGACTTACCAAGCAGTAATAAAACATTGTTTAATAATGTGAATCTTTGCCAGCTTTATTCTCAATAATTCATGGTTTAGGTCTTTAGACTTTAATGAAAAATGGGTAGAAAATGCTAGATGACCAGAGAAGCAGCTGCTATGTTTGCTTAGGTGTGGTTAGTAGGCTTAGGCCTAGTTGGCACGTTTCTCCTAAAACCCCACCTGCAGGGAAGGCAAACATTCTTTCCTGGTATTTCTGAGGGAGTGGTGGCTGACCGAATCCCCTTGCAGGGAAGGAGCTGGAGGAGGGCCAGGGCTCCGTGACTGTTGAGCGGGAGATCTGGCCCTCCTGTCACCAAGGTGGCCTCGGTGGGGCTTGCCTTCCATCTGGGAAGACTTCGGTGACTATCAGCCCAGACCCTGCATTGTTCAGAGCATCACCGTCAGTCTGTTTCAGTTCATCTAGTGTTCGATAGGAACCCACCACCTGAATACTAGCTTTCACAGAAATTACACCAGGAGATAAATAATTAGACATGCTAACAACTGCGGAAAGTACTGACGAGGTTGTTCAGACCCCTAATTGGAAGCCGGAACAGGAGCTGTTCCTCTATAATTAGCATCTCACACTCAACTTGAAGTCAGTCACGTTCAGCTACCTGCCTGCTCTCACCTTGCTGTCTATTCCATCGCGAGATGGAAGGGTGCACCCGGCCCGCCAGGGGTGAACAGAATGTGTGGTGCAATATTTTGTGAGCATCGTGTATCTGCGACTCTCATTAATTAAAAAGACAGCTGTTACCCTAAAAAAAAAAGCACAATTCATTTAGTGACAGATATTTTAAATGAGTATGCTAATTTCAGGTTTTTCTTTCCATCCCCAGAAAGCATAACCTGGGCAGGATGTGTGATGAGGTAGCTTATTTCTGAGCAAGTAACAGGAAGGGTTGGTGAGCCTTCTTCCCAGGACCGACGTGTGCGTGAAGGGCCTGAACCAGTCCTGGGGAGCATGACAAATTGCTTCCTTACTGTGGTATAACCCCCTTCCTTGAGGACCAGTTGTGTCCCAGTCTCCACTATGGAAAACCATCAAAGTCTTTTTTGACATGTAGCACGTGAAATAGTGAAGACGGTGCAGAGAGATGCTGTCTTGTACCTAATGACCTTGTACTGGGAGAGGAACAGAAACAGCTCATTAGAGTGATTTAATGTGGTATTTTGTTAAAACTAAATCAAAATAATCTATGGAATGTGGCTGAGATTCAGCCGAACTTGAAACATACAAGACTGCACTTTATCTCTTTGTTTTCATTTTGCAGCTAAATGGAATTCTAAATTTGAAATACTACAGATCAGGATGCTTTCCAAATTTAAAAAAAAAAAAAGCAAAACTCCAAAACAGGCTCACGATCTTGGGATAACTGCATAGCAGGAAATAAACAAGACTTGGCTCTACATATGAAGCTACAATACAAACAGAACCAAAAAACACAGAAAGACAGAAAAAGATACATATATGTGGGGGAGGGGAGAGGAAGACTATTTCAGAAATACTACCTGGAAAAATAGTTCCCTAAGTCTCAGGAACTCAGATGAGCCCTGTTTTCAGTATAAGCTCTGAGGGCTTTCTTTCGGAAGGAATTTTACTGTGCTGTTTCCCTCATCCCTTCTGAAGGAAAAAGCTTAGAGCCGCACTTGCAAATTGCCAGGAGGGAAAATCCTTGATCTTTACCCCTGTTGAGATTGTCAAAAGATCCAAAAGCTGGAATCTGTGCTTTGTGAAGTTAATGTTCTCTGGAAATTGCAGCGATACCAAAAGCAGTCTTCCCTCCCCCCTCCTTTCAATAGTTTCTGAGAGATGCTGAAACTCTCTGTAGGTGGAAAGGAATCTGCTTACCCGAATGCATTTGAAATCTCCATTCCCAATTCTTTCTCCTGTTTGTGTGCACCCTTGGGTAGAATCCTGTCTTTTGGTCTAAGCTAAGCTCAAAAGAACAGCACCTGGTGAGGAAGCAGGTCGGCGCAGTGGCCCCGAGAGGAGACATTTCTGATTTGTACCCCAAGATCTGCAGCTTGTTGATTTAATTCCATCGAAAATATAACCCAAAAGGTGTTGAATATGGTGCTTCACAGCAATGTGGAGCAGAAGATGTTAATATGGAGTGGTTCCAGGAGCTCTCCAGTGCTTGGCTTTTCCTGGAGCACTGTGCATCTGACATTTTTTACCATGAATTAGCTTTGCTAGTGAGTCTTCAGTACCTATAAAACCAGAGGAGGCATGTTCTGCAAGAAAACTTCATTTATATAGGTGTAAAAAAGTAGAAATCCATCTTTCTTCTGACATTTTCCTTACATCTACTGACTTTCCTTTGAGGATAATACAGTCTAAAATTGAGTAAAACAACCACAGAAAGACTCTTTTGTCAAAAGTTAAGTTTCCTTCATGTCTGTAAAAAAACTATATACACATTTAAACCTGCCAGCATGGATGAAATGAGACTTATTGCATTACGTTTGTGCAAGACATTTTATCTAACGCCTTGCATTTCTACCTCAGCCAAACATGTGCAGACCACAGTGTTCGTGCCCAGGTAACAGGCTATCTGAGATTTTGGATCCTGAGTCTACATGGCATGGAGATGACCCAGAACCGTTAAGGAGCATTTCAAGGTCACGCCTTGTCACAGATGCCCCAGGGATGCCCTACTGATCACAAAGGCTGAAAGAAATAAGATGTCTAAAAATTTCAGAGAGGTCATTGGAAATCACCCCCTTGGGGGTTCAGTTTGAACTGTTTCTTCAGTGAGTCATCTACTAGACATCTACAGATCATGCGGGCAAACGACCCCTTCTGAGGTCATCCTTCTGTAGTTAGTAGACTGCCACCTCAAAATCATAACATGTCACCTAGGAAAATATGAATTTCTAGACCCTACCCTGCAGCCCAGACCTGTGGATCTTTATGTGATTGCTGGATAATTCTTAACCACCCGGAACCTGAGGAACCTCACTGCCTTCCAGGAAGAGTGTTTATCCACAGTAGATTTTTAAGAGAAGAATCAGGAAATAGATGTCTGGGACGATGAGATGATCCAGAGCTGATGAAAGATTTTATAAAGGCAGATAAAAAGGAGCATAAACAAGGCAGATGTCCTTGAATAAGGCAAATGGATCGTAATGTGGGCAATTAGCTTTGAGATAAGAGAAGGGAGACATTTTAACATATTTAGTTGTTTGAAAGAGGGTGATACTGAAGTATCATGAAATGAGGATTATTTACCAAATACCTTTTAATTTTCACAGAGCAGCAATAATTTTAACACCACGTGGCTTTTCTTGAACCTGATATGTTAGAGTCTCTCTTATCAAGATGCTTCTTGTAGTGTCCCCACCTGCAAAGGCTTTTTCATCCATTTCACAGCAAGAACGCCTCCTACGATACGGAAAATAGGTTCCAGCAGTGGATACCCTCCCATCTTTTTGTGAGATTCCACAGAAGGCCTATCAACACAAAGATCCCCAACTGTCCAGGACACAGAGTCACTCGGGTGAGCAGGGACAGAGAGCGGGATGAGGTTAGGAAGGTCCTTTCAGGTGGGGCACTTAGCCAGATGTGGGCTGCTGTGCCATGCTAAGCCGCTTCAGTCATGTCTCACTCTCTGCGACCCCCTGGTGGGACTGTGGCCCACTAGGCTTTTCTGTCCATGGGGATTCTCCAGGCAAGAATACTGGAGTGAGTGGCCATGCTTTCCTCCAGGGGGGTCTTCCTGACCCAGGGATGGAACCTGTGTCTCTTAGGTCTCCTGCATTGGCAGGTGGGCTCTTTACCACTAGTGCCACCTGGTAAGCCCCAAGGTGAGAGATGGCAAATGGCGAGATAGAGCTGTCCTGGCATAGGACAGGTACTTCCCGGGTGCTGAGCCAAGGCTGCCAGACCTCCTGTGCTCCAGCCCCATTCTTTCTCATGAGATGTCCTCCTTCCATGCTCACCTCCCACAGAGAGCCAGGGCCAGCTGGGACTAAGAGGAAGCTAGCCTGGAGACAGTTCTCTTATGAGCATCTTACTGCTACTGGAAGAGGCATTCGCTGCTTATGTCCAGGGCGCAGCCATCGGACAATTCCAGGCTGATGCTCAGTGACAATGTGCAAGTCAACTGTGATATTCCTGAAAAGGGCCTTCTTTATGTCTTTTTCCTCAAGAAAAGGCTTTCCAGACAGAGTTTATCAAGGGCAATGACTTTCTGCATCCTTCCTGTCTGAGCCGGGCTCCCTCTTGCTCATCTGAAGCACCCCAGCCTTTTGCTGGTTTCTCAAAAACTTGTGGGATTCCTGGCGAGATTGTTCTTGAGGGTAGGAGCAAGGGACTGGCCCACGTCAGTCTGCTGGTCACAAGCAACGCTGGTGAGCAGATGCCTAAAATACTACACTTCAGGATTATGTTCACCTTTCTGTAGCTGTAGGTATTTTTAAACGGGAATTTCCCCCAAAGAAGGAGTTTTGAGAAGCTTATTTAAATTCTGTAACCCTAAACCAGTGCTTTGAAAACTTATGGTGAAGAATATCCACTGCTTGAGTTCTAGGGGCTGGAAACACTCATTCTCATAAGTCAAAGCTGTCTGCGGGGCCAACAGGACGAGGTGCATCTCTGGGAGGCGGGTGGTCTGTAAATCATCTTTCATGCCACCCGATTCCAGTGGGAAAGCCGCTCTCTCTCCCTGACCAACTCCTAAGGAGGTTTCTCAGGACCCTGGAATCTTCTGTAGGAACAGAACCTTAAGACTTCAGATAATGTTTCCTTCCCAGTTAGTATCTTGAGCAAAAAAAGCACAATTTCTTCACTGTCTCCAGTTGGCCTGGTCATGAGAACACAAATGAAGTCAGAAACGTGGCTATTCCCTGCCTCACTTTTCCCTGTAATTGAATTTCCGTGCATTTACTCTTTAGATGGTTGGCTATTTCACATTTGTTAATAGTATTTGTTGCTGTCACTGAAATGGCCAGATTAATTCCTATGTGGTTTATTAAAGGTTTAGGAACACTGTTTGAATAAATTAAAATGGGGACTGCTTTTTCAAAATCAGGCTCACTCTCAAATCAAAACTTTAATATGTGCCTTGAAAATATGAAATCTATTTAACTTTCTTAAAGAAAAGACCATCTTGAACATCACTTTTAAACAATATCTTAACAATCCATTTAGAAATGATAGAAAGAAAATGAAATGAAATCTATTTGTGTGGAATGGTACTCAGTAGTATGTGCTTAAAACATCTACAATACCTTAAATAGAGGCATCGAAAAGCAGACACTAAAATTTTCTTGGTTTCTAACTTCAGATCATAATGTTCTAATTTCACATCATTATGTTGAAATTAAAGCTATAAACATTGCTAATTATAATTTCATGTCAAACCCACACACATTAATTTGGTGGTTGATGTCATTTCTGGTACATGGCACACATTTGTGTCTTGAAGAGTTTCCAGATATGTGTTTATCTTTATTTTGGAATGTGAGAGAAGGCAACTCAGTGTGCGGATAAATACAAGAGACACCTAGGTCAATACCGGGCTATTTGCAGGTCCTATTGTTCCTATTAGGGATCCCTTTACTCCTTCTCTGTCATTCTGCTGAAGGAATATAATGCCGCGTTTAGTGCCATAGAGCCAGAGAAGGGGTCAATGGGTGACTAAGTTCCTGTAAGAGAAGTCATGATAAAAATGAGTGTTTCAAAATTAACTGCTGATACTTTTTACATGACTTAAATATGGGAGGCATGAAGTGTTTTGTAAGCATCACCTCATTGAACTTTTGTAACAATCAGACAAGGATATTACTGTTCCCATTTGAGAGAGAGAGTCATTAATCAGAGTGTAAGTTCACTGCAGATGGCGACTACAGCCACAAAATTAAAAGATGCTTACTCCTGGGAAGAAAAGCTATGACCAACCTAGACAGCATATTAAAAAGCAGACATTACTTTGCCAATGAAGGTCCATCTAGTCAAAGCTACGGTTTTTCCAGTGGTCATGTATGGATGTGAGAGTTGGACTATGAAGAAAGCTGAGCACCAAAGAATTGCTGCTTTTGAACTGTGGTGTTGGAGAAGACTCTTGAGAGTCCCTTGGACTGCAAGGAGATCCAACCAGTCCATCCTAAAGGAAATCAGTCCTGAATATTCATTGGAAGGACAGATGCTGAAGCTGAAACTCTGAAACTTTGGCCACCTGATGCGAAGAACTGACTCATTGGAAAAGACTTTGATGTTGGGAAAGATTGAAGGCAGGAGGAGAAGGGGACGACAGAGAATGAGATGGTTGGATGACATCACCAACTCGATGGACATGAGTATGAGCAAGCTCCGGGAGTTGGTGATGGACAGGGAAGCCTGGCGTGCTACAGTCCATGGGGTTGCAAACAGTTGGACACTACTGAGCGACTGAACTGACTGAAGTTCAATGAAAGCAGGACATGTGTCTGCTCATTGACTGCTGATCCCTGGGGCCGGGCACGTGCACTCAATAATCACAGTGCTGTCCCTTGATAAATACACTCACTTCCAGCCACACTAGCACGTGGGTTTCAACCTCAGGCATCTGGTTGGAAATCCCAGAGCTGGGATTCTCCTGTTCTTATCTCTGTGCCCTTTCTCTTTCAGGAGCCACCAGGAGAGTCCTTGCTATTTTTCCTCAGTGGTGCCAGTTGCCTTCTTGCCAGCCTTGATCTGAGAGAATTAAATATTGAACTGTGATTTTTTTTTCTCTGTATGGATTAGTAAACAATAGTGTTTTCTCTCCTCTAATTCCACTAGGATAAAGGTCATTTTGAAGATGAAAGCAAACCAAGTGTAGCCAATATGTGCTCAGTCACTTTAGTCGTGTCGACCTTGCAACCCCATGAACTGCAGCCTGCCAGGCTTCTCTGTCCATGGGATTCTCCAGGCAAGAGTACTGGAGTGGTTGCCATGTCCTCCTCTAGAGGATCTTCCCGACACAGGGACTGAACCTGGGTCTCTTAGGTCTCCTCCATTGGCAGGCTGGTTCTCTACCACTAGGGGCACCTGGGAAGCCCTACTGACTTCCTATATCATGGGCGAGACACCATGCTGTGACTATATTATACACGTAAGAGAAGCTGGTTTCTTCCACAGCCCGTTTGATCCTCTTGCTGGCATGTGGAGGCCATGATTATTCTCCAAACACAGGGGAGGAAATCGTGGGTGGGAGGATGAGGAAGTTTTCAGAGTCACCAGCTTGACCAGAGCTTGTGCTCAGCACTGGGCTTATGTTCGTGGTCCTCTGGCGCTTTCCTTTCCAGTGCCCTACACTGTGTGTCCACGTGTCCAAGTGGCCTATGCTGGGTCTAGGGCTCTAGGTTTGCGTGTTCTGATGATATTGTGTTTCCCTGGTTTGGAGAATCATGGGCTTGAGGAACAAACTTCTATTTGGTTCGAGAGCAAAATGATCAATAAATCCCATATTTCTTATGTTCTTTGCAACTAGGAAGTAGGAACCATATTCTAGCTCAGATATAGTAACTCTTCCTGAATACTTGCGAGATAGAGTCCTGCAAAAACAAAATCTCATGGGTCAGTGTAAGAAGCAAAATAAAATTTGAAATCCTGAAAATGAAATGAACAGGAATGTAATTTCACCTCTGGGTGTAGAAAGGGGTTAGGAAGAGAATCTGGCTGCTCAAATTTAGGATTGCTGGCTATGGATAAATGTACACTGCTATGTTTGTCAACATTTCTGAAGGAATATGTATCATTCAGATCTTAAATTTAGGAGAAGTCTTTAAAATTTTCCATGCACTTATTTATACAAATTCTCTTCTACACATACCACCACCAAATTATGATATTTATAGATAAAGGATGCCTCAGATTGCTTTTTGAAGGAGCACATTAATTTAATCTTGAATGCACAGTTACAATTCAACGTTTTTCTAGAGCAAAAATTGTAACTATAATAAAAAAGACACATTTTAATTATAACTCAAAAAAGCATGGTGATGGTAATGCTTGATAATTACTCAAGTCTATTTTAGAGATGTACAAGCACAAGCCATGCTAACATATTTAAACACATCTTTCCTACTATATATAAGATGTTAAGTAGTTTGCAGTGTGTAAACACTATCAACCGCAGTGTATTCCGTGTAATTAGGCTACAGAAGCTAACATTTAGCAGAATATCTTAATTTATGCTTGAGAACGGAAAGATGAAAACAAAAATCAGATGAACACCAGATTTCTTTGCATTCTCTTTGAAATAGATGTCAATATTTGTTGAAGTACAAATTGGGCCACAAAAATGATGAGACATTGCCTTCAAGGCATTGAGAATCCAAGAAGCTGGGGAAAGGTGATTCCAAACAGTGGGGACCTCCTTCTCCTGTGAGATCATCACAGGGGCCTGTGCAGCTTTGGTTTAGGTTCAGCTTTAGCCTGTACAAACCAACTGCAAGACTTTTGATCTCTCTCTCTTCCCTTGTTTTAATCTTAAGTCCTGTAGTTTTTGATTACAGTTCTAAAACCAGGCACATCTTTGAATTGAAGATTTGGTTATTTTCACATGTGAGTGAAGTGAAAGTCACTCAGTCATGTCTGAGTCTTTGCTACCCCATGGACTATACAGTCCATGGAATTCTCCAGGCCAGAATACTGGAGTGGGTAGCCTTTCCCTTCTCCAGGGCAACTTCCCAACCCAGGGATTGATAGTTTCTATCAATTTTGGTGCTACAATTTTGGAATTTTTTAACCGCCATAATTTCCATACCAAGTCCAAACTAAAAAGCATCCAGTAGAACTATAAATGTAATTGTTTGACCATAAGGTAGAGGATTAGCAAGTTAGTTAGTGGCTGTGAACATCATGTGAACTTGGCTGCCCTAGTCAAAAGTCATTTCCATCAGTTTCACCTGATGTAACCTTGAAGAGAAGCCTTAGTTTGTTGTAATTATGGAGACTGGACAGTATCCCTGAAAAGAACACATCCTAGAGGCTGGACCAAGCAGACTCTTCCTTCCTCTGACCCAGAACACCAGTTAGCCTGCTTGTTTGTCTTCTTGTTGGTTGAGCTCTCACTCACCCATAGTTCCTAGAGGTTAAGGGACGCTTGTGGACCTTGCCGTCTGCCACGTGGTCAGCGGATGGCCCAACGGTTCCGCCACGTCAGTGATTTAGTGGGTGTTTGAGACTGAACTGCTGCAGGGTTTCCAACTAAAGCCACAATAAGTCTGTTTTGTTCATTAGGTCCACTCCAGAACCTGTTTGTTAAATTCATTTTTGTGTGATCGTGGCCAGACTTACACTTGGGATTAATGTGAAGTAAACAGTTTTTTTGACAGTAGGGATATTTTTCAGTCTATATTATCAAAATTCTCCCAGGCAGGGTAGCATTTTATGTGTCTCTTGAGTGTCCCACAAACTCCTCTCTTAATGGTGTGCTCATGGTGAAATTGATACGTTACTGCATTGGTACTCCATGTGCTATTATACTATTTTAGGGTTGTAAACCATTTTGAGCTGGTGTAGGGGGTGGGGAGGGGAGCAGAGACCGCCCAAGTCTAACTAGGGTAATAAAGCACTACTAATTATATTGATCTAATTAATCTAATTAAATTGCAGCTAGATATAATTTTGTACATGCCATTTGTCTACATTAACATTATGTAAACCTATTCTGCCTGTCCGTGCATTTTATATGCAGTATTTTCTTTAGCACCTCAAGGACTTTGGGTATTAGAGAAGGGTGGAATTCATTTCAACAGCTTAGTGAAACAGGATATTGGATGGCTAGGAGGAATTGGAAGATGAACAACTAAGAAAGTGTACTTATTGTTATAGGAAAAGAGCTTGGAAATTTGCAAAGACAGATATGTTAGGAAGAAAATTCAGTTTTCACTCCACTCCATCCCCCACGGTTTTTGGTGGTCTCTGTTGAGTTTGCAGCACTGTTGACGGAAGGTATAGCATTCATGTGGCAGGTAGGAAAGAAAAGGTTTGTTATATTCTAGATATATATGCATACATATATATATATGAGTGTGTGTGCGCGTGTGCTTGTTCACTCAGTTTTGTCTGACACTTTGTGACCCTATGGACTGTACCCTACCAGGCTCCTCTGCCATGGGACTTCCCAGCAACAATATCAGAGTGAGTTGCCATTTCCTTCTCCAGGGGATCTTCCTGACCCGGGATCAAACTCATGTCTCTTGTGTCTCCTGCACTTGCAGGCAGATGCTTTACCATTGCACCACCTTGGAAGCCTATATATATAATTACCATGTTTTGATTAGCTGGGAAAATCTAGAATATTTAAATATTTTAAAATAAACTATCAGCAAGTAAGATCCTTATGGGGAAAATGGTTAATGGGGCATCAAATTTATAAAAATAAAAATGTTTGCAAATAACAAAAGTTAAAATATTACAAACTTGAAAATAATAGCCAATATGAGTTACAACATGCTATGCAGTAAATATTAACCATGTAAACCTTACTTGACCCCATGGGATGGGTACTAATACTGTCCTCATTTTGAAGACCAGGAAACTGAGCCACAGACTATTTAAATAACTTGCTAGTGTCTAGGCTGAAGCCACAGAACTGCAATTAGAACCTGGTCTGATTTCAAAGACCAAATAATCTGAGCTCTCAAACATAAAGTTATGTTGTCTCAAAACAAAACAAAATCTGTCTTTAAAATCCAGAATATCAGAACATTGAGACACTCTGCAAGTTTTCTTTAAGTGAATTCCAGCAGAAAAGAAACTAGTGTGAAAGAAATGACCTAACCTGAAAACTTGAAGAGTTTTACGGATGGTTTATGGCGGCAAATGTGAGTTGAAGTTAATGAGGGGAAGTTATTTTTTTTTGTCTTTAGAAATACTATAACTTGAAAATTTTCAAGTTGACTTAACATCTTGTTGTTGCTATTTAGTCGCTGAGTCACGTCTGACTCTTTTGTGACCCCTGTGAACTGTATAATCCACCAGGCTCCTCTGTTCTTGGGATTTCTAGGCCAGAATACTGGAGTGGGTTGCCATTTCCTTCCCCAGTCTTAACGCCTTACTACTATGCAAATGACCTAGCCCCTGTACAAGCAGGTGGGTGCTGGGGAAGGTGCTTGTCAACCACAGAAGCTGGGAGAGAATAGACAAGCAGATTCTGAAGTGTTATGATTCCTGCAGATAGAATGCAGATGGGAGAAGATGAGCATTATACCCAGTGCAGCCTTGAAAACCAGGTCCCTAGGAAGGAAGTGGCCTCAGAGGAAGTTAATGGAAGTGAGGAGCTGCACAGTCCACCTAGGAAGGAAAAGGGTGGGAGAGTTTTGGCTACAGAACCGAGAGAGAACTATCCCATTTGAAGTCTCATTTTTCTTAGCTGATGGATGATATAGGGGTTTGGGGGGCTCTGCTCTCGCAGGGCTGGAGGAACACAGGGTCCACAGCGGGATATCAGGCGTCTGCTGTTCCTAACCCTCCACCCTCCACCGGGTGCTGTCAAGGGCCACTTGCTTCCTTAGCCCGTCTGAGTCCAGCTCCGGTCAGTGGACTCCTGGTGGCCAGAGAGCACATGCGGTGAGTCCGTGGATCAGGCAGAGGGTGGGAGGGTTGGGGGATTTCCCTCACGTGTCTGGAGGTTGGTTGTTTTTTCACTGTTATTTTTAATTGGAGGATAATTGTTTTGCAATGTTGTGTTGGTTTCTGCCATATATCAACATGAATCAGCCCTAGGTATATACATGTCCCACCCTTCTTGAACCTCCTTCTCACCTCCCATCCCATCCCACACCTCTAGGTTATCAAAGAGCACTGGATTTGAGCTCCCTGCATCCTACAGCAAAGTCCCACTGACCATCTATTTTGCACATGGTAATGTATGTGTTTCCATGCAACCCTCTCAATTCATCCCACCCTCTCCTTCCCCAGTTGTGTCCACTAGTCTGGTTGGCTGGTTTTTAACTGGTCACACATCTCTTACCTCCGCTGGACAGATCCAGGCACGTCTTGTGACCTGACACCATAGGTCCCTTTGTGTGTTGTCATATGACATGCACTCATCACTTAAGTAAATCTAAACAAGTTTTAAGATCTAATTTGCAGTGGACAGAAAGCACAGGAAAAATTAAAAAAAAAAACCTCAAAGAACATCTTTGGATAAATCCAGAGCATGGAACATTCCACAAGACTTATTTCTTCTGAAAATATGTCAGGAAGGAAAATTAAGAGAGAGTTGAGTGGACCTGTCTAGACTGAAAGAGATAAATAGACATATCTAATTATATGCAGTACAACAGTACAAAACAGTGGTTGAAACATAATTCAACTTTTAAAAATGCTTATAATAGATAACTGGTTCCTAAAAGAGAATTTGAATGTAAACTGCATATTACATATAGGAATTACTGTTAATTTATTAGGTGTGAACCATTCCTGTATTGAAATAAATTCTCATTTTTTAGGAGATACATGCTAAAGTATTTCTTGATGAAGTGATAGGGTGTCTGTAAATTATTTAAAATATAATTATATTGGGTTAAGAAAAATGCAGAATGTTCATTTGTGAATTGAGTTTATGAATACATATGTGTTTATCTTACTATTCTTTCAACTTCTATATTTTCAAAAATCTCATTGTAAGAGTTGAAACATAGAATGCAGCTTAAAACTTTGTAACGAACAAATAGCCTCGTGGAAAATGAATGGTTATGAGGGAAATATAAATTCTAATGTTAGCTCAGGAAAAGGGAGGAAGCAGAAGCAGGTAAGTAACTATGAAAAACCTTGACAAAATCTGGGAAGGAATGACCATCCACTTTGTTTTTTTTTGTTTCTTTCACCCCCAATGAAGGGGAAAAAATCCCATGAATTATAACTGTTAAAAAGCATCTCAGTGATGGGAATGTTTCTAATGTATTTAAAAAAAATTGTATAATCTGATACCAAGTCTGTTAATTACAGCAAGAATAAGAAAAGACAGAAAGTAGGGAAAATTTTTTTAAGAAGATAAATATAGAAATCCTAAATGAAACACTAGCAAATTCAACACACGTAAGAATAGAGGTAGAGTTAATGGGCTACCCTGGTGCCTCAGATGGTAAAGAATTCACCTGCAGTGTGGGAGATGTGGATTCGATCCCTGAGTTGGGAAGATCCCCCACAAAGGGAATGGATACCCACTCCAGTATCCTTGCCTGGAAAATCCCATGGACTGAGGAGTCTGGCACACTACAGTCCATGGGGTTGCAAAGAGTCAGACACGACTGAGCAACTTTCACTTAATGTTATAAAAGAAATACTATGATTGATCACATTCCTATGGAATCCATGTCTGTCCTGGGCTCAGATTTAACATCATATTTAGGCTTTACTATCCACTATATGAGATGGTTGTATGGCGTCACCAACTCAATGGACATAAATTTGAGCAAACTCTGGGAGATGGTGCAGGACAGGAAGCCTGGTGTGCTGCTGTCTATGGGGTTGCAGAGTCAGACACAACTTAGTGACTGAACAACAACCCATCAGATAGTGAATCTATTTAAATGTTTCCTTGTTTGGAAAAGGAACATGAAACAGTGTATTCAACTCATGCTGCTGCTGCT
Source organism: Okapia johnstoni (assembly GCA_024291935.2). Classification (NCBI taxonomy): domain Eukaryota; kingdom Metazoa; phylum Chordata; class Mammalia; order Artiodactyla; family Giraffidae; genus Okapia; species Okapia johnstoni. The sequence continues at coordinate 76,636,579 of CM044309.1, forward strand.
GCTGCTAAGTCGCTTCAGTCATGTCCGACTCTGTGCAACCCCATAGACGGTAGCCCACTAGGCTCCCCCGTCCCTGGGATTCTCCAGGCAAGAACACTGGAGTGGGTTGCCATTTCCTTCTCCAATGCATGAAAGTGAAAGTGAAGTCGCTCAGTCATGTCTGACCCTTAGCGACCCCATGGACTGCAGCTACTGTTCAGAAATTAAATGAGATACACATAAAGCATTTAGCACTTGGTCTGCTAAATAAAGAAAGGCAATGACAAAGAATGTTCAAACCACTACACAATTGCACTCATCTCACATGCTGGCAAAGTAACGCTCAGAATTCTCCAAGCCAGGCTTCAATAGTATGTGAATCGTGAACTTCCAGATGTTCAAGCTGGATTTAGAAAAGGCAGAGGAACCAGAGATCAAATTGCCAACGTCCATTGGATCATCGAAAAAGCAAAGAATTCCAGAAAAACATCTACTTCTGCTTTATTGACTATGCCAAAGTTTTTGTGTGGATCACAACAAATTATAGGAAATTCTTAAAGAGATGGGAATACCAGACCACCTGACCTGCCTCCTGACAAATCTGTATCCAGGTCAAGAAGCGACAGTTAGAACTGGACAAGGAACAACAGACTGGTTCCAAATTGGGAAAGGAGTACATCAAGGCTGTATATTGTCACCCTGCTTATTTAACTTATCTGCAGAGTACATCATGCAAAATGCCAGGCTGGATGAAGCACAAGCTGGAATCAAGGTTGCTGGGAGAAATATCAATAACCTTAGATACTCAGATGACACCACCCTTTTGGCAGAAAAAGCGAGGAACTAAAACGCCTCTTGATGAAAGTGAAAGAGGAGAGTGAAAAAGGTGGCTTAAAACTCACCATTCAAACAACTAAGATCATGGCACCTGGTCCCATCACTTCATGGCAAATAGATGGGAAAACAGTGGAAGCAGTGGCAGACTTTTATTTTGGGGGGCTCCAAAATCACTGCAGATGGTGACTGCAGCCATGAAATTAAAAGACGCTTACTCCTTGGAAGAAAAGCTATGACCAACCTAGGCAGCATATTAAAAAGAAGAGACGTTACTTTGCTGATAAAGGTCCATCTAGTCAAAGGTGTTGTTTTTCCAGTCTTGTATGGATGTGAGAGTTAGACTATAAAGAAAACTGAGTGCCAAAAGATTGATGTTTTTGAACTGTGGTGTTGGAAAAGATTCAAGAGCCCTGTGGACTGCAAAGAGATCCACCCAGTCAATCCTAAAGGAGATCAGTCCTGAATATTCATTGGAAGGACTGATGCTGAAGCTGAAACTCTAATACTTGGCCACCTGATGAGAAGAATGGACCTTAGAAAAGACCCTGATGCTGGGGAAGATTGAAGGCGGGAGTAGAAGGGGACAGCAGACTGATGATGAGAAGATGAGATGGTTGGATGGTGTCACTGACTCAGTGAACGTGAGTTTGAGCTGCTCCGGGAGTTAGTGTTGGACAGGGAAGCCTGGCATGCTGCACTCCACGGTGTCACAAAAAGTTGGACATGGCTGAGCGACTGAACTGAACTGGACTGATAAATAAACAAATGTTGGCTACAATTACCATGCTGAGGGAGGAGAAACATAATTTCTTTGACAAAGGTACAAAAGATATTTATTAAAATGTAATAACTTTGCAAATTAAAACAAAAATTCTCTATGTAACCTAAGACTAGGGAGATACTGAGAGAAGGTTATCTATTTCAAACAGCAACAAATATCATTGTATTCAAATACAATGTACTTGATTAGAAAGCCAAGCATTAGGAGAATGTTCAAGGAAACTATAAGGGGATTTTTATTATTACTACTAGTTAATATTTTCTTGACACTTCTATTACAATAAGAAGAATAAGCAGATAACCCATTTGGAAGGGGAGGGAAAGAGCCCTTATTCTTTGATGGTATGATGTCCATCTAGAATATCCCAGAGAACCAAGTTCATCTCTGGTGATTACACTAACCATTTTTCTAAATCTATGCTTTCATTAAGTGGAAAGTTATGTTTTTCAATATATTTCCCTTCAAATAGTATTTCTCTGAAATAATTTACACATAAAATAATTGAATCAATGGTCAAATTTATGTAAGACTCTTTATATTTTATGGATTCTTCTTAGAGTTTCTTAATGCACACTCTTTTATTGAAGGGTCTTTGAAGTTATATATATCAGGATAATTAGAAAGCACTCAGAAATGTGTTTCTGATTATTTCCTTGTTCAAAAAATGTTTATTTAGTGTTTACAGTGTGCTATTTGCTCCAGTGACTGCCCTTAAGAATTTTCTGGTGTAGCCAGAGAGACAGAAACAATGCCCTGATGCCATGAAGAAGGTTGACATAGCAACTATGATGAGGTCAGAGAGAAGCAGAGTGGAGGGCTTGGGAGCTTCTCCCGGGAGTCCGAGCCGGTGAGGAGTGGGGAGGCAGCGGTCCCCCTGGAAAGGTCTCCCTGGAGAGGGTGTGCAGACTCTGCGGGAGACAGAGCATGGAGACCAGGGAGGCTGGAAGAAGGCCACTCAGGGTGACGAGCTGAACACGTGAAAACATAGTCTCAGATGGAGGTGGACAGGACTCGTAGGCGCTTTTAGAGGAATAGCATCAAATTCTAGGAGCCCTGGGAAACCATGGGGAGAGTTTAAATTTGAGGCTGGTGAAATAGCATCTGGATTTTTACAGGATTACTCTTTTCAATTTTCAATGGAAAATGAATTGATAATGAGAACAAATAGGAGAGACAGAAAAAAGTAAGTTAATGGATAGTTGGACAAAAGAAAATTAGATAAGACTGATATGAAACTGTAAGAATAATGCCAGGAAATATCAAAGGCACTTTTGATACGTTCAGGGAAAAAGAGATTCGGTTACAAATAGGTCTGTAGCTTGAAGCCAGTGACATCCAGAAAGCTGAACCGCTCTGTATCTTTTTTGCCCGTGTCTTCTCTGTCAAGGAGAATAATTCTCAAACTGAAAAGGGTAAAAATAAATGTTGCTTCAAGGTAGCAGGAACCAAGCCCGGTGAAAGGATTGATACAGAGCACCTGGCAACTCTGAAGCGTTTTGACTTCTGGTTTGTATATCGCTGTTGTCAGGAGGGCTTAGTGGGAAGAGATGTGCTGTTTCTGGGCCTGCCCTTGAGGCGGTCTGGGAAGTGAAGGGGATGTGTGGGTAGGATGGGCACATAGGCTGGCTTTCAGAGAGACAGAGAGGCCGGCAGAATGTATTTAACAAAGGTGCGTGAACTTGATTTCAGTCCTGAGCAAATTCCCTGAATGGTTTTGAAGGGTCTGTAAATACCCAGAAGATTTCATTGCGAAGAGCCACAGGAAGTTCACAAAGAAAAAAAATGATGTCCAGTTCAAGTTCAATCCCTTTGTTAAAGGGATTATCAAAGTGAAAGACCAAGGGGATTCAGGAACTCGTACGGAATCTGGGTCAGGAAACCATTTACGGAGACTTTGTGATGTCTGGAGTCAACGTGGAAAGAGCGATCCAGGCGTCTCTGGGGAAGTAGCTACGTCAGGTGTTTGTTGAACGACAGAGTTTGTGACGGTGACAAGTGAGTGTCCGCACCTCCTGGTTTCCTCTGCTGTGTCCCCCACCTGGAGAAGGGGTGGTGCAGCCTCCCTCCAGTGGGGAGGCCGTGTGACGACGTTACGGTCAACGGGACGCGAATGGGCATAATGTGAGCCCTGTGGACTGTAGCCCGCCAGGCTCCTCTGCCCGTGGGATTTTCCAGGCAAGAGTCCTGGAGTGGGTTGCCATTTCCTTCTCTAGGGTACCTTTCTGACTCAGGGATCAAACCCGGGTCTCCCACATTGCAAGCAGACGCTTTTACCGTCTGAGCCACCAGGGAAGCTCCAGACCCCATAGTAAAGCCAACATTGCAATAAAGTGAGTTGCATGAAGTTTTTGGTTTCTCAGTCCATATTAAAGTGATGTTTACACTGTAACGTAGGGCAATGACAAGTGTGCAATAGCATTATGTCTCAAAATGTATATACCTTAATTAAAAATACTTTGTTAAGATGTGCTAACCATCACCTGAACCTTCAGTAAGTTGTAACCTTTTTCAATAGTGACATCAAAGGTCACTAATCATAGATCACTGTAACAAATAATAATAATGAAAAAGTTTTGAATTATTGTGAGAATTACCAAAATTGACACAGAGACAGGAAGTGAGAAAATGCTGTTGAAAAAATGGTCTCAATAGACTGACTTGATGCAGAGTCACCAAAAACGTTCAACTCGCGAAAGATGCCATGTCTTGAGTGTAATAAGGCAGAGCACGTGAAACAAGCTCTGCCTGCATTGTCATAGACCGAAGTTTAACACAAAGCTAGTGGCAGGGAGATGACTGTGCAACCCTTACTTTGATTTAGAAAATAAGTGATTAAATTATGTTTAAAATTTTTATATAAATTTGAAACACATGTATCCAAACTTAATAACGTTATACAGAAAGCCATTAATTTGGTCCTTTATGTTTTTGTAAAACATGGTAACTTATCCACATAGTATAGATAGAACTGTTCAGATTACAGATGGGAAAAAAATGTTGCTTATCTATGTGTTCAGGTGGAAATCTGTTATTTAACTATTGGGCTTTTGAGGTATAATAATCTTATCTGTTCAACCACAAGCTTGAAGAATGCTTTTTCTTTGAGAAGTCTGTTTAGAGAAATTCTCTCTCTCTAATATTGATTACTTCTATACATACACTGTATTCAATAAAAGAGACCATTTTAAAGGCAAAACTATATTCAGTTACTGAGCCTGTCTTGAATTCAGCATTTAGAAGTAGGAAACCTCAGAATGTAATCAGGGGGATTGTGATGGTTGACCAAGGAGTAGACTTAGTCTTTCCCCTAAAGAAATTTGACCCGCAGCAGAGAAATTTCTTGAAGCTGGACAAGAAGTGATTTGCACTAAGATTTGTATGGCATTTTTTCTTTTAGCAATCACTAATAAATCTGGCAGCTCTCCAAAGCAGTAGAAAGTAAGTCTAAGAGAACGTTGAGCTTTTTCATTATTTTGAAAATTTAGCCAAGTTTGATCTTGGTGATTACTGGTGATGATGAAGAAGCTACTAAGGTTGCCGTGATGTAACTGTTGTGTTCCCATTGTACAGATGGGCAAAGACTCAGCTTAAGATACATTTGCCCAAATTCCTTTATTTCAGAAATGTGAGAGCTGGCATTTGAATCTGATGTGCTTGACTTGTTAATCTGAACTCTTCCTTTTAGAGAAGGGGTATCTTTTGGGGAGGAGGACTTGCGTTTCATTGCTGTGGATTTTTTCCATGCTGTGTAATAATTGCTCCCTGGCCTTTGCGTCTTCTCAGATATCCAGACCCAAAAGATATGAAGAAAAAGGGCCACACTGGTTACTTACATGTTGTTCAGCCTTGAGAATCCTGAACAAATGAGAATTAGTGATACAAAGAGAAACTGAATCTTTGTTGCTTTCTACTTTCTTAATCCTGGAAATGAGAACTCAGTAATATAAAAGCTGAAAAGTCCCTTTCTATTTTAAAGCTGCTTTCTGCTTATGTGAGTTGTCTTATTTAACATGCTTCCTTGGTTGCAGAATCAGTAATATTGTGGAGATACGGTCTCTACATCTCATCTGAGACGGTCAAAGGTAGATGTCCAAGGCAAAAGGAGGAGCTGGGACTCACAGAGGAGACAGCAGTCTGCTCATGGCATTCTCCTGTTGTAAGATGAATTAAATGGATGATTCTGATTTCATGGTTGGGTTATAAGTAGTCCTGGAAATAAGTCATACACTAAATAGTCAATAAACATTTGTTGAATTGACCTGCATGGAAAATATTACTAATCAACTTGGGTGGTCTCAATGGATACTGCTCAATTCATTCTATTAATATATCATAGAAAGTCACCACCAAAAATCCTTGCCTGGTTAGTAATTACTTATAAAAGCTACACCATTTAATTTTGAAATAATAGCTACTAACACCTGTAAAATATTTCAGTCATAAGAAGTGCTTGTATGTATATCATTTAAAATAAATGGATTACATCAAAGACCTTCCCAGGTGGCGCTAGTGGTAAAGAGCCCGCCTGCCAACACAGGAGACATAAGAGACGTGGGTTTGATCCCTGGGTAGAGAAGATCCCCTGGAGGAGGAAATAGCAACCAACTCTGGTATTCTTGCCTGGATAATCCCATGGAGAGAGGAGCCTGGCAAGCTGTATAGTTCATAGGGTTGCAAAGAGTCGGGCATGACTGAAGCAATTTAACATAACTTCGAATAATTTATTATTCAATAAGGTAAAATCTGAAGTAGCACTTTTGAGCCAACACACACACACATTTGTGCCTCTCCTTTGAACTCTGTAGCTCAGAGTAAATTGTGGCAGACCATTTCTCCCACTGAAAACAATTGTTGTTCAGTCACTAAGTCATGTCTGACTCTTTGCGACTCCATGGACTGCAGTATGCCAGGCTTCCTTGTCCTTCACTGTCTCCCACAGTTTGCTCAAACTCACATCCATTGAGTTGGTGATGCCATCCAACCATCTCGTCCTCTGTCACCCTCTTCTCCTTCTGCCCTCTATCTTTCCCAGCATCAGGGTCTTTCCCAATAAGTTGGCTCTTTGTATCAGATGGCCAAAGTATTGGAACTATAGCTTCAGCAGCAGTCCTTCCAATGAATATTCAGGATTGATTTCCTTTAGGATTGACTGGTTCGATCTTGCTGTCCAAAGGACTCTCAAGAGTCTTCTCCAACACCACAGTTCAACAGTATCAATTCTTCAGTGCTCAGCCTTCTTTATGGTCCAACTGGCACATCCATACATGACTGCTGGAAAAACCAGAGCTTTGACTATATGGGCCTTTTGTCGGCAAAAGATGTCTCTGCTTTTTAATATGCTGTCTAGGTTGGTCATAGCTTTTCTTCCAAGGAGCAGGCATCTTTTAATTTCATGGCTGTAGTCAATTAGAAACTCCAGAAAAAATATAAATAAAACAAAACATGAAGAGCATCTGTCTGAAATCATTGGAGGTCACCAGGGCTGTTGGAAATGATGGGTGATGACCCTGAAGAGAAGGGAAGGGCGTTGCATGAACTTTACTTTCTGCAGCCACCTGATCCCTGCATCTGCCCAGCCCTGGTGCCAAGGAAGATTCTGGGGTGCCAAAGCGAAACAGGCAGAGAAGCCAATGGAGTTATAAGAAAATTGAAGTTCTTGAAAGCTAAAATCCCAGTGAGAAGAATGAAGTGATTGTGTTTGTAGAAAGCCCTAGGAATCTACCAAAACACTAATAAGAATAACACATGACTTTGGCAAGGTTGTGAAATAAAAAGGCCAATATACAGCAATCAGTTGCATTTCTGTAAATCATCAAAGAACCCTGGATATTAAACAAAACTAGATCCTTTGGAAATAAGCAAAAGACATGAAGAGAGTTTTCAAGGAATAAGAAGTAGAGATGCAAATAAGCACATTCAAAGATGTTCATCATTAATCGGCAGGGAGATGTGAGTTAAAACCACAATTCATACAGACATCAAAATATACCTATCAAAATGACTAACATAAAAAAATAATGATCACACCAAGGGTTGTTGGAAGATGCAGAGAAATAGTAACGAATTGCCAGTGGAAACGTTGAATGGTGTGGCCATTCTCCAGCATGGTTTGGCAGTTTCTTACTGAACATGCAACCACTGTATGATCCAGCTGTTGCACTCTTCAGCGTTTATCCCACAAAAGTGAAAACTGATGTTCCATAAAGAATGTTCGTAGTAGCTTTATTTGTAGTAGCCCCAAACTGGAAGCAGCCCTGGCTTTCTTCAACAGGTGATGGTTAAACAAACCATTTATATGAATACCGTGGATTCTGCTCCCAAAGAAAGGAACCAGAGTGGAAAAGTGAACCTTGAAGGTTGGATACCAGTGATTATATTAATAAAACATGTTTGTTACAACAAAATTTTAGAAATGGAGGACAAGCGCCAAAGTTTAGGGACAGGAAGGTGAGGGATGGACTTAGGTTAGCTGGATGTGGTTACGAATGAGCAAGAAAAGAGGGGTTTTTGTGATGAGGGAACCATTCAGTATGTTGTCTGGGATGGCAGTAGATGAAGCACACAACTGCATTCACACACACAGGGAAAACTTGGAAATTCAGAAAAGATCAGTGGACTTGCAGGGCCAGTATCCTGGTTATGATCTTATGCTACAGTTCTGCAAAATGTTGTCATTGGGGCAAAGTGGGAAAGCATAAAAGAAGTATCTATTATTTCAGAAAACTGAAAGTGACTCTACAGGTATCTTTTAAAAAGTCAGTAAAGAAAGGATTAACCAAGATGAACAAAAGTATAGTAGAGACGAAAAAGATATTTGCCATACAGAAATCACAATGGATGTCTCAAAAAAAAATTAGCAGCACGATAGCATCAAAACAGTGAAATCATAAAAGCATAAAAATTCTAAAAAAGATAAAAATAAAAGTAAAAAAATAAAAAATAAAAATTCTATGAAAACACTGAAAACTGGGATGAAAAGGTGAGAATAATAGATATGTCTTATGATACACATGTATGTATGTGACATAATACAAACTATCAGAAGCAATAATCAGAACCATAAAAGAAAAAAAAACTTCCTATTAAGCAATGTAGACCTCAAATGAAACTTGAGAGAACTTACTGTTTTCAGTGGGAAGCTGAAAAATGAGAGCCTCACATAGATGTAACCTTTCTGGGATTTTTAATCTTCATAGTCAAATTGCATGTAAGGGTCTAGAGGGGAAAAGCCAATTTTTTAACCAATAATAAACTTCAACCTTCTGTTTTAAAGAAAAATATCAACTACTGAAGTACAAGAAACAGTGGAGCATCTTCTACAAAGGTATGAAAAAAATTGGAAAAAGTCCTAGAATTTTATATTTAGCCGAGTAGTGTTACTATATGAATTATTTAATGAAACACTTCAGAAAATTGCAATAAATAAAAATACAAAAACTCTATGGAGAGGACTTATGAGAACAAGTATAAATTAAATTTTTTTAAATGTCAAAATATGGTTAAATTGATATTTGCCACTTTTTTATTTGAAGTTATTACCTATGAAAAAGGAAAGAGAAAGAAGATTTAGAAACCAGCAAAAATTAATGAAGGAGGAGAGGAAAAAGTAGAAGTGCTTTACTCATTTTACTAAAATGAATACAAGTATTATTTTATTATGGCATAATTGTGTTTTATTGACTCCTATAGTTATCAAAATATTGGTTTATTATATGAGATTATTCAGTGTTTGTCTTTGTTTGACTTATTTCACTTAGCATAATTCCCTCAAATTACCTTGACGCAACTGGCATGATTTCCTTCTTCCTCAGTGATGAATAATATCCCATTATACATATAACATATGTTTATCCATTCAACCCTTGATGGGCATTTAAATTGTCTCCATGTCTTGTCCACCATGAGTAATACTGCAATAAACATAGGGATGAAGATAGGTCTTTGAGATAGTGATTTCATTTTCTTAGGATATATATCCCTAAGTGAAATTGTTGGATCACATGGTATAGTTTATTTTTAATTTTCTGAGGGCACTCCATATTGTTTTCCATAAAAACTGCACCAATTTACATTCCCACCAACAGTGAACAAGTTTTCCCTTTTCTCCACATCCTCTCCAACACTTCATATGGCTTATCTTTTTGATAATTGCTATTCTAATTGGTGTGAGATGATATCTGACTCTGATGTAGATTTGCTTTTCCCTGATAATTAGTGATGTTGAGCATCTTTTCATGTATCTGTTTACCATTTGTGTAACTTTGAAAAGATGTGTCTATTCAGTTCTGCGTATTTTTTTTTAATCAGGTAGGTTTTTCTTATTGAGTTTATTTAATAACAGTGAGGGAGAAATGTTTATCCTATGTAAAGAAATCATGTTGATGGTTCCCTCCCTGCTATTTACCTGGGGCCAATCTATGGTGGAGGTAATGAAGATAATGGTGACCTCCCTCAAAAGATCCCTGGCATGTACTGCTACAGTCTGTGCCCCCAACCCTGCAGCAGGCCACCACCGACCCACACCTTTGCCGGAGACTCCCGGACACCCACAGGCAAGTCTCCTGTGAGGTCACTGTTCCTTTCTCCTGTGTCCTGGTGCACAAGGTTCTGTTGTGCCCTCTAAGAGTCTATTTCCCAGTCCTGTGTAAGTTCTGGCAGGTCTATAGTGGGGTTAATAGTGACCTCCTCCAAGAGGGCTTACACCATGCCCACACCCAGAACCCCTGTCCCTGCGGCAGTCCACTGACAACCCGTATCTACCTCCACAGGAGACGCTCAAACCCAGTTCTGTCTCAGTCTCTGTGGGGTCCCTGGGTCCTAGTGCACACAAGGTTTGTTTGAGCCCTCTGAGTGTCTCTGGCAAGAACGGGGTTTGATTCTAAACACAAATTCGCCCCTCCTATTGTCTTGCTGGGGCTTCTCCTTTGCCCTGGGACGTGGGGTATCTCCTCACAGCCACTCCAGTGCCTACCATCTTACTGGGGTTTTTCTGACCTTGGACGTGGGGTATCTATTCACGACTGCTCCAGAGAAGCGTGGGCACTGCTCCTTACCTTGGACATGGGGTATCTCCTCTCCGCTGCTCACCACTCCAGCTCTGTGCAGCCTCCACTGGCTGCTCCAGTGAACACAGCTCCACCCATCAACAGAAAATTGGATTACAGATTTACTGAACATGGCCACACCCATCAGAACAAGACCCAGTTTCCCCCTCAGTTAGTCTCTCACATCAGGAAGCTTTCATAAGCCTCTTATCCTTCTCCATCAGAGCTCAGACAGACCAAAAACCACCATCACAGAAAACTAACCAATCTAATTACATGGGCCACAGCCTCGTCTAACTCAATGAAACTATGAGCCATGCTCTGTGGGGCCGCCCAAGACGGACGGGTCATGGTGGAGAGGTCTGACAGAATGTGGTCCACTGGAGAAGGGAATGACAAACCACTTCAATATTCTTGCCTTGAGAACCCCATGAACAGTAGGAAAAGGCAAAAAGATAGGACACTGAAAGATGAACTCCCCAGGTTGGTAGGTACCCAATATGCTACTGGAGATCAGTGGAGAAATAACTCCAGAAAGAATGAAGGGATGGAGCCAAAGCAAAAACAATACCCAGTTGTGGATGTGACTGGTGATGGAAGCAAGGTCTGATGCTGTAAAGAGCAATATTGCATAAGAATCTGGATTGTTAGGTCCATGAATCAAAGCAAACTGGAAGTGGTAAAACAGGAGATGTCAAGAGTGAACATTGACATTTTAGAAATCAGTGAACTAAAATAGACTGGAATGGGTGAATTTAACTCAGATGACCATTATATCTACTAGTGTGGGCAAGAATCCCTTAGAAGAAATGGAGTAGCCATCATAGTCAACAAAAGAGTCTGAAATACAGTACTTAGATATAGTTTCAAAAATGACAGAATGATCTCTGTTTGTTTCCAAGGCAAACCATTCAATATCGTGGTAATCCAAGTCTATGCCCCGACCAGTAATGCTGAAGAAGCTGAAGTCAAACGGTTCTATGAAGACTTACAAGACCTTCTAGACTTAACACCCCCCAAAAGATGTCTTTTTCATTATAGGGGACTGGAATGCAGAAGTAGGAAGTCAAGAAACACCTGGAGTAACAGGCAAATTTGACCTTTGAGTACAGAATGAAGCAGTGCAAAGGCTTATAGAGTCTTGCCAAAAGAATGCACTGGTTATCACAAACACCCTCTTCCAACAACACAAGAGAAGACTCTACACATGGACATCACCAGATGGTCAACACTGAAATCAGATTGATTATATTCTTTGCAGCCAAAGATGGAGAAGCAGTATACAGTCAGCAAAAACAAGACCAGGAGCTGACTGCGGCTCAGATCATGAACTCCTTATTGCCAAATTCAGACTTAAATTGAAAAAAGTAGGGAAAACCACTCGACCATTCGAGTATGACCTAAATCAAATCCCTAACAATTATATAGTGGAAGTGAGAAATAGATTTAAGGGACTAGACCTGATAGAGTGCCTGATGAACTATGGACGGAGGTTTGTGACATTGTACAGGAGACAGGGATCAAGACCATCCCCATGGAAAAGAAATGCAAAAAAGCAAAATGGCTGTCTAAAGATGCCTTACAAATAGCTGAGAAAAGAAGAGAAGCTAAAAGCAAAGGAGTAAAGGAAAGATATACCATCTGAATGCAGAGTTCCAAAGAATAGCAAGGAGAGATAAGAAAGCCTTCCTCAATGATCAGTGCAAAGAAATAGAGGAAAACAACAGAATGGGAAAGACTAGAGATCTCTTCAAGAGAATCAGAGATACCAAGGGAACATTTCATGCAAAGATGGGCTCAATAAAGGACAGAAATGGTATGGACCTAACAGAAGCAGAAGATATTAAGAAGAGCTGGAAAGAATACACAGAAGAACTGTACAAAAAAGATCTTCATGACCCACATAATCACGATGGTGTGATCACTCACCTAGAGCCAGACATCCTGGAATGTGAAGTCAGGTGGGCCTTAGAAAGTATCACTACGAACAAAGCTAGTGGAAGTGATGGAATTCCAGTTGAGCTATTTCAAATCCTAAAAGGTGATGCTGTGAAAGTGCTGCATTCGATATGCCAGCAAATCTGGAAAACTCAGCAGTGGCCACAGGACTGGAAAAGGGCAGTTTTCATTCCAATCCCAAAGAAAGGCAATGCCAAAGAATGCTCAAACTACCGCACAATTGCACTCATCTCACATGCTAGTCAAGTAATGCTCAAAATTCTCCAAGCCAGGCTTCACAATATGTGAACCGTGAACTTCCAGATGTTCAAGCTGGTTTTAGAAAAGGCAGAGGAACCAGAGATCAAATTGCCAACATCTGTTGGATCATCGAAAAGGCAAGAGAGTTCCAGAAAAACATCGATTTCTGCTTTATTGACTATGCCAAAGCCTTTGACTGTGTGGATCACAATAAACTGTGGAAAATTCTGAAAGAGATGGGAATACCAGACCACCTGACCTGACTCTTGAGAAATCTGTATGCAGGTCAGGAAGCAACAGTTAGAACTAGATAAGGGACAACAGACTGGTTCCAAATAGGAAAAGGAGTACGTCAAGGCTATACATTGTCACCCTGCTTATTTAACTTATGTTCAGAGGACATCATGAGAAATGCTGGGCTGGATGAAGCACAAGCTGGAATCAGGATTGCTGGGAGAAATATCAATAACCTCAGATATGCAGATGACACCACCCTTATGACAGAAAGTGAAGAAGAACTAAAGAGTCTCTTGATGAAAGTGAAAGAGGAGAGTGAAAAAGTTGGCTTAAAGCTCAACATTCAGAAAACTAAGATCATGGCATCTGGTCCCATCACTTCATGGCAAATAGATGGAGAAACAGTGGAAACAGTGACAGACTTTATTTTTTGGGGCTCCAAAATCACTGCTGATGGTGATTGCAGCCATGAAATAAAAAGACGCTTACTCCTTGGAAGGAAAGTTATGACCAAGCTAGACAGCGTATTAAAAAGCAGAGACATTACTTTGCCAAAAAAGGTCCATCTAGTCAAAGCTATGGTTTTTCCAGTAGTCACGTAAGGATGTGAAAGTTGGACTATAAAGAAAACTGAGCTCCGAAGAATTGCTGCTTTTGAACTGTGGTGTTGGAGAAGATTCTTGAGAGTCCCTTGGACTGCAAGGAGATCCAACCAGTCCATCCTAAAGGAAATCAATCTTGAATATTCATTGGAAAAACTGATGTTGAAGCTGAAGCTCTAATACTTTGGCCACCTGATGCGAAGAGCTGACTCATTTGAAAAGACTCTGATGCTGGGAAAGATTGAAAGCGGGAGAAGAAGGGTATGACAGAGGATGAGATGGTTGGATGCCATTACCGACTCAATGGACATGGGTTTGGGTAAACTCCGGGAGTTGGTGATGGACAGGGAGGCCTGGTGTGCTGCAGTCCATGGGGTCCCAAAGAGTCTGACACAACTGAGCGACTGAACTAAACTGAACTGAAAGAAATCGTATGATCAATTAGAAAAACCATTAAAAAGCTAGTAGATAAATGGATAAAATGCAAAAACTTTCCACGAACTTCTGCGAACAAAGCTATGGGAAAAGTTAATTGCAATAATTATCTAAAAAATTTTGATAAATATTCCAAATGTAACCCAATTCTGGTGAACATCTCATAAACCATTGTCAAACATTTCTTGGCAGAGAAAAAGATGTTTCAGTTCTGTTTGATGACAAGGTATGGATCAGTATCCTTTGACTGAACAATATAAAATAAATATAAATAAATAAGAAATCATAAGACAGTCAGCCAAAACTGTAGAAAAAGTTTTATGTAGAATGCAGATAATAAGAATACATTGAAAAGTGTCTAAAGTGGCTAAAAGTATTAGAGAATGGGAGACGAAGCACAACACATGATGAAATATCTTGCTGTCAATACTCATGATACGTTTGAGGCATCTTAAATAACAGAACATTCTAGAAACCTAAAGTCCAGATGTTGTGTAGTGGGATGAGCCTCTTCCTTTTCTTTTTCTCCTCCTGTGTTTTCTGTCTTTTTTACTGTGATCACGTGTGAATTCTAGAGCAAGAAGAACATGGTTAAATTTTCGGTAAAAGCAAGAGGATGCCCTGTGTGTGTGTTCTGGGGAGGGAGGGCTGTTTTTGAGGGGCCAGGTGGGTCTGGAGGTGGGAGGCCCACACTGGCTGTGTATCCGTACTTTCAGAGGTCCAGTCAGTGGGTGGACGATAACCAGTGTGGATGATTGATGAGTTTATTAGAACTAAAGGCTTGGGATTATTTCTGCAAATTACAGCCATCAAGGAGTGCTTTGAGCCCTGCCCTGGAAACAGCACTCTGGGCTCACGCGCATCCCCACGGGCGCGTCAGGCTTTTCCGTTGTGCCTGCGGCTGCACTGAACGCCCATGTCTGGGCCGACAGAGACTGACAAGGCGGCCATTCTCCCTAATAAACCTTTGATCTGCTGAATGGTGTCTACAAAGCCCCCGAGCCAAGGTACAGCGCAGGGAGAGTTTCACAAAATGTGAGCCAGAAAGGCTGGGTCCCAGGGGCTAGCCTGGCTGAGCCCGTGACCGCTAATTGGGCCTGTTAGGGTCAGCAATTAGCTCCCAGCTATTCAGAGCTTCTGACAGGGCCACCTTTATCTGTAAGCCAGCTCTGCCTGGAACAATAGCGGCGCAGCCTGTCAGGAGACACTCGGAGCCGTGCACAAAGCCGGATGGCACCGCCAGGCGCACAGAGCTCTCCCCGGCTGTGCAATCATTGTATCTTCCCTGCAATCATTGTATCTTCCCCCAACCCAGGGATTGCCCAGGCCCCCTGAGCATAACATCAGGCCACTCCTTCATGGGAGAGAGCATCATTTCTTTAGTCATAGGAGTTTTCTTTTTTAAACTAAATAGTATATACTGCAAGAACCCAAGGGTTTTGTTTTCTTTGTCAGAGGTGAAAACATATGCAAAGTATTTGGCTTAAAAAATGAACTATCAGTGTTGTTTCGAAGGTTAAGAGGAGTGAAATTTGGAAAATGGTACTGTAGAAAAGTTGTCTGAATCGTTTAAAACATTCACTCCTGCCTTTGCAGGTGGAGATGGGAATTTAGGCATCTTTGCTTTATCCCCCAGAAGCCCTTATAGTTCCCACTGCTGGCACTTACTGAGAAAGAAATCTCTTGTCTTTTTCAAAGTAATCCTGTTACTCCCATAAGGAAAGAGACTGTCTTCAATGTTACCTTCTGACGGGCCACCATCAGTGACGGGTTTATCTTATACATTGTGGTGGGGGCGGGAGGAGGCTGGTGTGCTGGAGCAGAGGGTGTCTGTGGCTGAATGCACAAGCACTGTTTGGGGGCACACACCCCCTGAAGCCACAGACAGTGGGAGAAGGTGGCCCTGCGCGGTCTCCTGACGGCCTCTGCCCGGCCCCCCAGGGCAGCCTCCCTCCATCCTCCCGAGAAGGCGCTAAACCCCAGGGTGCAGGGAGCAGCCCCTCCGCGGGTCTGTGGGTGACAGCTCTGTAGTTTCAGCATTATTTTAATTCAGTGTGAGAGCCTGGGATATTTGTGCGGCTTCATTTACACCTGCTTTTTGGGATGACTGATTTGTGCTCGTCTCTGCTAGATCTCAGTAATTTGCCCCCCTTCTTCTTTTCCATTTTCTCCCCCTGTTGCTCCCTCCCCACTCTGCATCCTCACAGGAAAACATAAAAAGTATTCCCACATGCTTCCTGGTTTTCGCAGCCTGTTTTCTTCCCAGAAAGCCCTGTCGTGCAGCAGAGGGTCAGACTGACGGGGCCTGCCTGGCTCTGCTGGGTAAGTTGTTCAGTGCGGTGACTGTTACGGGAACCAGGGTTACCTTTATCAGGGCTCCTCTAGTGGGCTAAGCAGGTCTGAGGCCCTGATGGAAGTTGGTACCCAGAGCTGACGGATCAGGTATCTGCGGATGCTTGTTATCTCAGAGCTGTGTCCGCAGGTGAAAGCCTTGTGCTGGCGGGGAGGGAGGGGGTGATCAGATTTCACGGGGGAGTTTACTTGCAAAAAATAAATCCTTCTGCGGTGTCTGGGCCGCCAGTTTTTCACCAAGAAACTATCATTTCACATCTTGCTAAAAGTTTACGGTCCTTTTTTGTTTGTTTTTTTCCTTTTTGGCCAGCACATTTCTGCATCACTGAGCTGACAGCTGAGTTCTGTCCTGCACACACACGAGGTGTCAGCTCTGGGCCAGGCTGGCAGGCAGCGAGAGGGGAGACTGAAGAGCCAGGAGGAGAGTGAAGCGTTTTATGACTTGGGACCAACCCGCCGGCACCTGTGTGTCACGCAGCAGGAACCCCTAGCCCGCAGGTCTCGATAGAGGCAGCTTTGCCCTCATGACGCGTCTGGAGGCCTCGTGCCTGGCTCGGGGTGCCAATGCCAGGCGCACCTGGAGCACTCATGGCTGACAGGTCCTCAGGGAGCCTCTCTAGAGCAGGTCTTTGCTGAGAGCCGGGCCTCCAGGAGCCCCAGGAATGCGGGCAGCTGAGCAGACCTGGCCCCCAAGGAGTAACTTCTCCACTCAGATTAGACCATGATGTGAAGCCAGGGACGAGCTGACGACGACTGTCTCCCATCACCTGAGCCCCCTCGTTTGCCTTACCTGTCAGACGCCAGGGAGGTTCTTCGCAGACACCTGTGTGCTGGCTTGGAAGCTACAGCGTGGCCAGACGTCACCCGTGTCATTTCTAAAGGGCGTGCAGGGTGAGAGAACGGAACGGGAGGAAAAGATAGCGCACATACAGAAGGGACCCCAGGAAGCGAAGATCTGGCGCTCAGCAGCGTTAGTCTGAAAAAACACAATTACCAGGATCAGCAAACTCTGTTTTATTCTCACAATTTCAGTCTCTATGGGAGAATTAATTACTGTTTCTCTATTTCCCTCTATTTCCTATTTTTAATAAAACCTTGCAATAAACATGGGATGCTTAGAGGGAGGAAGATATTGTCTGGCCTGTATTTATGGAGAGAAAATGTTTGAAGACACACAGCATTTTTATTAATAAAATCGATCAAAATACCAGAAGAGGAAGTCTCCACACTTGATGGAGACAATGTATAACCGTCCACAGAGGGAGGCGGAGAGTCCGGTGGCACGGAGCAGTGGGGGTCTCCGGGGCCCTCCGGTAGAGAGTGATGATGAGGGCGGGAGAAGCCTGTCCTCCTGGGACCCAGGATGGCAGGCAGGGTGGGACCAGGTGGGCTGACACGCTGCTGTCGTGTGGAGAAAAGGAGCACTTCACTCCCCAGCAGTTCACTGTGGCATCTTGTTACTACCGCCTGGACCCGAGGAGCCCACGGCTCCATGAAGTCACCCTCTCCAGGTCCTGCTTCCAGCGTGTCTCCTGCGTGGGGGCCCAGGAAGACCAGAGTCTCCTCCAGCACAACTAGTCATGGGAGAAAACACAGCCCCTGCGACCCACAGCCATCGCCGGAGCTGACGGCAGTGTTCAGGCGTGTTCAGGACGTTTGCTCTTTGAAGCTCGTCACTCTGGGGCTTTTCTTCATCAATTACATTCATTCTTACCCTTGTCTCCTAGTGAAATTCGCTTTTCCCCTGCTGGTTCAGATAGTCAAGAATCCACCTGCAATGCAGGAGACCCAGGTTTGATCCCTGGGTCAGGAAGATCACCTAGAGAAATGAATGACCACCCACTCCAGTGTTCTTGCCTGGAGGATCCCATGGACAGAGGAGCCTGCTGGGCTATAGTCCATGGTGTTGCAAAGAGTCAGACACGACTGAGTGGCTAACAGTTTCATTGTTTCCTATTATATTTAAGATGAAAACTTTGTATAATATGTGTGCATATGTGTATATGTGTACACATATTTATTTCATTTTGAAAAAAATTATCTTTTGAAAATTTTCAACCCTAGACTTTTTAAAAAACTACCAATTTTAGAAAATTATTTGACAATCATTATTTTGTCAATTTTTATATTTTTAATTTCCCAAGTCCTTTGATTTGTCAGATATTTTACATATAGAAAGGTGATTTGTCAAAAGCTTTGCAACATTTTTGTGTTTGTCATTTATGTTAATTTTTTAAAGTAAGACCTTTTTTAGAACCGTTTTAAGTTCACAACAGAATTGAGGGGAAGTTAAGGAGATATCCCTTGTAGCTCTTGCATCCCACTATGAACATCCCCTACCGGAGAGTTACGTTGGTTAGGAACTGATGAACCTACATTGACACACATCATTACCATCAAAGGCCAAAGATTACAGGAGGGTTCACTCTTGGGGTTCTATGTTGTGGGTTTGGACAATGCATAATGACACGTATTCACCAGTATTGTATCATTCAGGCTGTTTTCACTGCCCTGAAACTTTTTCTTTGCCTCTTTTATTCATTCCGCCTTTCTTCTGCTCCTGGCAAGGACTGATTTACTGTTTCTATAGTTTCCAAAATGTCCTGTATTTGGAATCATACAATATGTAGCCTTTTCAGAATGACTTTTTTCACGCAGTAATATGCATTGAAGATTCCTCCATATTTTTTTCGTGGTTTGATAGATCCTTTCTTTTAAGGACTGGGTAATAGTCCATTGTCTGGATGGACCCCAGTTTGATTATCCATTCATCTACTGAGAAACATCTCGGTGGCTCCCACATTTTCACAATTATAAATAAAGCTGTAATAAACATCATGTACAGGGTTTCATGTGGTCATAAGTTTTCAGCCCCTTTGGGTAATTACTAAGAGGTGTGACTGCTGAATTGTATGCTAAGGGTGTGTTCAGTTTTGTAAGAAGCCGCCAAAGACGGTGAGCTGTCTTCCAAAGTGGCTGCAGCACTGCGCCTCCCCCAGTGACGGTAAACGTCTGCTGTTCCCAGTCACTGACAGCGTCTGGTGTCAGAGTTCCAGAGTTTCGCCATTCTAACAGGTGGGTGGTGACATCTCATTGTTGATTTACTTTGTGTGTACCTGAAGATATACTAACTGTGATGATGTGGAAACCAAAATGGCAAGGATAATACCTTCTATAATTGCTCCAAAAAACCACTAACTGTCCAAATGCTTAGTTGTCAATCTAACAAAACACATATAGAACTTAGTGCTGAAAATGAGCTAATGCTGAGGGAATAAATCAAAGAAGAGCTATACCAGTTTAAAGTTCATGAACTGGAAAACACAGCATAGTAAAGATATATTCAGCCTAAACATATCTGATGCACATTTAGATGTGGGCATGCATCAGATTTTACTCCCACCTTGTTTTCCTTAAATATGAAACCAGAAATGTCCTTAGGATCATTAAGTTCCATGCTTTTATTTTAATGGTAGAGAAATCAAACCCAAAAGATATGAGTGACAGCTTCTCCAGGGGTCTGGTCACCAGGACTGGATGACACATCGCTTGATTCTCCACCAGCTCCCACGAAATCCTCACCAGTTTTCTAATTCCCTAGCCTGGAAGTTATACACCCCTTGGTCTGTCCTCTTGTTTGACTCTCACATATCCTTAAGTGTTTAAGGATTTGTTGACTGGCTGCATGTCTCCTGGTCCTTATTCCTGTCTATGCGTATGCTGGGGGAGGCACAGGGCTTGGGAAGTTGATGGCCCTGGGCACAGGGCTGGTGCTCACGTCCACCTCTCCACCCTCCCCATGTGCTGAGATGCAGTGCCTGTCATAGAAGACGTGCAGCCCCCTAAGTAGCCCTGGTTAAAGCAACTGATTTTTTTCTTCCTGTTTACCAAGTGTTTACGCTGTCTTTTTAATCTGATATCGTAAGAGTAGCTTTTTCCCTGCCTTTAAATAGAAAGGATGCATTTTAGAGAGAGCGTCACGTCCTTTATTGCCCTCTCACCCCCAGAACCCATTCACTGTCACTTTCACTCTCTTACTAGAACATGCTGCCCATCAGAGGGACTAAAAACGTAAAATATGAGACTGTATTCCCCCACACCCCAAATTAAGCCTTCCAGAAGGATGCTAACATGCCCCGGTTCCCTCTATCTGTTGAATTTTTCAGCAACTCAATCCCCAAAACCATTTTTATGTTTGGTCACACATGAGCCAAACCAGGGTAATTGACACTAATGATTTTCAGCTCATATTTATTTGTCTATTGTTTCATTCTGACTCTATTTTTTCCCTTTCCATTTCTGTTTTTCTCCCATTGTACGTTAAGTTCCGCCGAGATCTATCCTGGCTTCACAGAGTCCCAGGTCTCAGAAGCTAATCATATCCCATAGCGCTGATGTTGGATGTCCTGCGGTGTATGGAATTTACATGAGTTGTTTATTCGCACACTCTTGGTTAGGGATCATTTCACTGTGGATAGCATAGTCTGGCAAACACATGGGCACGCGGACACACACACATTCACAAACACACATCTCCAGTTAAATATTCATGATACCTAACATTAGCACAGGGCTTTTCATACAAAGAAATGACCAGCATTGTCATTCAAGGCCTGTATTACCTTATGCAGAGAATGCTAAACAGCATATTATTACATCCACTGTATCACAGATGAGTTCTAGCGGAAGAGGCTAATAACAATGAATTAATGTGGAGTGGGTTTGAGGGAGGAAAAAATCAGGACAAAGGAGCTTCGAGGGAGGAGATAAATGTTATTGCACATTTTGATTTGGCCTCCTTCGAATTCAGCCTGAGTGCCGAGTGAAGTTGATTTTGTTCTTGTTTTTTCCCATGGTTGTCCATTTCTGAGAGGATAGAGTATTGACCTGTGGGAAGATACTCAATGGCAATTATTTCAGTGAAATCAAATAAAGACCAAGCTTGAAAAGGAAATAAATTCATCTTTCTACGTCTCTGTATTGTACTTCAAATATACAGCATGTTCATATCCTACTATTTAGTGATCTTTACAAAGAAAAACATGCGACCTTTGCATTCAACCTTTTCCTTCATTTCAACCCAGATAGAGATGTCCTGTTACGGGAATTAAATACAGTATGTCAGGTGCCAACACAAGGAATGGGAAACTTCAGATTCACTTCGGGACCAGCGGATGACAGCTGGCCTAAGGAGAGCAGATGATCGGGACGGAAGGAGTCACATTAGAATTCCTCCAAGACCACAGTCTTCCGGCTGCGCCTCTGCCCCCGCCCCCCGCCCCCAGTGCTGGTCTCCACCACGACTGGGCCGAACTGGTAGTCGTAAGGACTTTAGTTAAAGGTGCCATTGGCTCATCAGACTGCATGTTCACCATCGCATTAATAGAATTTAAACCAAAGGTCATACTAGGCTTGAAACAGGGTGGGGATAACTGTTGACATGAGCTTTTTATGGAGGATAAGGGATATAAGGGATATGTTTATGTGGAAATGCAGTCTACAAATGTACTAGCTATTGTGGACATAGTAGATCATTTATCCAGTTAATAAACACAGAATGCTCACCAGGTAACTGGTGCTTCACTGAACGCCAGAGAGTCAAAGGTGAATAAATATCACCTCTGAGGAGCTCACAATTTAATTTAACAGTACAATGCTTTGGAAAAACATGTCTGCAGTAGATGATACTGAAAAGGTGAAGAGAAAGACGAACAGTATAAAAATATGCCTCAGAAGAATGAATAAAAAGTGAGTTCTGAATGGAAAAGCAGAAATAAGAGATCAGTTCAGTTCAGTCGCACAGTCGTGTCCGACTTTTTGTGACCGCCATGGACTGCAGCACACCAGGCCTCCCTGTCCATCACCAACTCCCAGAGTTTACTCAAACTCATGTCCATCGAGTCAGTGATGCCACCCAACCATCTCACCCTCTGTCGTCCCCTTCTCCTCCTGCCTTCAATCTTTCCCAGCATCAAGGTCTTTTCAAATGAGTCAGTTCTTTGCATCAGGTGACCGAAGTACTGGAGTTTGAGCTTCAGCATCAGTCCTTCCAATGAATATTCAGGACTGATTTCCATTAGGGTGGAATGCATGTATCTCCTTGCAGTCCAAGAGACTCTCAAGAGTCTTCTCCAACACCACAGTTCAAAAGCATCAATTCTTTGGTGCTTAGCTTTCTTTATAGTCCAACTCTCACATCCATACATGACCACTGGAAAAACCATAGTTTTAACTAGACAGACCTTTGTTGGCAAAGTAATGTCTCTGCTTTTTAATACGCTGTCTAGCTTGGTCATAACTTTTCTTCCAAGGAGTAAGTGTCTTTTTATTTCATGGCTGCAGTCACCATCAGCAGTGATTTTGGAGCCGCATAAAATAAAGTCGGTCACTGTTTCTCCATCTATTTGCCATGAAATGATGGGACTGGATGCCATGATCTTAGTTTTCTGAATGCTGAGTTTTGAGCCAACTTTTTCACTCTCCTCTTTCACTTTCATCAAGAGGCTCTTTAGTTCTTCTTTGCTTTCTGCCATAAGGGTGGTGTCATCTGCATATCTGAGGTTATTGATATTTCTCCCAGCAATCTTGATTCCAGCTTGTGCTTCATCCAGCCCAGCGTTTCTCATGATGTACTCTGCATACAAGTTAAATAAGCAGGGTGACAATATACAGCTTTGACGTACTCCTTTCCCTATTTGGAACCAGTCTGTTGTTCCATGTCCAGTTCTAAGTGTTGCTTCTTGACCTGCATACAGATTTCTGAAGATGAGTAATGTTAACACATGGATCCCCGGGGGTTGGCTGAGAGCTTGGCTGGAGGGAGCAGGATTGGAGGATTCAAGACAAGGAGGCCTGGGGGCGGGGCGTGTGTGGGCCTGGGGGCGCTGGGGTGATGCGTGCACACTGCGTGGCTTGCATCTTGCATTGTGACCATCAGAGAGCACTGGCCAGAGGAGCAGCTGACCAGGACTGGAGAAGAGGGCCCCCCAGTGAAGGACCCCCGCCCCGCCCAGCAGGAGTGCCCATCCCCGCCCCAGTGGGCTCCTGACCACAGACCGGCCACCCAGTCCCTCCAGGCCTTGTTCACTCTCCTCCGGATCTCCAGCCTGCTGATTCATTCTCCCAGTCAAAAGTTTGCTCTTCTGATGTATCGTTTTCTGCTTTTTTCCTTTATTAAGTCTCCCCCTCTGCTTTCTTTAAATTAGGAATGTTGAAATTATCCTATAAATACATGAATTGAACGCTTCGTTTGCTTTCTTTCCATATAGAATGCAGATGAGGGAGTCCTTGCCTTCTGTATGGGAAGAATGTGAATGCTTGTGGGCACAGTTTCAGTAGCAGAGATTTTAATCTGTAATATTCATGTTTTATTTTTTCTATTATCGCACTTTTAATTTCCTCTTTGACCATGTAGTCATTTGAAAGAGTGCTTTTAAGTGTATAAGAAGAATTTTTTTCCCTTAAATTCTTATTATTCGTTTCCTGTTTTATTACATTTTCTAAATGAATCGTTGTTTTGACTCCGAAGGTCATCACTTGTTTAATAAACACATGAGAGAAAGTGGGGTTTTAGTTCTCTAACACTGTAATTTTAAAGAATTATTTTCTTGATTATTTGTTTCCTGACTTTTGCAATATAGTTGCATTTTCTTCACTTTATTCCTTCTTTTTTGTTCTCTTGTGGTTTTGAAAGTTAATGCCATGTTTTAAATTTTACCAGTGGTTAGCTAAAACTTTTCAAATAAATATTGCATTAGTCTAATTAAGATTTTAAATGGTAGAAATTTTCTCCCTTTATGCCATATAAGGAATTTATCATTTTTTAAAAAACTTCCTGCTGCATTTCCAATTTCATTAACCTGTTTATATACTATGTTTTAAAACAAGTTTTTTAACCATAACTTCCTTATCCTCAATATTTGCAAAAACTTCTTGGATATTTGTATATGTTTAATCATTTTTGTGTTTATTGCAAGTTCTAATCCATCATGAACTTATTCACTATCAGCCTTTTTTGTTTTCTTGATGATCCAGAGCAAGGATTCTTGCCCTCTGGTCTGTGGATCAGATCCAGCTACCACCTGACTGTGCCTGGTCCTGAGTTAGGAATGGGTTGCCATTTTTATATGATTTTTTAAACATCAGAAGATGAATCGTATTTTGTGATTCTGTTTCCAGAAATAAAGTTTACTGGCGCACAGCAGTGCCCCTCCTGTGTGTGTTGTTGCCTTAGAAGAGTTTGTTAGTTGCCACAGAGACCACAGGACCCACAAAGTCTGAAATATTTACTTCTCAGCCTTTCTAAAAAGTGTTTGCTTGTTTGCTTATCTCTGACCTAGAGCAGCGATTCTGGTCTTTTTTCTAGGAACACACTTGAAGGATGATGTTTATGATGTGTGGGAACACAGTACCTTTCCCCAGGCCTTGAATTTGCCCAAAAGTGAAACAATGCAATATTTGTAATTGCCAGGGATATCGATGGTGTGTCAATAATTGTGCTTATTACAGGCTGAGAGTACAGCAATGAGGCTGAATTCTATTATCCTAACCTCTCATCACTCTCAATTAAGCCCATCGGAATGTAAGGGGAGGAGAGGCCTTTTACTCTAGGACTGACCTGAAATCTTTCCCAGTTTATTATACCTTTGAAGAGTCGATTGCTAACTCCGGTGCTGTACTGCGATCAAATTTCTCGTAGTACCTCCCTCAACTGGGGTGTCAAGTGCGATCATCGTGGAAGAGCTGTTTTTTGGATGTTGGCTTTGGCAGGGACCTCCCAGGTGCATGTTCTTCTGCGGCTTGACATGTGTGGACATGTCTCTGCGTTACTTGCCTCTTACCCATGACCGCTAAACAAGATGTTCTGGGTCTGTTCTTGTTCACTGCGGTGCTATACTGAGGAAACATGTTCACACCCCAACTCTCAAAGAAGATCAGGTTCACAGGGTGGATCCCACCCCCCCTTTTCTAACCCTACTCAAGAAAGCCTAGTAGACTGGAAACCATTGCTTCCTGCCCTCGTGGAGGTTACAGTGTGAGACAGTCTTTAAACCAAAGGATGAAGGTGAGATCCGATGAGGGCAGTGCTGGGGGGAAGGCGTGACCGGAGCCCAGCATGACGGGAACGAGTCTTTCGAGAAGTGACACATTGCTGGAGCCTTGAGAGGACATCCTGAGGACCCTGGTTCCATGACTCATGTCCTCTTCGCGTCAGGATGCAGAACTAGCATGTATGTAATTCGGCACAGGTTTCTAGTCCATGTACTTCTGTGCCTGGGGAGGCAATGGGACTCGTGGTTCCCTGATTCTGCATAGTTGTGTTTTTAAATAGTTTCACTGATATAAAAATCAATTCTGGCCATGGAATACATGAATGTGTAACCCAAGAGCACTTTCCCATCAAACATTTAAACATAAAGATGTTTGGAGAATACTTGAAGTTTTTCTTGTTAGCTTCTCACTGATAAGAGTACTTTGCTTGGCTTATTTTGACTCTGGGAAGATATCTAGCATCTCATGTTTTTATGAATTGAGAACCAAACAATGATCAGTTTCTTCTTGTTATGTGTATATGTGTTCAGTCACTCAGCTGTGTCTAACTCTTTGCAGCCCCATGGACTATGACCCACCAGTCTCCTCTGTCCATGGAATTCTCCAGGCAAGAATACTGGAATAATGGACTGGGTTGCCATTTCCTCCTCCAGGGAATCTTCCCGACCCAGGGATCAAACTCGTGTCTCCTATATCTCCTGCATTGGCAGGAGGGTTCTTTACTACATGGGAAGCCTCTTCTCTTCCTTCAACTGTGGCCTATTCCAAATATTAAAGCTGAAATATCTACTAGACCACGACTTGCTTGAACTGAGCTCCAGGTTAAAGTCGTGGAATTCACAGGATGGGAAAATAAGTCTTTCCAGTCTTGGGCTTCCTCAATGTGGATCCATTTCAACACCCTGGGATATCTCAGCTCTTGAGATACTAAAGCTCTGGTCCAGCCAAATCCTTTAAGAGCAGTGCTTCCATGATTTAAAAGACATAAGATGTTTACACTGTGTCCCTGGAAAGTCTACTTTGCAGCAGCATCACAATCGTCAGCATCGATATTATAAATAGTGTCATCAATATTATAATAGCTGCCATTTTTGGGCCATTTATCTGTGTCAAGTACTGTGCTATGCTCTTTGAAGGCATTATCTTATGAAATTATAATAGCCCGATTGATGCCCCATTTTTAAGTGACTATGCTGAGGCTCAGAGAGATTAAGTAATTTATCCAAATTAACGCAGCGCAGACATGAGGGGCTGGCACTAGAGTCTGCTGTGCTAGACTCCAAAGTCCACCTAGCTGGGCTCCTCTTGCCATTGCTGTGACAAGCACTTCCATTAATGACCTGTTGCAAAACAAACTTGGCCTGTTTATTTGAAGTAAATAGAATCCATAAGCTGTGAGAAGTTTACGGATTCTATTTACTTCAAATTTGAAAATAAATGGTTCGTAGCGATCTGATCTTCCAGCAGCCTGCTGCTCCATGGCAGAAAGGGTAGGTTCAACCTGAAAACATTTTAAATCTTAAATCTCCACACATACCCATGCTTTTTATTGATAATGATCACATTTTTGTAATTTCAAAGACAGGCTACATTTTGTCTGGTTAATGAACTTGAGTTACCATGAGATGATTGCCCATTTGTCCCAGGACTCTGTAAGCCTGCATCCCTGGGTCAGAGCACCTAGTTAGGAGATATGTTGACTGAATTTTTTGTTTTCACTTGCTAAGTCATGTTGGACTCTTTGCAGCCCCATGAACTGCAGCACGCCAGCCTCCTCTGCCTCTCACCATCTCCCCTTGGCACGCACACACTGCTTTGTGGTTAAACTTAACATTTGAGATAAATCATAAATAAGAAAATAAAATTATGAACAACAAAAACTTTTTTCCCCCTGGAATTATAAAGTTTTTCAAATTGGGTCAACATGTTCTTGGCTAGAAATCATACATAAATTGAACTCAACATTAACCAAATTCTATGACTGCTAAATCTTGGAAACTGAGCTTTATTTATTTTAAACTCTAAACATTTTACATGGTTCCTGACATACATATATATTCAAATATTGGATGAATTTGATAACAATCCTGTTAAGATATATTGGTTGAGATACCTGGTTATGAAGGAAAATTAACAATATGAAATGATATTTTAACATTCTAATATTCAGGAGGAATTTAGGTAACCATTATAATTATATTAACAGTGTTGTCTGGCTTAGAGATTTTTTTGTTGTATTAAAAATGTGGACAGAAACACTGACGGCTTTTTGTTTCATAAATGACGAAATAAAAACAGCAGTGAGAGCTTATTTACTTTGAAAATTGTATTGATCTTTTTCTCCTGTTTTAATATATTAGTCAGGGCACTAAACTAACTTTCTCTTTGTCCAATTACACAGAGAAAGAAAGAGAAGGTGTATATTTAGCCTTTCAATATTGAAGTTCTAGTATAAGCTTCAAACCTACCACTTTACATTTACCATAGAAATTGCATTCCTGTGGACAATTTGAAAGCTTTACAGAAATTAATTACTTAAAAATGCATTGCATTAAAATCCATTGCTTTCTCTGACTACTTTAAAGTTCCTTTCAGATGTTTTCATTTATCTTTACAACTCTCTTCTTTCAAACGATAAAATGGTGTATTATACGGTTTTGAACCAGAAAGCTTGCTGAGAAAATAACTTTATTCAACATTAGCTATATAAATTTCTCAATTTTTATAAAGATACATATATCTTCAATGTGCTTAACCCAAATACTGGAGAAAATTCTCATTCGCTCTGTAACAAAAAATGTATGTATATAAGACAATAAATCCATGTTTATTTCTCTTTTGGGTTTGCTGAAATAATTTCTTTTTTCATGCTTTTATGGTGAGACTCTGGTCTCCTCTTTCTTTCTTCCTCCCTCCCTTTCTTTCTTTCTCTCTCTCTTTCTTTCTTTTTTCTATGTTTCAATGGTATATATTGGGAAAGATTGAAGGCAAAAGGAGCAGGAGGCGGCAGAGGATGAGATGGTTAGACAGCATCACTGATTCAATGGACACGGATTTGAACAAACTCTGGGAGATAGTGGAGGGCAGAGGAGCCTGGCATGCTGCAGGCCATGGGGCCACAGAGAGTTGGACACAACTTAGTGACTGAACAATGACAAATTTAGCTCTTAACCCCTGAAACCTGGAGGGCTTGACTTCAGCTCACAAAATTTTTCACACCATGGTAGTTTCATTGGTATCAACGAGGGCTGAACCTAGGCTTCACCACTTAAGGATATTTTCTTCTCCCTGGGGAGACAGGACGTATGGATGTGCAGGACAAACCCACAGTGGAGAGTTGCATACCTATGTGGACAGGAGCTGGTGATGCCCTGTGCTATTGCTTGCTACCGGAGGAGCAGGTGAACTACATCTCCTGGAAGAACACGGATTGCTCTGGGCTTGAGAGAGATTTGGGCTTCCCACGTATTGCAGTGGTCAAGAGTGCCCCTGGAACAAAGGAGACACGGGTTCGATTCCTGGGTCAGTAACATCCTCTGGAGTAGGGAATGGCAACCCACTCCAGTATTCTTGCCTGGAGGATTCCAGGGACAGAGGAGCCTGGCAGGCCACAGTCCATGGGGTCACACAGAGTCGGATGTGACTGAACTGGCTTAGCATGCACGTATGCAGAGAGAGCTTTACTTATGCAGGTTGGCACTCTTACTGTCTGGAGAAAAACAATGAAGAAAATTCATCTTTCTGACCCATCCTAGATATCACACAATGACCAGTGACAAGATTCTCTGTTTCCTGTATATTATTATGTTAATGAATTCAGGAAGAAATTATGAAAAAAAAGCAGCACCTGTGAAAATATGTCTATCATGATCTCAATTTGATTAGCAATTAAAACCAGGCTTCTGTGGTGGGTCCTGTGACTGGTCTATCTGTTCGTTTGGGGTCATTTGCTTTGGCTGCTTCTTGACGTTTCTTCTGGTTTCAGAGACTGGATGCTAGGAACATGGAAACTCAGCAATAATTCCTCCAAATCTTCAAAATCTTCAAATCATTTTTTCAACTTTATTAAAATTCTCCATTTCTTTTCTGAAAGAATGACAAAAGAACATGTGTTCGTGTTTAAAAAAACACACACACACAACACTTTATGCCAGCAATTTTTCTAATAAGGTAATTTCAACAGATCAGACGTCTGAGAGAAGTGAATAATATTACCTGGGGACCTTTTGCTGAAGTGGATGAATTCCTAGGCTTCTACTTTCCTCTTGACAATTAAACTTAAAAGTATAAGCTGGGCCAAACATGTGGATCTGGAATTCACTAAATGACTTCCTCTGACTTCCTTGTTTCTCAGGCAGCAATAATTTGATTATAATTGAGCTTTATAATTGGGTGATATACAAATACATATTCAGAACAGATTGCTACCTACCCAGCGTTTCATCTGAAAAGCAAAATGTGTGTGTCTAATTCACATGTGTATTTATCCTAAGTTACTTGATTAAAAAAATAAATAATAAATTGAATAAACTGCCTTTAGTTCTGGTGGGAAACACACTTTAAACTCTAGAGAGGGCAGTAAAGCACCCAGTGTGATTCATAAGGCCATTACCAAGTCCTTCCTGTGACCAGCACACACCTCAGAAGTTCTTATTATCTCCCTCCCACAAGAAATGAGAGAAGTGAAATCAGGAGTGAAATATGGAAAAAGCGAATACTTTGGTACATGTCTGAAGTTGGCTAAAACTTTATTATTTAGGTCATATTCAGTGCTTTCCTCTGGGCCTATGGTACAGACCTAGGAGCAGACATACAGTAACTGAATTGTTTCAACTTTTCCAAATAGCATTGAAATGGACTTAATTGTTACACGAGAGGAAACCCCATGCGTCTCCAGAGACTATTAGTGTCATTTAAAGGGCTAAATGTATCATAAAACCTGTCTTTAACAGAATAAAATTGTACAGACCAACACAATTTGAGCTAATGTCTTCCACATTTCTTGAAAAAAGAGAAGAAAAGCAAGAAGGAAAGAAAAGGAAAAAAGAAAGAAAACACGCATTGTAAAGCAAGTCTCTTAGGTGCCTAAACTAGGAGTATTTTAATTCTGTAGCCCATCAAACAGCTTTTCAAAAGCATTAAAAGGAGTTTGTTGGAAGGTGGGTGCAAGGTAGATCTGAGTAAGAATTCCAGTTCTACAAGGTAAATCAAGCCTATTATGTTTCTTTCACGCTGTGGATCTGAAGCAAAATGAAACCTAACTCACGCAAGGAACACACTCAATCGTCTTCCATTTTGTGCCTTCAAAATGGAAGTGAACTTTGTAGCTGGTTTCACTGACGCTTTATTTTCATTTTATTGTTTTTTTGTTCTGGGAAAATACTTCCCCACGGTATTTTTCTTATTGTTACATATGTTATACTTGTTGAACGTGGGCTTTGCTCCCTTTTGAGTAAAGTAAATAATAGTAGAGCTCTTCTAAAACCGAAAAAGGTAGAGAGAAAGGTTTAAGCATTGCTTTTATTCCATCAAAGAGACAAAAGGATCTTTCTTCCCTCTAAAGAAGTTCAGAGTATAATAGGGAAAAATCAAGCACAGAGACAAATGTGAATCAAACCCCAATTGAAAGAACAAATCTTTCTATTTATCTGTCTCATCTTTTCACAGGGGTTGTATATCAACTATCAAGAAAGCTATTTCAAATAACTTCTGCTAACATAATTGTTATTTTATAAGTTGAGTTGCTATGGTGATACATGATGTAATCGTCTATTACCATCACAATCAGTTTTTCA
Organism: Okapia johnstoni; assembly: GCA_024291935.2. NCBI lineage: Eukaryota > Metazoa > Chordata > Mammalia > Artiodactyla > Giraffidae > Okapia > Okapia johnstoni. Next base: position 76,667,891 of record CM044309.1, read on the forward strand.
TACCTAGTCAGGATATTATTTCCCCCCCTTTTCTCCTTTCCTCCGCTATGATCCGGGAGAAAACAGAACAAAATAAAACTATGTATATATTGTTTCATTCTTCTGGAAAGCCTCTGAATTGGGACATAATTACCCACGTGTCGGAGCTTTTTCTGTAACTGAAAAGTTTTAGATTTTCTTGCAACTGCTGCTATTATCCTGCGATCCTCATTAAACTATGCGTGAATGGAAACAATTGCAATTTCTTCATTGTTCACTATTAAAATGAACGTGCAGCATGCACGTTTCCAGAAGATAGGGACCACATGGCGGATTGCTGCTACCAAGGGATGCCCATGCCAAAGAAGACAGGTTGGTTGGGGGGCATGGCTTTGCCATCCAGCGGAAGAGGGGTCTTGCTGAGTTCAAAATAAGCAAGGCTCTGGCGATGCTTTTGTTCTCTGTGACTAGCTGTCTAACAGCTGTAAATCGAGAAATCTCCGAGAGTAGTGTCACAGCAGGAGTGTTAGGAGACAAGGAAGACACAGGTTAAGGAGCACATGTTTTAATGAGAGATACACGCGATGCCTCTCCTGAGTGACTGGCCCCAAGGGAGAGTGATGTGCTCCATAGTGTGACTTTGCACATCACCTGACACCCGTGGCCTTCCAGGATGACCTCAGACGCTGAACACAGGCGGAGGACTGCCCACCACAGGGGTCCCAGGGGAGCAGGGTCCCTACGGGCTCTGTCGACAACCAGGCTTAGTCAGTGATAGAGAGGACCAGCTGCGGCTGGCAGCATCGGCCCTCATCCCTGTGATGAGTGACTCTCCGCCCACCCAGCTCCCCCCACTTGGGGAGTCTCCAGTTCCTCACTGGCCTCTCCTGTCTCCATCCAGCACCGCGTGTGTGGGCAGGTCCACCCTCGCTCACCTCCGCTTCTGCTTATCCTTAAATCCATGGTTCTCTTTCTTCCCTTCCCCACCTTTTTTAAAGTCCCAGTTAATCTTCCCACATTCATCCCAGAAGCCAAGAAGCAGTTCTCATCCTTTTCCAGCCTTGCATTTCTGTGCTCTGGGCTCCTCTTTGCTTGCATTACTTCCTGTGTTCACCACACTTTTTGCATGAGAAGATAAATCTTCTTTCTCCCTCTCCAGACTATAGGCTTCTTGAAGTTGGAGGCCCTTTCTTACTCATCCTTGTAGCTCCCAGTAGGTCTAGCACAGTGTTTGGGACCTACTGGTAGAAAACTTTTCATCTGTGAAAAAAGAAATCCAATTCAAACCCGGTCCTCTTGCCTGCATGTATATTTAAAATAGTTACCGCACTGAAATGTACAGATGGTGTGTGATATTGTATTCTTTTCACCATATTTACTCCTATCCCCTTATACCAACCCCTGAACCCAAGCATCATTTTTTTCATTTTATTTGCCACTATCCAGGGAACAGATGTTTTTCAAATTGTGGAATTTAAATATATACTGGCCCTGAATTAAGTCACTCTCTTTGCCAGTTTAGGGAAAGCCCCAAACTCTGCTATTCCCTGTACCCTTGTATATTTTCCTAGATATATATCATAGGAAGACTTTCTGAAAGCCTCTGAAAAGCACATAATAAATTTGGTGCTTCTCCTTTCTTCCAGTTTTGTGTTATACTTAGAAATATGGTAGTCCTGTTTCATTTTTATATTCCCATAAGCGCGGCATGGAAGTAGTAAGTGTTTGTTGAATGCTGGAAGAAAAGAGGAAATGAAAGAAGGAAACAGGAAAGGAAGAAAAGGGAGGGAAGGGAGGGAGAGACCAAGGGAGAGGAGGAGAAAAACAGGGACCCGCGCTGGTTTCCATGGATGGCTAATCAGACACGTAGCTCCTTCCGGTTTCCAGGCCCAGGGGATGGCTTTGTCTTCTGAGTTTCAATGCAACTCTCAGGGTTGTGATGAAGTTACAAGATGAGTTACTACAAAGGAAACTCAAGGATTCGCATTTTAAAAGGGAACAATCACAATTACGGCCACACACCACTGTGGACAGATATAATAACTTTCCTTTCCAACTCATTGACTTTCAGGCATTTTCGGGCTGGTTATGCACAGAAGCACATTTAAAATTCACCGATGCTCAACCTGCATTTCTTCAGTCATTCTCATGTGATACTTTCTTCACAAATGGTGTTTGGTGGCACCCTCCTTTCTAATTGCTTTAAATTAAAAAGCAATTGGCCTCTTACTAATGTCGGATGAGATTCTCTGGGTCAGGACTGAGATGGCTGCAGAGTCATTAGCATGTGTGCCTCACAGGTCTCTTTCCGATATTGACCGGACCTTGGGAGAGTAGGAGGTCAGGGGTGGGCCTTGCAGGGGCAGCTGTCTTAGTGGATGACCAGGTGAGTCCGGGAGAGCGTGTTTATGTTGGACTGCTCCAGCAGGTGCAATCAGTCTTCTGACTGTAATTTCGAGATGAATTCAAGGTGTGCCTGAGATTCTGAAACCATTGTTTTACACCCCCAGTGCAGGATGCCTGGCAGGTTACGAAGCTCCGTGTTCAATGCATTAATAAAGTGTTGCTCCTTTGTAAAACTCTTTACAGTTTACAGGTCTTCTCTCTGTTTCCATAGGGCTTATTTATTTTTCTTTTTGAGTCTGAGTGTCAAAAATCACAGTTTGAGATATACAGTTGAGGAAAAGAAAGAGATCTGATGATTTGCCAAAGTCTTTTGGTCAGTAACAGAGCTGGAACTACAAATCAGATCATCAGCCTTGACAATTGTTCTTTTCAATATTCCTCACAATTTCATAAATGGAATTATCCATCTTTATAGGTGTAGGTGGTGCATTTTCGAGTAACTCAGGTTTCTCATTAACATCTGTGATTCTACAGTCATTTTGTCCCTAATTCCAGAACCATGACCAGAAGAAGATAGTATTTGTCAATATTTTAGTAGAATCAGACAATGATTGGGGATGTCCTTTCCTTCTTAACTTGCTGAAATCTTACAGAGGATTGGAATGATTTTGTGGCTAGATTTTGTGAGCCTGTGGGTGCCGTTCATTTCAATCAGTGTTTCTTTTTGATGGATTTGATTTCTGGTATCGTTCATCTTTCCAAATCTTTCTGCGCCTGGATTGAAGAGGGTTGCTTTTATTTCCTTTCCACCAGTTTGTAGGTAGGAAGGTAGGAGTGTAATTTAGTGACTTGATGTCATAAATGGTTCTTTCATTCAAGAAGCTTTTTAGGATTACCCACAACAAAAGGGCACATGGGTGTATATGAGTCACCCAAAACAATTTACTTATTCCGAGCAGATTTACTGCCAGTTTGTCAAGGCAAATTTCCCTTCTCATCACAAAATGTGTAATGAAACAATCTTCACTGGTTTTTCTTTGAGCTAGATATCTGAATTGATGCCTAAATATCATACTAATTAAAGAATGAGACAAGGAAAAAATGTTAAAATATTCCTAATGAAAAAATTAATGGTCAGAATGACTGTGCTGTTCTTTCTGGCTCACTTCACTCTGTATAATGGGCTCCAGTTTCATCCATCTCAAAGCACCAATACAGTATACTAATGCATGTATATGGAATTTGAAAGATGGTAATGGTAGCCCTATATGTGAGACAGAATAAGAGACACAGATTCATAGAACAGTCCTGTGGACTCTGAGGGAGAAGGTGAGGGTGGGACGTTCTGGGACAATAACATTGAAACATGTATATTGTCATATGTGAAGCGGAACACCATTCCATGTTTTATGCATGGGACGGATGCTCAGGGATGGAGCGTTGGGATGACACAGAGGGATGGGAAGGGGAGGGAGGTGGGAGGAGGGTTCGGGAGGGGGAGCACATGTGAACCCATGGCTGATTCATGTCAATGTATGGCAAAAACTACTACAATATTGTAAAGTAATTAGCCCCCAACTAAAATAAATAAATTAAAAAAAAATTAAAAAGAAAAAAAAAGAATGACTGTGCTGGTACTTGGGATGTGTTGGAATCTTAAGATTCAGGGTTAAAATTATTTAATAATTCTCTTTTTACTCCAATCAATATTTCTTTTGACTTTGAAAAAGTTAAATAGATCTTCTTTGCTACAAAAGGACACTTTGAGGAAACACTGGGAAATATCCCCAAATACAAGGATATAATTGAAAATTTTCCATAATATGCACCTAGCATATTCCTGTGTTTCCTTGAGTCTTTTCTCCACTTCATCATTTTTACTTAATTGAGGTTGCCTTCTCTAGGAAAACTTCTATCCCAGTTAACATACACCATAAGCATATTCTGCTGCATCAACGATCAAAGTTTATGTAATTCCTGCTTATTCATGGACATAGAGGTTATTTTTGAATATTTGTCACAATAGATATGGGCTTCCCAGGCGGCTCAGTGGTAAAGAATCCGCCTGCCAATGCAGGAGACACAGGAGATGCAGGTTTGATCCTTGTGTCGGGAAGATTCCCTGGAGAAGGAAATGGCAACCCATTCCAGTATTCTTTCCTGGGAAATCCCATGGATCTAGGAACCTGACTGGCTACACAGTCTATGGAGTTGCAAAGAGTCAGATACGACTGAGGGATTGAGCATGCACATGATAAAATAACTGCAAACACACATATCTTTTGTACATTATATACAGTCATATTAATATATAAACATTTGCTTATGAAATATAAATATAGGGATATGCATAAAAAAATAAGATATTTATCACACAATTTCCCCACTTGTTATTTGCCTAAGTAGGCAAGCATTAAACTTCATTTATGAATTTAGAGATTAATGAAGGTTCATATTTTGTGTCTTCAAGTATAGTCATATTTTCCTTAATTTTAGGTATAGAAATCTAGTGTCTAATAAACAACACTTTTATTATATGCTTTGGCTATCTTTCTAAAGTTAGAATCCCTGATTCGATGGGCATGAATGCCTTTAAGACAGTCGCAGTATTTTGCTTTTTGGAGCGGTTTTACCCGCCCACAGAATACCAGCTTTCATGGCTCACTGCACCCACACTAACATTAAGTATTATAATTGTAAGTTACTCATCATTCGACTCTAATTCTAAAATTCTAAAATTAACACATCTTCATCACAGAAAATTTGGAAAATACCAATGGCTATAAAGAAAATAGAAATGGTTGCTGTCCCTTGCCCTAAGGATAAGTACTGTGGACAATTTTGCTGCATAACCTTCTTGCCCTATTCTCTGGAAAATTACATGTGGATTTTTATGTGATTTATGTATTCACTAAACATTACATGTGAGCGTTTCCCCTCATCATTAAGTAGTATGTACCCACACCATCTACCGGCTGCTATGGTGCTGTCGAACCTGTAATTAGTCAGTCTTCTACTTGAGCATAGAGGATGCTTCCAATTTTCCACAATTTTAAAAAAGGACATTGTAACAAATATCTTTGAAAGCAGGTGTTTAACGGCATATCTTTTTTATATCCTGAGAAACACTTCTAGAATGGAATTGTTGGGCTCAAAGGATATGAATTATATAAATTCAGTTCTATTTTCAACTGACTGATGAGCTGGATTAGAAAGACTGAACCCTTTATTTTGCTTTCCAACTTGAAAATTTTGATTTTTAATAAGATTTGGCATTTTCAATATAGTTATTAAATATCTATATGTCATATTTTGCACAGCAACATTCTCTGTCACTGAACATGTTTCCTTTGGAATCTATTTCTTAAATCTGTTCTTAGAACTCTTTAGATATCATTGTCCATCCGTTTGTTGAAAATATTTTCCTCACCTATTATCTGCCAGAGAAGGCAAAGTGAAGTTCTATTTATAACATTTATGCATATACAGAAGTTTTATATTTTTGTATAATCGGTTTAGTAATGCTTTTCTTTGCAATTTTATTAATTTGTCAAATAAATTTATAAAATTTGTTAATTTTATTAATTAATGGAAATTTATTTTCTAGCCAGAGCTCATGTAGGTATTTTTGTGTGTATTTTCTTCTGTTATTATTGTTATTCTATTGTTTTACTTAATAATTTGATCTGCTCGAGATTTACCCTGGTGTATACTGTGAGGGCAAGCTACTTCTGTACTTTTCCTTCAACTGGCTAATCATCTCCCAAATAATCCTTTTTTGTCATTGTTTTGGATTGCCATTTTTGTCAAATATAAATTTATCATACATACCAGGTTTTGGTTTGGAACTATCTCTTCTTATTTGTTGATCTGGCTAATTTTATTTTTTTCCCCTCAATTTCATCCTGGTCAAAAACTTTCAAGAAGTGAGACCCTTATCTAAAACTTCAAGATTATTAAAAAAAAAAAAAAAAGCTCACAGCTTTATTGAAAAACAAAACTCAAATGTACACAACTAAATATCCCTGGGCTGGGAGAGCTGCCATCTCGGGGAGGGTTGGGTAAGCCGGTACAGCTGGATACAGAGATCCAGAGCCCTAGGCGTGGGGGAGCCGGAGGGCTTGGCTGCCCAGCTGAGGGATGTGGGCGTAGCCCGACCCACAGACACAAGGACTGTTTCCGCACAGAGCGGCAGCTTGGCTTTAGATATTTAGAGAATAGGCTGACATACAAGAGGTGCATGAACGTGTGCTAAGTCACTTCAGTTGTGTCCAACTCTTTGTGACCCCGTGGACCGTAGCCCGCCAGGTTTCCTCCGTCCATGGAATTTCCCAGGCAGGAATACTGGAGTGGGTTGCTGTTTTCCTCCTCCAGGGGATCTTCCCGACCCAGGGATCAAATCCGCGTCTCCTGTGTCTCCTTCGTTGCAGGCAGATTCTTCACCCGCTGAACCATTGGGGAACCCCAATTACTTGTATTAATTTAAATGAAATAATTAGCCTTATTTTTGAAAGATTTATTTTTTTCTGATGTGGACTAGTTTTAAAAACAGTTTTTATTGAATTTTTACAACATTGACACTTTTGGTTTTTTGGCCCTGAGGCCTGTGGGATCTTGGCTTCCCGACCAGCGATCAAACTCACAACCCCTGCACTGGAAGGCGAAGTCTTAACCACTGGACTGCCAGAGAAGCCCCAAATAACTGTTATTATCATTATGTCGCCAAGGGAAATAAGATACCAGCTTGTCCAAAACTTCAACTTTGTAATGCATTAAAACAATGCAGGTGTGGAGCCTCAGGTTAACACAAAGAAAGAAACATTTATTTTCACAGGGAGAGGAAGCAACCTAAACCACAGACAGCATAAACTATCCACAGTGTCTGAAGCCCTTTATAATGTGAATTTGCGTGCTGACTTGCTGTGTCTATTGATGTATATCCAAACTTTTGCAATTGATCTGGCATCTCCAACCAGCGACTACCCTGGAGACTCAGTGATACAGTATCTGCCTGACAATGCAGGGGAGAGAGGAGCCCGGTGGGCTACAGACCACGGGGTCGCAGAGTCCGTCACAACGAAACAAAAACGTCTCCAACCATGGGCTACCCTTATTTCTGAAGAGTGATTCTCAAAACTATACAGTAAAACTTTTGATAAAAATTGTAAATTTTGATGACTTGATTACAAAGGATATCAAGCACATTTCTCAGTTGTTTTTTTTCCCTTAACCAGTCTCTCATTGAATAGATCTTGCTCGTATATCTGTTATTTTGTTTCTAGCCATCTAGGTCATGCATTAACAGAACCAATGGCTTTTATGACCAAATCAATTTCTTAACTAATCTGATTCTCTACAAGGAATATAAGTCTTCTGAGAAATAAAAATTAAAAAGCTTATTCCATGACTTCTTCTGTCCACTTTGAAAAACGTTACTTTATTGAATCTCTGAAGCGTTGTTTCCCCTTTATGCTCCAACTATTTGTTCCAGCCTCAATAATACAGAATATTATTATAGAATTTATTTCTCCCTTTTTATTATTTTATTTTATTTTAGCATTTCATCTATCATTTTGCTGGCTGGTCCACGATTTGCTTTCTTTTCTCTCAGCATTTCATGTTTCATCTGTATAATATCTTTTCAATCCTTCCCCCCTCCACCCCCTTGCTCTTCCACGTAAATCATGTTTTATTTCTGTCCCGGAATGCCTTATGGTAATTAAATAATGGTGTTTCTTCTAATATTTCTAGGAACACTTTATTATTTTATACTAGACATATTGGATGCTGTGAATTGAAATGGACTTCAGGCAATTGCTTACTTTCAATATTGGTCTGTCATTAGGTTATGTCTAAAGGACAAAATCAAGCATATTCTGTTTTCTGATGTAGTAAATGTAATTGAAGTTTAGACTATTTGCCTATCTATGAAGCCGTAAGAGAACATCAGGAATTTTTTTTTCCTCTTAGCAAAAGGAACAGGTACCACTAATGTAAGAATACATAAAAAAATGGATCTAAGAATTTTGTTTGAAAAAATTGAAGTCATAGATTGAAATCCATACTTGAGACAGTATTGATCTTTGAGTCTGATGACTGTGGTTCGATTTTGTACAAAATGAAAAGGAGCTATAGTGTTTGGGTGGTAGAACGGAATGTGATGGCAATGCTATCAAGGGTCCATGTTCAGACTCTGGGCTGGTTAACCTTCCCAAACCGCGGCTTTCTCTTTCGTAAAATGGTAAAATCTTTTCATGAGACTATTGCTGGGAAGATCAATGAGAAAATATCTGTCAAGCACCAGGTCCGCTGTTCCATCTCACAAACATTAATTTACTTTTTCTGTACATTGCATCACACATAAAGATGAATAAAAACTGTACTCCTGCTTACAGGTTTTTAAATGTTTGTAATAACAGACATTTGCTTCCACATTCAGTGCCTGAATTTTAATGTTTCTAATTTTAAAGTTCCTGTTTAATTGATTAGAACACATGAGTGCTCGCCCGCATACACACACACACACACACACTCAGGCATCTTCTATTCATTTACTCTCAGGATGAGCATCCAACACAATGGAAAGGTTTGAGGTGTGCTTTTCATTTCGTCTGGACCGTGTCGGCTTATGCTCTCAAAGACCTGTTAGCACTGAACTAGGATTTCAGGACAGAAGCTCGGTAAACATAGAGAAACGAATCAGCAGAAGTCCACAGGAAGACGGTTTCTGTTACTTTACAAAATATTAATAAAGACGAACACTAGATGTTTCCTGAAGTTATTAACGTAAGGTCCAATTAACATGTTCTTTCAGGAAAGAGGCCAAGAAAATTCATAAGCTTCCTTTTTTTTTAGTTGACTGTTTTTTTCACCCTGGTTGCTAAGAGGCTCACAGATGACTATAATGTGTAATTAAATGAGACTTTTTTGAAATGTGATTTGTAAAATATAAATTGATACACAAATGCTGCAAGTATTGCTGAAACAATAAACAGATCTTCTGTTATTTTTCTCTCTCCTTTCCCATGTTTGTATCTTAAATTTTGAATAGTATTTTTATGTTTTATGTTTAATGATATGTAAAATAATAGAATATTACTCAAGCGTAATATAGTAATAGAATATAATGTATAGACAATATTCACAGAATATTATTTAAATACTCAGGCAATGAAAGCGACAGTTACCATATGGGAAGCTTCTCTTTATTTTTATCACTTTTTCCCAGTTTTATCAAGATATAACTGACATCTGACATTATGATGACTTACTACACACAGATCATAAAATGTTAATTACGTAAGGTTTGCTAACACAGTCTCTGCCTCACATAATTGCCATTCAGTTGTTTTTATGATGAGAACATTTAGGACCTACTCTCAGAGCTCCTTTTATGTGAACAATACATTGTTGTTAACTATAGTCATTGGGCTGTACATTAGATTCCTGGAACTTCTTCATTTTATAATGGAAAGTTTGTATCTTTTGACCAAATCTCCCCCAGTTCTCTGACCCCCTGGCAATCCCCATTCTATGCTCCGTTTCTATGAGTTCAGCTCTTTTAGAGACACATATAAGTGAGATCCCTGGAGAAGGAAATAGCAACCCACTCCAATATTCTTGCCTGCAGAATCCCATGGACAGAAAAATCTGGTGGGCTACAGTCCGCGGGGTTGCAAAGAGTCAGACACGACTGAGCGACTAACACGCACACATTAAGTGAGATCATAAAATACTTTTTTCTCTGACTTTTTTCACTTAGCATAATGCCCCCGAGGTTCATCTATATTGTTGCAAATGGCAGCATTTCATTCTTTCCTATAGTTGAATTAGATAGATAGATATTTTACATTTTCTTCACCATTCATCCATCAAATGGACATTTGGTTTGCTTCTTAAATAATGCTGCAGTGACCATAGGGGTGTAGATATCTCTTTGACATAATGTTTTGATGTATATACCTGACAGTGAAATTGCTGGATCATATGGTGGCTATATTTTTAATTTTTTGAGGAAATGCCATACACTTTTCCCTAGCATCTGCACCAATCTACATTCCCACCAGCAGTGCACAAGGGTTCTGTTTTCTCCACAGCCTCACCAACATTCATGATTTTTTGTCTTTCTGGTAACAGCCAGGGATATCTCATTGTGGTATCCATCTGTATTTACCTGATGTTTGCTGGCGTCGAGCACATTCCCATGTACTTGTTGGCCGTTTGTGTGTCTTTGGGAAAGTGTCATTTCAGGTTCTTTGTGTGCGTTAGTCTCTCAGTTATGTCTGACCCTTTGCAACCCCATGGACTGTAGCCCTCCAAGCTCCTCTGTCCATGGGATTCTCCACGCAAGAATACTGAAGTGGACTGCCATTCTCTTCTCCAAACTTCCCGACCCAGGGATCAAGCCCTGTTCTCCTGCATCGTAGGCAGATTCTTTACCATTTGGGCTACAGGGAAGTCTTTCAGGTGCTTTGCCCATGTTTAATTTGATGATGATGATTCTTTTGTTGTTGTTGAGTTGTATGAGTTCCTTACCTATTTTGAGCATTAACCCCTCATCAGATACACGAGTTGCAAATATTTTGTCCCATTCCATAGGTTACCTTTTCATTTTGCTGACTTTTCTTTGCCGCGCAGAAGATTTTTAATGTAATAGCACCTGGTGATTTCTACTTGTGTTGCTGTGCTGTTGGTGTCACATTTAACAAACCAGTGGGAAGGCCAAGGTCAAGGTACATTTCCCCTGTTTCCTTCTAGAAGTTTTATCAGATCTTACATTTAAGGAAGTCCTTATAAATTTTTTTTTGCTTAGAATTTGACCAATCCAAATAAAACTATATGGTTTAGAATTGAGTTGTCCCCAAGGTTTTTTGAACTTGGAAAAAGACCTTAAAACATATATTTTCTCATCTTTTCTAGAAGTTTATATGTTAGCTAGTCCTCTCTTAAATAAAACAGCAAGTTATTGCTATACATATTTGACAATAGCATCAAAATATTCAGCTGCATGTTCCCCTTTATGATCTAAATGATATTAAAGAATTCATTCTAGAATATTCACTATGTTCTTACATCAAGAATTATTATCCCTGTAAGCTCTGATTTTAAGTGAAACTTTAATAATAATACTTCATAGTATTTGCACAGCACCTTATACTTTCAAAGTACTTGATGATTATTAGTTAATCTTCCCACTATCCCTGGGAGGTAGGTCAGCTGTCCCCTTTCTTTTTACAGACACAGAGGTTAAGTGGCCTGCCCAAGAACCCAGAAATTCAAATTATACTTGAACTTAGAGTTTGATGTCTATGTTTCCTGCAGACTGCAGAACTCCACTGCTCAATAACAGCAGATTTTAACCTATTTTAATAGAGTAGATAAGAATTAATTGAAGTGGGTTTTCAACAGCTCAGTGACAAAACAGTAAATATTTGAACTTGACTTTTTGCTTTCGCCTGTCTTAGAGCTTTTATAAGGAAATCATGGCTCATTTTTAAAATTATAGTAATTTTAAAACAATTAGAAAACTAAACCTGGTTCCTGGTAGAAAGGTCAATTTGAGAAAGAGAGTGACCCACTTCCTCTTCAATAATTGAGTTAACTGAAAATTGGACTAGTTTGCCAGGAGCACTTCTGGCCATTTTTATGGGACCATTTTTGGCAATCTGCTACCATCAAGCAGAAGAGAGGTGAGGTATTATTCACCCAGAAGCACTCCACAAGCTCTATCCACTCGCTGGACCTATCGCTTCATGCCAAGAAAACCCGAGACTCCATTTTCAAATTTTCATCTTTTTAGAAAGAATGTTCATCTGAGTCATTTCTTGGTCATGTAGCTTCTTGTGGCTTTCATTAGAACTCAATGGATTTCTTTCCTCAACCAAATGCCTTCCTGCTAATCAGGTGAGAATTATCAGTTTTTGAAAACTGGAAGTTTTTGTTTCACCTGTATTGCCTATGAAATCTGGTCCTCAGTTTTCATATGTGAGAAGCTGGCTAAATGTAAGGTGAGATGACATCCATCCTAGTCTCATCCAAGAGTTGGGTAAACACTCATGCTATATTCTTCTACTGTCGATTATTAAATTGTTATTCATTTTAAGGGCAACGGATGAGAAAACGGAAAATGCATTCTTCCTTTTTAAATTTTATTGGAGTATAGTTGATTTACAGTGTTGTGTTAGTTTCAGGTGTATAGCAAAGGGATTCAGTAATACATATACATATGTTAATTCTTCTTCAGATTCTTTACCCAAATAGGTTATTACAGAATATCGAGGAGAGTTCCCCATGCTATACAGTAGGTACTTGTTGGTTATCTATTTTATAAATGGTAGTGTGTGTATGGAAAATGCATTCTGAAAGTTTCTGTCTTGTCTTTAAAGTGATGCTCCTAGGATGTTAACAGGAGAATAAAGGAATTAGCAAGTCCCCCCAAATTCCAACGTTAGAACACAGGAGAAAAATGCAGGCCTTTTGTGTTTCAACGGCTCTGCCAGGCCGAGGGAGTGACAGGAGATTGGGGCAGGCAGTCAAGTGTCAAAATGATAAATCTACTGATAAATGAGACACAATAATGTTCAAAATTTGGCATGTGATTTAAAAAAAATTTTTTTTTGATGTGGACCATTTTAAAGCCTTTACTGAATCTGTTGCAATGTCATTTCTGTTTTATGTTTTATGCTTTTTCAACTGTGAGGCAGGTGAGATCTTAGCTCCCCACCCAGGGATTGCACCCCGCCTGCACTGGAAGGCCCAGCCTTAATCACCGGGCAACCAGCAAAGTCCCTGCACGTGATCATTTTACCAGTAACAGTTTTAAAGGATCTACTCAATATGTAAATTGATTAGAAATCATGTGCTATCATAAAACATTTACTGAAAAGGAATTTCAAATATTAGACAAATTTTAAAACAATATTTTCAGTTACTTAAAGGCATATGTGCTAATAGTAGAAAATTAATAAAAATATAGTAAGAGCAATAAATGCTTCATTATATTTGAGATCTTTGGTTTCAGTTTTTTAATATGGCAATTCAAATGTATATGCATAAGTTCAGTTTATTTTACTACTTTATTTCAATAGCAGTCATAACTAAGAAACAAATAAATTCATAAAGTTACATAATTCTCATCAGGAGAAATGCACCAAGAGTTTTATTTAATTGAATTATAATATTTGTTCTTCAAATCTACTGTATGTTGTTTTCAAACCTTTATGTAAAGATTTTACTGAAGGTTTGCTATTAAATGTCCATCTTCCTTTATCAATCAATTGTACCAGTAAACTAACAGGAATATGTGTCTTTTATTTAAATTCTCAGCTGTTTTTGGCAGGGGGGACTTTTAAACATATCAGAGGGATCTGTTTCTAAGTTTCTAAAGTTTGCAGCTGTGAGTTTTTCTTTTTTTTTTTAAGAATAATGTATTTACATAATTTTAAAACACAAATTTCAGATTAAGGAAACACAGTCATCTGTTTCTTTCAGAAAGCATCACTTTCTATCATTTTGTTGATATAAAAATCTATCAGTATCATTTCGCTGAAAATAAAGCCATGAAGGTATTAAACAACCTATGTAATAATATCTTACCGGATGAAATAGCTCTGTGATTCCAGCAAGGGCCCAGGCTCTTTCTTTCTTTCCTTTCCACTGTTCTCAGCTTGCTTATTTTTCTCCTCATGCTGACACCTCATGGTTGCAAAATAACTGCTGTTGCTCTAGTCATCCTGTAATTATTCGCAGGAGCCTCTTGAGCAAACAGGATAAGGTTAAAGGGGAAAAAGGAATCTCTCTCTCTTCTTTATTATCTTCCTATTATTGTGGAAATTAAGTCCTTCCCTTTTAATGTGGCTGAGAAAAGCTCATAAAAGAAGTAGGAGACAGATCACCTCCGCTATTTCTTCATGGTTCATCTGCCTGCCTGCTTGTATCATCTCAAAGCTGAAGTTCTCTTTCTTGAAACTTTCAAGCCGTTTTTCCATTTTGTGAAGGTTAGCTGGCAAATACTAGATCATGTCATGTGGATTCCACTTGACAAGATTTGGAGCCTCTGTCTGCCTGAGTCCAGTCTGCCCTTAGGGCAGTGGTATGCTACAGGAGCAGCAGGTGTAACTGTCAGTGAACAGTAGGGATGTTTATCTCCTTTATTCTTGATAGAAACAGATATCTAATGCTCTTCTGAGGTGTGTTTTTTACAGCCCTGGGGAAGAGGCATCTCGTTTGGGAGCCTTCTCAGTTGAATAGCTAATTTCACAAAGAAAAAACTCAAAAATATCTTCTTTTTATTGACCACGAGTGGGCTGATGGCTGGATTTCATAGACTTCTTCTCACAACACACAGCCATCTGCTGATGCCATCACCTTAACTCCTGCCCCAAATAATGAAAACAGAAAGGGACTCATTCTTCTTTGCAAAGCATTTTTATTTTTCACTGCCCGAAGAAGTAAGTCTTGTACAATGTAAGATAATGTTGCTATCCATATGTGTAACCCTTAGACATTTGTGAAGGGAAGATGCTTAAGATGGAGCTCTGGTATTCTGGCTAAAAGCAAGCAAATGCAGGAAAAGGAAAGATCCAAAGATTTTAACTTAACTTTCTTTCTGGTAGAAGTTACTTGTATTCAGATGTTACCTGTCCGCTTTCCTTGGATCTTAGGCTGAGAGTAAAGGAAAACTTCAGGGGAAGGTGCAGTGTGCTGGGTGGGAAGCCAAGGTAATGAGGTCATGGGGTATCTTCTTGACCTCAAAGGACTTCCGTTTGGACCTTCTAAATCAAAGAAAAATAAATCTTAGGACTTGAGGTGAAAGCTGAATTTCTATTTCTCAAATAAATGATGGGTGGATTGTTTTTTGTTTTAATCCTTGAGGATACTGTATCCCTTCACTACATAGAATTCTGGACAGTTTTTTTTTTTTAGACTTAACACGACTTAAATCTTAGAAAATATGTCAATGCATTTCAGCGCCTGGGCACACAATTAATCTTCATCTATCTCTGGTAATATAAACACACCTGTGGGACGCTTTCCATTGAATACATGAAAAGAAAACTCATAATAAATCTCAGACTGATCGCTTTATCATGACTGACAGTGCTGCTTGAGGCTGCCTCTTGAGGAGTATAATTTGGGAGTCTGTAAACGTGGGAGATTGATTTCTACAGTCTCCTTCTCCTTAGTATTTATCCCAGCCTGCGTGACTCTCCCTCCCTTTTCATAAAAAAAAAAAATAGACAACTCACGCAATGTGCTTCTTATATTTAGTTTATAGAACTGAATGTACACGTACAAACTCACACAGGCATCATGACAATTCAACACCTGGAAGCCGTGGAGATCGCCAAGGAAGGTGTGTGTAAGATTGACTTCTGCATTTGTCACCCAGGAGGGTCCTTCTCGAACTTGTTGGACAAGAGAGAAAAATTTAGTCCCTTAACTGGAAACAGCGCTCCTAGGGAATCCCTTAAGCGTAGATTCAACATCATGGTTGGGTCTCAACTGCACCCATCATCAAGGTGGTATCAATCCGATCGCTCATATCCTGTGCTCATAGTTCTCAACTGCTCCAGCATGTTCCGGGGCCACACTGCAGGGGTCCAGAGTGTGGATGGGAGATGCCACTTGGAAGGCCACATGGAGAGTCTAAGCCCCCTCCCTGTCCCACCTCTGATAAGAACCTCTGCACTTTGATTTGCTTTATACCTTTGGACCCTGCATATGACTTTCAGTGGTGTGCTATTCAAACTGACCTGGAGACCATGGGTCTGCAGTAGATGAAAAGTAAATGAAAAGTCCAGAGACCTGGAAAAATTGCTCCTTTGTTTTCAGAATTGGTTCATTCCACTCTGCTGAATCCAGTGGCCATGTCCTTGTGGCCAGTCTCCATAATGTTAGTCAATTTATTGCATCTCTTTCTCCCTCTGGGTATATTAGTATATACACATCCTGTTTGTCTAGAGAACCCTGACCAATGCTCTGCTCTGTGGTACTCTCTTTATCCCTAGTAGTGGATTTTTGCCTTAATACCTGTTTTACCTGATATTGGTGGTGCTGCCCCAGCTTGACCTTGGTCCGTTTTCCATCCTCCATGGTCTTTGCGTGTCATGTTAAGGGTGTTTCTATAAGGCTCTTGTGGCTGGATTGTGTTTATTATTCAACCTAAAAATCTGAATTTTCTAAGCTATGAGTTTCACCCATTTAGATTTATTGTTAAACTGACACACATTTGGAAAAACTCATCATTATGTTTAATGTTTTCCATTTAACAGGCTCTTTCTTGCCTTCCTCTCCCCTCTTTTCCTGTGTTCTGTTGGGTTCATAACACCTTCTTCCTATCTCCTTTTCCCCCTTACTGGCTTGGGTTTGCAGTAATAAGAGCTAGTAATGGGTAGCTAATAATGACTTCCCTGGTGGCTCAGACGGTAAAGCGTCTGCCTACAATGCCAGAGACCCAGGTTCAATCCCTGGGTTGGGAAGATCTCCTGGAGAAGGAAATGGCAACCTACTCCAGTGTTCTTCCCTGGAAAATCCCATGGACAGTGGAACCTGGTAGGCTACAGTCCATGGGGTCGCAAAGAGTCGGACACGACTGAGCGCTTTCACTTTCACTTTTCAATAATGGGTAACAGCTTATTGTCTTTTAACAATTTAGTAATCTGTGTAACATCCACCATAGCACTATGAGGTATCTGTGGTTGGTTCTTTCAACCACATGGGGAAACTGTGGTGTAGAAGGGTTAAGCAACTGGGCTAATGCTGCACGGCTGTAAAGGCTGGTCCAGAGGCCATATTCTCAGCAGCCTCAGGCTGATTCTCGGGCTAAGTACTGCATTTCTAATTCTTTAGTGATGTGTGTGTGTGTGTGCGTGCGTGTGCATGTGTGTTAGTCACTCAGTCGTGTCCAACTCTTTGTGACCCCATGGACTGTAGCCCACCAGGCTCCTCTGTCCATGGAATTCTCCAGGCAAGAATATTGGAGTGGGGTGCCATGCCCTCCTCCAGGGGTTCTTCCCATCCCTGGGATCACATCCGGGTCTCCTGCATTGCAGGCAGATTCTGTATCATCTGAGCCACCAGGGAAGCCCTCTTTAGTGTCAGGCATCATATATTTACAAGCAGTCTTGACTAAGTGAAGTCTAAACATAGTTAACTTTCATGCGTTCTTCTCAAACAATCTGAGGATTATAAAAAGCTTTTTTTCACTGACTTCTTCTCTGTATTACACTCATGCTCAGTTGCTCAGTCATGTCCAACTCTTTGTGACCCCATGGACTGTAGCCCACCAGGCTCTTCTCTCCGTGGATTTTCCCAGGCAGGAGTATGGAGGGGTTGCTATTTCCCCTCCAGGGCATCTTCCTGACCCAGGGATCGAACTTGTGTCTCTGGTGGCTCCTGCATTGGCAGGAGGATTCTCTACCACTAAGCCACCTGTTGTCTATTAATTTTGTTAAATCTTCTTAACTACTGCTTTTCAAATTCATTATTATTATTTACAGCCAATGCCTATTTAGATGTGTTAACCTCTTTATTGACTCCGACTTCCTATACCCAGCGCCTTCCTCTGAGTCTACTTCCCTTTTTCCTGAGGTATGTCTTTTGGGGCTGGCAGTTCTCCTGAGTGTCTATAAATGGCAAAGTCTCTTGATGGCTTGTCTGCAAATGACCTTATTTTTGCTCAATTCACAATATTATTTGTGAAGAATATAGATTTTTGCATTTTTATTTTTCCCTCAGTGCTTCAAATGTATTATTCAATTGTTCTGGCAGCTATTGTGTTGTTAAGAAAATTTCTCTCAGCAATTGTACTTGTTTCACTGGTAATCTTTGCAGAAGTCTATTTGAAGGCTGTCAGCATTGTCTATTCTTTTTAATCACTTTTTTTTTAGAATAGATTCAGATTGACAGAAAATTTCCAAAGAGAGCGCAGAGTCCTGTTTTCCCTGTTGCTGCTTATCTTCCATTCCTTGAAACACTTGTCACAGCCAGAAACCAATGTTGGTACATTATTAAACGTACCAACTAAACTCCACACTTATTTGGATTTCACTACTTTTTCCTAATTCACTTTTATGTCCCAGGGTTCCATCCAGGACACCATATTGCACTGAGTCATTCTGTGTCTCTAGGCTCCTCTTGGCTGTGGGGGTTTCTCAGACTTTCCCTGTGTTTGATGACTGGGGCAGTTTCGAGGAAGACAGTGGGGCATTTTGTAGGCTGTCCCTCGGTTGGGATCTGGCTGATGGTTTCCTCATGAGCAGACTGAGGCTGTATGTTGGGGAGGAAATTTTCCATTTCCATCCCACAGGACCAAGGCTGCCTCCTGTCTACCGCCATATTTTCTCCTCTGCGCACTGATGTCCTCACATCTCATCTGACTCTTGAGGAGCAAGTCACTAAGTGCAGCCTGGCTCGAGGATGAAGTTGCGAAGTGAAAGTCGCTCAGCTGTGTCCAACTCTTTGTGACCCCATGGACTATAGAGTCCTTGGAATTCTCTAGGCCAGAATACTGGAGCGGGTAGCCTATCCCTTCTCCAGGGGATCTTCCCAACCCAGGAATCGAACTGGGGTCTCCCACCTTGCAGGCAGATTCTTTACCAACTGAGTTATCAGGGGCACTAAGTGAAGCCTGGCTCAAGGATGAAGTTGTGGGGAGAGGCAATTAAGATTATGCTAATTTTTTAAAAAAATATCATCCTATTTTTATCATCTTTCTATTTTAAAAATCTCTATAAACTTCTTCAATGTTATGTAACATTTGTTCAAATGGCTGCATTATAGTTGCTTCTTGAGAGGCCCTGCTTCTTCTCCTAATTGAATGTGCTGACTCTCCCTTCACTCCACGCTGTGGTTTGAAATACTCCACTGTGAGCTGATCTTGGCAGAGGTGGCGGTGGTTCCGTCCACCGTCATCCTGTCTCTCTGCAGGTTTGGTTTTGTTCTGGTCGCCTGCTCCTGTGGGCCCCTAGTGGTGACAGTGGTCCTGGCCCAGCACTGACAGTACTTTCTCAGGTCAGAGTTCCCTCTTGGCACACCAATGCCAAACACACTCTGAGAGCTCTGATTTCTCCCAGATGCTTTTCCCCATCCATCCAAAGTTCCAGCCAGGTGGCAGGCTTCGTTGCTGCTTCCAGCACCAGCTGGTAACGTTTCACTGGTTCTGACTCACCCACTGGGCAGAAAGCAATGCCCCTCACCAGTGGGGCTCAGAGAGCCCATGGAACAGCACCCTAGGGGTTGTTTGACGTCTTCTCTGCTTTTCACCCCATCCTGGACTTCTCTCTTTATTTCTGGATTTCCCTGTCAAGGCAGATTCCCCTTTCTTCCAAATGTGATGTGATTTTAAAAAATTTCCTACATTTCACCCAGCATTTTTATGTGTTTGGAGACAGTCTGCCACTTTATTAGAAATCTCCTTTAATCCTTTGGCAATACAATGTTGCCTATGTTGATATGTCATTTTTATCATGTTGAATCAAAAATGGGGAACTTTTGATTCAGAATATTAGTCCTCTATTGGGATGTTACATATCTGCTAGTATATTATGATTCAAAAATCATTCTATGATTTCCGTGGTGGCTCAGTGGTAAAGAATCCTCTTGCCAATGCAGGAGACACGGGTTCTATCCCTGGTCCAGGAAGATCTCACATGCCACGGAATAAGCCCATGCGCCACGACTACTGAGCCCACGTGCCGCAACTCCCACGGCCTGCAGGCCCTAGGACCTGCGCTCAGCAACAAGAGAAGCCACACAATGAGAAGCACGTGCATCGGAATCAGCAGCCCCCGCTCACCACAGCTAGAGAAAACCCAGGCAGCAATGAAGACAAGCACAGCCAAAAACAAAAGCATAAGTGAATAAAAACTAGACAAAAGATCATGCTAGTAGTTCTTCAGAGTAAAGGCAGTCGGAACTTTGCTAGTTCATCATTAAACATTTACTGAGAACCTGCTGTGTGTAAGGTATTTTATGATAAACCAATGACCAAGCCTTAGGAGATGTATCAGAAACAGGGATAACAAGAAAGTTGAAAGTATGTGACATAAAAATGGTTTACAGAATAGTTTGCAAGAGGCCACAGAAGGATGAGACAATTCTGGAAAGATCTGGAAGGGTCTGATGGAGGAGGGCATGAACAGACCTTGAGGAACAGGTAAAATTTGGAGATGTGGCAACTGCTGAGGGGGCCAGCTCAAACCTGGATTCCAGTGTCAGGCAACGCGAGGCTACAGAACTCACTGAAATTTTGGTGCACATCCTAGGTGCACAGCAGTGCTGTCAGAATATTTGGTGCAGGGGCAGCCTGCCATTGTGTTCAGAGAATACTGAAAAGTGTTGAAAATACCTTCTTTCCAGTGATATAAAAAGGAGGAAAGCAGTGGTTAAGGATGAGGCAGATTTTATCAGATGAAGTTTTTAGTGTTAGTTGCTCAGTCCTGTCTGACTCTTTGAGACCCCTTGGACTGTCGCCCTTCCAGGCTCCTCTGTCCATGGGATTCTCCAGGCAAGAATGCTGGAGTGGGTTGCCATGCCCTCCTCCAATGGATCTTCCCCACCCAGGGATAGAACCCCCATCTCCGAGGTCTCCTGCATTGGCAGGAGGGTTCTTTACCACTGGCGCCAGTGGGAAGCCCTCAAAAAGCATCTTAACTTATTAATAACGGTAATGAATGTTAGTAAGCATGTCTTTGAGTCTCTTGTCTTTGAAACACTTTATGAGCATTAGCTGATCAATTAATAATGGCCTCTTCCGAATACTCTGAACACAGAGGCTGTGGTTCGGAGAGGAGCAGTGAGTGGTCACCGATTTGGTGCCCGGGAGCCAGTGTCCCCATTGCCCCGCCAGGCTCCGCTGGGGGGCTCCGGCTGCCCACTCATCTCAGCCGCCCTTCCAGGAGCAGCTCAGAATGGCCTGTGTGGTTTCTCCTCACCTTCCTCCCTCCTTCTGCCCCGGCTTCCTCCCTTTCATTCTTCTTTCCCTTTCCTAGAATGCTCCTTTATGACTTTTGACTCCAGACCTATTTCTGTCCCAAGTGGTACTTGTTTCTGTGTTACTGTTTCTGATACAAGCAAACAACTCTAACCCCAAGGCCCTGGCGTGGTGCTGCCTTTTCCCCTTCTGTTTTCTGTTGCAGCAGAGGGTTATTTAGATTATTCTCGCACAGTGTCCATGGGGGGCGGGGGTGGGGCGCCGGGCAGAAGCTCCCCAGGAAGCTGATTTTGGAGAAGGACCCGCCTCACTAGAGAGATGATGAATTCACAGGGACCAGCCAAAGGCCTTTGGCTAGTCTGCTTGAGCAAGCGGCTTTAGACCGACCGGTGGCCGGAGGCTGGGTAGCGCGGGAGGACGGGCACCCTCCGTGGTGCTGGCGCAGGCCGAGCCGAGCAAGTAGGGGGAGATGCTCCGAGGCGCCCGCGGCTCCTCGCGCTCCCAGGCTTTCCGGCGCCGGGTGTGTGGCAGGGCTGGGAGTATCTGCTTCATTTGGCAGTGTTGGGTCGAAGACCCATAAGGCCTCCTCTCCAACCTCCCCTCCGGCTCTGGAAGGGAACCTCTGCCCGTCTCCCGGAGGAGCTGGCGGTGGCCCTCGGGCTCCCAGGTCCTCAGCAGAGGCGGCCGCGCTGCTTACGGCTGCGCACACCGCCCAGTAAGTGTCCGCTGACCAGGCCTGTGCACTCCGTCCCATCGATCTCCTGTCGCTCATTAGTAAGAGACGCTGCTGGACATGACCCCTGGGCATTTTTCCAATGCAAAGCCACTTAGCATTAAAACTGCAGGATCTCTTGTGGCTTTTTTACAAGACTCTATCAAACCCATTTATACCCTACCTTGAATCACAGCCTGCTCTCCAGATAGCCTCCACTTCGACCTCTCTAAGAGGACAGCCAACAACCGTGCCATTTAACGTTAAATTTTCTCTATGGTAGACGAGTCTCATGGAAATACACTAAATTGTAGTATATTTTGTTTCTTTCATATATTCTATTTGGGTTTTATTCTGGGAGGCGATTTAAGAGCAGAGGTGCTTTTATATTGTTATTCTGTCATCGATACTTCGATAGCCCAATGTAAGCAATTTCATTATCTAGTTGTAGTTTAAATTTCAGTGGCAAAGGTGTTGTGCAATGCTGTGCTTAGTCGCTAAGTTGTATCCGACTCTTTGCAACCCTGTGGACTGTAGCCCGCCAGGTTCCTCTGTCCATGGGATTTTTCAGGCAAGAATTCTGGAGTAGGTTGCCATTTTCCTCCACCGGGGGATCTTCCTGACCTGGGGATTGAACCTGCGTCTCCTGTGTCTCCTGAATTGCCAGCAGATTCTTTGCTTGCTGAGTCATCGAGGAAGCCCTGGAAAAGGAGTTGATAGTTAGAAATTCAGGATGTGTGAGTTTCATACAGCGTCTGTCTTTTCTCCCGTGAGGGATGGAGGCTGTCTGTTGGGTCTCGCCCCTGCCCACTGGGGGAGAACTCAGGGAGAAGGTCTCCCCAAGCCCACCTCTAGGCACACTGTGTTGTTTTAAAGACTATTTTTCTTTTATTTGTGTCTCATAAACATCAATACATCAGTCAGAGAGACACTGATCATTTCTTTGGAAAAAAATGCATATCTCATGATGGAAACAGTCCAGCATACACCCAAAGGTCAGAGTCACTGTGATGGATGACTTCAGAATTCAGTACTGTCCCTCGGAGAGGCAGAAGCTGACAGGAGCATCAGAGAACACCAGGTGTCTTGGGGCTCATTTGTTTGCCCCCCAGTGCTGACACGGGCTGTGGTTACTCCTGCCATGTGGCATGCAAGCACGCTCATCACTCTCCATCAGACAGCCACGCTGGACCAGAAGAATCTGCAAGCCCACTGTACCTGGGACACATTTGTTCTGAACGAGCCCCACATGAGGGCAGACTGGTGGCCTCAAACTCTTGTCACCGGCCCCCCAGAGACTGAACAAATTATAAGTCAGTGTGCAGATGTGTCTTTCTGCTCTTGTTTACACAAACTTGAGAGAAGAAAGAAGAAAGGCTCGCGACCAACTGAGCCCTGTGTAGTATTTCAAGCTGGAAAACTGTAGTTCCCAAGATCACAGAATAAATTTGGTATTATCTTTTTTTTCTTAATAAAATAATGTAAGATGTTTCCAAAGTGGAGTGAAAGGATGTAGCTTAAATAAAAGAACGTCCAAAAATTAAATAACACAAAGATTTGAACCCTCTGAATGCAATTTTATGACATTATATTTCCTTTTAATATTTTTCTGTGGACTACCATACATGAATTCAGAAATATACTTTAGTTTAATTATACAGATCATGAGTCAAAAATTTTGTTTTCTGGTTTTCTGATTGGCATGTTGTGTGACCTCATTTTCTACATTTCACACCTGCCCTCGTCCCTTGGCATCATATGTAGCCTGGCTTCCCAGCTGTCCAGTGAGGGCTTGCTGGCCCTGATCTGCTCAGAATGTTCTGTCCACTTCTGGTCAGAGGGAGGTGACCTGACAACCTCTAGGGGCTTCTGACCCCGAGCGTCTGCGGTCCCTCAAGTCCGTCACTCACAGAGCCATGTATTGTGACTGTCTCTGGGCTCCAGAGGTGAGAAGTGCCTCCCATGTGGTTCCTGCACCAAGGAGTGGAAGCAGGCCCTGTAAACACTGAGCATCAGGCATGTGCACATTCTTTGCCGTTTGATCTCAAGCGTTGCACTGCATCTCATAAATAAAAATGTCAGTCTCCACTGCTCCCTGAAGGAGGTGGACCATAGCTCTCCAAATCTTAAGTGTGAGCTGCGCATAGTGACTTCTTTCCAAAAGCACAGTGTGCAAAGACGGAGAAGAGTAACCCACGGAGGAGACACCTGGCACCCACGACCTCACACAGGCGCTCACACCAGGGGCCTCTCTTCTTCCTGGTCTGTTACTGGGTCATGGTCCTTTTGGTTTCTGATTTTTTTTTTTCAATTTGACAAGTGAAGTAAAAGAGATTAAAAAAAAAAAAAAGGCACAAACTCAGAGCCTCCACAGGAATCCCAATTATTTATGATATGTTAAAAGTCTTGCATGAGGCAATCAGAAATCTTTTGTGTGTATGTATTTTCATTTCCAGGATGCAAATGAGATAGCTAGGTAGCTCTGTAGTTTACAATATAAGGAAATATTTCTTTCACACTGTAATCAATACACATATGCAGAACAACTGAGGCCTTGAGGATTTATATCAAGTTATCTGGCCTTTTGGAATTCAGTGCCTTTCTTTCTTCTTTGGTTTAAAGATATGATGATCTGTGGAAAGCGTCCTGCTGTGACCTCCTGTGGGCCCCTTGAATCTTCTGTGAGACCTGGAGTGGGTTGCTCAGCCTCTCTGGACTTTGGTTCCCAAGCTGCAGAGCCAACAGCAAAGCTTAGCATCCTCACTCCATGTTTCCAGAACACTGTGGACATTAATGAAATGGTGCCTGTGAAAATCAGAAGTCCTCAGAGGTTGGTCCAATGCAAATGTGATTTATTCATTACTGTTATGGAGAGATCCCACAAACATAAGGCATGTAAACTGAATGTATAAATATTTGTATATGCATACACTCCTGCCTTTATGAGGGTTCATAAAACTCAAACAGCATTCATTGATTTTTGTCTTATTGTAAAGGAAAAAAAAAAGCAATAAAATGTAGCCAGTACATAAAAACTCTTAAAAACTCTCCCTTTACCAGTAAAATTATGCTTAACTAGTTATGGCCATTGCCATTTTGTTGAAGATTTGCATGTTAACATCTGTCCTCACTTCTCTGTCTAAAAATAAAAAACAAAAACCCAAGGGAATTCTTTGCTTCCAAAAATTCTAAGCCCCTTACAAATATCAGGATTTTCTATAATGTCAATAGACATGTAAAAAGTCCTCCCCCTCAAAGTACTCCCATTTAGTAATGGTAGAAAGTTGTCTAAACACTCTATACTTCCCTAAACACATGGGATGTAATCTCCCATGTGTACCTTTAGATTGTGGCTGTTGTTAAGTCACTCAGTCGTCCGACTCTTTGTGACTCCACGGGCTGTAGCCCTCCAGGCTCCTCTGTCCGTGGGAGTGGGTTGCCATCTCCTCCTCCAGGGATCTTCCTGGACCAGGGATGGAACCAGCAGCTCCTGTATCGTCAGGCGGATTCTTTACCACTGAGCCACCAGGAAGGGAAGCCCATACCTTTAGATAAGAATTTACTATTTTTCAGGATTGCTTTCATTCTTGGAGTCCTACAATTAAAAAAAAAAAACAGAAAAGAATTACTTGCTGTCCTATGGAGTGGAGACCAGGATGTCACACACAGGCAGCAAGGCAGCTCAGGTTTCCTGGTTCTTTGCATCCTCCAATGCCTGCCTTCTTTAATAGAAACGGCAGAGCCAAGTCATGATGGCCCTCCAGGACCACAGAGGATCTTCCAGGCGGAAACACAGGATTTTGTGAAAGCCCCCGTGGAAGAGTGAGCTTCCTTTTGAAGACTGTCTTATTAATGGAACTAATTAATTCACAAAGAGACTAAGTCTTTTTGCTTTATGTCTGTAAGTTAATGTTAGTATGGTTTAGAAAAATGAGGCAGGCTATTCATTTTTTTATAGCCCTTCCCAAATCAACACACATGTTAAAATTTATAAAACCTTGATTTCTCAGTGAACTTGAAGGTATTTTAAAACCATGCATGTACTTGGGCTTGGTATGAATATATCACTGTTGATTCCTGTTGATCCTACTTTTATAGTAATTTGTTTAGATTTCCTCCAGGAGACTCAAATATCAAATGTCCAACAAATTATGCTGAGATGAAACTAGGTATTTCTAATGTATTTTAAACAGTCGTTAAATTACCTACATTGGTTTATCTCATCTGAAATTTGCTGATCCTGCTTCTGAATGCTAATCACAGTTTCTGGCTTTTTATTTATATCATTTAATCTTATATCTGCACATGAATTACTGCTGTGCAGCCCAGTGTAACTTACTCTCAGCCTCACTATGTATTTGTACCAATGGAAACTGCACAGGTGGCTGGCATGTAGTTGCCAGCTTCAGAGCACCGAGAAAATACATTCTGCAGAGCCTCAGATGGGGCCAATGCTCGGCACATTGCAAGAAAAGCTTTCTTCTTAAATGAAGACAGCTGTGTTCAAAATGGCTTAAATGTGGGTCAAAATACAGAGGTGCTGTCAGTGGATGTGTTTATTGAGCAAACCAGATAAAATTCCATATATTGCAGTATAGAATCCTTACCTCATATCCTATTATCCTGAAATATACAAGAAACGCAGACATATTTATCATCTATTACAACAAGGAGGTGGGCTTCCCTGGTGGCTCATACTGTAAAGAATCTTCCTGAAATGCAGGAGACCCGGGTTTGATCCCTGGGTTGGGAATATCTCCTGCAGAAGGGCATGGCTACTCACTCCAGCATTCTTGCCTGGAGAATTCCATGGACAGAGGAGCCTGGCGGGCTATGGTCAATGGGGCTGCAAAGAGTCGGACCTGGCTAAGCGATTAACGCTTTTACTTTTACTACAAGGAGATTATTTACGTGGGGGTAAAGAATAATAATAAATAAAAAGTGAATATGCTTTGCAGAATGAAATGTCACTTTTGTTCTCCAAAGTCTGTTGAGAGAACTTCTATAGGTTGTTGTACTGGCTAAACTTGTTAATTTTTTTCTGACTAGTCTACCTTGTAGGAGACCCAAAAGAGGTGTTTTCCGCCCCCTCCATGCTATAAAAACACATTTTCTGTAAACAGAAGGGAAGAATTAAGCTTATAGAAATCCAAGCAGATGGTACAGTAAGAATTTGTCAGATTCCTCCCAGTATGACAATGAGTGTTGGAATTTTCCGGGCAAAATCTATGAACCCTCTACCTTTTAAAGGCATATGGAAGATCTCAGTGGTGAAATTTTACAGGCAGCTTTTTGCAATACTAGCTTTTTGTTTTAAGACCCCAAATATTTCTTTTTATTGGTCTAAGGATATATTAGTTTTCACCTAGATCTATATATTATGTAAATTTGGGTAGCATAGCTTCCAAAATGCTGTAAGTGAATTTAATTTAAATTACATGTTGCCTCCAACTAAAATAAATAAGTTAATAAATAAATAAATTTTACATGTACTTCCTTAAATTAAGATAACATTGTTTCAGAATTTCTCTCCTTGTTTCTCCTTTTGTATATTTCTCCCCTCTATCATTTTCCCAACCTCCTGAAATGGATGAGTTAAAATTGTTCAGCTATGATCACAACACATCTGCCCCCTCAGCTGCCCCATAAATAACACCAACACATTATTTGGGAGAGAAATGTTGGCACTGACTATATCAAACACTTTACTTATAAAAGATTCTTTTCCTTTTGGATTCACCAAGGTCACTACTAACTTAAAATACCTTGCAATCTTCCATGACTGAACTATGGGAATTTTGGTTGGCAGTTTTGTTTGAATAACTCATGACAACCATGAAATAGTGGTCTCAGCTAAAGGGAAAAAGTTTTCATTACAGCCTTAACCAAAACAAATCCTTGATGAATAGCAACCACGAATCATTCTGTTGAAGTTCAGTTTTTAGGATCTTTAGAGCTATTTTTATGGAGGACAGTTTTCATCTCTCTGTAAGTCAAATTTCCTTCATTTTACCTTAAAAAAAAAACCAAAAAAAAAAAAAACCCAGCTAAGCTCAAATGTCTAAAGCAAGCTGGGATACACAATAATTAACAAAAATGAACCCCAGAAGCAAATTTAGGGTCTAGACTTTATAAATTTATGTTCTTGTATGTTTAAGCTATACTGTAACACATTCCAAAACAAGATTGTTATTTATTTTTATTGTGTGAACATGACCATGGTTAGAGTCTTGAAGACAAAAACAACAAAGACCTTTTATTATCACTGGTCTCTGGTGTCGTAACTCATGGTAACGCCCAACCAAAGAGAAAGCATTTATTCAGAATGCCAAATAAGGTTATTGGTTTGCTTGGATTTTAAAATGTGCCTTTTCATCTTTCAAAGTCATTTGCCCTCAAGTGGTCACTAGAGCAGAAGATCATGAAGATATCATTCGTAAATCGCGTATCAGGTGCTTGGTTTTGATTCTCGTCACCGCTATGACGGCTTTAACATCGGTCTGTTTACAAGTATCCAGCTCAGTAAATTACATGGTTACTCTTCTGTCTCCTCACTTCTGTTTTCCTCTTGGCTGTAGCTAAGAATTGTTTATTCACATGGTTATATTCTTGGGGCATTCAACATTTATAAAAACCCCTAAATTCATACAGGCTGCATATATGCAAAAGTATAGTTCTTAGTGATGTCCTGGTCTGAATGAGAGTGAGTACATAGCAACACCCAGTGGTTATCAGTCTCTGTGTGGGTGCACGTGGTAAAATGTATTCATTTCATTGTTAATACCTGAGATATCCCTTCATGCTTGTCACAAACACACATATACACCACTTTGTCATCCACCAGTGGGCTCCAGTCCATAAACAATCAAGAAATTAGATTTCTATCTAAGTCAATTAAGTGTAATGGTGTATTTGTTTAGAGTATTGGAGCTGTCCTCCTTAGGGACTGTTGGTTCATAATGCAACGTTTGCTGAACCTGGTCTAATGATAGATTGGGATTCTTTCTACTCCTTTGACCCCAAAGCTGTTTGTTTTTCTTTTAAAAGCTTTCTATAATGTTTCCTTAATGTGGATGGTAAATAAATAAATCTTTAGGTTCAAATGTAAGTCAACATGGAATCCACTGATTTGCAGATTGTTGATGAAAATTAAGCAGTCTGTAAACTTTAGACAAGACGGATGTGTAAATCTAGCTGTACTGGATACCAGGCACACCATTGGAACAATGTGTTTTGTTCTGTTATTTTTTCTGAATGAATAAGGTTATAAACTATATGATCTTAAGTGATGAGACTGATCTTTACAACTGTCGCTCAGTCGCTCAGTCATGTCTGATTCTTTGTGGCCCTATGGACAGTAGCTCACCAGGCTCCTCTGCCCGTGGAATTTTCCAGGCAAGAATACTGCAGTACGGTACCATTTCCTCCTCCAGGGGATCTTCCGGACCCAAGGATCTAACCTGCTTCTCTTGTGTCTCCAAGGAAGAGAGATTCTTTACCACTAGCACCACCTAGGAAGCCCTGATCTTTACAGCAAATATGCCAGATTTTCCAGTGATGAAATGGACATCAGCTTAGACACATCCTTTGGAAAAGCTAGAGATGGACTTATTTGGGGGAACCTCTTCAAAACTTACATCACATCTTCTTGACTTTTCTCAGTAGTGGGAAATCTGATTCCTCTTGAGTCTATTTAAATATTTGGTTTGCATCTGTGCAGTCCACCACATCAACACAAGAAAACAAATCAAAAGCAATGCAAAGGGAAGTGCTCTCTGAAGCCATCTGGATGGTCAGGACACTCATCACCATTTCATCCTTCTGTATAACACAGTTCACACCAGAATTGCTTCAAAACATATCAATATATGATTTTACTTTGAAGGAGAATTTGAGTATAACACTAATAGAAAAGAAACACTAATATTTGTTCTGATAAACAGCTCATGGACTGTAGCCCACCAGGCTCCTCTGTTCATGGAATTTTCCAGGCAAGAATGCTGGAGCAGGATGCCATTTCCTACTCCAGCAGATCTTCCCAACCCAGGGATCAAACCTGGATCTCCTGTGTTGGCAGACAGATTCTTTATCACTGAGTCACCTGGGAAGCCCCACCCCCCAAACAGCTGTAGGTGCCTCATAAAAGCGCTAGGCTGTGCTGCCCTTCACCACTCACCATTCCTGCCTCCTATCTTGATATTTATCATGATGCTTATGCTGGTCTTAACCTTCCCTTCAATATGTTATGAAGAGTTGAAAGGCAGAAATCATGTCTCCATATATTTACAGCTTTTGCTATGCTCAACATAATTCTGTATACCTAGTGGGAGCTTAGCAACTGTGTACTGATGAAAGAAAAGGTGATCTGATGAAGGATTTCCTTGATGGGGCGTATTAGGGACGTGATATGTCCACTGAGGCCTCTTCATCCCTTGAGTCTCAGTTCTCTTGTTCCTTGGTTCATTTCTGGTTACTCTTTTCCTCCTAAAGCATTATTTCACCCAGCTCCCTCTGCAAGATCAGAACAAATGTCAGGACTTTGCTGTTTCTGTTCATCACTCAAAGCACTTGGCACAGGCCTCACAGAAACTTTCCTCCTGTTCACGTTTTCTATCAGAATGTGAGCATCTGTCTCTTGGTCTAAATTTAACTCTTCAGCCATCATTCTCACAGTTAATCATGTATTTGAATCAGCCAAATCTCTGACCTTTTCAGCTTTTTCTTGGGTTCCTCTACATGATCGCATGACTGTACATCACCTGAGACATCTTCTCACCTGCTCTAAAATCCTGTGGCAGTCAAAACTCCTTGCTCTTGCTTTTGCTTCTTTTACAATGCTGAATTTCTCACTTGCAGATAGGTTTCACTTCCTGAAAATTTCATTCTTTTCACCAAATAATACTAATAAATTTATGTAACATGAAATGCCATACATTGATATTCTCAGATGCTAGCACAAAACTGACTTTTTCTTACAGAAAATATGGTTTCTTCAAGGTGAAAAGTTTTTATAACATATGCCAAAGCTGTGTCTACACCAGATAAACAGCAAAAGTGTTTTCATCTGTGATAATTTCCTGTTGAACTCAGGTATGCACATAAGAGGGCTTCCCAGGTGGTGCTAGTGGTAAAGACCCTGCCTGCGAATGCAGGAGATGTAAGAGATGTGGGTTCGATCCCTGGGTTGGGAAATGGCAGCCCACTCCAGTATTCTTGCCTGGAGAATCCTCATGGACTGAGGAGCCTGGTGGGCTACAGTCCACAGGGTCACGAAGAGTAGGACACGACTGACGTGAATACACGTGCATGCACACGCACAGAAGAGGAAGAGTTTGTTCTTATGAGCGTCTTGCAGCAACTGGAAGGAATGGCCTTTCCTGAAGGCCTTTCTATTCTCTGTTACCTCTCTTTTGAAACTGTTGTGCTTTAATTTTTCCTTTCTATGGTGAGGACCATTTCATCTTTCTACATTGTAGTCACACTTCAGCATTATAAGAGATCAATCTGACAAAAATAGTTTAAAAGTTCTATTTGAAAAGAAAGGAACCCAGTGCCCCAAATAAATCATTGCCTTACAAGCATCTCAAACTTTTCATCCCAAGATGGTGAATCCACTTTGTCAGTCAAATAAAATTATTATCAGATTAAATGTTAGAAAGATTTTGACACATGTAAGATTACTCTTGAATGTAAAATACAGGCTCAAAAAATGTATTGCTGTGTATATAAAAGTAAAAAAAAATTGTTGAGTGACTATAAAGGAAATTTCGTGCTCAGTAAAACACATATTGTCTAATGATTCATGGAATTATTGAGTTGGAGAGTTCCTGTGGACCACCCAGTTCAGTCCTCTTGCTTTACAGATGGTGGGAATGCTTCACAGTTCAGTGATCTTCCCCGGGGTTATGCAACCAAGAGACACAGGATGAAGAGTAAAGGGAAGAGTGTATGGTGACACGGATGGACCTTTCCTCACCCGGGAGTATCGCTCACTAGCTAATTGAGTACAGTCTCTGCCTTTTAGGAGTTTGCAACTAAACATAATCATATCAACATAATTATAACAAAAAGCTCATACATATTCATTACTTAATTCAACTAATCTGGGAAACCACTTGCTATACATCATGCTCTACTGGGTGTATGAGATTTAAGAAAAGGTATGCTCCAATATTTTCCCCACAAGGAAGTTAAAGTCGTGGTGGAGAGACCAACATGCCGCAAATCATGAGAATTCATTTTGGTATGTAGTGATAATGTGGTCAGCGTGAGGAATTATGGTAATACAGGTGTGAAGTTTAGAGCATCCAACCAGGTGATGGTGTGAGAAACACTCACCAGAAGAATTAGTCAAGGAAAAACAGTGCGTGATGTCTATGTGCTTGTGTCTGTGTGTCTATGTCAGTCTGTTAATAGACAAACTATAAGAGGTCATGAATGTGCAGACACAAAGTTGTAGCACTTTTTGGAGTCTCTTTAAGCAGATTTATGCTTTTATTTGAGTATCAAATATCAGACAGTGATGGAAAAGGTCAGCTGCATGGAACAAATATGACTTCTTTTGTACCACATTAAAGCACATATATTTGATTTTATGTTACAGAGGATAAAGAAAAACAAGAATGAAAAAGTAAGTGAGCAAGAAAGCGACTATAAATATGATTAGAAGTTTTAGGAAACGCTATATGGAAAAAATAACATATGAGAAATAGGTTAGGGCATTCCTGGTGGAAAAATTGAACGAGGATGGAGACAGGAACGCATGGAGCATCGTATAGGAGGATGGAGAATCTCGCTGGCCTGAGACACAGAGAAGAGAAAGGTCATGGTCCACATTTGATCATCCAGTGCCCAGACATGCAAGCTGAACAGTGACGCAGAAGTCATCAAAGCAGGAAGATCTTCATTAATGAGTCGATCACTTATAAATTAGTCGCCATTGTTTAATGCAATGGTTTATTCATTTCCATTGAGTCAATGATGACTCACTAACAGATTCAGATAATACAATGCAAAGAAAATACAACTGAATTGTGAAGAAAAATTGCAAAAATCGAAAAATATGTGCAACTACTAGGAATCAATAAGTGTGATATTGGAGAATTACTTAACTCTTACACAAAGACATTTATAAAGAGAATTTGGCAGTTGACAATTCATTGTGAATTTCCAAACTATGTAACAATTAACTTCCAATTAATGTAGCAATTAATTGTTAACCTCCCCCCACAAGGAGGAAGACATGGTAGGCTCGCTGAAAGAAATTCCTACAGGGACCACATAGTCACCCCAGAGAGTTCCTTGGGGGAAATGATGAAGCCCGAAAGTATTTGCTTGCAGATGTGATGACTGTTATGGTTATGCAGCAAAAACAACCATGACGAGGACACAGACGAGGAAACTGAGGCCCAGAGATTCAGGTAACTCACCCAAAGTCTACTGTAGAATGCAGCTAAAATGAATTGAAGGCATTATCCTCCTGGTTCCATAACCGAGAGCAGTGAGGATTTGCCTAGAGCCTCCAAAGGTTTTATTATCTACAAAATGGGGATAATAACCGTCCAATTCTTCCAAGGAGGCTGTGAGTTTTAACTGAGATAATGTGTGTCCACGCTCAGCACAAGGTCAAGCCCAGGAGAGACAGATGAGTGCTGTGACTCTCAGTATTTACAGCATCACAACTTGACACGAAGTAGCTGCATAAATGATTCAGGCTTTACCAAACATAAATACACACTTGTGTGCTTCCTTTGATCATTTTCATGTGAGAAGGAAGTGATCCTTTCTTTGCCAAATAAATAATTTATAATGAGGCTTAGAGAAAGTGTCTGCAGCGCAGGATGAAAATCAGACTGCAGTGAACAGATACAGATGAAGTCCCCGAGAACGGTCATTTCTAGTCTCCTAATGAGTGTCCACGAGGAGGGGCGGCCACGAGTTGGGGAGCCCTGGGCGGCCGAGTCCGGCATCTCCCATCCCACCCATTTCAGAGCAGAGCAGCCTCCAGCTGCTTCACTCGAGAGGAAGACGGTGAGGCGATGAGGGATTCCCTGTAAGTTACTTTCCCATAACAGAGACATCACTTTGCATGCCAGCACTGGGAAACTTTCTAGCATTTTCCCTCAACCCTCACTCACTTCCCTCCTGCTGAGAGAAAGACTGGGGAACCAACTGTAGCCTTCTTTTAAGACTCCAGCTCCTCATGGATGTCAGCTCTTCAACAATGCAATGCCTCGCTCCTGCAGGACCACGGAGGGTCTCACATGGTTTTTCCCTGCTCGCTTCTGCAGTGCTAGCTGTTTCTTTTTTCATGTCTACCTCTTCTTATAATCATGTTTTCAGGTTCCCTTCTTGCCAATGACTGCACACTAGCCAACGAAAATACACCCTCCTCCCTTCCAACTTGTTTTTCAGATACTGGAGATGAGAAAACCAACCTCCACCTTATTAGAACTGTGTGTTCTAAAACAAGGGTAAACAGGCCCCAAAAGAGCAGGTGAAGGGTGATGAACACAGTGCACAAAACTTTGCTGTGTAGACCTGGGGCCTCAGGGAGTGTTTATTAATTCAGTGGGTATCCATCCTAAGTATGGTCTGCTGGATCCAAGGGTGACCAGGTGACGTGACCTGCCAGTCGCCGTTTCTGGAGGAGCTGAGTTCTGGCCAGCAGTTCCCTCTGCTCTAGGACAGGCAAGCCCTCGGGGTGCTGAGAGCTGGGCTCCAAGGTGAGTCCTGGACGACAGTAGAGCTTGTGATCAGCCCGCAAAGCAGGAGAGAAGAAAGCGGGGGTTGCCCTTCGGGCAGAGAGAGAATTTCATTCCTGAGAAGACAAGGAAAGCATCCAGGTCCGTACACAGGACAGAATCCCTGTGGCCCTCAGGCTGTGGAAGGGCCGTGCATGGGGGCAAAGGACACTGTCATTCAGACTGATTCCTCTCCTGGATTAACCCTCTAGATCCATTAAAAGGCTATCAGGAACAATTGCTCTGAACATGTCTCTGTGTGTTTCCAGGGCTCAGTCTGGAAGTGTGTGAGACCTCCTAGCCTCCCACTCACACTCACACTCACGGGGAAAACACACAGCTGAAGAGGAGGACAGAGGTGGAAGCAGGTGGAAACACGTGGACCCCTCTCTGTTCTGCAGTTAAGCAAGCCCGGCGGCCAGTGTATTCCAGGCTGGGTACCGGAGCAGCAAGGCTGCCCTCCTTCCTCTGTGGGGAGCGGGGCAGAGGGGGTGGGGTACAGGGGCAGGAGCCCATGCAGCCTTTACAGTAAGACAGACTTGGGTTCCGTTGGAGCCCCTCCACTGATGAGCTGTGTTACTCAGAGCACACTCTCAGCCTCTCTGGGTTCAGGTGCCCATAAAATGCAAATGCTGAAATCCATCTTGTAATTTTATTGACAGATCCAACAGAGGACCAAAGGCAAAGGGCCCGACAAGAGTAAGTGTTCAATAAATATTAGTCCCTGGAATTATAATATCCTACCTGGTTGACTGTAAAGGGAAACACGATGGTCAGCAAAGATGGAGCACCCAGGAGAGCCAGGGCAGGGGAGATGTGTGGTCTACTTAATGAGGTGCTGGTTTCATTTCTATCTTCCTTCCCAGGACAGCAATTGAAAGAAACATTCATAGGATGTGACATCTATATGTTTGCTCAGTTTGTGCAGAGTAATTAACGTTTTGATCAGGTTCAAAAAATCTTAATTAGGCCCGTGAGCTCTTAGCAGATACTTCCATTTTAGACTGGTTTATTTAGAAGAGTCAGGAGCAGTGTTCTCTCTGCTGGTTTTCCTGCCCTGATTTGAGCCCATGGGGTGTACCCAAATTCTAAATCCAAGCCAGGCAGCCAATGATACCGCATCCCAGTTTCCTGAGACACCTGGGAACCAGAGGCTGGTGTTTTTTTTTTGTTCTGCCTTCATGTGAGCAGTTATCTTCTGTATCTTCCCTGCATGGTGGGTGGCGTTGTCTGGCTGGGGCCCTTATTTTGTGCATCTCAGATGGTTAAAAGCAAAGAAAGCTTTTCAGTTAGACCTAGAAATTGCTTCTGTGTGCATACATTAAAGTTTGCAGGTGAATTTACCTCTCTTCACTTTTCTTTTTGTGCGCTTCCACTTTGCAACTTGTTCAAGGAACTTGCTCCCAAAGAGTCATTCACTTTTATGCCTGCAGGGTCTCCAAGAGTAGGGGATACAGATCCTGTTTCATTTTATTTACCCTGATGGCCCAGGAGACAGTCTCAAAGGCACCTATAAAGCAGACTTCCCGGAAGTCACCTGAGTCTGTGTAATTCAGCATCACTGGATAAGAAGTCCTCTTGAATGACTTTCCAACCTCAGTTGTGTCTGGTGTTCAAATGACCCCAAAGGAACACTGGATAATGTGGGTGCTTCCTCCTACCAGCAGACACACAGCCCTGAAGGTTATTACTAATACACAGACAAATGCATGGAATTTTTAATTTTATATTTACCTTGACATTGTTATTCCAATCCTTTATGATATTTAGCATTGATGAGTAATGTTTTCTCCAGATCTTTTTATAAACCTGCATGATGAATCCCCTCTGTAGAAGGGACCCTGTGGGAGATTTCAGAGTTATACATAGAAACAGGGTCATTTTCACTATTTTGACTTTGCTAAACCAGAGGATTTGGCCCTTAAGGCACATTCTAGGTTCTTCCTAAGTCTCAGAGGCTACAAAGAAATAGTGTGTACATAGGACACCACTCCTGGAGTTTCCCCAAAGATGTATGTGCTCCCTACCCCTGAAAGGGATGTGTGCTATGCTGTGCTGTTGTTCCAATTGTGTCCGACTCTTTGCACCCCCATGGGCTGTAGCCCTCCAGGCTCCTCTGTCCATGGGATTCTCCAGGCAAGAGTACTGGAGTGGGTTGCCAGTATTATTCCTCCAGGGGATTGTCCCGATCCAGGGATCTGACCTACATCTCTTAGGTCTCCTGCCTTGCAGGTGAGGTTTTCATTGCTAGCAGTGCCTGGGAAGCCCTCCTAAAAGGAGCCCCTGAGCCAAAGTGTGCAGAGGCCTGGCTCCTTCAGGCCCAGAGCTGCCCTGGCGCCTGGGATGTGCTTCCCAGGGCGGCAGTGGCACAAGCTCCGTGCCACCCCGCCAGCCTCGCTGGGGGCACGTGGGCGTGTAGAACGCACATGGTCTCTGGCCCCTGCACAGGGACCGCCGAAGGCTCAGTTGCCTGACCTTGGGAGCCATCCAGACCAGCTGTCTGCTCTGCAGGTGAGTTTGGCAGTTCAGAGGGTCGTGGGGATGGGCTGAGAGTTGCAGATAATCTTTCCAACAGCAACATTAAGGAGA
This sequence comes from Okapia johnstoni, assembly GCA_024291935.2. Lineage (NCBI taxonomy): Eukaryota > Metazoa > Chordata > Mammalia > Artiodactyla > Giraffidae > Okapia > Okapia johnstoni. Next base: position 76,705,194 of record CM044309.1, read on the forward strand.
AAATGAGTCCCAGAGCTGCCCCGCTGGGAGCCAGACACTTCCCCAGGAGGTGAGCAGTAACCATGCTCTATGTCCTGAGAGTCTTCCTGCTATGGGGAGGGAAGTGGCTGATGGAGGCGGGGAACCAAAGTCTGCAGGGGTTTCAGTTCCAAGGAAAGCCTTTGATGTAATCTACTTAGAAACACGTTTTCCAGGGAAATCATGTCCACAGCAACCCCCCTGCTCCCCCCGTCCCCCGCCGCCTGGTGGAGCTGAGCTGGTCCTCGACAGGAAGATCGTCCAGAGGCCGTGATTCCAGGTGCGATTCTGTTTCTTCCCTCGCCCCTCCGTTTTAAAGAACAGGAACTAAATTGGCAAATCCTAATGGAAATCAACCTGGAATATTCTTTGGAAGGACAGATGCTGAGGGTGAAGCTCCAATACTTTGGGTCCCTGATGCGAAGAGCCGACTCATTGGAAAAGACCCTGATGACAGAGGATGAGATGGTTGGATGGCATCACTGACTTGACGGACATGAGTTTGAGCAGACACTGGGAGATGGTGAAGGACAGGGAAGCCTGGCGTGCTGCAGTCCATGGGGTTGCAAAGAGTCAGACATAACTGAGCCACTGACTAACAACAGCAAAACTTGCAAAGACTAAAGTGATCCTTCTCAAATCTTCTAGTCCTGGCTTCCTTCAGCAATTACAGTAAGAGGAAACTGAGATGTACCGGAGGGAAGGCATGTGTCTGGGGTTACATCTGTGCAGAGAGATAGAGAGAGAGACCAGCAGAGGCTGAGAGGTGCAAAAGCACATGGAAGCTGAGACTCTGAAGGTTTAGTCCTGGACCTGTGAGGTTCACCTTCTCGCCTGGATCCTCCAGATCCTACTCTGCCTCCTGGGGAAAGGGATGGGTTCTCTGTTCTCCGCACAATGGCCCATATCTCTAGATCTCTCTGAATCACGTTCAATCCCCAGTCTTGTCCTGGGATGTTCAGACCCGAATCGCCCCTAAGGAATCTTTCCAGTAAAGCTTTCTAAGTTCCTGGAAACCAGCTTCACGAGTCAGAGCTGGTCCCCAGAGCTGCGCTGGAGGGCGGGTCGCCCGCAAAATAGAACCACACCCTTGATCTCAGGGGCCATACCCCCACCCCCACCCGAGGAGGTGTAGGCTGGCTGGTGGGCGGGCCTCCTCACGCTTCCCAAGCATGGCATTCTGTCGGAGGTGTCTCTCCTCCCAGCCTCCATGTCCAGGGCCTGGCATTCACACGCAGCTTCAGCCCTCCTTGTTCCTCTCTCTGAGGACTCCTCCCCTTCAGGTAACCAGGGAGACTAGTTGCCATAGTAACGACAGGTTTACTCCGCCCGCCCGCCCTGGAAGGAGCCGCTCCTTCCAGAAGCACTTGCCAGGACCGCACTAGCTGCGGGACCCCCGGGGCCAGGCCGGGTGCCAAGCAGACCGCGCTTTCCAAGAGTCCTCTGCCCTCCATTTCCAGCTCCTGCCCTTTCTGTTCCCCTCCATCCCCTCCTGTCCTGTGGAAATGAAAGCGGGGACCCCGGTTTTCCCAGGACCACTTTAGATGGTTAGCAGGTAATTTAATTCTTCAAGAGCAGCTTGAGGGTGTAGCCTGTGGTCCAGGACTCATCGCGGGCAAACAGACTGCACTTAAATCCTGGCTCCTCAGCGCCTGCTAACTGGCTGGCAGACAGCAGTGTGGATGGATGCGGGCTGGACCCAGGCCTGGCTCCCAGAAACAGCTCCGGCTTGCCAGGCATTGATAGCCAAGCCGGCCAGATTTTTAAAAGGGACCGACCCACCCTCCCGTCTGTTGGAATCTCTGCTGCTCTAGTGCACGAGATGGCAGGGACACTGAGCTCCAGATATTAAATAGAGAATCCAAATGTTTCTAACAACAAATTTGGCAATGCCTCTGGCCTCACCAGCCTTCCGAAGCTTGTGTTGAGACCTCAGCTCTCGTCTAGAGTCCCCATCCCTTCTTGACTCTGCCTGCCCTGAGAAGTGGTGAGGAGTCACCCAGGCTCTGGACCCCAGGGTAGGTTGTTCTCACCTGAAGCCTTGGGCAGCAGAAAGGAGTGTGTGGATTCAAGGCAAGCTCCCAAAGGGCCACTTGGTGTGCATTTGCATCCATGGGTGCGTGTCCCTAAGTGCTTCTGCATCCTTCTCTGTAGGACACAGAGTGTGTATGTATGCATGCTCAGTCACGTCCAACTCTTTGTGACCCATGGACTGTAGCCCACCAGGCTCCTCTGTCCATTGGATTTCCCAGGCAAAAATACTGGAGGGGGTTGCCATTTCCTACTCCTGGGGATCTTCCCAACCCCGGGATTGAGCCTGTGTCTCCTGCGTTGGGAGCCTCCTGGGAAGCCCACAGGACAGAGCGCCAGAATATTTCATAGGATGTGCCCCCTCCCTCTGCTGAATGGGTATCACAAGACGCTACTCTTGAGAGGAGAACTGAACCCATAATATCCATGGCACTTGGCTGCATTTCTAAGTGACTCATTCTTTCTTCTTAGGGGACATTTTTCAATCAATTTCTAGGGCCCCCTACACAAGTGTAAGCCTGCCCCTCTCCCAATATCAAGGATGGAACCTCTGTCCTCAGAATTTCTGGGTGCTTCCCCATCACATTTCATTACAGGAGGCTCTTTGTCTACAAAGACAGATGTTTGTGTAGAGCTATTCCTAATGTATTTGGTCAATAGATCCTGGTAGCTCAGATGGTAAAAGAATCTACTCACAATGAGGGAGACCCAGGTTTGATTTCTGGATCCCCAAATCTCCTGGATAAGGAAATGGCTACTCATTCTAGTATTCTTGCTTGGAGAATTCCATGGAGAGAGGAGCCTAGCAGGCTACAGTCCATGGGGTCTCAAAGAATCGGATAACACAGTGACTCATGTTAGTCAGAGTGACTAACACACACATTCCTAATATTGTATTTGGTCATCAGAGTAACAAAGGTCTGTATTCCTGAATCTAAAAAAAGAAAAAGAAAAACGCAAAAGAAATCAAGTTATTTGAAACAGTTTTCTCTGGACAGTAAATGACCAAGAAATCATCTAGCATTTTATTTTAATAACTGATGTGGGAAGTACAAAGACATCTAGCCTATCTTGAATGCAGAGGAGTTTTTCCTAGTTCTTTCAGAAAATGAAAAAGTCTTATGAATCTGAGAAAAAGAAAATATAAAATGTGCATCAAATATTCATCAGTGTTTCAGGTAGCAGGAAGGACCACACACATCGTATCAGCTAAACAAGGGTTTTGGACTAAAATAATCTCCCAGATCTTTTCCCACTCTGGCATTAAATTGTGCGTATGTTTTCTGACATTTCACAAAGCATTTGGATAAACAACATCAGCTGTCCCAGACAGTAAGTCCGTTTTTATTTTTAACCCCGAGAAAGAGTGGTTTTAGAAAGGGAGTAGTTTTATCCACAGCAGTGCTTTGGGGGCAGAGGTAAGCACAGAAAAGAGAAAGCCAAGTCTCAATCCTGGAGCAGCTGTGCTCTGCCCAGAATTCTAAATCCTTGGCAGAAGACACAGGTTCGATCCCTGCATCAGGAAGATCCACTGGAGGAGGAAATGGCAACCCATTCCAGTTCTTGCCTGGAGAATCCCATGGACAGAGGAGCCTGGTGGGCTATAGTCCATGGGGTCGCAAGAGTCAGACTCGACTGAGCAGCTGAGTGTGGCAGGGATGGGAAGGGAGGGTTAGTGGGAGAGACAGCTGGGCTGCAAAGGGGAAGGACAGAGCTACTCACGGAGTGCGGGAGCTGGGTCAGAAAAGCCTGGGTATGGGTCCTAGATCTGTCGTGATAGGCAGTTCAGTTAAAGTCTCTATTTTGCAAACTATCCTTTCTTCATTCATTTGTTCATTTGTTAATTTATTCATCCCATCTGAGGTGCCAGGGATAGAGCAGTGAGTCAAAGAGAAACAAATCTCTGGCCTCATGGGAAGAAAAACCATAAGTTAAACCAAATACAACGGAGCCTTGAATGACATGGGTCTAAACTGTATTGGTTCACTGACATGTGATTTTTTTTTTCAGTAGTAAATATAACAGTCATACAAGATGCAAGGTTGGATGAGTCTGCAGATACTGAACTGTGTAACCAGACAGCTGACTCTAAGTTACAGGTGGATTCTGAGTAGGGTGGAGCGTTGGTGCCCCAAGTCTCCCACTGTGCAAGGCCATTTATACCCCATGACTGTGCACATGACTACATACCCACCTGTACACCATGTCAGGTGGCAGCAAGTGGGGTAGGGAGAGAGGGTTGCAGGCAAGGGGCCGTGATAGCTGATTTGTCACTAGAGACCTCTCTTATAAGGTGACCCAAATGGACTGATGTACATTTGATGAAAAAAAGAAAGTGTTAGTTGCTCAGTTGTGTCTGACTCTTTGTGACCGCATGGACTGTAGCCTTCCAGGCTCCTGTCTATGGAATTCTCCAGGCAAGAATACTGGAGTGGGTAGCTGTTCCTTTCTCCAGTGTATCTTCACAACTCACAGATCTAACCTGGGTCTCCTGCCTTGCATGAACATCCTACAAAATAACGACCACTATTGTTCCTTCCTCACAGGCTTGTCCAGAGGTTGCAGAGCGATGACCTGTGTGACATGGGTGGGCAGGTGCAGGTGCAGAGTCTCTGCAGATGTAACTAGTAAATTTGAAGTCACACTGGGTTAGCGTGGGTCCTGATCCAATACGACTGGTATCCTTATAAGAAAAGAGGGAGAGATATGCATGCAGAGACGTAGGGGAAGACAGCGCTCTGCTGATGGAGGCAGAGACTGAAAAAGCTACACATGGAGGGTGGCCAGCCACCACCAGATGCTGCAAGAGATGCCCGGGTGACGTTCACCTGCAGAATCTCCAGAAGGAACAAACCCTGCTGACACCTCGACTTTGGACTTCCAGCCTCCAGAAGAGAGAGAGTGAATTTCTGTTGTCTGAGCCACCCAGACTGCACTACTTTGGCACCACAACCCCAGGAAAATAACCCATGCACCTTTTGCAGATGATGAACCTGTCTTCCAGAGCTTTCTGATGTGTCCAAGTTGAGGGCCCCTAGAGGATAAAAAAAGGGCTGGAATTTCAAGGTTAGCTGGTTGACATAACACATCATGAGAAACTCTGGGCTGGAGGAAACACAAGCTGGAATCAAGATTGCGGGGAGAAATATCAATAACCTCACATATGCAGATGACACCACCCTTATGGCAGAAAGCAAAGAAGAACTAAAGAGCCTCCTGATGAAAGTGAAAGAGGAGAGTGAAAAAGTTGGCTTAAAGCTCAACATTCAGAAAACTAAGATCATGGCATCCGGTCCCATCACTTCATGGGAAGTAGATGGGGAAACAGTGGAAACAGTGGCTGACTTTATTTTTCTGGGCTCCAAAATCACTTCAGATGGTGACTGCAGCCATGAAATTAAAAGACGCTTACTCCTTAGAAGGAAAGGTATGACCAACCTAGACAGCATATTAAAAAGCAGAGACATTACTTTGTCAACAAAGGTCTGTCTAGTCAAGGCTATGGTTTTTCCAGTAGTCATGTATGGATGTGACAGTTGGACTATAAAGAAAGCTGAGCACCGCAGAATTGATGCTTTTGAACTGTGGTGTTGGAGAAGACTCTTGAGAGTCCCTTGGACTGCAAGGAGATCCAACCAGTCCATCCTAAAGGAGATCAGTCCTGGGTGTTCATTGGTAGAACTGATGTTGGAGCTGAAACTCTAACACTTTGGTCACCTGATACGAAGAGCTGACTCATTTGAAAAGACCCTGATGCTGGGAAAGATTGAAGGCAGGAGGAGAAGGGGACGACAGAGGATGAGATGGTTGGATGGCATCATCGACTGAAGGGACATGGGTTTGGGTGGACTCAGGGAGTTGGTGAGGGACAGGGAGGCCTGACGTGCTGCGGTTCATGGGATTGCAAAGAGTCGGACACGACTGAGCAACTGAACTGAACTGAACTGACCCTTGTTCCATTTGTAAATTGAGAACAACCTGCCCCACAGGGGAGGAAGCAGAAAGCCAACCATGGCTTGAAATCTGGGACTTGAAATTTTGCTTTTACTCTTTTTTAAAGCTGTCACTCATGACTGAGTAGTTGAAAAGGACAGATTCATTTCAGGAAACCAATGACACAAGGATCTCCCATATTTGAATCTCCAAAATTAAAGAGTCTGGGTGAGGATGAGGGCAGGTGCCCGCAAGGAAAGACAGCATTCCGGGCTCTGTCCTGCTGGCTCTCCGACTGGTTCCTTCAGAAGTGAATGTGCCAGACACGCGCTCAAGTGACAGCGGGAAGCATAACCAAGCCAGCTGGGAGGCACGGAAACTGAAGAGCGTCTATGCCTTGGGGACGTCATTCGGATAGTGACCACACAGCACCGCTGCTCACAGTGCCGAGAGTCCTGAGGACTGACCCTGGGTCTTCGCTGTGCGATGCCCCTCACCCCACGGTGCACAGGATGGCTCGTCTACACTTGGACGTGAGACTGGTCTGAGCTTCCCCCTAACCCTGCTGCTGTGTGAGCTGGAGTCCGCCAGAGAAGCAGAGCCAGTAGGAATGGGACACACACACACACAGCTGAGCCTTAACAGCATGGGTCTGAACTTCAGACGTGCACTTATATGTGGATTTTTTTCAATAAATACAATAAATACGTACTGCGCTACTGCAGGATCCAAGATTGGTTTTGAGTCTGAAGATGTACAACAGTGGATTTGAGAGCTTGGATTTGGGACCTCAGATTCAGAGGGGTGACTGTAAAGTTATACACAGATTTTTGACTGCAAAGAGGTTTGACAGTCCAGTCCCCTGTGTTGTTCAAGGATCTACTGTGTACACGTACATGGAAGTATATATGTAACGTACGGACGTACAGATGAATAGATGCATAGCTATCTATCCATCAATAGAGCCATTACCAGAAAATGACTCCTGTGATCATAGAGATTGATGAGGCCCAGGAGCTGTGGGTGGCTCCTGGAGACCCAACAGAGTTGATCCAAATGCCCAAGGCCTAGGGAGCGGGTGTTTCAGCTTGACTTCAGAAAAAAAGCTGATTCCCAGTCTGAAGGGGATCAGGCTGGAGAAATTCCCTTTGGTTGGGGAAAGTCAGCGTTTTGATTTACCCAGGACTTCAGTTGATTGGATGAGGCCCACCCACATTATGGAGGACAATCTGCCTAATACCGTCTATGATTCAGAGGTTTATCTCATTCAGAAACACCCTCACAGGCACAATCAATGTGCTGTTTGAATGCCTCTGTGGCCTAGTCTCTCAGGTGGCACTAGTAGTAAAGAATTCACCCCCCAAAGCAGGAGACATGAGAGATGTGGGTTCCATCCTTGGGTCGGGAAGATCCCTTGGAGAAGGAAATGGCAACCCACTCCACTATTCTTGCCTGGAGAATCCAGGGACAGAGGATCCTAGTGGGCTATAGTCCATAGGGTCACAAAGAGTCAGATGTGACTGAAGCATCTTAGCAAGCAAGCACACACTTGGCCTCATCAAGTCGACACAGAAAATTAACCATCACCTTTGCTTATTGACAGAGGAAGTCTTTATCCCTAAATGGCTCACTCTCCCATTTCCTCCTTGGCCAGAACTCTTTTATTTAGAAGCATTATCTTGCACACTTAGGTTTTAAAGAAAAGCATCCGTTTTTCTACAAGCTGTATGATTTCTAATATCATCACGCTCCCCTGAGAGCAGCAACAGTCTTTCCCTTGGTGTATAATCGTGTTATTGGTCTACTACTCTGCTTGTCTCTAAGGCTTGTAGATCGTTTGACTTGTGCAGATTTAAATTTTATTTAAATTTTGACTCCAGCCATTATTTCTCAACCAACCCAAGGGTTATAGGCTCTGCATTTGACCCCAATATTGCAACCTATGAACCAGTTTCCTTAGTGTGAAATTGCATTATGGAGGAGGCTCCTCTGTGTCCATTATCTAGGTGTTTCGGTGACAGAGCTCTCAAAGAGGAAGGATACTGTAAATCAGGATGGGCCAGGAGGGCCAAGGCGGGAGGATAATAGTGTTAAGGCCACCATGGTAATTTCTCCTATTCTTAACACCATCGAAATAGCTCTGTGAAGAATGGCTATGAGGTGTTTCTTCCTGGCAACTTGTCAAAGGAAGAATATTTTATGCAAATGGGAATATTCTGTTCCGAGAAATAATAGATCTGGAGTGATTTCATTCTTGTGTTGAACCGGGCAAGGTTTACCTTTAAAAGATAGGTTGGCCCTTACCAGTGTTACTTGTTGAATGGAGAGCGAATACCGAGAAGATATTAATTGTTCGACATTAAGCTAATAGCAGGCAACCTGCGCACCGTACTTTGAGAGGTCATCGATAAAAAATTTGTTAAAGAATAATTGAGTGGGCTGAATTACTTAAATAGGTACTGAAAATGATAAAATAAAGTCAGTTGCAGGAGGATTAAAAAAAAAAGGCGCCGATGAAATGCTGAAATAGTGACCTTTGGTGATCAGCTTGGTGTTCTACCGGGAGAAATTGAATCTTTAAATGGGGTCTTTTAATTGGTTTCTTCCACTTTGATTCAGAAAGATTTCCCAACAACCAAGAAATGCTGGAAATAAAATGTGAAAAGAAATGTGATTTTCTGGCCTTTTTGTCTTCACTTCTCCCACTTTTGCTCCTATGTGAAATGATACAAAGCATGTGGTATTTTGGCAAGATTGGTTCCGATCTCCTTGGCAATGGACCTCAGCCTCAGATTCTAAGTAAGCCTTGAGGGCTGTTAGCAAAGTGGTGTCTCCAGCACTGGATCAAGTAACAAGCGTGTGTGTGCTAAGTCACTTCAGTCGTGTCTGACTCTCTTCAACCTTATGGTCTGTAGCCTACCAGGCTGCTCTGACCATGGGCTTCTCCAGTCAAGAACACTGGAGTGGGTCGCCATGCCCTCCTCCAGGGGATCTTCTGGGCCCAGGGATAGAACCTGTATCTCTTACATCTCCTGCATTGGCAGATGGGTTTTTTACCTTTAGTGCCACCAACGTGATAAGACACAATCTCTGTTCTTGCTGTTACCTTGAAGTTCAACAGGGAAAACAGACAATAAATGAATTTATTATAATGTGATGGATGCCAGACACAGGGTGCCTTGGAAGCACTTACCAAAAAAGAATTGATGCTTTTGAACTGTGGTGTTGGAGAAGACTCTTGAGAGTCCCGTGGACTGCAAGGAGATCCAACCAGTCCATCCTAAAGGAAATCAGTCCTGAATATTCATTGGAAGGACTGATGCTGAAGCTGAAGCTCCTATACTTTGGCCAACTGATGTTAAGAACTGACTCCTTGGAAAAGACCCTGATGCTGGGAAAGATTGAAGGCACGAGGAGAAGCGGATGGCAGACGATGAGATGGTTGAATGGCATCACTGACTTAATGGACATAAATCTGGGCAACCTCTGGGAGATAGTGAAGGACAGGGGAGCCTGGTGTGCTGCAGGCCATGGGGTTGCAAAGAGTCTGACATTGCTTAGAGATTCAACAACAACCAAAAAAGTGAATACGTCGTATTTTGGTTCTGATAGAGTCCATATTGCATTTCTTCTTTTCCTGAAGGTGTTAGTTGCTAAGTCGTGTCCAACTCTTTGCAGTCCTGTGGACTGTAGCCTGTCAGGCTCCTTTGTCCATGGAATTCTCTTCTCTTCCTAATGGGTGAGTATTTATATCTATCCATTTTAGGTACATGTAAATAATGACCACAAAAAAGCACCTTATGTATCTTCTGGTCCAAATCATCAGGAAACGTGTGGCCAGAGATGTACATAGAAACCCCCCAGGGAGTCTCTCAGTGCAGCTGGCTGCTATGACTAGATGCAGTTCACCCTCCTTGAAAAATAATGTGAGAGTCCTGGACACAAGCTTAATCTCTGTTTTCTTGAATGAAAAGTAAAATATTAATTTATGTTGAAAACAAATCCTTTCATAGTTAATAGTGGTTTTTTCCTTACTGAGGTGATCAGTTGCCTGTTAATTTCTATAATTTATATTCATTACTTGAGGTTTTTAATTTCTTGTTTCTGTCCATTTCTTTCTATTAAATAATATCTCTAAGAGGTGTATTTTACAATGATTTTAAAATAACCATTGAAAGAAAACTGTGATTACAAAATCTATCAACAGTGCCATGCCAAATAGTATAGGTAAGTTTAGAAATACATACTTATTAATAGAGAAAAATCTTCCATACACATGTATTTCACTAGGCACTGTGTATACCATTGAATCAGAATGTAGCAATTATGATGAATTTGAAAAAAAGGAAAGCTTTGGATTTTGAAAGAAAAACATACTCAGTGAAACAAGGCAGAGCTTAAAAACCAACCAGAGTTAATAAAATATTGCAGCTTATAATCTCTTTTAAAATCTGATTTGAAACCATATGAGAGATGTCTCCAAAATTTTCAAAATTGTGTTGATATCTTTGAATAAATGTATTTTAGTAAAGATAAAGCAGAATGGTTACATTTTGATTGCTAATAACTAACTATACATGATTCAGAGAAACTCACAAGTACTATTTCAAAGTAGACCTTTTCAAAGCGATGTCTTAAGAGAGGGTAAGTTTCAAATGGCCATGAAAACACTCCCCAAATCCTTCAAGGGTACCATTTTATTTTATTTTTTTTATTTTAAATTAGTTTATTTATCTATTTTTTTAAACTTTACAAGGAATGCCCCCAACAAAGAGATTCTCAAGCCCCTATGCAAAAACTTCTAGTCTTGACTGTCATCAATAATTTTGCCTTTTCAAAAAGTTAACATAAATCTTTTCATTTTAGAAAAGTAAAACAAGTAGAGATTCAAAAAAACCTTTAAAGTATAATGTGTTGTAATAGTAGCAAACGTATGTGTAGTACTTATTATACACTGGTCATTCTGGTAAGTGACCTCCGTGCTCCTTTTATCCTCACAACGTTGTGAGGTAGTAAATGATTATCTCCTATTTTACAGGTGGAGACAGTGGGGCCAAGAGGACAGGTAGCTGCCTGGAGGTCACACAACTGGGCCGACGCCGATGAGCTGGGATTCAGGCCTTTCTTCTTTCTGATGCTTACTCTTACTTCTGGACAGAGAAAGACGTTCAATTGTTTTTCTACATAGATATTCACCTGAAGAAAGGATGTTATAATATATTGTATTATTATCTGTCTTTTTCACTGTATACTATATGATGCATAATTTATATAATAATAATTACATCACAGTATCCCATTTAAGAGATGCATAATGTTTGTCACTCGGTCACTTTCGACTCTTTGTGACCCCGTGGCCTGTAGCCAGGCTTCTCTGTCCATGGGATTCTCCAGGCAAGAATACTGGAGTGGGTAGCCATGCCTTTCTGCTGGGGATGTTCCCGACCTAGGGATCGAACCCAGGTCTCCCGCGTTGCAGGTGAATTTTTCACCCCTTCCTCTCATCTCCTCGCCTACCCTGCCCCCCACCCCGCAGACCTCACCCCCCTCCTAAGCCTCAGATCTCATTCTCTACTGCCTGTGGGACCACCATGGAAGCATCCTGATTTCCAAAGACATATCTGAAACTAAATTTAATTTCTCTTTTCCAAAACGTATGTCTCTTCCAGCAAATGCTGGGTGAAACTCCTCTACACCGTTCAGCCCTCTTTGTGAAGGGTGCAGATGCTCAGCAGCCATCTCCCAGGCACCTGGCCACAAGGTTCTGAATCATCTTTGACTCTTCTGGACTTCACTTTTACCAGCGTTCACTGATGCTATCTACAAAGTATCTCTTAAACCATCTTCTCGGCTTGCTTTGCTGCTGCACTCGTAATCTGTCACCTGAAATATTTCTAGAGACGCCTAACATCTCCAGTTTCATTCCTCTCTGCCTTCACCTTCCCACTCTCAGCCGGAAACAACCCTCACTCTGAAGGGACACATGGTAAGTGTGGCTTGACCTTCCCTTTAACATTACCCATCAAAAACCTACCCACAGGGAACTGGATTCAATATCCTGTAATAAACCAAAATGGAAAAGAATATGAAAAAGAATATATATAACTGAATCATTTTGCTGTACACCAGAACCTAACACAATATTATAAATCAGCTATGCTTCAATATTTTTTTTTGTAAAAAAGAAACCTGCCTGTTCTACAAAGCCATGTGGCCCATGCACAGTTTTCCTCGCCCCAGGACTAACCTGTGTGCCTCCACATAAGTGCTGCTTCTTTCCTCTCTGATGGATTAGGTTCCCTCTGTGCTGGGCTCCTTCATTAGACACTATCTGCCTGGGAGTCAGGTCTGTGTTTTATTTTCATCTTTGTGTCCCCTACAGCAGTGATGCTGGGCCTCACACCCTGTACTTGTTCAAGAAACTTTTATTTCTTATCATTTTAAGTAGCTCCAGGGGAACTTTGGTTTTGTAGATTTCCAGCATGGAAAGATCTTTATGTCTTATATGCAGATCGTAAGAAAACTAGAATACTGTTGTTGTTTAGTCGCTAAGTCATGTCGAGCTCTTTTGTGACCCCTGGGACTGGAGCCCCCCAGGCTCCTCTGTCCATGGGGTTTCCCACACAAGAATACTGGAGTGGGTAGCCGTGTCCTCCTCCAGGAACTCTGGACTCAGTGTCCTGTGTGCAATGTGATGGTCAGGTGCTCCTGCTTGATATCACAGAGCCCAGGCAAACCATCAGTACTTCTTAATTAAACACTTGATACAGTCTTTTCCCATGAAGTAAGTGCAAATGCACTCACATAGTAAAAAACAGAATTGTATTAGAATCATGAGGAACACGTGCTTACATCGTGGTGTTGCTCCTTCAAAGGGCTGGAAATGATAATCTGTCACTGGCTCTTCTTAAACAGGCCTCAGGATTCATGATCTGCAGGTACTATTTCAAGAGTTTCCCTGATGTCTTCATTTTCCGTCTCCACCATCTGATTAGTTCAAAGTCACCTTCACTTCAGTGCAACTCCACCATCTTCCTGTTCAATCCCAGGAGCTGCCTGGTGACCAAGACACTGGATGGGGACCTACCCTTCTTTGCCTTGGGCTATGCCATTTGCATGTCTTAATAAAACAAGGTCAATTCAACCCAGTGATACTTAGTGATTTAGTCATATTTAATGATTACAGGTATGGACTCTGAGGGACAAGGTGAGGGTGGGATGTTCTGGGACAATAGCATTGAAACATGTATATTATCATATGTGAAACAGAACACCATTCCATGTTCTATGCATGAGACAAATGCTCAGGGCTGGGGCAATGGGATGACCCAGAGGGATGGGATGGGGAGGGAGGTGGGAGGAGGGTTCAGGATGGGGAACACATGTAAACCCATGGCTGATTCATGTCAATGTATGGCAAAAACTACTACAATATTGTAAAGTAATTAGCCCCCAACTAAAATAAATAAATTTATTAAAAAAAAAAGGATTCAACTTGTTTATTTTTAATTGAAGGATAATCTCTTTACAAGGTTGTGCTGATTTCTGCCAGACAACAACATGAATCAGCCACAGGTACACGTATGTGCCCTCCCTCTTGAGCTCCCCTCCACCTCCCACCCCATCCCACCCCTCCAGGTTGATCACAGAGCCGTGGGGTGGAGCTCCCTGTGTCATACAGCAAATTCCAACTGGCTATCAATATTTTTGGCTGGTTCATCCTAACAGAAGCAGAACTGTGTCTGTCTCTGCGACGGCACCGGTTTATTTCCATCTCGCAGGTAGCCATGTAGCATTTGTTCCTGAGATGAGCTGCTGGGAATTGCTTCGGTCAGCTCATGCTGGCGGGGAGATACAAGCGAGCATAAGGGAAACCAAAGCTGGAGCTTGCAGAAGGGAGCAGCGCCGTGAGTGCACGGCCCTGAACACATCCCCTTCTGCTCCTGGAGGGACTCGGAAAGGAAGGCAATCACCCTGGGGCTGCCTACCTGACTGCTTGGGTGGTTTTATCTATGATAGTGTATATATGTCACTGCTACTTTCTCAATTCGTCCCACACTCTCCTTCCCGCAGGGTGTCCACAAGTCTGTTCTCTATGTCTGTGTCTCCCTGGCTGCCCTGAAGATAGGTTCATCAGGACCATCTTCTTTGAGGAATTATATTGCCTGTGGGCAGCGATCTGGCCTTCTTGGAGTCTTACAATTTATGACACAGCCCCAGGTTTAACCTTGTCTCCTAAACGTGCACAGCTCTGCAGTGAGAGGTATACAAGAGAGGGACTCAAACTTCGGAGGAGATTTCATGCCAAGCTTGCTGTAAGAGAGAGAGAGCAAGCACAGCTCTAGACTGATCCAATAGGCTCACTTACCTTGATCGTCCTTGGGAAGGAGCATTGCCTTATTCAGCCCAGGAACCTTAGGGTAGCAGCTGGCACATGGTGGAACTCAGAGAAGCTCCACTCCAGTAGATGAAGGGCTTCCAGGAGATGATGACCGGTAGAAGGCTGTCATTTCAAGGCTTCACCCAAGTGACGTGTATGTATAGCAGCTGCCTCCAGAGTTACCCTGGAGCTGTGGTTTCAACACTTTTTCTTGTTCTGGAATCACCTTAAGACTCAGCATGGTGGACCCACCACCAGAGTTCCTGATTCAGTAGGTCTGGGTGGGACTTAAACGTTTGCATTTCCAACAGGTCCAGGGTGATATTCATGAAGATCGTCTGGGTGCCAGGCTTTGAGAACTAGAACCAGTCCTCAGGCTTCTGTGTGTGTGGGTTGCCTGATGATCCTGTGAAGATGCACATTCTGATTTAACAGATCCATGGTAGGGCCAGAGAGTCTGCATCTCTGCCAACCTCGCACGTGTGCCAATGCCATGGGAGCTGGACCCAGACTGCTGTTTGAGGCGCAAGATGCTAGAGATGCTCTAACCTAGCTGGTCATCAAGGTTGACAGTGAAGTGGGCAACCCCAGACCAAATGAGCCATCATTCTGTCCGTGAAGAGAGAAGATGGCAGGCTACGGTCCATGGGGACACAAAGGGTCGGACACGACTGAGCGACGAACACACACACAAACAGTGATACAGACACAGTAAATCACCCACATGGCACACTCCACCCTTCAGTGGAGACATGAGGTATAAAGCCTCTTCATTTCCAGAAAGAACAAAGGAGCAAACCTTAGGTTGGGGTTCAAGCTGCCACATGCAGCCACTGGTGAACAGAACCTTCATTATAGCCCAGCCCCTGATATCTGAGGTTCTCAGATGCCCAGCATCTTCCAGTGGCCCCTTTTGGGTGGGATCCTTTATTCTGTTCTCCAGCTAATCACCATCCTGGCCCAGAACTCTAGGAGGGTTTGATGGCTCACCTCTAAATGGGAATTGGCAGAACCTGGAGCTCAGACATCTGTTTTGAAAGTATCCATGTCCTACAAGAGGGGAATGTCATCCACTAGGCCTTTTTTGGGGGGGAGGGGGGTGTAAAGGAGTGAGAGGAGGTGTTCTAGGTTCAGAGGATCCTCCAAGGATTGAATCTTGGTGCAGTGACCTGGCCAGTGAAGGACCCTGGTCCTCATCCACGAGACCTTGTCTTTCAACGAAAGGGCAGCCAAGTGAGAGTGGAAAAAAGTCAGTACCTGGTCCACAATCTCAGAGATGCTCCCAGCTCACATCTGCTTCCTCCTTGCCTGTTTCCTTCTTTGCTTGAGTCTTGACAGTGACAGGCTTGCAGTGGGGCTTTTATTCTTCCTCTGTCCCACTGGCACAGCAGAAATCCCCAAACTCATGGCTGGTGTTGAGTCACAGAGTTACAGAGTTTTAGAGGCAGGAAGGCTGAAGTCCAACAACACCTATTAACTAACAATCAGGCGAGCGAAGTCAAATTGCCTGTGATGTGGACACTGCGGGTGCCTGGCTCAGCGCTGCCTCCGCCAGCCTCTCCTCAGGCCTCGCTTGGACTCCTAAGCCCTGGATTTTGTTTTTACCTCTTCCCTGTCCTTCTGACTCTGCCTACTGAGTCACTAAATGCAGACTCTGGCCAAATTTCTCAGATGTGACTCGCATCTCTCCTTTATTATTGTTATTTTTGGTCAGATATCCTGACCTTGGGGCTTCCCTGATGGCTCAGTTGGTAAAGAATCTGCCTGCAATGTAGCAGACAGGGGTTAGATCCCTGGGTTGGGAAGATCCCCTGGAGAAGGGAAGGGCAACCCACTCCAGTATTCTTGCCTGGGAAATCCCATGGAGAGAGGAGCCTGGCGGGCTACAGTCCACGGAGTCACAAGAGTTGGACAGGACTGAGCAACTAAACCACCATCCTGACCTTGACTGTTGAGGCTAGCCACGTCACCTTCCGCCTCTCCTTCTCTGTGGCTACCTGAGCTTCTTGTCCTGAACCTGGAGACGCTGGACCTCTGATCTGTGTCCTCCTCAGCTGGTCTCCTGACCCCTCCTGGCCATTCTGCACACCACCCATCGGGAACCCAACTCCGATTTCACACAGAGTACCTTGCAAAATAATGTATTGCTCACTTTGACTTCCAGCTTGGGCTTCCAAGAATGGGTCTCTCCCCCATGAAACTCCACGGAGCGAGAAGCAGCCCTGATGGCCTCAGGAGCAGGAAAGCGCAAGAAGGACTGGTGGCCCCGGTGACCGCAGGCAGCACTGCGGCGTGGTGAGGACTCCCGAGTCTCTGCGAATTCTCCCTGCTAGTGTGTTTTGTTCACTGTTTATTTTTTATTTTTTTTCTCTTGCATGTTAGGTGATAGCACAAAGGTAGATATTCAAAAAGTACGTGATGGATTGCAAAATAAACTATCATAGCTGACAAAGCTGAAAGAATATCATTTTCAGATACATAGCAGCCCAATTTATACATCAAAGAATGCTATTATTAAGTCAAAGAATAGGGGAACAAAGCTATTTCAAATATGTTAAATCAATCAAAATGGTAGTAATATAAGATTCTATCCACGAGGAGCTTCAAATGTTGTTGGGGAGGTAAACCACATTTATGACTAGTGAATAAGATAACAGCGTACGAGGTGTGTGTGTGTGTGTGTGTGTGTGTGTGTGTGTATGTGTAAACACTAGAGACTACATGGGCACAGTTCTACACAGCAAGTCATTCTTTCACCAGGAGCATCTGTAGCCAATCAGCAAGGGTTGTTTATTGAGCTCATCCATGCATCCAGGTTGAAGAAGTGGGCATGAGAGGATGAGATGGTTGGATGGCATCACTGACTCAGTGGACATGAGTTTGAACAAACTCTGGAAGATGGTGAAGGACAGGGAAGCCTGGTGTGCGGCCGTCCATGGGGTCGCAAAGAGTCGGCCACGACTTGGCGACTGAACTACAAATGTGTCCAGGTGCACGTAGAGCTCACTGTTTCCTCTGTTCCACTCAGTGAATCCCAGAGACTGGTTCTTTGCCCAAGTTCACACGGAGGGAAAGCGATGGAGCCAGGCATTTGGCCTCCAAAGTTACGCTAAGCCAAAAACTCAGCCTCAACTCGGAAAGAACGTCTCAGATAATGCCCCCAACTGGTGTCCAGGTGAGAGATTCTCCCCTAGGTCAGAAGCCTCGGTCCTGACCTAGCAGTGAACACCACCAGCAACATGCTCCGAACTTAGCCCACGCAATCCTTTACTTCTCTATCTTTAAATAACTGGTCCATTTACCCCCACTAGGGAGTTTTTCCAACTCATCTGATGCCAAGTGTTAATTTTCTTCTCAAACGTTTCCTTCTCAAAGTTGCCAGCTAGACTGACTATCATCAGTTAACCCTTCCATCGTAAGGGACACTTTCACCTTTTCAAGTCAGCAGCGCTGAAATTCGTTTCCATTCAATGAGTTGTCAGCTAAGATGTTCCACAGAGTTATGTGTCATCTGTTTCTATAGCTGGATGTCCTTCAGTTTCTTTGGTTTTAAAAAATATGGGAGCAGCAACTCCAAACAAGCTATGGAAATGGAGAACTTCTTTGTTCTGCAGATGGTTTCTCTGGCTTAGGGTGTAGGATGCTCAGCCGAGATGGTTTCTTCTCTGGATGAGGCAGCCTGGGGAGGAAGGAACATAAGCTTCCTCCCTCTTCAGCAGCAATTGATGGCTGCAGGTGTCTGCATGCCTTTATGGAACATAAAAAGACAAGGCCCCAGCCCTGAAGAGTTTACAACCTCAGCCAGACATAAAGGAGATGGCAGCCAGTAGTAAAAATTCCATTTGTGCAGATATGGCCGGTACAGAGAAGACAGTCTTGCTGGAGGAAATTTTTAGGAAAGATTTACAGGACGGGAAAGTGTGTTGAACACATAAAAAACTGGCATGCTGTTCAGAGAAGTTCAGGAGAAGGTGTAGCTGGAAGAACTCATGAGCTCAGATGACTGACCAAAGAATTAAAAAAAAAAGGTTAGATACAACTTAACACCCAAATAAATTATTCCTCAGCATATTTATATCATGAGATATTCGTCTTTTAGGTTATTACTCACCCAAAGTGGCTTTTTGGAAATGACTAATCATTTGGGACTATTTTGAAGTTGTTTAGTCACTAAGTCGTGTCCAACTCTTTGTGACTACGAACTGCCAGGCTCCTCTGTCCGTGGGATTTCTCGGGCAAGAATACTGGAGCAGGTTGCCATTTCCTTCTTTCTCCATGGGATCTCCCAGACTCAGGGATAGAACCCATGTCTTCTTGTCTGGCAGGTGGATTCTTTACCACTGAGCCACCAGGGAAGCCCATTTGGGACTATAGCTCTAGTTTCATTTCTCCCGCTAAACACCTGACGGCATTAGGAGAGAAACCAGCATGCTCTAGCTTTGCCTCTCCCTCTGGGCTCCTGTATCTGGTGAGCTAGAGCTTTACAGAATGACTTGCATGTGGAAGACTTTACTGCTGGAGATCACATGTGTGTGATGATTAATTCATCCCCTGATAAATATCAGAAAATGTTTCTCATGGTCACCCTCAATATGTTTTGCATACAGAGAACTAACCCTTCCCCGAAAAACGAGTCAATAGAAGATCAAATCCCAAGAGTTATCTGTCTTTTAAAATAAGAATCTGTTTCCCAAACAGCTTCAAAAACGTGTCTGACAAGCTGTGGCTTGCTATTTTTGTAGTTGCTGTTGGTTGATTTTAGTTTGACTCTAGAACAGAAGCTAACAAACATTTTCCGTAAAGGTCAGGGTGGTAACTATCTTAGACTCCGTGGCCTGTGTGGTCTCTGACACACAGCTCAGTTCTGCTGTTGTAATGTGAAGCAGTCATAGACAATACGGAAGTGATGGGTGTCTGTGTTGCAATAAAATTTTATTCACAAAACCAGGAAGTGGACAGCACTTGGTCCACAGGCCTGGTTTGCTGACCCCTTTTCAAATCAATGGATTAAATTTCCCTTCCATCAGGCCCTGTCTCATGAATAACCAGAAAAGGTATTTGACTCTTTCCTGGCCTTATTAAAGTATTTAGAATGATGAAACATTGAGGACAATCAAATTTATAACACTTTATAAGTGACCTTACAGAGTACTAGGAAAGCTAGAAAAGTTCAGTGGATGTCTCATGTTGACAGGAATTATAAATGACATAGCACAGACCCACATTCTTTGCTTAGCTTAGCTTAGTAAACTCAATTTACTATGTATCCTTTTTGGTAATACTTTTTAGGAGTGACTAAGAACTATCTTATTTACTGTTCTGACTTCTATTATAACTCTTACTCTTTCATTCTTTTCCATTTTTATTCTAGTCCAGTAAATCCTTTCCATTTTTAGTTTTTGAAAGAAGTGATGATTTTCTTTGCTAAAGTATTAATAATAATTATTTAGTAATAAACATACCTGTTATGTTTGCTTTGAGATTTTGTTTCTTAAATGATGTTGGGCTACTTAACCTGTACAGTTTATGTCCAATTCTTCTAATAGTTCTCCAAAGTAGGTATTCTGGGGGTTTTTTTGTACCTTTTTTTTTTTTTCAGATAAGAATACTGATGTTCAGAGAACTTTGCGGACCAGCCTTAAATCACCAAATTTTATATAGCACCTTCCACATGCTTTTTCCCCCCTCCAGGCCCACTGTTTACAAATTCTTGATCTAATAATTTTTCAGACCTATCAGTAATAGCACCATATCTCACTTTTTGGATTAAGTTGGAGCAGCGATTCCGAGCTAGGATCCTCAGTTCCTGTCCTTTATTTTTCACCATGACCATAAAACTGAGCCATGGAGTACAGCCCATCTACAAATACTCAAGCGATGCTGCTGCCATGGATATTTATGGAAAGTAGATGCTAGATGACAAAAGGACACCTAAGCAGCTGCCGTGTGATGAGCTTTAATGGGGCTCTGCACACAGGGTGGAGTGAAGGAATTCCTCCAGGGGCTGGTGAAGCACGGCTTCCAGCAAAAGCAGTGTGATTGGGCACTGCTGGGACCCGCCTGGCACAGAGCAATCAGAGCTGGGTGGTTCTTTCAGTGAAGGAGAAGCCAGCAGACATGAATCTCGGAGATAGAAATGTCAAAAGTTATCAGCAGTGCAAATAGTGGCTAGAGTTGTGGGCCGGAGGAAAAGTCTTCACTTGAGTCAATGTGGAGAGAATGCCTGGCAGCAAATATGCAGACATGGATTCAACCAGACCAATCATGACAAACTCCAACAACATCAGCAACAGAAAAACATCTTCAGAGGCATCCTTGATGAACCAGAAGGATGACGATGCCATCAGCGCACTGGAACTGGTGATGTTAGACTCAGTCCTTGCCTCCACCCGCACTGATTCACTGTCTGGGTGGGCAGGCAGGACTGACAACCATGCTCCTTGGAAATTCTGTATAAGGATTTCCCCAAACATGGCTTTTTGCCTCCTCATCCACTGTTACTTTCAAAGAAGATGGGTTCTTGCTTTCTCATCTGTTTGTTATTGGGAAGTTTGGGGGATTTTTTCATTCTTTTGTTCCTTCGACCTTTTTGCTCCAGGCAAAATGAAGAGGGTCCTTGGCTTCATCCAGTCTGTCTTGGAAGAGAAATTTCTCTCTCTTCATCATAGATTTCGTGGAATAAAAAGAAACTGAGAATGAGTAAGCTAAGGTTGGAACCATGGATTCTGTTGGTTCTGAATCCCGCTGCGTCGTGGAACATGGCGGGTGGGTTAATGGAAGGATGAAAGGCAGTGTCTTAGAGGAACAGGGTGACCACCTGGCCCTGTGCTCTCGGGACAGCCCCCCGTGAAGACGCAGTGCCTCCCCCAGCTGCATTTCCCTGGAACTAGTTTGGGAGTCTTGAGAAAGAGACTTCCAGTCCTCAGATCACTTATCACTTCAGCCCATGTGTTTTTAAAATCCCTTTTATGTTTGGTAAAAATCTCTGCTTGACTAAACAGTTACATCACTAATTGCTAAATATGACATTATCAGATTGTTTTGACTTCCTGGGGGTGAGGGTTAGGGAAGAAGGTTAATTACAATTACTTTTGTCTCTAACTAATGGAACACAGCATTAGCATCTGCGTGCTGCCTGCTTGAAGGTTGGCAATAATCCCCGTGTGTTAACCAGAGACAAGGAGAGTGACCAAAAAGGTGTGGATGTCAGTGCGTTACCTGAATTTACCCAGCAGCTAACAAAATGGGTCTCTTTCACTAAAGACTAATTTTCACATTAAAAAAAAAATCTTTATTATGGGCCTAGTGTGGTTAAATTGCCTGACACAGTAGGGAATCTACACTTAGACTAGTGATATTAAGCGCTGAGAAATGCCTCAGGTGATGATCCAGCTGAGCGGTAATTCAGACTGCGGGTAATTCTCTTGCAGGGAAATTCCACCAGGTGGCACAGCGTGTCTCAGAGTGCCACTGAGCATGCTCTCTGGGCCGCAGTGACTTAGGGAAGAAAATATTTGAGAACTGCTAAAGATGGTTCTCAGCTTGCCCTCCTCCTTCTAAATGCACACATTCTCATCCCCAAGCAGCTTTTCAGAAGACAAACAACATGCCCGCAAAAATATATGCATTCTATACATTTGCTGAAATTTATCCTTTGAATAATGTATAGGACTAGTCAGAAAAGATAAATAAAGCCGTATGGGAAGAGATTTGCAAAGTTGCCCGTGTGCCAAATCTAAAGTCATCAGCTTTGCGGAGAGAAGTCTTAATACAACATCTTTCCACAAGTTCAAATGCAGGCTCATTCACACAAGCTGTAAATGTTCTGGCGTGTTGAGAAACTGTAGACATTATAAAGATCTGTCGAGTTTAACTAAAGCCAAAATCATTGATACTCAGAACCTGGAGAGAGACTTTATAATAGGATGAAATAAACAAAGATTTTTATTTGTTCTAGATTCTGCCACTATTCCTTAGAAACTTGTCTAATATTTGTCCAGCATCATTGCTGTTCAGTTGCTAAGTCACTTCTGACTCTTTGTGACCCCATGGACTACAGCACATCAGGGTTCTCTGTCCTTCACGATCTTCTGGAGTTTGCTCAAACTCATCCATTGAGTCAGTGATGCCATCCAGTCATCTCATCCTCTGTCACCCCCTTCTCTTTCCGCCTTCAATCTTTCCCAGCAGGGGTCTTTTCCAATGAGTTGACTCTTCGCATCACATGGAGCTTCAGCTTCAGCATAAGTCCTTCCAATGAATATCCAGGGTTGATCTCCTTTAGGACGGACTGGTTGGATCTCCTTGCTGTCCAAGGGACTCTCAAGAGTCTTCTCCAGCACCACAGTTCAAAAGCATCAATTCTTTGGCACTCAGCCTTCTTTATGGTCCAATTCTCATATCCATGCTTGACTACTGGAAAAACCATAGCTTTAACTATATAGACCTTTGTCGGCAAAGTGATGTCGCTGCTTTTTAATACACTGTCTAGGTTTGTCATAACTTTCCTTCCAAGAAGCAAGCGTCTTTTAATTTCGTAGCTACAGTCACCATCTGCAGTGATTTTGAAGCCCAAGAAAATAAAATCTGTCACTGTTTCCAGACTCAATATATATGAGAAAAGTGTGTCAATTAAATACTTAGATGAAGTTGCTATAATATGCAATCTGGTGAATGATGGGAGAGTGGTTTTGCTCTAGGATGACAGGCAGCTTCGAATAATGTATGGAGAGAGAATTCTCTGCTTGTTCAGGCCTGTGTCCCAACCCCAGGAAACTGAGTTAGTATGTTCGAGGAAGGCCAGACATACACATGTTGAAAAACTTCCCCAGATGATTTTAATGTATCTTCAAATTAAGAGGCTTTGATTTAAACATTTAGTTTCCTTTTCTGATAATTAGGAGTGTGTGTCCAGGAGTTCCTTTCTAACAGACTCTTCCTGGGAAGCAGAGGAGATCGATATATCCATGAGCTGATCTGGAAAGAAATCTAGTATCTCTTCCTGCAAGAGCAATTCTTCCTTCCAGTCTGGGGATGGAAGACGGTGGAACCATGTGAAATTTCAAGTGTCTTTCATGCTCCCCTGTGTCTGAAGAAATGATGTGTTCCCTTAAGGAGAGATAAAATATGAATACCTGGGGATATAATAGGAGACTTGTTCTCAAACTGGATTTTCAAAAATGCAAATTTGAATACTTTGAGCAGCAAGGAAATAAGAACAAAGATGCAGAAAATGAAGTGTAGAGAAATTAATACTTTGTTCATTTTAAGTAGGGTGTAGGATGCTTGAAGGGTAGCAAAGGAATTGAGCCTTAAATTTTAAACTAAGGTGTTTGAACTTGACTCAGTGCAAAGCCAGCAATGTTTCTGATCTGAGAGATGATGTGATTCATTCTATGAGTTCTGAAGTTTAAATGTGGCAGCTGCACAGGAGAGGAATCACGATGGGAAGAGACTGAGTTAATACTTACCTTTCTATTGAGATTTTCTAGTACTAGGCTTTGTGATCGGTGCCAATTGATGTTCGGCCTTTCCCTAAACCTCATAATAACCTTGTAAACCAGATGTTCTCATTCCCATTTTCAATAAGAACAACAATGGAGGTTTAAAGAGTTTAAGTTCTCTGCCCCACTCTATAATTTAAAGTGGTGGAACAGGAATTAAAACTCAATTCTGCCTGACTTCACCACCCATAAGGATGACTGTGCTGAAATACAGGTAAGGAGAGAAGCCATGGTCATCCAGGGCAGAGGTGATGAATTAGAAAACAATTTCAAGATAAAAAATTTCCTAGTAAAGAGTAACTTAGAGCTCTTTTCTACAATAAATTAAGTTATAGAAATTATATCTGATCAAACACCAAAGGAATTTTTTAAAGTCCCAATTTATACAGGAACCAACATTACACATAACATGTGACTTAACAGAAATCTACTACCCGAGTACACTCAAGGCTTTCCTGGTCTTCCTGGAGCGTCAGCTTGGTCTAATACTTTAGCTCCTATTTTCCTGAGCTCCTGAGCTGCATGATTCACACTTAGAGAAAATCCCACTGTACTAGACTGTTAACTCAGTAACGTGATTAATTTGAATTCTGCAAGGGTTTGATGAAAGTACTAAGGTAGAAATGCCATCACCTTTGTACTGACCTAAGGCCTCATTTTGAAACGAGTGGATATTCAAGGCATTCATTAGAGAGATGCTACGTTATAGCAGAAAACAACTCTGAACTCAGGTAGCTTTGGTTTCTTCATCTGTAAAAAAAGGGCTTAATCATATCTACCTCACAGGATGTTTATTTCATAGGGAAAAATGGGAAAACATACAGTAGAGATGAACCTGGCATTTGTCAGTATTCGCTCAGAGATAGTTTTATAGGGTTGGTCTATGCAGTCAAAGCTGAGCAGATGATTGTACCAATTATCTAATAAGTATGGATCCAGCAAAAGAATATTCAAGTCGACAGAATCTCCATGTGGCTTGTCTTGGTCAGCTGGACTCATAATTGTTCCAGATCAGAAACATGTTGTCAGCTTTCTCACATACACACTCACATGCAACTCACATGCATATGTATACATCCTCACAGACACACATATACATAGAGATTCATACAGACACACACACAGGGCACATATACTCACATATATTTCTATTCACCCACATGCACCCTCATACATACACACCAACACACCCACAGAGGGGACTAGAAAATGTACAGTGAATTAACTTCCCTTCCTTGTATCTGCCATCTCTATGTACCTACTAATAATATCTTAAGCAAATTCACTGAAGAGTCTCACATAGGTTTACATGTACAGTATGTACCAGTTCTAGAAAAATACAACTTGACAACTCTTGGCTCATGTGGGTTGATAATTCTGAAACTTTCTACTGGGGCACAGAAAGTGTGAGGTTGCTCAGTTTCTGACAGGTCTGGAGTGTAGCCCTCATGTGGGTCCCGCAGACCAGAAAGCCTCTCAGCGTTTCTAGAGCTCTTTGAATGGTTACTGACGAAGAAAATTTCATCTGGAGAGACAGTGTGATAAACTGAAGCCTTTAAAAACCTAACCTAAACATCAGCACAATCATTCCTAACTACTCTCATCAATGAGTTGATTCAGTTTGCACAATGTGAGACTTGCTATATGGAATGAATATTTGTGATACCTTGCGTCTGTTCAGCATTTGAGCCCTGTTTCACAAGTTTTAATTCTCGGTGTTGACTTTCCCAGCCTCCTTTACGTCAGGGCCTCGGGTATGTGACTCGTCTTCCACCAGCCTCAGTCCTATGAGGCGGTCACTCAAAGTCAGAGGCACAAGAGAGACAGGGACACAGGTGGGCTTTCCGCCTTCACAGAGACCCCTGCAGCCAAGGGCAGCAAGCCGGGCGCAGGGGAGCAGCACCCAGGCCTGGGTGTTGGCAGATGCGGCTTCTCACCAACGCTGTGGGCAGCTTGCTCTGGCATGGTTCTTAAAACGCTGCCTTACCTTGATCCCCAGCCTCTTTGATGTTTCCCTGACCTGTGTGACATGCTTTCAACTCAATTTCTTCTGCTTTTCTGTCAGTCTCATGCTTGCGACAAAGTAGCAGCGAAAATGTTAGTCACTCAGTCGTGTCCAACTCTTTTGTGACCCCATGGACCCGCCAGGCTCCTCTGTCCATGAGCTTCTCCAGGCAAGAATACTGGAGTGGGTTGCCATGCCCTCCTCCAGGGGATCTTCCCAACCAAGGGATCCAACCTGAGTCTCGCACATTGCAGGCAAATCCTTTACCATCTGAGCCACCAGCAGAATCCTACTTAATTTCCTGTGCTGGACACCAAGGGGACTCCAGAGGTGAGTAAGACCCTCCTGGTGACCTTAGGGACTTCACACTCCAGTAGGTGGGATTCAGCCCGTCTCCCCACTGTCCCCCCCCCAACCCCTGCAACGGAGAGGGAAGTGAATGTGATTTCCCTCTCCATGAGACCACTCAAGCCTCTAGAGACCATCCTTTGTGTGGGTTCTGGACCAGTTAGTGGATTCTCAGGTCACCTTTCTGGGGCTTGCAGGGTTGGTTCATCACCCGGAAAAGAGACATCGTGTGAAAGCGGCCCCTGACACGAGTGAGTGGCCAGGAAGGCCGGCAGGTGAGAATCTTGCCTTTTGTCTGAGTGTTTTCAGTGGAGAAGAAAATCCGCGGCTCAGTTACCGGGGAGGAGCTTCCCCCAGCCCGGGCCTGCGCGGAGTTTACACAGATGGCGCTCCCAGTAGGATTACACATCCCAGGGAACTCGTGAACCATATGGAGGAGAAAGTTCCCCGGCTGAGAGTTCCGCTCCATTATTTCCCGTTGGAAGTAGCGCCTTGTGATCCAGCTTGAATTATCAGAGGCAGGGCCACGGGTATCAAAATGTGGTATCTGCCAGAGTTTGGAATCGCTTACTCTCCGCCGGATGCTCATAAAGAACATGTGTCTGCAGCATACTCTGAGTTATGCCACCTGGGATCCCTAACAACATTTCCAAGGGCACGGCCGTGTAACTCCGCAGAGAGCCCTGCCCCGTAGCAGGATTCCTGTGGTAAGGACGGTCCACACCACCGTGGGATGGCAGCACAGGACACGCCTTGGTCCCTGAGCCCTGATTCCTCCTGAACCTTGGTCATGGAGTGCCAAGCTGGAGACAGGAACGCGGCATCCTTGCTTTGCCAGCATCGGTTCCTGGCAGGCACTGCCATCCGCGAAACCTCCAAGAGCATCAGCCTGAGGCCCCTGCATGCCTCTGGATGTTTTTATAAATCGGGAAAGGACGAGACCAAAGAGAACGTGGGGCCGCTGGTTGGAGGGAGAGCCTTGCTGAGCCCGGGGTGGGGGGGCTGACTTACCCTGGGCAGCTACGTGTCAAGGTCCCAGCCCAGGAGACACAGACTCAGGACTCCTCCAAACACCCCTCAAACGCGTGTCTAAGAAAACAGAGGCACTGGATGAAGGGGTCACCCCTTGGGGTGATGCATTTTGTCTGCATAAACATGGGAACTGGGAATCACGAGCCGCGGAGGCCAGAACGAGCAGCAGCAGCAAGACACCAGCTGCTACGGCTGAAGAACAAACAAAAGCTGACAACCCGCTGCCACGCGCACGAGTGGCTTCCGGAGCCCTGGTGACCGGCAGGGGATCTGCTGGAGATGGGCCGTGCGTCCTCATCTCTGCCCTCGAGTCCTGGAGTCTCGAGTTGCTACCGTCAAGAGAAAGGGCCCTGGCTCAGGGCCTTGGGGGCTGTTCCGTGATGGACGCACCTGACTCCGCCCCCGGCCGCGCCCACTGGGGGCTGGTCCTCTGAGCAGCCCTGTGCGCAGGCGGGCTTCCCGGGGATGCCCCATCTCAGGACTGTGGGAAAGAGCACCATCCAGGGCGAGACCGCTGGGGTGAGAGGGGAAACGGGCGGAATCTCGCCTGAACAGCCAGGATGCGCCCGGTTTCTGGGCTCTGGTTAGAAGTATGTTCCCCAGATCGCAAACACAGAGAAAAGTGAAAAGGTATTTGGAGTCAAGAGAGGAGAAAGGGTAACAGAGAGGACCTGGGTGGATCCCTCTTTGGCTTTAGGAAGCCATGTCCATGAAACAGAACTGGGTGTGCCAGGAAGAAAGCAGGGGTGGGGGGAGGGATGGGTACGAGAGGACTGTCAGTCACGCCCTGTCAACACACGCTGGGTCATGTGCTCTGTTACTGGTAAGTCAGGCTCTTGGGAAAGTCCCAGCCTGCCTCCTCTTCTGCACCAAGGACGACTGACGGCCTTTGAACTTTGGGCTCTGACTGCTAGGGCAGAATGTTCCAGAATAATTGCAACACACCTGAGGCCAACAGAGTGGCAGTGGCAGGAAGGGTGAAGGGGAAATGCAGGAGGGTAGACTCGAGACACGCTGGAACCTGGGACTCGGCTGCAGTGCTTGCACTTGGACAGACGTGTCCTCCAGCAAGAAGATACTACTAAACTCTAAGGCACTAAAAATAACTGTGCTTGTGCAGTTGGGGCAAATTATGGACACGGTATAAAAAGACAAAACAAAACAAACAAAAAAACCCAGTTGCTACTTGTGAAGACCCTGGAGCGATAGCAGGATCCTCCTCATGCCCCCTGCACTCCACACCGGCAAAGGGGTGGGCAGGCCACCTAAGCTTCCCCTCCAACCAGACCCCTGGATACACCCCTACCCTCACCTCGTATAAGGAACCAGGTCGTGCCCTCGAGAGAGCAAGGGGACTGTTAACTTGTTCCTGCTCCCTCCTACTGCAGCAGCGGCGGGAATAAAGCCTTGCCTGGATTTCTTGGCTCACCTCTGATTATTTCTATTGATTGGGGAAGGCCAAGAACCCTAATGGTTATCAGAATCAAGGATGCCAGGATCACTTTGGGGTTAGAGTTGTAGTTTACTCAGCAAAGCAAGTATTCCTTTATATAGCATCTGACACTTGGGGTTTCTAGGACATGGGCAGCCACGGATGCATTGGCTATTTCTTAGATTCTTTCTCAAAACCACACCACCAGATTATAGAGCTAGAAAGCAGAAGTACTTGATGAAGGCATAAAAATATTTTAAGCACTTTCTGAAGGTATTAGACAAAATAAGCAATGTTAGTAGGAAGTCTTCAGGCAGATTGAATCCCATCCAGAAATGCAGCTTTAAATATTGGTTGCAAATGCCCTTGCTGAGTCTAGACCAGACATAGATGATATATTCTTACCCAGTTATAAAGCAATTACCCCCACGGCTTTGGGCCAAAAGATTGGATATTTGAGACTCTGAAATGATCACCCTGTAAATGACCATAATGTGGATAATTAAAAATAGATTATTGGATTAAGATTTGAATTACTCTTGAAGACTTGCTTTTCCTTGATGTATGTGGTTCTGTGCTTTGTTTTTTCCTCTTCTTTTTTCTCTATCTGAGCAATCATAATTGAATGCATCTTTAGACTACAAATTGTAATTTTGCTGTCAGCAGTGGCACTCTGATCTCAGATGTTTATTAGAAAATTTCTCTGTGCTAACTGTGAATTAAGCTAAGAAGAGGAACTTGAGGCAAGTGGATGGACTCTTAACAAAATCAAGAGCAAGATGACAACTCTGCATCAGCGGTGACTACAGTGAGCTTTGATCGATATAATTTCACATTTTTTTATGTAGGAATTTTGTAAAAGAATGAGATAAACATATTAATACTGTATTAGCTGTTCTCTAGAAAAGAGATGGACTAAAAGGTAGTAGTTTAGGTACATATGTAATTGGGCCAAAGGCAATTGCGAGTTTAGTCATTTCTCAATGAATTTGATTAATGTAAATAATTCATCTGCATTCTTCCACTCCAACACCCCATTGTTCCTTAAAGTATAGGGCATCTTCTCCTTGAGTAGATCTTCCTCCACATGCTTCAACTCACAGGAGACTCCACGCAGAGCATGCAGCAAGGGGCGGTGGGCAACCAGGAGACTGGCGTGAAGGCCCAGCCTCCGTCCATCTCCGTCATTGCATGAGCATGGATGTGCACCATCCCTCTGGGCTCTAGATCCTTTGTTCTGAGAAAATACAGAGATCAGACCAAACACAAATGTGCAATTCATCTGACTCTACTGTCCCATGCTCTGTTTCTGTGAAGAGGAAGGTTGTAATAGAGAGAAATTTGCTCTTAAAGAAAAGGGAATATATCCTTCGTATGTGCTGACTGGGAAATAAGCTGCATAATTTCTCAACAAGTTAGACTGACATTTACTATGATCCAGTGATCCCTTCCTTCATTTCTTTATGTGGATATTTACCCAAAAGAAATGAAAATTTGTGTTTTCACAAAAACTGTGTTCAAATTTTTATAGCTGCTTTACTTGTAATCACCACAAACTAGAAACAACCCAAATGTCTTCTTTTTCAAATGTCTTTCAGTTGGAGTGGGTTGAACAAACTATGATGCACCCATGCAAAGGGACACACACAGCATGGGTGAATGGGAGAAATACCTGCAAGTCATGCATCTGATAAGGGGTAATATCCAAAATATATAATGAATCTTTACAACCCAAGAGCCAAAAACCCCAAGTAATCTGATGAAAAACCAGCAAAGGATTTGAATAGCTATTTCTCTAAAGGAGACATACAAATTGCCAACAGGTAGATGAAAATCAAAACCACAATGAAATATCATCTCACACTTGTTAGAATGGCTATTATTTTTACAAAAAAGATAAGTACTGGCAAGAATGTAGAAAAATTAGAATCTTTGTTCAGTCTTGGTGGACGTGTAAAATGGTGTAGGCACTATAGAAACCAGGGTGGAGGTTTCTCAAAAAATTTTAAAATAAAGCTACCTTGTGATCCAGAAATCTCATACTGGGGTCTTTCCCCTAAAGAATTGAAATAGGCTCTCAAGGAGAGGTCTGCTTTCCCAACTACATGACAGCAATATTCACAGTAGCTGAGACGTGGAAATAACCTAAGGGTCCATCGACAGAGGAATGGAGAGAGACAATGTGATGTATACACAGCAAAATACTTTTCAGCCTAAAAAAGAAGGCTATCCTACCATATGCAACAAAGTGGATGAACCTAGAGGATACAAGCAGTTACAGAAAATTAGCAGTGTGTGCTTCCACTTACTGCTGCTGTTTAGTTGCCAAGTCGTGTCTGATTCTTTGTGATCCCATGGATTGTAGACTTCCAGTCTCCTCTATCCATGGGATTGTCCAGGCAAGAATACTGGAGTGGATTGCCATGCCCTCCTGGGGGAGATCTTCCCAACCCAGGGATTGAACCCAGGTCTCCCACATTGCAGGCAGATTCTTACCAGCTGAGCCACTAGGGAATCCAGACTCTGTAGAGTACACCTCAAATGAAAGAAATCAGCAGAATAGATCTAAGGTTTGCTGCTAGACTACCCTTTCTCTTAAACTTAAATACTAAACTTTTTAAAGGCTTAAAGAAAAAGCTACCACAAATGTGTAGGCAGCTTTCCCTTCTCCCTTGAGGTGCACGAGTGAGAAACAGAAGTGGAGGGTCCCAGTGGCTGCCTTGACACGTCATGCAGTGACTGTGGGCTGACCGGGCTCAAGTGCTGTCCTCAAATACATGTCTGCCTTCTGGGTTCCTGAAGGTTCCTTTCTGCTCTAAGGAAACTGTTCTCATTTGCATTGACTTCCAAGAAGTTCCTCCAGGCAAGGCCCTGGAGGCATGCACCTGCCATCTGCTGCCTGAGGCTTAGGTATGGTTTGGGGCCGCTCCCTCCCAAGTTATTTTGTGCTTCAAGACATAAGGACCCACAGAGTCTGTCTTTCAATGCATCTGGCTCTCAAGCCAAACATTGTGCAGCTTGAGGGCTTCTGGTGTTAGCAGCCAAGAGATGGTAGGCCCTTACACACAAAATATACTCTATACAAATAAGGAGTTCCTATCAGAGGCTCTAAATTCTGTGCTGGGCTGGGAGCTCTATTAAAAACATTGGTAAATTCCTCTGCTTCTAAAGTTAGGTCTTATAGTCTTTCCGGGCATTAGACCACAGTGTGGTAGTATTTTAAAATCCATTAAACTGATGGAAAATATTTACAGATGGTAGCTGCAGGGTATTAGCAAGGTCCTTGTATATCATCCAATGCTTGTGTAATGTCTCAGTGGTTGAAAAGAGATTCATTAGAGATTTAATATTAATCCAGGATTTCCCTGGTGTCTAGGACGGTAAAGAATCCACCTGCAATGCAGGAGTCACAAGAGATGAAGGTTCTATCCCTGGGTGGGGAAGATCCCCTGGAGAAGGAAATGGCAACTCACTCCAGTATTCTTGCCTGGGGAATCCCATGGATGAGGAGCCTAGCGGGCTACAGTCCACAGGGTTGCAAAGTCAGACTTGACTGAGTGGCTACACTTTCACTTTCTTTTCAGTATTAATCCAAAGACTATACTACGCACATGCTATTTTCTAGTAGTAGTGATAAGTTTGTACATCATCTCCTGTCCATTATGTAAATTGACATTTTTTACTAGCTGGTTCAGAAGGGAGCTACAGTCACATGATACTCAAACTCATGATTTCGACCTCAGATTCACTGAGTCACAGGGTAAGAAGTTTGAAAATCAGAGACTCAGAATACTCGCTCCTAGTGAAATGCACACCAAGTGTTGCCTAGGTTGGCTTGACTGTGCTTGGGTATCCTCCTATGAGAACAAATTCATAGCTTTCAGAGGCAAATCATTCCAGGTTTCTGCAGGTTGGCCTGACATTAATTTTGTCCTGATTCAGTATTCAAACACCAGGTTCAAAACAGTTAAATTATCCTTATTCAGTGACTT
Organism: Okapia johnstoni; assembly: GCA_024291935.2. NCBI lineage: Eukaryota > Metazoa > Chordata > Mammalia > Artiodactyla > Giraffidae > Okapia > Okapia johnstoni. Next base: position 76,737,868 of record CM044309.1, read on the forward strand.
CAACGTGTAATATGCAAGTCTGTGTATATTTAACTCTAAAACAGTTTAACTCAGTTTTATTTAGGCTTAAATATCTATCCATAATATTCATATTTCCAATAATGCATTCAAACAAAAGTGAGCTTTAAAAATGTCTGTTTTAGAAACAATTTCCCCAAGGCTTTCTATCAATAAAGTATTAACAGTCTAATAAAAGCTCAGGATAAACTTGCAAGGCTATTGAAAGGCCAGTGAAGGGACTGATGGGGGCTGAAGTGCAGGGGGTCCTGGACTGGACCTGGGCCTCAGCCTCACCAGCTGACTGGGTTCAGTTCAGTTCATTTCAGTCACTCAGTCGTGTCAGAGTCTTTGCGAGCCCATGGACTGCAGCACAACAGGCCTCCCTGTCCATCATCAACTCCCAGAGCTTGCTCAAACTCATGTCCATTGAGTCGGTGATGCCATCCAACCATCTCATCCTCTGTTGTCCACTTCTCCTCTCGCCTTCAATATTTCCCAGCATCAGGGTCTTTTCCAGTGAGTCAGTTCTTCATATCAGGTGGCCAAAATATTGGAGTTTCACCTTCAGCATCAGTTCTTCCAATGAATATTGAGGACTAATTTCCTTTAGGATGGACTGGTTGGATCTCCTTGCAGTCCAAGGGACACTCAAGAGTCTTCTCCAACACCACAGTTCAAAAGCATCAATTCTTCAGCACTCAGATTCCTTTATGGTCCAGCTCTCACATCCATACATGACTACAGAAAAAACCATAGCCTTGACTAGGTGGACTTTTGTTGGCAAAGTAATGTCTCTGCTTTTTAATATGCTGTCTAGGTTGGTCATAGCTTTTCTTCCAAGGTGTAAGTATCTTTTAATTTCATGGCTGCAGTCACCATCTGCAGTGATTTTGGAGCCCAAGAAAATAAAGTCTGTTGCTGTTTCCATTGTTTCCCCATCTATCTGCCATGAAGTGATGGGACCAGATGCCATGATCTTAGTTTTCTGAATATTGAGTTTTAAGCCAGTTTTTTCACTCTCCTCTTTCACTTTCATCAAGAGGTTCTTTAGTTCCTCTACAGTTTCTGCCATAAGAGTGGTGTAATCTGCATATCTGAGGTTATTGATATTTCTCCCGGCAATCTTGCTTCCAGCTTGTGCTTCCTCCAGCCCAGCATTTCTCATGATGTACTCTGCATATAAGTTAAATAAGCAGGGTGATAATACACAGCCTTGATGTATTTCTTTCCCGATTTGGAACCCGTCTGTTGTTCCATGCCACTGGAAAATGGCATGACAAACCACTTCAGTATTCTTGCCTTGAGAACCCCATGAACAGTGTGAAAAGGCAAAAAGATAGGACACTGAAAGATGAACTCCCCAGGTTGGTAGGTGCCCAGTATGCTACTGGAGATCAATGGAGAAATAACTCCAGAAAGAATGATGGGATGGAGCCAAAGCAAAAACTATACCCAGCTGTGGATGTGACTGGTGATAGAAGCAAATTCCGATGCTATAAAGAGCAATATTGCATAGGAACCTGGAATGTTAGGTCCATGAATCAAGGCAAATTGGAAGTGGTCAAACAGGAGATGGCAAGAGTGAACGTCGACATTCTAGGAATCAGCGAACTAAGATGGACTGGAATGGGTGAATTTAACTCAGATGATCATTATATCTACTACTGTGGGCAGGAATCTCTTAGAAGAAATGGAGTAGCCATCATGGTCAACAAAAGGGTCCAAAATGCAGTACTTGGATGCAATCTCAAAAACAACAGAATGATCTCTGTTCGTTTCCAAGGCAAACCATTCAATATCACGGTAATCCAAGTCTATGCCCCGACCAGTAACGCTGAAGAAGCTGAACTTGAACGGTTCTATGAAGACCTACAAGACCTTTTAGAACTAACACCCCAAAAAGATGTCCTTTTCATTATAGGGGACTGGAATGCAAAAGTAGGAAGTCAGGAAACACCTGGTGTAACAGGCAAATTTGGCCTTGGAGCACAGAAAGAAGCAGGGCAAAGGCTCATAGAGTTTTGCCAAGAGAACGCACTGGTCACAGCAAACACCCTCTTCCAACAACACAAGAGAAGACTCCACACATGGACATCACCAGATGGTCAGCACCGAAATGAGATTGATTTTATTCTTTGCAGCCAAAGATGGAGAAGCTCTATACAGTCAGCAAACACAAGACCAGGAGTGGACTATGGCTCAGATCATGAACTCCTTATTGCCAAATTCAGACTTAAATTGAAGAAAGTAGGGAAAACCACTACTCCATTCAGGTATGACCTAGATCAAATCCCTTATGAGTATACAGTAGAAGTGACAAATAGATTTAAGGGACTAGATCTGATAGACAGAGTGCCTGATGAACTATGGACAGAGGTTCATGCCATTGTACTGGAGACAGGGATCAAGTCCATTCCCATGGAAAAGAAATGCAAAAAAGCAAAATGGCTGTCTGAGGAGGCCTTACAAATAGCTGGGAAAAGAAGAGAAGCAAAAAGCAAAGGAGAAAAGGAAAGATATTCCCATCTGAATGCAGAGTTCCAAAGAATAGCAAGGAGAGATAAGAAAGCCTTCCTCAGCGATCAATGCAAAGAAATAGAGGAAAACAACAGAATGGGAAAGACTAGAGATCTCTTCAAGAAAATTAGAGATACCAAGGGAACATTTCATGCAAAGATGGGCTCGATAAAGGACAGAAATGGTATGGACCTAACAGAAGCAGAAGATATTAAGAAGAGGTGGCAAGAATACATAGAAGAACTGTACAAAAAAGATCTTCATGACCCAGATAATCACGATGGTGTGATCACTCACCTAGAGCCAGACATCCTGGAATGTGAAGTCAAGTGGGCCTTAGAAAGCATCACTACGAACAAAGCTGGTGGAGGTGATGGAACCCCAGTTGAGCTATTTCAAATCCTAAAAGATGATTCTGTGAACGTGCTGCACTCAATATGCCAGCAAATCTGGAAAACTCAGCAGTGGCCATAGGACTGGAAAAGGTCAGTTTTCATTCCAATCCCAAAGAAAGGCAATGCCAAAGAATGCTCAAGCTACTGCACAATTGCACTCATCTCACATGCTAGTAAAGTAATGCTCAAAATTCTCCAAGCCATGCTTCAGCAATACGTGAACCATGAACTTCCATATGTTCAAGCTGGTTTTAGAAAAGGCAGAGGAACCAGAGATCAAGTTGCCAACATCTGCTGGATCATTGAAAAAGCAAGAGATTTTCAGAAAAACAAATATTTCTGCTTTATTGACTATGCCAAAGCCTTTGACTGTGTGGATCACAATAAACTGTGGAAAATTCTGAAACAGATGGAAATACCAGACCACCTGACCTGCCTCTTGAAAAACCTGTATGCAGGTCAGGAAGCAACAGTTAGAATTGGACATGGAACAACAGACTGGTTCCAAATAGGAAAAGGAGTATGTCAAGGCTGTATATTGTCACCCTGCTTATTTAACTTATATGCAGAGTACATCATGAGAAACACTGGGCTGGAAGAAACACAAGCTGGAATCAGGATTGCTGGGAGAAATATCAATAACCTCAGATATGCAGATGACACCACCCTTATGGCAGAAAGTGAAGAAGAACTAAAGAGCCTCTTGATGAAAGTGAAAGAGGAGAGTGAAAAAGATGGCTTAAAGCTCAATGTTCAGAAAACTAAGATCATGGCATCTGGTTGCATCACTTCATGGGAAATAGATGGAAACAGTGGAAACAGTGTCAGACTTAATTTTGGGGGGCCTCATAATCACTGTTGATGGTGATTGCAGCCATGAAATTAAAAGACGCTTTTTCCTTGGAAGGAAGGTTATGACCAAACTGGATAGTATATTTAAAAGCAGAGACATCAGTTTGCCAACAAAGGTCCATCTAGTCAAGGCTATGGTTTTTCCAGTGGTCATGTATGGATGTGCGAGTTGGACGGTGAAGAAAGCTGAGCGCTGAAGAATTGATGCTTTTGAACTGTGGTGTTGGAGAAGACTCTTGAGAGTCCCTTGGACTGCAAGGAGATCCAATTAATCCATCCTAAAGGAGATCAGTCCTGGGTGTTCATTGGAAAGACTGATGTTGAAGCTGAAACTCCAATACTTTGGCCACCACATGCGAAGAGTTGACTCATTGGAAAAAGACCCTAATGCTGGGAAGGATTGGGGGCAGGAGGAGAAGGGGACGACAGAGGATGAGATGGTTGGATGGCATCACTGACTCGATGGACATGGGTTTGGGTAAACTCCGGGAGTTGGTGATGGACAGGGAGGCCTAGCGTGCTGTGATTCATGGGGCTGCAAAGAGTCAGACATGACTGAGTGACTGAACTGAACTGAACTGAACTGAACTGTTGTTCCATGACCAGTTCTAGCGGTTTCTTCTTGACCTGCATGCATATTTGTCAGGAGGCAGGTCAGGTGGTCTGGTATTCCCATCTCTTTCAGAATTTTCCACAGTCTATTGTGATCCACACAAAGGCTTTGGCATAATCAATAAAGCAGAAATATATGCTTTTCTGAAATTCTCTTGCTTTTTCTTTGATCCATCGGACATTGGCAATTTGATCTCTGGTTCCTCTGCCTTTTCTAAATCCAGCTTGAACATCTGGAAGTTCATGGTTCACGTACTGTTGAAGTCTGACTTGGAGAATTTTGAGCATTACTTTACTAGCATGTGAGATGAGTGCAATTGTGTGGTAGTTTGAACATTATTTGGTATTGCCCTTCTTTTGATTGGAATGAAAACTAACCTTTTCTAATCCTTTGGCCACTGCTGAGTTTTCCAGATTTGCTGGCATATTGAGTGCATCACTTTCACAGCATCGTATTTTAGAATTTGAAATAGCTCAACTGGAATCCCATCACCTCCACTAACTTTGTTCATAGTGATGCTTCCTAAGGCCCACTTGACTTTGCATTTAAGGATGTCTGGCTCTAGTCCAGTAATCACACCATCATGGCTGTCTGGGTCATGAAGATCTTTTTTGTATAGTTTTTCTGTACAGTTCTATAGTCATTCTTGCCACCTCTTCTTAATATCTTCTGCTTCTGTTAGGTCCATACCATTTCTGTCCTTTATCGATCCCATCTTTGCATGAAATGTTCCCTTGGCATCTCTAATTTTCTTGATGTGATCTCTAGTCTTTCCCATTCTATTATTTTCCTCTATTTCTTTGCGTTGATCACTGAGGAAAGTCTTTCTTATCTCTCCTTGCTGTTCTTTGGAAACCCACATTCAAATGGGTATGTATTTCCTTTTCTCCTTTGCCCTTTAGCTTCTCTTCTTTTCTCAACTGTTTGTAAGTCCTCCTCAGACAGCCATTTTGCCTTTTTTGTATTTCTTTCCCTTGGGGATGGTCTTGATCACTGCCTTATGTACAATGTCACAAACCTCCATCCATAGTTCTTCAGGCACTGTATCTATCAGATCTAATTCCTTGAATCTATTTGTCACTTTCACTGTATTTAGGTCATACCTGAATGGTCTAGTGGTTCTCCCTACTTTCTTCAATTTAAGTCTGAATTTGGCAATAAGAATTTCATGATCTGAGCCACAGTCAGCTTCTTGTCTTATTTTTGCTGACTGTAAAGAGCTTCTCTATCTTTGGCTGCAAAGAATATAATCCATCTGATTTCAATATTGACCATCTAGTGATGACTGGGTGATGGCAGACAAGTCAGCTATCCAAGCAAGGGGTGAGTAACATTCTCTCATAAGGAAGATCTTCTCCCTTCCACAGTGTCTCACAACTACAGAACTCTCATAAGAGCTCTCCACCCATCCAGAAAAAGCCTTTGTAGACTAAGGTCTAAAAAGCAGTGGTACTTAGGCTGTTGTCTTCCTTGGCAGCCACTGAAAACCATCAGCTCATCTTCCTTCCCAATTTCCAATGCTGACTCAAAATTCCATTCAAGTTTGTTCCCCATTGATCCAGTTTGGCAAGTGAGGAAGTCTGTTTCCCACTTGGATATGGACGAAGCTCTGACTTACGCCAGACTTGGGCCAACTACAACCTGGGGTGGGAGATCCAATCCAGCTCCCTGGCTATTTTGGGATGGCCTGCAAGCTAAGAATGGTTTTGCAGGTGAACATTTTCAATTGACTTTGAAATAGGATGCACTGACTTTGGACCCCAAATGTGTGGAATGTTATGCTGCCAAAGAATTCTGTAGTCTTCATTAGTCATAGACTTAGACATTGTACTTAATTATTATTATATTCTGAACTTCATCAAAAGATTTGTGGGCATTTGTTGCCTGTTTTGTTATATAAGTACCAAAATATGCCTTTGATTTTGCCTGTTTAGCCTGCAAAACCTAAAATATTTACTCTCTTCCCCTTTCCAGAGCGAAGTTTTCAGACCCCTGGTCTAAGCAGTGTCCGGTCCTCCAGCAGGGCAGAAATCAGTTGACTAGGCAGAGGAGATGAGTTAGCAGAGAATGAAACTTAACAAAACAGTGGATGCCTTAATTGCTTATAACAAAAGCATAAGTGATGCCATTACTACGGTTGGAACTTATCCAGGATGATGGTATCAATCAAAAGACAGGAGCTCTCATGCCCCTGAGTGCCCCGCTCTTTACTTTTATTTCCTTTCCGAAAGACAGAGCCCCCCACGCCAGGTTATTGGCTCGATATGACAGCCGTAAATCTCCACTGACACTTCCAGCAGCACAGAAGAAGATGGTTCTCAGAAATGACCAATAATTGACCCAGGCTGACCTGCCTGAGCATGTGAGGTCTAACAGGCTCTAACATTAAGTGTAGAATTATTTCTCAATAGATACTTTGCATGGAACGCTAGATGACTATTCAGAAAATGAACAAAATAGAGTTAGGTAGGAGAATAGACTCCTTTTTAACTCTCCAGGAGAAATGAAATTGAGGTTTGACCCATGGATGGAAAAATTACCTCTTATTATTTCTAAAATCAATGATGGAATAATTAGATTTAGCAAATGGGATTAAAAAAAAAAAAAACCTTTTGAGGTCACTAGGGCTATTTCCTAGAGTTAATCCTGGGTAATTCCCTAAACTGAATTTTCTAAGGTTTTTGTTTGTTTTAATCACAGGCTTTGACTTTATTGTATCAATGTGGCTCAATAACAAGTCACACCAAATATGAGCTCAAAGCAAAGATGACTCGCTCCTTCTCATGCCTCCTTGGGTCGGCGGTATGGTTCTGAAGACTTTAGCCAGCGGGTGGAGCGGCTGGGCTTGGATGTTGAACTCGATCGCACTTGTATGTCTGCAGCCTCAGCTGAATGGGAGGGCCGAGCCTGTCTCCCTCACATGTCTGTTGTCAGAGTTGCTCCTAGCCAGGCCAAGGCTTCTCCAGAGCAGAGTCTGCAGGATCTCTTGGAAGCTGAGGCTCATAGTCATCCCTGGGCATTCCCTAGGTTCTACCGTTCAAGAAGGCTGTGGGCTGGCTCGGATTCGCTGGGAGGGTAAATAGACTCCACCTTTTACTGGGAGGAGCTTTCATCATGGCGGCCTTTTGCGATCAACCAGATTTTTGTTTCTCTTTATTTATCATCGAGGACCCTGAGATGCTCATGAAGCCCCTGGTAAGGAAGTTTGACACCTCCTTAAAAGTAGCATAATGCTCACAAGAGCAGAAATGTGACTTTAGTGAAGAGAGTATCAGAAATAAAACAGAAATGGCCATCTTCTCTTGTACAAAATCATGGAGCAGACAGATTTAGAATGTGGTCTGCAGTTGCTCCATTTGCCTAACCTGCTGAACAAAGTTTAGTATTAAAAGGCTGGACTCCCCTTCCCAGATCTGCCATTGGCTAGTTGTCGGCCATTGGGCTAATTAACTAAGCCCTCCTCCCTATCATGGGAATAAGCACAGTGCCCACCTGATGGAGTTGCTGAGTGTATAAATCTATACACATTCTGTTGGAAGCAGAGTGTGTATAGAGTCCAGCATGGTTCTAGGAGGCAATAGGTCTATAATTAATATTGGCTGCTCTTTGATGATAATCAGTGTTTCTATTACTGCCATTGACCCATTGATCCAACTTGAAAAGTCAGAAAATGAAGGATCTTAGATGAAATGACCTTAAAATTCACATATTGTAGTCCATCTAATGCTTAAACCACTGACAGCGGTTTTGTCCAGTTGTGGGATAGGTTAGGTCATGTATGTGTGCACTTACTAAGTCGTATTTGACTCTTTGTGACCCCATGGACTGCAGCCCACGAGGCTCCTGTGTCCATGAGATTTCCCAGGCAAGAATACTTGAGTCGGTTGCCATTCCCTTCTCCAGGGGGGTCTTCCTGACCCAGGGATCAAACCCATGTCTCTTACATCTCCTGTATTGTCAGGCAGATTCTTTACCACTAGCACCACTTGGGAAGCACAATGTACCAATAAGATATCACAAAGGGAATAGAGTCTGCAAGACCTTACCCCATGGGAGGGCTTAGTTTTATGTTACGTAGGTCTTCTGTTGCTGCACAAAGAATGGCCTCCAATGCAGCAGCTTAAACAGCACTGCTTATGGCTCACCCTCCTGTCCGGTGGAGAACCAAGGGGCTCTGCTGACTGCCCTGCTCTGGTCTCACAAGCCCACAGCTAAGGCGTTAGCTGGGTTGGATCCTTATCTGGAGCCTCTGGGGCAGACGCTTCTTCTAAATGCCCCAGGTTTTGGAGGAGTCTACGTTCTTCTGGCCGTAGCACTGGGACCTGTTTCCTGGCTGGCTCTTGGCCAGGGCCCAGGTCTGCTGCTGGAGACCAGCCACGTTTCCTCCTATGCTGCTGCCTCCGTCGACAACGCTGACGATGGTACATTGAGTCCTTCTCCGGCTTCAGATCTTTTGCCTTCTTCCCCTGCGTCCAGCAGGAGAAGACACCCTGATCCTAAAAGTCTGCTTGACCGGACCTGCCCACCCTGGTCATCTCCCAGCTGCACTCACAGCAGTACTCAGAGGAGGGTTTGAAAAAGTGGGGGGTCGGGGACCTTTGGGGGCATCTTCAGAAGGCTTTCTGCCAGATAGGCTGACTGCTTTCTATTTGAATTTCACTTGGTGATAACAGCTAACACAGCGCTTACAGTGTGCAGCCACAGTTCAGAGTAAGCGCTGAGCTGAGAGCTGGTTTTCTCATTAGGCTGATGAGGAAACCAAGGTGTGGTCAGGGCCTGTTTCCGTGGCTCAGATTGTACAGTGGTGCGTTGGGCAGTCTGGTCCTGGTGTCCACCCTAACCACCACCCTGGGCTCCTTTCTACTGAGCTCTAGGAACAGATTCAAGAGCCAACACCAAGAGGGGTTCCCCCATGCCCTATCCAGCATTTCTTTAAAGCCTATTCTCTCAAAACTCCATTTCCATCTGGATGGGGCCATAAAATAAGCAAAAATGTGGAGAGATTTTAGTAGTGAATTGGATTGTTTAATTCTATGAAGAAAGTAGCAAAGACCAGAATAGACTCAACAGACAAATGATGAGCTGCTCTTGACTTCTTTAGTGCAACACTTAGAATGGAAAATTGATAGATAGATGGATAGACAGATAGTCGCTCAGTTGTGTCCGACTCTTTATTACCTGCCAGGCTCCTCTGTCCATGAGATTTCCTTGGCAAGAATACTGAAGTGGCTGGCCATTTCCTTCACCGGGGGGTCTTCCCGATTCAGGGATCAAACCTGCATCTGCTGCTTTGGCAGGTAGATTCTTTACCACTGAGCCACAATGGAAACAGTGACAGACTTTATTTTCTTGGGCTCCAAAGTCACTGCAGATGGTGACTGCAGCCATGAAATTAAAAGATGCTTGCTCCCTGGAAGAAAACCTATGACCAACTTAGACAGCATATTAAAAAGCAGAGACACTGCGTTGCTGACAAAGATCCATCTAGTCAAAGCTATGGTTTTTCCAGTAGTTATGTATGGATGTGAGAGTTGGACCATACAGAAAGCTGAACACCAAAGAATTCATGCTTTTGAACTGTGGTGTTGGAGAAGACTCTTGAGAATCCCTTGGACTGCAAGGAGATCAAGCCAGTCAGTCCTAAAGGAAATCAGTCCTGAATATTCATTGGAAGGACTGATGCTGAAGCTGAAGCTCCAATACTTTGGCCACCTGATGTGAACAACTGACTTATTGGAAGAGACCCTGATGCTGGGAAACATTGAAGGTGGGAGGAGAAGGGGATGACAGAGGACGAGATGGTTGGATGGCATCACTGACTCAATGGACATGAGTTCGAGTAAACTCTGGGAGTTGGTGATGGACAGGGGGGCCTGGTGTGCTGCAGTCCATCGGGTCACAGAGTCAGACATGACTGAGCGACTGAACAAAACTGAGCTAAGTCACCAGGGAAGCCCTAGGTAGATAGACAGATAGATAGATATGATAGATGGAGATAGATTTAATAAATATTTTACTCTTGTATTTTCCTGAGTGACTCTAAACTATTAACAAAGTCAGTGCCAAGTAAAAGTTGGGCAAAGAACTCCTGTTTTTACAGGAGTGTTCTCTTTAGACCAAGTGCTTGCTGGAGTCCCTCAGACCTTGCTACAGCAAATCCAGATGGGAACTAGCTCACACAGAGCACCGTGATGCTTTCCAGAAAGCTATGCTGAAATCCACGAAGCTGATAAAGCAAGAAAGGGCCACGTTTTCCTCCTGGGCTCTCCTGCTGGTTAGAAAAGAGAAGTGACACCCGAAGCCCAGGAGAGAATGCCACCCTAACCCTTCGTCCAAGATGAAGATGTGATGCCAGGCACAGCCAGCTCAACGATGAAAACAAAAGTGGAGATGAAGCATCTTGAAGTGAAATTTGTGCTCTCCAAGTACTACTCTGGTTGGATTTTGCTTGTTTCATTAACTGTGCTACTTTAAACACTAAGCTGATATTGTGATAAACTTCCTGAAAGAGCATCTTGGAGGCATTCAGAATCACCAGAACGCACAAGGTATGGTGCTGTCACACACCTATTTATGCACTGAGGATGTGCATGCAGAGTTATCTATAGAAAGAGAGTGGATTTGTGAACAAAGAAAGTTTTAATTAAATCTTCACTTTTTGCCATGCTGTAGCTGATGGTCAATGGACACTCTCGTTTTTAATCGCATCTATTTTTACCAGGCTTCTGTTGCTTTTATTTGCCTTTAACTGAACCTAGGAACTTGACAGCCTGTGACTTAATAAAATAGATTTGGAAAAAAGAGTTAAATCCATTTCTCTCCTCCCTTTTTAAAGTTCTAGGATATTGGAAAATGTGCTTATAAAAATGATCATTTGGCTTGGAATTTTGGTCTTTTCCTACTAAAAAAGTGAATTAATCTTAATAATTGCGAAGAAATCATATATGGAATAGTCCTCGGAAGGGTAATTATTCAAGTACAGTGGTTTTCATTAAAAAGTTAACATTTATCTTATTACAGTAATTACCTTATTGCAGTAAATTGGCAACATTTTCCTATTCTTTCAATGAGATAGGACCGTAAGATGAGTTCACGCAATAAGATGTGTTTGAACTTATTAATGAGAATCATATGCATTATTTTTTAACTTGGTTTTAAAAAGGCAAAAACACACTTTATTCTTCTGTATAAAATGGCATTAAGTTAGACAACTGTCATTAGATATTATCTCTCTATCTTTTAAAGGGCTCTGTTTTGAGACATGACCATACTGCTTGTATTTGTTATCAAGTGAAATGTTCCCTGTTCTTCTCAGCTATCTATTTTAGGAATGAAAACAACCAACTTCAGAGAAGCCATCTCCAAAGGCTTACTGAATTTTAAGGATTCTTGGAAAATGTCTGATTCAACAGTGCCTGTTTTTAGGATGAGACATATAAAGCACAAAGATGTTAATGCAGTTCAAAATTATGTGGTGAGAGAAGGAAGGAGCTGGCATTGGAATCCATGTCTCCTGACTCTGAGTGTTCCGTGTGTGTGTGTGTGTGTGTGTGTGTCTGCACACACACGTGCCAGTGTGTAATATCTCTATGCTTGTGGCTAAAATCACCATGTGGGTCGGCAAGGCCTTTGATTTCTAGCCTTAAATAGCTTATAAAAAGCCACAGTGCATTTTAACTGTGTTCCCTTGTCTCATACACCATGTGACACCTTTGTCCAAAGGCAGCTCTTCCTCCCTGCTTGTTCCGGCTCCTCTGTACCCCACGATCCTACCACTGGGTCAGGGCTTTAGGTCATCTGCTAATGTATCTTGCTATGAAAGACCTTCGGGCTTCTCTGATGGTGCTGGTGGTAAAGAACCTGCCTGCCAGTGCAGGAGATATAAGAGATGTGGGTTCAATCCCTAGGTCAGAAAGATCCCTTAGAGGAGGGCATGGCAACCTACTCCAGTATTCTTGTCTGGAAAATCCCAAGGACAAAGGAATATGGTGGGCTACAGTCCATAGGGTCACAAAGAGTCAGACAACACTGAACAACTGAACATGCACACACATTCTCTCTCTTAGCCAAGGTGGTCCATCTAGTCTACCTGCTCAGTTCCTCCTCGTGGGGAAGTAGAAAGCCATCCTCACAGGCATATGTTCTTATCAGGCTCCTTCTCTCTTGTTGCGGTGGGGGTGGGGGGGGGTCCTGCTCTCCTCTCAGCTCAGCTAACACATAAAGCAGGCAGGTCTGCCTCCAGCTACCCAGAGTCATCATACTTCAGATGCTGCCATGAGGCATAACATCAAATTCAGCACTGCTCAGGGCTTACCCAAAGCCTGGTGATGAAGAGAAACCTGGAGAGCCTCCCAACCAACCTCCTCAGTACTTTGAAGTCTGCTTCTGGACTAACCGAACCAGAGGGGACCTTTGTACTCAGACTACCTTTTTTCTTCCCCTGCAGGACTGCCAGAGTGAATTACCCGTCAACGTCTTGTCTCCGGATTGCTCTCAGCTATGCTCCGAGCAGTGGCCCTGAGGAGGGTTGGCCGCTGAGGCGGCTGTTTCCTGTGTCACGTGGTGTCCTCGGCATGTGAACTCATGAAAGAATTCTCACCAGCTGTAGGGGTAGGGATGATTATGCATCCCCTAAGCAAACATTTTTTAACTTTATAGACGTAATGAATCATGTAAATTGTGTCCTTTCTCTCCTTGTATCGGCTGTCAGGACACTCAGGGCCGCAGTCGCACCCACCCTGACAGGTACAGGCTGTGCACTAATTCATTCCATTACGAACTTGACTCCTTATTTTCCCTTCCCTGAAACATCCTCACTTACTTCTTTGCTGTCATTCTGTCGCATTGTTTATATTCCTCTAAGTTGGCTTAAATTACTTTTAGAGGAAGGCAGAGAATAAAATAAACATACAGATAAATCCCCATCCATGTGTTGAATATGTAGGACATCCAAGTTATGGAGAAAACCACTTAATAAACCATCTAGACATCTGGAAAAATAATAACCAGAGTATGACCTACTGCCTCCCTGAGTGACGTCTCAGGTCTGGGAGCTGCTGAGCAGAGACACCATGCTTCATGCCACCAGAAGCTGCCCATTTGGAAAGGCCGGAAGAGGTGCTCAAAAATGGTGTATCTAGAGCTAGATTGTGTTTTCAATGAAACAACAGACATCAGCTGACTCATTATGGTCTGGGAGATTTTAGAGTAAGGTGGTTGTGGAAATTGTGTAAAAGTAGCTGATTTTTGTCTCTTTGTCTCCTGAAGATGAGTGGGGAGAAAACAACCTCCCCACCCTTGGTCCGCAGCAGAGCCTGAGCTCCTTGTTCAGAGGAATAGCTGAGTAAACCTGGGGACCGAAGCGGCCTCGCCTCCCTTACCTTCAGTGGAGCTGATGGAAGTCAGGTCAACGTGGGCAGTGCTCAGCTGTCTCCCAGGCTGTTTTGCACGCGTGGTACCTGCAGCCCACGTGACCCATCTTGTAATGTGCAGGAAAGAAGAAATCCTCTTTTGAGGATTTACTATTCACACTGGCCAGGGCCATGTATCTTCATGATCCCTTTATACATTTGCTATTATTATTTTCATACATTAGATATGATCTATGTTCTGAGCACTGTACGAAAAAATAAGAGTTAGGCATAGGCTCTGCCTGGCTTATTCAGACTGAATTTGATAGACAGATAAGATCCAGAGATGAGTATCTGATGGAAACACATTTTACCGTATTTGCAAACTGATGAAGTTATTCTGGGGGGTAATGTTCTTTTACATTTTCAAGAAGGCAGGGAGAGGGAGGCCAACAGTGTTTTCACACTACAATTCATTTTCATGAGGAGCAGCACACAAATAGAAATGCAAGACTTGCAGGGAGTGAGAAGGGGAGACAGGGCAGGGTGCCTTCTGTGAAGCCAGAGTTCAATCAGTTAAGAGAGGATTATTCAAATCGGGGCTACCCATGCTTCTCACATCTTATGTTTGCCTACTCCTCCTCTTGTCTTCCCAGCTGGTAGTCATTTCTGTGCATCCGTTTCTCAAACAAGATAATAGCGGTCACCCAACTATATGGAAGGCAAAGAAAACCAAACTCAAGTCGAAGGTAAACTGCCTTTGGGGGCCCTGAGAGCCTCTTTGCCCCGCATAATCTCTGAGGGGTCCCAGGTTCAGGGGACCTGCTCTCTGTCTCCCTCTCAACTAGAGACACTGTGATAATTTTTCCTGCATAAAGGGGAGGGGGAGAGTTTGGGAAGACCACACATAGGGTGAGGGACTTGAGCCCGTGGACCCTGGAGGTTGATGGCTGGAAGAAATGCATTAGGTACTGTTCGGCCCAGCCCTCCCTCCACCCCATACTCTTACTCATCACACATATTAGGAAAGACAGAAGAGCATAGGGTCCCAGAAAGCTCTTTCTTTTTTTAAAGGAGATGTAATTGATATACAGACTTCCCCAGTGGCTCAGCGGGGACTCATCTAAAGCGACTGAGTGCACACACACACAATTGATATATAACCTTGTATAAACTCAAGGTCAAGAGACCAGAAGTGTCAGTGAGGGTGTGGAGAAGAGGGAGCCCTGGGATACAGTTGGTGGGAATGTAAACGGACATAGCCACGATGGGAAAACATGGAGGTTCCTCAAGACACTGAAAATGGAGCTACCTTACGACCCAGCAGTCCCCCTCTGGGTGCACATCCAAAGGAAATTAGAACGAAACAGGATATCAAATACACCATGCCTCATCCTTCAAGAATACCTCAGTCTACTTCAGCTACCACCGTTATTATTAGCTTAGATTTTTCTTGGGTGTTCGGCCCTTGGAGGAGTTAAGAAGCTGCAATAAAGGTAGAATAAAATATCTAAACTTGAGATGTCCTTAAATCCTGCGTTTCCTCTCTGTCCCTGAAGCACATGATCAGAACAGCAACCCGGCATGTCCCTCTAAACCCTAGATCAACACACTTTCACCCTTGAGCCTCCAATATGCTGGAAATTTAGAAAGAGGAACACGGGATTCTGTGGTGTCTCTCACATTGTAAATAAGTGAGAAAGGATCTCTGTCAATTGCAGTAGAATTGCACATATTCGGGACACACATTGACTGAGACTTCAGAACAGGAGATGCAATACGAGGAGCCCTGTTTTGAAGAGCTGAGACAGAGTGAGCAGTGCTTTGAAAAGCATCTCCAAATAAACCATGGCTCTGAAGCTTCGTGTTGGCAGATATGCCGTTGCCTTATTTCTGGTAAGTATGAGGGGGAATGTTCCAGGCTGCTGGAAGTTTAAAACCAGTCTGGAAGATTGATGGATTATGGTCTAACTTACATTCCTTTCCAAGCAAGGAAAGAAGTATTTTTAAAAAACCACCTGACCTCGAATCTGTTTCTATTAAATGCCGACGCTTCCATGTTACCAGCGAGATCTTAATAGAAATGATGGGACATTACATCATGTCACA
This sequence comes from Okapia johnstoni, assembly GCA_024291935.2. Taxonomy (NCBI): domain Eukaryota; kingdom Metazoa; phylum Chordata; class Mammalia; order Artiodactyla; family Giraffidae; genus Okapia; species Okapia johnstoni. The sequence goes on from CM044309.1 coordinate 76,753,704, forward strand.
TGGGCTCCAGAAAACTCTCTCTCTTATTTCTTTTGTGTTAGGAAAGAAACATTTCTAAAGAAAAGAAGTGTTCTCTTTATAGCATCCGTTACAAACAGTCCCAAAGACCTGCCTCTCCAACATCTTTCTATCTCTGTTTCTTTAACCACTTTGTTCTTTCTGATACAATCTATTTGACTCTCAACATTTCAGTTTACAAAGAAACATGAATCATCAGGGGGACAGAAGAATCAAAATAACTTTTTTTCATTCCTTACATGCCTATCAAGATTGCTTTAGAGCAAATATAGCCATGGGATATGGCTTGAACAGGCAAGGGAAGTTAAGAGTGATGATTTATTTTTCATGAGCTGGGTGATTTATTTGAGCATTTTATCTTTTCCTATCTGCTTCTTCATCTGCTAAATATTTTTTTTCTTCAAAAACAGAGTATAAGTGAAAAATACAGTACATTATTACCCTAATATGCCTCAGCAATAAAGTTAAAATATATGCTGTAAATTAGAAGCACTTGGAATTAGATGTAATGAATGCTGACTGTGAAAGTTCATAATTTTGGGGAGTGGTCAATGCCAGCTTCGGGAAACAGTGCTCAGCACTTGAGTTTATATTCCTCCTGCTCATTCTGTGGCATTTCCACCTGTCTCTCTGCATCTGTTCTCAGGAGGACACTCGACATGTTGGATTAGGTCCACACTAGCTTGAACTTAATTATATCTACAAAGATCCTGTTGTCAAATAATGGACATGAATTTGGGACACTGTTCAACCCAGCATGGCTAGTCCCACTCTGGGCTTCCAAGGTTGCCTTTCTCTCCAGTAACCAGCTCCAGTGTGTTCTTGGCCTTCCCAGGACCGTGAGCTCCCTGGGCCTGCGCTCTCAGGAGACCAGTGCATCAGACGGCTCTTTGCTCTGCCTCTGCTGAAAAGGTCTGAGCACCTGGGGAACTTAGCATAAAGCATCCCCAGGATGCTTGTGCTCCTTCCTGGACAGCTTCCCATGGTCAGAGGCCATCCTGCTTGGGACAGGCTCATGCAGGACCCAGTGTGGAGCACTCTATGCCTGGGGCTGTGGAAATGCTCTTGGTGATTCTAGAGCCTTCTGAGGTTCTTTTTCCTATGGTGGATCTTTCTAAGCAAGAAGGTCCCCTTTGGTCCAGAAAGCCACCCAGAATCTAGGATAAATTTGAAGAAAGGAGAAGAATTAGTTAAATTAAGGAAACAGGGCCTGGGTCCGGAAAAGAGAACAAAGACTTTATTTAAGGAAGAATAATACAATTTACGGAAGGCAAATTCTGGGAAGGACCCTTTCTGGCTGGACTAGAGACCAGCTATCCTGGTTGCCAGTGTACTATCTCCATTCACCACATTAGTCGATACAAAAAGAGACATGAAATTACAGTATTTGGAACTGGCCCTCCCCAAACGTCTGGATCCATGACATTCAGCTACACAGAGAGAAATTTATTTAGCAGAGAGAAAACACTTCAGCTTTCAAAACATCCAAAAATCCAACCCACTGAGGAAAATAGAGATGATGGCTTACTTTGCATAATAGGTTCCAATGATACTTCAATAATTTTAGTAATTCATGCTTCTAAAATTTGATTTTTTTTTTTTTTGCTATCTGGCAGCCTCAGTGAATCCTTGTCATATGACAAATCGAGGGAATTAGGATTCATTAAATATGGTGTTTAATAGAGGGTTACCGTGTAGCTCATTAATAGAGAATGGATGTAAACAGATTAAAATACGATACACTAAAGTCAATGTATCTGACAGTACAGAAGTCTTTCTAGATTCTGAGGTGTCTATCCTGAGACGATGCTGTGAACATGGGCCAGAGCTCCACCCGCAACGTTCTCTTTCCCACGCTGGCTCCTTACTGACCGGGTCAGCTGCAAGAGCAGGTGTGTGGGCACCTGGGGGAGGGGAGAGACCAGGGCTGCAGCACAGACTAAAGCACTGGGGCTGGACGTCTGTCGCGACAAAAACGAGCAGCGTTTGTCCAGGGCTGTTTTCCCAGACACTTCTAGGCATCATCCCCTAACGCTCTCAGTGACCTTCAGGAGTAAATATTATTATTGTCCTTATTTTTATCCCTGAGGTGACAGCGGCAGAGGGATTGTGAGTAACACAACCTCAGGCCCCGGGCTGAGCTGTGGGCTTGCAGCTGACTCAGCACCACCTCTCTGTGGTCCTCACCGCTGCCCCGCCTGCCCCGTCCACCCTGTGAGCGTCACCTTGACCCTCGATGCGACCCCAGAGTCTCCCCAGCTGCTGCCTCTGCCCTCCGTTCCTTCCTCCGTGTTGCAAACCCTTATTTTCTTAAAGCCGGAAGAGCCGTCCCGCCAGCTGATGACACCAACTGATGTCACCAGGATTGAGAGCACGCGTGGATTGGCGAGTTACCATCTGACTTTTGTCCCTCAGAAGCCAGGCCCTTCTTATCCTCTGATGAACCACTCTGCCAACGGCAGAGCCGGACATGGAGCTGTCGCTTGATAAATATCCAGGGGATGGATGTGGAAAAAATGAGCAAAAGACAAAATTCACCTTCCCCTCAAGAGTCTAACATTTTCATATTAAAATGTGACAGGGGCACAAACCATCCTTCTCATGTCTATCAAGGATGGGGCTGCGTAGAGCCTGGCAGCCTGCATTGTGACAGGTGAGAAGGGAGGAGATGAGTGTCTAGGAGGGGACGCACCTTCCGGAAAGGATCAGACGCTGGGAGGTCAGACCCCGGTGGTGGTGTGGGGGAGGAATCTGGCCCTGTAGCCCCCGGGGGCCCCAAGGAAGCTGGTCAGTGGGAGCAGGGTTCAGCCGGGTGCAGAGAGGATCAGAGCAGTGAAGAAGGCTGGTGCACGGCCCTGCAGAGGGGCCCTGGCAGATGGAGAAATGGTTTCACACAGCGTTCTGAGGCTGGCGTGCTGCTTCCAGAGCTGCTGTTGGGCCTGAAGCCTGGTAACCAGCAGAGGTGAAAGAACAAAGGTGGCTGTTGCTTAGTCACTAAGTCGTGTCCTACTTTCTGCGACCCCATGGACTGTAGCCCACCAGGCTCCTCTGTCCATGGGATTCTCTAGGCCAGAATCCTAGAGTGGGTTGCCATGTCTTCCTCCAGGGGATTTTCCCAATCCAGGGACCTAACCAGCATCTACCTGCTTGGCAAGCAGATTCTTTGCCACTGAGCCACCTTGGAAGTGCCAAAAGAACAAAGGTAGTGTTCTAGAGCTCCAGCCTAGAAGCGCAGCTCTCAAGCTTAAGCTGGTTAGCAGTGGTCGTCGCGGGTGGGCCCAGTGGCTCCCGTGAAGTTCAGGGATTCTTTTGCCACCCCGGGGAGGAGGGGAACACACTTGTCCCCCAACTCTGCTGTTGTTCTGTTGTACCTACTCACCCAAAAGACCTACTGCAGCTTCCGAAGAAGAACCAGAATCCTCTCTCGCCTTACGGATCTAATGCAAAACTATTTTTTTTTGCAAAATCCATTTTTAAATTTCTTTTTCTACAGAATCGTTTTAAGTGATGGAAAATTTGGTGATGCACTCTCCCCAGGGACTCAAGCAGTGTATTTTTGAGGCTGAAAAAGAAGAAGCTCTTGACAACGACCACCACATTTCAACCATGGAAAATATCTAATAAGCACGGACTGAAGATGTTTTTCATAATATTTTCATCTTTATTGTGAATGACAGTGATAGCATGTCCAAAGAAAGTGCGAAAGCAGAGGAATGTCAGGGGGAAGTCTTTTTTGTCAGTGGCAGTGTCTCCTGCACTTGCGTTAGACCTGTTATGATGTCAATGCAAATGCAAGTGCCATTACAATGTCAGTGTGAGATTTCTCCCCTTGCTTTTGTCAGTTTCAATTAGATGCTTGATGTTACCATAATGCAGTTTCTTCCCCTCCCCCACACTTAATGTACTTAAATTCTGAAAGTTACCACTTTTAAGAACCTTGCTCTATTTCTTAATGGCACTCCACAATGAACCCGTATTAAAAAGTAATACATTTTCCATACAGAAAGGAATATAAAGTAAGTTCCATAAAAGTACAACACACTTACATTTTAAAGTATATAACATTAAATATATTAAAAGCACATTGTGTCACACCATATATATTAAATACCTTGAAAAAAGCCGGCTTTGCAATTTATTTTAAGTACATGAGAACTGCATTTAATAAAATGTTTAAAATATAATTTATTACAGTAACAATTTATTGATAATGATAACTAAATGCTCTTGAAGAGGTTATTCATGAAAGAACGGTTTGTCAAAAGAAAAGACTTTTTCCATTCTAAAGATAAGGGCAATAGTCAGAAAGGCATAAATTTTGCCCTTCTTGGTAATTTAACAATTCTAAAAGAAGCACGCACATTAAAAACCTTTCCCATAACTGTTATTTTTAAAGCGGAGACACTGCTGGAATCTGATTCTGTACATAAACTGATCATTTATTCTACTGGGCTCTCCTTCTGACTGCAAAGAGTGACACAGAGAGCTCCCCTTGCCCCAAATGTAAATACTAGCTCCTGATTTAAGTGATAGTCAGTTTGTGCTGAAGCTGGGGTATAAATATTTTACATATTGTATAACATAAACATCATTACAGCCTGTCCTCTGGGAGAGCTGGTACGCGTGGGAGATTTGTCAGTGCCTGAAGCTCAAAGCCATGGTAAGAATGTCAGAGATCTGGGATGTGTCACTTTGAGCTTTGCATCCTGTGTATTTATTTCACTCAGGCTGGTCTGTATAAAGTGCCATAAAAGGTACATGCCATACCCAGATGATGATCTGTTCCAGAGGAATGGCAGATCCTGGCCCCAGAGGCAGGCAGATCCCACTTGAGAAGGGACCCCAAAACGAAAAGACAAAGCAAAGAGGGAAGTGAAGCGTGTATTGACAAATAGTTAAAATTCCCAGATTCTTTCAGGAAACTTAGGTTTAAAACTGAAAGAAATCTCGTTATGATTGTTTTCTCTTGATAGATTGTAACCTGCATCCCAGAACAGAAAAAAAAAAAAAAAAGGCATCATGTTAACAATAGACCCAACCTAGCAGAGGTGTGAATAAGACATGGAAATTCAGTTATGTCAACAGGATTTGGTTTGCAGTATTCTTCTCTTGTACAACTCAATGACTGCAGGCATGAAAGGAGTGCTTGGGAAAAAAAATGTAAGAATTGATAAATGAAATAAAATATTTAGGACTGCCTGGTTAGCAGTCTGTTTTTGTTTGGGTTGCTACCAAGCTAAGAGAGTCAGTTTTTCAGAAACAGGCAGTGGCTGCATGGCCCTCACAACAGATCATTAAATGTTCCAGAACTGCTAAATTGGGGCTCTGAAATTTCAAAAGGTGGAGGTTTGCTTCAGGTGCTATCAACTTCCATAGAGGCTGATAAGAGCATCTGTCAACTCAACTCATCTGTTCTTGTCACTCTCAGAGGGACCAAGGACTTTGCTTGCAACCGAGAGCCTTGAATCTTCATAATGGACGTTCCCTGTGGACATGGTCAGTTTGAGGACCAGAGGGGATTGCTCAACACAACAAACATCCAGAAGGAGTAAAACACTGCCAAATGTTTCATCCATGGATCATTTTCTCATTAATCAGATGTCCATCAACTGATAACTGGGTGAATAAAATATGGTATTTCCGCACAATGGGATGTTATTTGGTGATTAGATGGAGCGGTGTATTGACAGATGCTACAGCAGCATGAACTTTGAAAGCATTTGTTGTTCAGTTGATAAATCACGTGCAACTCTGCGATTCCTGTGGACTGAGACACATCAGGGTTTTCTGTCCTTCATGGTCCCCCAGAGTTTGCCCAAACTCATGTCCATTGAGTTCATGATGCCATCCAACCATCTCAACCTCAATCTTTCCCAGCATCAGGGTCTTTTCCAATGAGCCAGCTCTTTGCGTGAGGTGGCCAAAGTATTGGAGCTTCAGCTTCAGCTTCATTCCTTCCAATGAAAAGTATTATGCCATGGGAAAGAAATCTATCACAAAGGACCACATGTTGTATGATTCTGTTCATAAAGAAAAGTCCCAAACTGGCAAATCTATAGAGACAGAAGGTAGATTGGTGATTTTCTAGGGCTCAAGGGGATCATGGCTTGGGAGTACAGAGTCAAGAACAGAATCTAAAATTGTGATGCATGCAAATATATGTGAATATACTAAATGCTCCTCAATTCCATACTTTAAATGAATTGTGTGGTCTCTGAATTATACCCCCAATAAAGCTATTTAAAAATAGAAAAAAAGTTCAGAAAGTAAACCTATAGCAGTTAAGACCCATGTAACTCAAACTGGTTCCAGTAAAAAAGAAAGATTCTAGTCCATCCAACTGGAAGGCCAAGAATGAAATGAACCCCAGGCTTACCTGAATTCCCAGTTGAGAACATAACAAGATTCTTCCATTCTCCATCTTGCAGCCTTTCCCTTCTTCTGAAAGGTCCACAGGGGCTTCTGGAAGCTCTCTGCTCCCTGACGCAGCTCCATAGCTCACCACCTTGAAGCTTCAGATCTGGCAAGAGAAGCCAAAGTCACTTTCCAAAGCGATCCATAAAAATAGCACAAGAATCAGAGTTCAGCGAGGGATGGGCCCCTGGAAGGGAATGAGGCAGCAGTAGGATGATTGGTTGCTGGGTGAAAAGCAAAAGATGATGGATACAGAAATAGATAGATGAGAGGTGATAGGTACATAGATGGATGCATGTCCATAACCTATGTTTTAAAGAAGCTTCCCAATAACATACTAAAGTATACTGTGCCAGAATGCCATACTTTTAATTACTGTACAGTTTCAATATGCTTTATGTCATATAGAAAAAAATTACCTCTCATAATCATAATACTTATCTCCCAGACTAGGTTTAGATTTTCTTCTAGATTGTATGAGAGGCATACTCATTATAATATTTTATAATAAGAATGCAAAAGTGAAAGTCGCTCAGTCGTGAGTCACCAGGAAAGCCCAATAAGAACAGTATTGGAAAAAAGCATAATTTAAGGAGAGAAAATTTTGCACAAAGTATGGAAAATTCTCATATTTCAGTAGATTAATTTTTCCCTACTTGGTAAGTATTATACATTACTTTTGTTCATAATATTTACTATTTCTCTTTCTCTGCCTTGTGTACTTTCATTTTCTACCTCAATTTCTTTCTCCTCTTTTTAGTATCCATATTTGCCAAGTGAAAGCGAAAGTGTTAGTTATTCAGCCATGTCCAACTCTTTACGACCCCATGGACTATAGCCAGGGGGCTCTGTCCATGGAATTGTCCTGGCAAGAATACTGCAGTGGGTTGCTGTTCCCTTCTCCAGGGCATCTTCCCAACCCAGGAGGATTCTTTATCATCTGAGCCACCAGGGAAGCCCAATATTTGCTAGGTATTTGCCAATTTTGATTTCTTGGCTTTACAAACTACTCTTCTGGTTTGATGACATTATTTCTTGCTTTAAGTGTTTGGCATGTATTACTTCATTTGACCCTCTTGACAACCCTTTAGGGTGGATAATTTATTTGCATATTACAGGTAAGAAAACAAGGTAAGTCCCACAGTCATGGAGAATTTTCAGCCCAGCCAATTTCATTCTCAAGTCTGTTTATCTGACTGCTGGGCCATCTAGTCACTATTATGTCAATTCCACTAGTTATGCATTATTTTCACACTCAACTTACTTTTGCCTCATAACTTGTGGAATGTTGAGCAGATCACGTTAAAATTTCTTATACTTGGTTTTCTATTATTTAAAACATCTTTCCCTGTAGTCCCCCAAACCAAGTCATTTAGCACAAGAGAAACATTATTTTGGACTGTGTGGACCCACTGGCTGACCTTTGGCTCCTCGCGAACACCTGGGTTTGCTGGAATCTGGGCTTAGCTGAGCTCCGTGCAGGATGGGAGAGCAAGGGTGGCTGGCCTCTGGGGGCACTGCCACCCTCCTTGTCGGGGTCTCTCTTGCACAGTGGTCTAGCCTAGACAGTTTATATGGTGACTGGCTCCTGAGAGTGTGACTATGGAAGCTTCCAGGCCTTTTAAAGACTAGGCCTAAAATCAGCACTGGATTGCTTCATTCTCTGGCTAAGCAAGCCACAGGGCAGCCCAGATGCGAGAAAAACAATGCTTCATTGGAATTAAAAACGAATGATAAGTTTCCATGAATCATCAGCTGCCTTTGGGACCATTTTACGAGCCATAAAACAAAATTTAGTCTTTTGCATCATTGAAACCAAAAATGCCAAGCAACCATCCCTTTCTCCCCCAGGAATCCCCACAGCGTTACCAGACTGAATCACACATAGGTTTCACAAATATTGGTTGAGAAAGACTCTTGGCTGTTTGCAAAACAGCCTCAAAGAGCAAGCATTTATTACTGCTCATCACCAGAGGAGTGTAGCAAAGGCTTTACCTGAAAGAGAAGTTGTGGAAACGTGTGAAGGATGGCACGTGTGAAGGATGACTTCGTAAGTGGATGTGCAAGGAGACAATCGTCTGCCTGGACAAATGTTTGCTTTGGGGGTGTTCGGTTTAAGCCTACCCCTCAAGTTAAGTTTAACATCCCCTTGAAATAGTTTTCATCCAGTTCCCAAACTGACATGCCTCATGCCTCTCACAGTTTTATCTGTAATGCTTCTGTTGATTTGTAAATGATTTATTTATTTGGCTGCACTGGGTCTTAGTCGCGGCACATGGGACCTTTCATCTTCATTGCAGCCTACAGATTCTTTAGTTGTGGCTTAAAGGATCCTAGTTCCCTGACTAGGGATCAAACCCAGGCCCCTGCATTGGGAGTCTTGGCCACTGACCATCAAGGAGCTCCCTACTTCTGTTGATTTTTCATCTGTTGCAAAATGGTAATTCTTTCAGTTATTCCCCATGGCAACCCACTCCAGTATTCTTGCCTGGAGGATCCCCATGGACAGAGGAGCCTGGAGGACTACAGTCCATGGGGTCGCAAAGAGTAGGACTCAACTGAGTGACTAAGCACAGCACAGCACGCTATTTTAAGAAAAAGGCAAGTAAAAATTATCTTTTCCTTTATGATTTGCCTGTCCAGTTCAGTTCAGTTCAGTCGCTCAGTCGTGTCAGACTCTTTGCGACTCCATGAACTGCAGCACGCCAGGCCTCTCTGTCCATCACCAACTCCTGGAGTCCACCCAAACCCATGTCCATCGAGTTGGTGATGCCATCCAGCCATCTCATCCTCTGTCGTCCCCTTCTCCTCCTGCCCCCAATCCTACCCAGCATTAGGGTCTATGCCTGTACAAGTAAGAGCAAATGATAAAATTCTAGATATCACAATTTTAAAAATTTTCCTTGTTGCCTCCCACATCTTGGGCAGTTGGAATTTCCTTTTTTTTTTTTTTTTTGCCTTTACCTTCTTATTTCTACACACTTATGCCATTTCCTGGCTTGGTCTTTAATGACCTGGTCTGACTCTCCCTTAGCATGGTTTTCTAATTTACATTTCAGATCTCTGGCTAGCTCTTACCTAATTAAGAACCATCTAATGGGGCTCAGCAACTTCTACTATAAAATGTTCCTGGAGTCATCACCAGAAGCCTAAAGAGATGCCAATTATTGTATGGAAAGGAGCTTTATTAGGTCTTAAAAATTGCCTTTGAGGAAACAATCTCACGTACATATCTAGGCTATAAAGAAACCAAATTCTTTGGATGATTCCTAGATGAGTAGGCACTTTGTCCATTGGTCTAGTCATCAGGACCAGGTGTCCCTTCCAACCCCAAATAGAGGGAGACCAAGGCAGGCTGGGAGGACCACCTGTTGTCTGGGTTCCTAACAACCCAGCAAGTTCATGGCGAGTTACTATGTCAGGAATAATGAGTCCCTGGTGCCACGAACACAGTGACAGCAGCTAATGAGGCGGAACAGTGTGTGATGAAACAATGACATTTTTTTGAAGTCAGCAATCTGAGCTAGAGATCAATAAGTGTTTTCCAGGGTTAATTTACTGGTCACCATTACTGACACGCCATTAGAGCTGGGGATGAGTGCAGGGGTTCAGGAGGGGGCTTCATCTAGATAAGTGTTAAGGACATCAGAGGTTTATTTCAATAATCTGAAACACTGAGCATTAATCGTCACCCATCTTCTTCAGGGGTCCGAGCACCCTTCAGTCAATTAGCCTTGCCCTCACCCACACCATCTGATCCTCTCTCAGCCTGGATCCGAGATTCCATCCCACTTGGCTGGACCTAGAGAGGAACACTTACATCTACCTGCACTTATATGGGTTTCAGGGTTGAATGACTCCTATTTCTTTTTGGAGAAATGGTAACCAAGAGACTCATTTCTTTCTGTAATAGATATTGTATTATATTGTAGGGTTGTGCTGCATATAAATCAGATAAAATTTAGAGTACCTGGGCTTTTGTCCTGCCTTTTTCATGAGCGCAGAGTTTGAATCCAATAGAGTCTTTTCACCTATCTGTGCCTCAGTGTATCTATCTGTGAAATGGGGATAATCATGTGTGCATGCATGCTGAGTCACTTCAGTCATGTCCAACTCTTTGCGACCCCATGGACTGTAGCTTACCAGGCTCCTCTGTCCATGGGATTCTTCAGACAAAAATACTGAAGTGGGCTGCCATGCCCTCCTCCAGGGGATCTTCCCAACCCAGGGATCAAATGCATGTCTCTTGAGTCTCTTGCACTGTCAGATGGATTCTTTACTACTAGTGCCACCCAGGAAGCCCAGGAATAATTATAATCACCTTGAAATCACTACTGGAGCTCATGCAATAAAAAAAGTGATTATTGAACCCTTGTTAACTTACTCTCTAGACACTGAGATAAATGTTTTCCCTGAGCCATCAGTTAAAACATGTGATGACCCCAGGTGGCCAATTCCATCCTTACTACTGTTCCCAAACAAAGTGGCAAAAGGCTTCAGTTTAGTTCAGTTCAGTCGCTCAGTCGTGTCTGACTCTTTGTGACCCCATGAACCGCAGCACGCCAGGCCTCCCTGCCCATCACCAATTCCCAGAGTTTACCCGAACCTATGTCCATTAAGTCGGTGATGCCATCCAGCCATCTCATCCTCTGTCGTCTCCTTCTTCTCCTGCTCTCAGTCTTTCCCAGCATCAGGGTCTTTTCCAATGAGTCAGCTCTTCGCATCAGGTGGCCAAAGTATTGGGGTTTCAGCTTCAACATCAGTCTTTCCAATGAACACCCAGGACTGATCTCCTTTGGAATGGACTGGTTGGATCTCCTTGCAGTCCAAGGGACTCTTAAGAGTCTTCTCCAACACCACAGTTCAAAAGCATCAATTCTTCAGCGCTCAGCTTTCTTTATAGTCCAACTCTCGCATCCATACATGACCACTGGAAAAACCATAGTCTTGACTAGATGGACCTTCGTTGGCAAAGTGATGTCTCTGCTTTTTAATATGCTGTCTAGGTATGTCATAACTTTCCTTCCAAGGAGCAGGCGTCTTTTAATTTCATGGCTACAGTCACCATCTGCAGTGATTTTGGAGCCCAGAAAAATAAAGTCTGACACTGTTTCCACTGTTTCCCCATCTATTTGCCATGAAGTGATGGGACCATGATCTTAGTTTTCTGAATGATGAGCTTTAAGCCAACTTTTTCACGCTCCTCTTTCACTTTCATCAAGAAGCTCTTTAAAATGCTTAGGGCAGTTGAAATCTTCTCCCTATGTAAGTCTTTTGAAATCTTTATTTAATTAATGTATTGCTATATATACATTAATACAGTTTTCATTCCAATTCCAAAGAAAGGCAATGACAAAGAATGCTCAAACTATAACACAATTGCACTCATCTCACACACTAGCAAAGTAATGCTCAAAATTCTCCAGGCCAGGCTTCAACTGTATGTAATCCATGAACTTCCATATGTTCAAGCTGGATTTAGAAAAGGCAGAGGAACTAGAGATCAAATTGCCAAATTTCGATGATCATCGAAACGCAAGAGAGTTCCAGAAAAACATTTACTTCTGTTTTATTGACTACACCAAAGCCTTTGACTGTGTGGATCACAACAAACTGTGGGAAATTCTTAAAGAGATGGGAATACCAGACCACCTTACCTGACTCCTGAGAAATCTGTATCCAGGTCAAGAAGCAACAGGTAATACTGGACATGGAACAACAGACTGGTTCCAAATCAGGAAAGGAATACGTCAAGGCTGTATATTGTCACCCCACTTATTTAACTTATATGCAGAGTCCATCATGAGAAATGAAGGGCTGGATGAAATATAAGCTGGAATCAAGATTGCCGGAAGAAATATCAATAACCTCAGATATGCAGATGACACCACCCTTATGGAGGAAAGCAAAGAAGAACTAAAGACCCTCTTGATGAAAGTGAAAGAGGAGAGAGAAAAAGTTAGCTTAAAACTCAACATTCAGAACACTAAGATCATGGCATCTGGTCCCATCACTTCATGGCAAATAGATGGGGAAACAATGGAAATAGTGGCTGACTTTATTTTGGGGGGCTCCAAAATCACTGCAGATGGTGACTATAGCCATGAAATTAAAAGACACTTGCTCCTTGGAAGAAAAGTTATGACCAACCTAGATAGCATATTAAAAAGCAGAGACATTACTTTGCCGACAAAAGTCCATCTAGTCAAAGCTATGGTTGTTCCAGTAGTCATGTATGGATGTGAGAGTTGGACTGTGAAGAAAGCTGAGTGCTGAATAATTGATGCTTTTGAACTATGGTGTTGGAGAAGACTCTTGAGAGTCCCTTGGACTGCAAGAAGATCCAACCAGTCCATCCTGGAGGAAATCAGTCCTGGGTGTTCATTGGAAGGACTGATGTTGAAGCTGAAACTCCAATACTTTGGCCACCTGATGCGAAGAACTGACTCATTTAAAAAGACCCTGATGCTGGGAACGATTGAAGGCAGGAGGAGAAGGGGACGACAGAGGATGAGATGGTTGGATGGCATCACCAACTTGATGGACATGAGTTCGAGCAAGCTCCGGGAGTTGGTTATGGACAGGGAGGCCTGGCGTGCTGCAGTCCATGGGATTGCTAAGATTCGGACACAACTGAGCAACTGAACTGAACTGATTGTTATAATCCTTATAACCCTTATGCCTTCAATTCGATATGTAGCATCTTGAAAAAGAATTTTAAATGCCTTGATTAGAAATGACTCTTCAAACAACCCCAATTATACCATATAGGTTACAACACAATGCTGCAGGAAGGTGAGTAGCTTACAATTGTCTAAGTTGAAATCTAAAACTTGCCTTGTTCCTGAAGTCTTTGAAATACCAGAAATGGAGCAAAGTTACTTTTGCGTCAATAAAAAGAAAAACAGGGCATCAGCTGAGAAGAATTATTTAATCTGAATTATGGGGGGCAAACAGTTTTCATAACTTTAAGCATTGCTATAAAATCAAAAATAACAAAGGGAATTTAAAGTGACATCTGCCAATAGTTGTAACACACTATGTCCTAAAAGGTGAAATTTGACTTAAAGGTATTTACATATATATGAAGAATATATTCTTCTTAATAAATATTAAAGGGTATATAGTTTATATAGGAATGCATGTTTATATGTTTTATATTTATAAAAAAATATTTTATATATATACATATATATATACACACACACACACAATAATAGCCAACTCATTGGAAAAGACCCTGATGATGGAAAAGATTGAAAGCAAAAGGAGAAGAGGGTAGCAGAGGATGAGATGGTTGGATGGCATCACCAACTCAATGAACACAAACTTGGGCAAACTCTAGGAGATATAGAAGGACAGGGAGGCTTGGTGTGCTTTCTCTATGGAGTCGCAGAATCAGAGATGATTTAGCAACTGAACAACAAATATATAAATATATTTAAAAGGAATACATTCTTTTTAATAAAAATCAAAGAATAAAAATTTGGTAAATATTAAATAAAGAATAGATACTAAATATATTTAAGAAGAATCAGGTCTTTTATCCAAATTTCTGGAGAAAAAAAGAAAGACAAAGAGAGAGAAAGAGAGCAAGGATTAAAAGGTACTTCCAGGAAGGATGAAGAGTTTGGGAGCTCATCATGCACGTGTGTGAAGTACATTAAGAGGAAAAGTCTCATTGTCGGAATTACTGACCTGCTGACCCACTGGTGGTACAGTGACCCCTGAAATAACAGCCTCTGGCGATTCTTCTGGGACTGAGGACTACTGGTCCCAAAGTGAGATGCTTCTCCACCAGAGGCTCCTCTCCCACACTCAACAGTTCAATTGTTCTTATCTTATTAGAACTAGAATTCATTAGAGAGACGCAAAGACCTCTCTGTTTGAATGGGAGACATTTAAGGCAATAATTTAAAAGATGGAATAAGGATTAAAACCCCAAATGACAAGACACAGACCCAGATATCCATGACAGACAGATTGTACAAATACAACCCAGATTTCAAGTGATAATTGCAAATCAATGGTGTGGTAGCTCCAGAATATACCCGTAACTCAACCATTAGCAAACTATATTAAAATTGCTGCCAAAATAGCAAAATTTACCAAAATGAGGATGAAGCAGCATTTAGAAAAATAAACCAGGTAAAAGTTGTTTTATAATTTAGTTTTCTGGAAGATGAGATATTTGAAATATAAAATAAAATCATGGCCAAAGTGTAGACATTGAGGGTACTATTGACCATAGCATTTCAGCAGAAATCAGATAATGAGTCCAAAAGAGAATCAAATACAAGCGGCTATTGGCGGAAGCAATACTCTGATGATGACTTGGCCTTTCCTGGGCGCAAAAGGGCAGGACAGAATAGACCATATGGTGTCCTCCTGACCTTTCATGTTTCTGTGTAACTCTGTATTAACAAGGCAATAGCCAGTTTAAGGAGAGAATGCCATCTGGTGCTACAAAGATGAAGCAGGATAATCTATTAGATGGATAATAAAGACAAGGCTGTTGGAATGATACCCAACTGCCAAGGAACTATAAAAGCCAGGTGCAGGACCTTGGGTTGATGTTGGCCCAGTTGTGACCAGGGAAAGCACATTGATCCAATTTGCTAGCACTCTGTTTCTGTAAAAGCAAAATGATCCACGTTTTCCACTGGGTCATTTTCATAACAATGGAGAATAAAAATAAGTTTACTGGTTTCAGGTGGAATAGTCATTCTATTAAGGCCACCTACCAAAAACGATGTCCTTTTCATTATAGGGGACTGGAATGTAAAAGTAGGAAGTCAGGAAACACCTGGCATAACAGGCAAATTTGGCCTTGAAGTACAGAATGAAGCAGGGCAAAGGCTAATAGAGTTTTACCAAGAGAACGCACTGGTCATAGCAAACACCCTGTTCCAACAACACAAGAGAACTCTACACATGGACATCACCAGATGGTCAACACCAAAATCAGATTGATTCTATTCTTTGCAGCCAAAGATGGAGAAGCTCTATACAGTCAGCAAACACAAGACCGGGAGACGACTGTGGCTCAGATCATGAACTCCTTATTGCCAAATTCAGACTTAAATTGAAGAAAGTAGGGAAAACCACTAGTCCATTCAGGTATGACCTAGATCAAATCTCTTATGAGTATACAGTAGAAGTGACAAATAGATTTAAGGGACTAGATCTGATAGACAGAGTGCCTGATGAACTATGGACAGAGGTTCATGACATTGTACAGGAGACAAGGAGCAAGACCATCCCCATGGAAAAGAAATGCAAAAAAGCAAAATGGCTGTCTGAGGAGGCCTTACAGATAGCTGGGAAAAGAAGAGAAGCAAAAAGCAAAGGAGAAAAGGAAAGATATTCCCATCTGAATGCAGAGTTCCAAAGAATAGCAAGGAGAGATAAGAAAGCCTTCCTCAGTGATCAATGCAAAGAAATAGAGGAAAACAACAGAATGGGAAAGACTAGAGATCTCTTCAAGAAAATTAGAGATACCAAGGGAACATTTCATGCAAAGATGGGCTCGATAAAGGACAGAAATGGTATGGACCTAACAGAAGCAGAAGATATTAAGAAGAGGTGGCAAGAATACACAGAAGACCTGTACAAAAAAGATCTTCATGACCCAGATAATCACGATGGTGTGATCACTCACCTAGAGCCAGACATCCTGGAATGTGAAGTCAAGTGGGCCTTAGGAAGCATCACTACGAACAAAGCTAGTGGAGGTGATGGAATTCCAGTTGAGCTATTTCAAATCCTGAAAGATGATTCTGTGAAAGTGCTGCACTCGATATGCCAGCAAATCTGGAAAACTCAGCAGTGGTCACAGGACTGGAAAAGGTCAGTTTTCATTCCAATCCCAAAGAGAGGCAATGCCAAAGAATGCTCAAACTACTGCACAATTGCACTCATCTCACACGCTAGTAAAGCAATGCTCAAAATTCTCCAAGCCAGGCTTTAGCGATACGTGAACTGTGAACTTCCATACGTTCAAGCTGGTTTTAAAAAAGGCAGAGGAACCAGAGATCAAATTGCCAACATCTGCTGGATCATCGAAAAAGCAAGAGAGTTCCAGAAAAACATCTATTTCTGCTTTATTGACTATGCCAAAGCCTTTGACTGTGTGGATCACAATAAACTGTAGAAAATCCTTGAAGAGATGGGAATACCAGACCATCTGACCTGTCTCTTGAGATATCTGTATGCAGGTCAGGAAGCAACAGTTAGAACTGGACATGGAACAACAGACTGGTTCCAAATAGGAAAAAGAGTACGTCAAGACTGTATATTGTCACCCTGCTTATTTAACTTATATGCAGAGTACATCATGAGGAATGCTGGGCTGGAAGAAACACAGCTGGAATCAAGATTGCCGGGAGAAATATCAATAACCTCAGATATGCAGATGACATCACCCTTATGGCAGAAAGCGAAGAAGAACTAAAGAGCCTCTTGATGAAAGTGAAAGAGGAGAGTGAAAAGGTTGGCTTAAAGCTCAACATTCAGAAAACTAAGATCATGGCATCTGGTTCCATCACTTCATGGAAAATAGATGGGGAAAGAGTGGAAACAGTGTCAGGCTTTATTTTTTGGGGCTCCAAGCTCACTGCTGATGGTGATTGCAGCCATGAAATTAAAAGACGCTTACTCCTTTGAAGGAAGGCTATGACCAACCTAGATAGCATATTTAAAAGCAGAGACATTAATTTGCCAACAAAAGTCCGACTAGTCAAGGCTATGGTTTTTCCAGTGGTCATGTATGGATGTGAGAGTTGGACGGTGAAGAAAGCTGAGCACCAAAGAATTGATGCTTTTCAACTGTGGTGTTGGAGAAGACTCTTGAGAGTTCCTTGGACTGCAAGAAGATCCATCCAGTCCATCCTAAGGGAGACCATTCCTGGGTGTTCATTGGAAGGGCTGATGTTGAAGCTGAAACTCCAATACTTTGGCCACCTCATGCGAAGAGTTGACTCACTGGAAGAGACCCTAATGTTAGGAGGGATTGAGGGCAGGAGGAGAAGCAGACAACGGAGGATGAGATGGCTGGATGGCATCACCGACTCGATGGACATGGGTTTGGGTAAACTCTGGGAGTTGGTGATGTACAGGGAAGCCTGGCGTGCTGTGATTCATGGGGTCGCAAAGAGTCGGACACAACTGAGCGACTGAACTGAACTGATTGAAATGTGACATCACTACAGATGGTGCCTGTAGCCATGAAATTAAAAGATGCTTGCTCTTTGGAAGAAAACCTATGACAAACCTAGACAGCGTATTAAAAAGCACAGATATCATTTTGTTGATAAAGGTCCATATAGTCAAAGGTACGGTTTTTCCAGCAGTCATGTACAAAAGTGAGAGTTGTACCATAAAGAAGGCTGAGCACCGAAGAGTTGATGCTTTCAAATCGTGGTGCTGGAAAAGACTCTTGAGAGTCCCTTGGACAGCAGGGACATCAAATCAGTCAATCCTGAAGGAAATCAACCCTAAATATTCACTGGACGGACTGATGCTGAAGCTGAAGCACCAATATTTTGGCCACCTGATGTGAAAAGCTGACTCATTGCAAAAGACCTTGATGCTGGGAAAGATTGAAGGCAGGAGGAGAGGGGGTGACAGAGGATAAGATGGTTGGAGGGCACCACTGACTCAATGGACACGAGTTTGCACAAACTCTGGGAAATGATGAAGGACAGGGAAGCCTGGTGTGCTGAAGTTCATGGGGTTGCAAAGAGTCAGACACGACTCAGCAACTGAACAATCCCAGGGTAGCTAAGGAGTGAGTTCATGGTCCATGAAACAATGCTGAGTTAGAATATGCATCTGCTAACCCTAGCCTCCCACTCCATCCCTCCCCCTACCCCTTCCCCCTGGACAACCACCAGTCTATTCTTTATGTCCATGATTCTGTTCCTGTTTCATAGATAGTTTCATCTACTGTACAGCGCAGAGAACTCTATTCACTATCCTATGATGATCTATAACAGAAAAGAATATTTTAAAAATAGATATACATATAAAACTGTATCACTTTAATGTATAGCAGAAATTAACACAACATTGTAAATCAACTATATTCCAAATTAAAATATATTGAAAAAATATATTAAAAAAAAACACTTTTAGTGAATTCCTAAACAGAAAAAAAAAAAGTTAAAAAAGAATATGCAAAAATTTAGCCAAAGGAATTCCAGGAAAGCGTTTCCACTTAGGCTAATACTTGAGCTCATGACTTCAAGGACCTTAATGTTCTCAAGAAATATTTCAGGACCAGGGAAAAAGATAGGGTTTGCTCAGAATGAGGCATTGTTTCTGTCTGCAGCAAGCTGTCAAAGCTTTGAAGGCGTTCTATAAACAAGGATGAAGCATTTAGGGAAACAGATTTATTGGAGCATTCCCGAGGATTGGAGAGTTTATCTAAGTAAGTAAATAAACAAAAGGTCCTGGTAGTGAAGCTGATAAGGAAGCCAGCAGGGCCCTCTGTATTCGCCACACATCCCGGCCCTCTGCAGCTTGTGCCTGAGCAGGAACTAGCTAGACAGGTTTTCCAGACCCCTCTAAACATTCCTCAATCACTGCGCTCCCCAAATTACAGTCCTCAGGGGTCTCGTTTCATTTTCTGAAAATTGGTAACAGGCCACCATGGCTGATGAAATGAGGAGGGTATCCAGGCAACTATTGTGCTGTTTGATTAACGCTGAGAGGCTGTGGGAAGGGCCCAGGCTCCAAACGTCCCATCTGAAACCAGAGCCCAGGAAGCCTCCGAGTTAGCCAGACTCCCAGGCTCTTGTTGCCCGCAGATTCCATCTGATAATAATCTCATCATCTCCATCACCAGCCGGACATTTAACCAGTAATTTATCCTAACCCTAGGATCGAGCTGGGGGCCCTGAGCTCTGGTCCAGACTCTCTGATGAAACATCTGCAGGACTCTAGGAAGGACACTAGAACTTGTCTGCAGAATGGTGATGAAGTCCATTTATTTATTCAATTAAAAATCTGCATCTATAACTCTTATGTTCTGATAACTATTCTAAATGCTTGACTTTGTATCAGGAAAATAACAGCAACTCAAAACACACAAAAATATCTGCCACACAGTTTACTGTCTCTAGCAAGAGAAAATAGATGATAAAACTAAATTCATTCAATGAGCAGATTGTATATTATGGCTTGAATTGTGCTCTCTCCCCCAAGAAAGGACTATTTGGGTTTAAACCCCAGACTTCAGAGTGTGACCTAATTGGGAGACAGCGTGTTTACAGAAGGAATCAAGTTGAAAAGAGGTCATGAATGCAGGTCTTATTTCGGCATGACCGGTGTCCTTGTGAAAGGGAAGTTTGGACACAGATGAACACAGCGGAAGGACAGCGTGAAGGCTGGAGGAGGATGCTGTCTACACGCCGAGGCCTTGGAGGATCACCGCCAGTGACCACCAGGAGCCAGGAGAGGCCTCTGTAACAGAGACTGCAGACAGAACTGTGCCCTTGAACTTCCGGCCTCCAGGAGTGAGAGACAAGACATTTCTGTCCTTTGAGCCACTCAGGCCATGGAGCATTGCTCCACCAGCCCCAGGAAACTGACACAGTGGATTGGAAGGTGACAAACGCAGTAGACGAAGACCCAGTTCAGGTGGTCGAGGTGCTGGGGAGACCGTGGTGTGAAATTGGGGGGGGGGGGGGGGGCGCGTCTATACAGACCTGCCTAAAAAATGTTGGGATCAAGCAAGGACTCAGAGGACTTTAGTAAACTAGGCTGGGGGTGGGGTGGGTGGAGAGTTGGGAGAAGTCACTCCTGCAGAGGGACAGGCCGGTGCAATGGCCTGGAAGCCGCTGCTTGCCTGGCAGAGCTGGGGGGCAGGGCAGGGAGGCTGGGCAGGGGACGGGGAGGCGGTCGGGGGTCACGGGAATCCCCATGAGGTAGGATTCTTCCCCGAGTGACGGAGGCCCCACTGAAGGGTTGTAAATGAAAAATCACACAAAGGTCTCCTTCAGGTTTGAAAAGAATAATTGGCTGCTCTGCTGACGACAGATAGTAAGGAGAACGAGAACTAGGTGAGCCAGTTAGAAGTGAGAGGAGAGAAGGGTAGGAGGGAGTCCGGCAAGCTGGAAAGGCAGCGTCCAGAGGTCCTGAGGGGTGGATGGGGCTCAGGAGAAGAAGAGAAAAGCAGAAGGTGATTCTGCTAATGAATGATTCTGCTAATGTCTTTGAGCCATGAACCGAGGGGCTGTCACACCTGAGACGAGGCAGATGGCTGGGGAGCGGGTTTGGGGTCGGGGGAAGTTCAGGGTTCACGGCTGGGCCCGGTGGGTTGGAGAAGCCCGGCCCTCTCCCAGTTGAGGCGGTCAGTGTGCAGCCGTGGGGCTGAGCCTGAGTTGGCAACACAGAGACAGAGGCCGGAGATGGGAGCCTGAGCTGCCATGTTGGATGTAAAGTCAGAACTACTGAGGACCCTGTGGATGGGAGTGAGAAGACCCTTCCAGTGTTTTTCAAGGTACAAGGTCAGAAAGGGTCTGGCTGCAGAGGGTGGAGAAAGGTTTCCCTTGCCTTGTTTCCACATGCTGGCATCAACCCCTAAGGAAGGCTTCCTCGGTGGCACAGTGGTAAAGAATCCGTCTGCAGTGCAGGAGACACAGGAGATGTGGGTTCAATCCCTGGGTCAGGAAGGTCCCCTGGAAAAGGAAACAGCAACCCACTCCAGTATTCTTGCCTGGAGAATCCCCATGGACAGAGGAGCCTGGCGGGCTGCAGTCCCTGGGGTCAACAAGAGTCGGACACGATCAGACACAGCTGAGCAGACAGCACACACACACACCGCCCCCTGAAGGGTGAGAGCCGGACACCTCCCCTGCCCGTGGAGGGTCACCTGCCAGCACCTACAGAGGTCTCTGGGGCATTTCCCATGGGGAGTCATACACACTGCCCCCTGAGGTGTGAAAGCTGGACATCTCCCCTGCCCATGGAGGGTCACCTGCCGGCACACATAGAAGTCTCTGGGGCATTTCCCATGGGGAGTCACGTGAGCCTTCCGTCTCTGGATGGGAGCAAGCTCCAAACCACCTTCACAACCACCCATATAGGCTTTAGACCCCTCTCACCTTTGGTGGGATTTCCTAGAACAAACCCACGCACCACGGGATTCCTCCAATTTCCAGGGCGGGCCTGGGAAGGCGGTCAGTTCCTAGGTGCCCCATCGAAGCTGCAGGAGCCAGGTGACAGCTGAGTCCCCAGCCCAGCACAGCGTCTGGCCGCAGGCACATGCTCCGCCAGAGGCCACGGTGTCTCTGAGCTGCCCTGGCCCCGAGTGCATGGGGACTGCATTTTCCAACACACTGCAGGATGTGTCCGTGTCTCTGAAGCCATGGGGGACCCCACAGAAACTGGAAGAAGGCGCTCAGCATATTTTGTATTTATTGGGGCCTCTCTAGCAAAAAGCTGTAAGGTACAGGTCTCACTTCAATAATCCCCACAGCAGGCCAGGAGAGGGTTGGTAAGAATGCCAAGAAAGAGCAGAGAAATGACTTGCCTAAGGATGTGAGAGTTGGATTATAAAAAAAGCTGAGTGCTGAAGAATTGATGCTTTTGAACTGTGGTGTTGGAGAAGACTCTTGAGAGTCCCTTGGACTGTAAGGAGAGCCAACCAGTCCATCCTAAAGGAGATCAGTCCTGGGTGTTCGTTGGAAGGACTGATGTTGAAGCTGAAAGTCCAATACTTTGACCACCTGATGCGAAGAACTGACTCACTGGAAAAGACCCTGATGCTGAGGAAGAGTGAAGGCGGGAGGAGAAGGAAACGACAGAGGATGAGATGGTTGGATGGCATCACCAACTCAATGGACATGAGTTTGAGTAAACTCTGGGAGTTGGTGATGGACAGGGAGGCCTAGTGTGCTGCAGTCCACGGGGTCGCAAAGAGTCGGACACGACTGAGCAACTGAACTGAACTGAACTGAAGGTTGTGGATGAGTCAGTCCTGGGTTCAGATGACAGCACTGGATTTTTGACTTCTGATCGATCATTTTATAACTCTCTTCAGAAACAGCACCATAACAAAGATTCTAAATCAGGGAGTCTAATCTTCCTTATGGCACTCAGCTTGTCTCTTAACCTCTCCCTGCCCTGGTATCTGAATCCATAAAATGGGTTGAATGACACTTGTCATCCAGCTTGTCACAGAAATGTTATGCGCATTAATCTTCCTAGTGATCAGACTGTTTCGAAATAGCTGCTATATGAATTCAAGGTTGAGGTCAAGGTCAAAGAAAATGACTCACCTATTATTCAATGCAATAGAGAAACACATTGGTTTTACTTGAATGGAAGTAAGAAATGTGTACTGATAGGGAAGCTTTAGATAGTAGGCATTTTATTTCTCCACATGGGGCTAGTTTTCTAATGATGATATGTAGGTATCATGAAATACTTTAATTTTTTCGATGTCCAAATACTTTTCCAGAACCACCTTCCCATATATTTGAAAGTGAAAGTGAAACTGTTAGTCTCTCAGTCATGTCCGACTCTTTGTGACCCACCAGGCTCCTCTGTCTATGAGATTCTCCAGGCAAGAATACTCGAGTGGGTTGCCATTTCCTACTCCAGGGCATCTTTCCAATCCAGGGATCGAAATTGGGCCTCTGAGCCACCAGGGAAGTCACATTCTTTTAGTTAGATGTAAATGATTACATATAGTCTGATTTGTTTTTCAGACAAACTATGCTAGATTTATTAGTCTTGTAAAATCACAGTTATAATCAGAGGAAACGAAGGGAAACCACAGGGATGGTTTTGTCATTCGCTTCTCCTCTGTGCGCCTGTCACAGTCCACGGTCCTCTGTGGTTCCTAGGACAGTGGTGCAGCATGGGTATCCCCGCGCCCTCCGGGTCCTGTCTAGTTCCCTGTATCACTCTGGGTCTAGTGCTCAGGAGCTAATGGAGCCCACTGTGGAGTGTTTGCTTCTTCTGGTGGAAATCAAACATCTGATCTTTATCTGTGGTGACAGGCTTAATACCTTTCTTCTCTGACAAATTTTCAGTTGAAGAGGAATGCAAACACTGGTATCGGTGCGGTTATAGAAAGAACTTATCTGCATGAGCCAATATTGGCAGCTGGAGCCTTAATGAATAGCAGAACCCCAAGTAGCGCCTCCTGGCAGAAGGAAAAACAGAAAAAGAACTAAAACCTTACACACCTTTTCCCAGCACTTTCATGGCTGTGCTGGTGTCTGATGAGGGCTGGACGTCACATGGAACTTTAGCTTAGACTAGCAGCATTGGGCTTCCCTGGTGGCTTAGATGGTAAAGAATCTGCCTGCAATGTAGGAGACCTGAATTCCATCCCTGGGTTGGTAAGATTCCCTGGAGAAGGGAATGGCAGCCCACTCCAGTATTCTTGCCTGGAATCCCATGGACAGAGAAGCCTGGTGGGCTAAAGTCCATGGAGTCTTGAAGAGTCAGACATGACTGAGCAACTAGCATTCACAGCAGCATCTATCCCCACCTCTCCCAGGGACGCTGGGTGTGCAGGCACCCAGGGAGCAGATAAAAACGCCAGAGAGGGACACGTTCCTCAGAACTCCCCAGGGAATTAACTGGGCTTTTCTCCGGCCCTCAGAGTGGCTCTACCATTTGCAAATGCTAAGTTCTAAGCTCTTCTTTGGAGACATAACACTCTGAAAAGTACAGTTGCCCACCATCTATCCACATGTCTTATTCAGGATGGATGCAACTAATTTCAGCAGCTTTCTAAGTAGCACCTAAACTTCCCTACCAGGCCCTATGGGGTCTCCAGAGGCCTGGAGACCACAGCATAGGAGACAAGGAAAGTGAAGTTGCTCCAGAGCTAGGACACTCCAAGGTGCCTGACAGGCTCTCAACAGTAAAACACTACATTTCATGTGCAAGGAGGACATCACAGTACATGGCAATATTTTAAATTGATTCTTTTTTCTTTTTTTTGCATTAAAATTCATGTACCGTGAGGAAATTTGAAAAAAATATTACTTGGTAGGAATTCCTGACTGTGGCTTGCACATCAAGTTCCCTAGAGAAAACTTAGATCCTAAATCTACAGTGGATCCTGAGTCAATAGAGCCATCAGAACAACCGGAAGTGTAAGCTAAACTTTATAAACGATTTTGGGGACTTCCCTGTTGGTCCAGTGGTTGAGAATCTGCACTTCCATTGTAGGGGACATGGGCTTGATTCCTGGTTGTGGAATTAAGATCCCACGTCTTCAAGGTGATGCCAAAAATAAATAAATCTAATTAATAGCACCATCTTAAAAAATCTGTTTTTGTAAAATAGTTTCAGTGTAAAATACACTGAAATCTTTGATATTTATTTCCTTGGTGGGATGGGCTTTTCTTTTCTCACCACCCTCCACATCAGTCACTTACATTAGAGCTTTTATTTAATGCTCCACTGTGCTCTGCATTCAATCGTGTCTGATTCTTTTGTAACCCCATGGACTGCAGCCTGCCAGGCTCCTCTGTCCATGGGATTCTCCAGGCAAGAACACTGGAGTGGGTTACCATTTCGTCCTCCAGAGGATCTTCCCAGCCCAGGGATCAAACTGGCATCCCTTGTGTCTCCTGTATTGCATATCGATTTATTACTGCTAAGCCATCTGGAAAGTCCCCTTTATTTAATGAATCAGCAAATATTTATTAAGCACCCACTGTGTACAGAGTAAACTGTTTGGCTCCATTAGGAAGCAAGAAAAATCTGGATGAGAAGTGGTCTCTGCCCTTGAACCAGAATATCTGATCCTGTCAACCATTCTGACCTCAGTGCACTCAGGTCAGAATCCCAAGTTGGGGGTGAGGTTTTGCGGCTGTTGGCCTGATACTCATACCATTTGGCAACCAATTGATGGGTTCCCCTTTCTCTTCACACCCATGACCTCAGCAGATTATACCTTCTTAAGGAGTCTCAGTTGAAGTAGCAAGAAAATCCTTGTGACCTTGAATGACAGCAAGCTGACTCCTCCAATCCAACCACACCTCATGTTGGGTTGATTTTAGCCTCTTTGGAAGTAAACTCTCTTACCATATCAATCATCTCAAAAAACAAGACAATCCATGCTGCTTGTTACCCTACCCTGGCTCAGCCCCTCAGCACCCAAGCCCTCCAACCCCTCCTGTTGACTCCTGGAGCTCAGAGCCACTCCAGCAAACTCTAGGGTTCTCAACCACCTGCAAGAAGCTTGACGTTTTGTCCTCAGTGCCCCTAACTGGTCTCCAAGTGCTGATGAACCAACTCCCTCAGCTAAACTCTCCTCTGATGAAGACCTTTCAGGAACGAGAGGCTCCCAAAGGAAGAGCAACAGTGATCGGAACATAACCAATATCAGTGCTGTGCTAAGTCACCTCAGTCGTGTCCAACTCTGTGTGACCACGTGAACTGTAGCCCGCCAGGCTCCTCTGCCTATGGGATTCTCCAGGCAAGAATACTGGAGTGGGTCACCATGCCTTCCTCCAGAGGATCTTCCCTACCCAAGGATCGAACCCGCATCTCTTATATCTCCTACATTGGCAAGTGGATTCTTAACCACTAGGGCCACCTGGGAAATCCAAGAATACTGGAGAGGGTAGTCATTCCCTTCTCCAGGGAATCTTCCAGACCTAGGGATCAAGCCTGGGTCTCCTGCATTGCAGGCACTCTTTACCATCTGAGTCACCAGTACGTGTTTTTAATTAAATGAATAGGTGGATTTCATCACCATTTTGCAGACAAGGTCTATACCTTTCCCAAAGTTCTGTAGATGTTTCATCAGAGAGTCTGGACCCAGAGCTCAGGGCCCCCAGCTCAATCCTAGGATTAGCATAAATCACTGGTTAAATGGTCTGTTTTTGACTCTTAATTTGGAACTTATGTTATTATTTTGGAGGTTTAAGTATTTTATATATATATATGTATATATATATGTACATACATATATATATGTATATGCAACCCTTTCAGGATTGTCTCATGTCAGCTGTAGCAATACAGATAGTACCGACTTGTTGCACATTCCTTTAAATTTGTCCTGGAATTTAAGAATTAGGAGACAAATTCAGCAGAAATGCTATGATCGTAAAAGTACTGAGTTAGGGTTGTGTTTTGTGGTATAATGCCTTTTTCTAACATTACATGATTTTGTGAGTTTGGTAAATTACTGAACCATTCTATGTCAGGTTAGTTACCCATGAGTTGAGAAGAGCATACACATCAATGTTCTTACACTGGTGAGAGCAATACTGCATTTATTAAATAACCCAGGAATGGTAACATATACAATTTTATGAACTGTTGTCATCTTTTTAAGTTCTATATCATGACAGAGATTGTTGTTGAAGTAATAACATACTTATTATTTTTATATTATTAAAGGATCCTATCCTATAAAATCATACAGGTTAGGAGATTTACGATGTGTACTGAAACAAGTGTTGGAGAAGACTCTTGAGAATCCCCTGGACAGCAAGGAAATCAAACCAGTCAATCCTAAAGGAAGTCAAGCCTGAATATTCACTGGAAGGACTGATGCTGAAGGTGAAGCTCCAATACTTTGACCACCTAATGCGAAGAGCTGACTCATTGGAAAAGACCCTGATGCTGGGAAAGATTGAGGGCAGGAGGAGAAGGGGACGGCAGAGGATGAGATGGTTGGATGGCATCACTGACTCAATGGACATAAGTTTGAGCAAACTCTGGGAGATGGTGAAGGACAGGGAAGCCTGGCGTGCTGCAGGCCATAGGGTCGCAAAGAGTCGGACACGACTGAGCGACTAAAGAACAACAGCTGATATGTGCGTTTGCTCTCTGAGGTCGTGGTTGGGTCTTGGACACTTCAGACCCTTCCCTTGCTTGGCAGAGACGAGTTCGTATCACAGCTCATGTGTTGTCCCAAAACATTTCCAAGAAGAGAGAAAATGAATTCATTGTGGATGTTGTCTCTGATCAAAAATCTTGGTATGTTGACATTTTTGTAATTTTAATCACTTTCTCCCTTTGGATTCCCCCTATGGGCCAAAAAGAGAAACAACTTTTCAGGTGGATATTATTTTTTATTGTGGTAGAATATGCATAACCCCAAATTGACACATGTGCAGCTCGGGGGCATTAAATGAGTCACCATGCTGTGCAACTATCACGGCCATCCATTTCCAGAACTTACTCATCTTCCAGATTGAAACTCTGCCCCCTTTAAACAAGCCCCCTCCTTCCCTCCCCCAACCCTGGGCACACCACCCCCCTTCTACTTTCCATCTCTGTGAATTTGGCTTCTCTAGGAACCGCACGCATTAAGTGGGATCCTACAGTATTTTCCTTTTGCGCCTGACTTATTTCACTCAGCATCCTGTCTTCGACTTTTATCCGTGTTGTGAAAAGCATTTTTTTAATGGGAAGGAAAGTGAAAGGAAAAGAAGGAAAATCCAGAGTCGTGGAGAATTTAAATCCTCTCTTATAAACATTTATGTTCAAGTAACTGATCCAAACCACATCTCAGCCTGTGGGAACTTTGAGGCTGGAATGCCGTGTGTTTCAGACCTCTGCTCACAGCCCTTCTGCCAACGAGACCAGCATCACAGTGCAGCCCCAACTGACTTCTTTGCTTCCAACTTTCTCTGTGAATTCCTGGTGCTGGTGAAGCAGCTTGACACAGCCCTCCAGCTTATGGTATTTCAAATGTTGCCTTTTCTGCATCAAGGGCCTTATTTGAATGTTTGATATATACATATCTTTACTTTGTTTGTACAAGAGGCGTTTGGGCCAGGGTATAGAAAGTATACATCAAAGTGTCAGGAAAGCCGTTGGTTTACAGAGCTGTTTCTCGGGTTCTGTTTAGTCTTTGTCCCAGTTACAATGTGCACCTTAAGGTCTGGCTCCTGAGGAGAAACTGTATATTACAGGCAACAACAGAAATGATGAAAATCAAAGCTCACCTGTTGCAGTCGTATTAGCCGTGTGCCTTTACTCCTGATGGGCACCCAGGGAGGCCTTTCTGCTTTGCCTTATTCTTGCTAACTTTTTGAATTAGGCCTGGTACAAGTCTTGGTCTTTTAATTATACCCAACGCAAACTATTCTTAATGGAAGCTATCATTCACAGCGTCCCCGTGGAGATGGAAATAAGTGCCATGTGCCTCTTACTATCCTGTATTTTAACAATGCACTTATTTCATCTCACAGCATCTCTTCCATTTGACCGCAAACACCACCCATTTCCCCCCCAAATGAAGAGCCACAAAAAACTAATGCTTTCATTTGTCCTCTCTGTGATGCCAGGAAGAGACTGCAGTGGGCGAGCCCTGGGACTCACCTCAGGGCCTTGGGGGGAGGTGGATTCAGCCAGAGCTGGTAGAAGGTGGTGGTGGTGGTGGTGGTGGTGGTGGTGTGTGAGTGTGTGCATGTTGGTGGGGAGATGTGGGCGGGGTCAGACTCTAGAGAAGGCAGGACTCAACGATGATTGACACCTGGCAGCTCTCGCAGGTCCGGTCTGGGGTCCCTGCACAGCCCTTTGAGTACATGCCTTCTCATGCTCCTCTCCACCTGTCTAGGATGGAGCCTAGTCAGCAGGGGACCTCCCTGCACAAGGACACAGGCGTTGCAGAGAGCGGGGGGCTGCTTGACTGGCACCCACAAACTTTGCCCTCTCCCTAGAAACATGATCCCTGACATGCTGGCAACAGAGTGCCGGACCGCATGGATCCCAAACAATTACTTTCCTCAGCTGTTAGGTTTTCAAACGTGATCTATCGAGTGATGCTGACAGTAGATTTTCTGCCGGCAATAAAGGTGGCCTGATTCACAGAATAATTACTGTATGCAAATGAATGTGATTTTCCTCTGCCCTTTTATGGATGACTCTGCTCCGCCATTCATCAGGGCCACAAATTTCATTTGGGAGAAGATGGATTTAAAGAGACAGGAGCCCCTGGAGCTTTGCAGTGAACTTACTAAATCCACGCTAAGTGTCCTCATAAACAGGCGTGCCTGTGCCAGAGTGGGGCTGCCAGACTCTGACCTTTCGATCCGTGAATTGTTGCTGGAAAACTGTTGTGAAAACATCTGACTTTGTGTGGTGCCAGGTCAGGGTGCTTTGCTGCTTGGAGGAGCCGCTTCTTCTGGGGGCAGGGTGATTATATGTGTGGATCAGGAGAACCCGGTGGGCCTCTCCACCACCCACTGAACCCACTTTGATGTTTATGCACCGGCAGGAGGGGAACGGGAGGAGCGGAAAGCCCGTCCTCATATCCAGAGCTGGATCTGATGAAATTCCACCTGAAGTGACGTGAAACAAGAGGTGGGTTTTTGTCTGACACTGAAGTGGAAACAAAACAGACAGTAAAAGGAAGAAAGAAATGAGCTGTTAGAAAGCCTCCAGTTCCCCATCTTTGAGTCTGGCTTCTCGGGGATCTGGCAGCCTCCTCCTGAGTTGGTGGCATTTCTCTGTGAGCGTCAGTGCCATGAGAACGGGGGAGGGGCGGGTTGGCTCTGGTTAAGGTGGGAGGTAGGACCGGGCAAGCCTACAGGATGGAGTGGGCCGTTGGCCCTGATGCTGGGACCAGACCAGGCAGGCACAAGCTCAGGGAACATCGAGGTCATCACGTGTCACTGCTAAAGCCTCAGTTCTCCAGGTTTCTCCCAGCACACGGCGTGCACCTCATCCTCCGAGTGTGGAAAAAAGAGGACCTCGAGCCAGTGTTATAAATGGAAGTTCCCCTCTGTCAGTGGGCTGTCTTGTTACTCATATTGTAACAATATATTGATGTCAGCACATCCAGAACGCACTTTCTTCCTCTGTCACTCACAGAATAAAGGAAAGACACGTCCGTGTTTACGTGCGTGCAAGCAGCAGACACCGCTGGAAGCTATCACAGCCTTCCCCAAAGAGAGGCCCATTGATACGGACTTTTCTGAGAGGACAGAACAGGTGAGCGGGGTCTCCAGGGGTTCCTTCTCTTTCTGGACCCAGCAGGTCTTCCCAATGGCTCACACGAGGGCCCGGATGCTTTCACAGACCAGCACGTGAAATTTTTTGTGTATTTCTTTGATTTTTTAAATATATTTTTATTTAAAATTAAAAAAAAATTCTTGCAAGTTTTAAAGGTTACTTTTCATTTACCATTGTTAACCATGACACTATGTGGGTCAGTTGGTGATGAATCTGCCTGCAATTCAGGAGACCCAGGTTCGACCCTTGGGTCAGCAAGATCCCTTGGAAAAGCAAGTGACAACTCACTCCAGTATTCCTGCCTGGAGAATCCATGAACAGAGGAGCCTGGGGGGATATAGTCCATGGGATCACAAAGAGACATAAGAGAGTGACTAACACTTTCACTTCAAGACAAAATTTTAGATCAGTCCTTAACTGTGATAACTTTTCATAGGAAAACAAAATTTTCTGCCATTCACAAATGATAATGATGAATGATACCCCGCATTAATAACTTAG
Source organism: Okapia johnstoni (assembly GCA_024291935.2). Taxonomy (NCBI): domain Eukaryota; kingdom Metazoa; phylum Chordata; class Mammalia; order Artiodactyla; family Giraffidae; genus Okapia; species Okapia johnstoni. The sequence continues at coordinate 76,784,586 of CM044309.1, forward strand.
TTTTTTCTCTTAACCTCTTTCTTTAATACGAATTGTGCTATAATGTGGAAGGCTAATGTTGGAAAGGTGATTCAGTGTTGGATAACCACAATTTATAAAGCAGCTGTAACCTTGCATACTACAGTTTTACACAGTTGATAAAATGTTTATTGAGAATTGTTTTCGTAGGTAGAAGGGGAAATAACCAATTTCTCAAATGGAAATTTGAGAAATATGACCTTTTTAAACTTGAAAGCCTCAGTTCTCCAGGTTTCTCCCAGCACACGGCGTGCACCTCATCCTCCGAGTGTGGAAAAAAGAGGACCTCGAGCCAGTGTTATAAATTGAAGTTCCCCTCTGTCAGTGGGCTGTCTTGTTACTCATATTGTAACAATATATTGATGTCAGCACATCCAGAACGCACTTTCTTCCTCTGTCACTCACAGAATAAAGGAAAGACACGTCCGTGTTTACGTGCGTGCAAGCACGTAAGAGATATAAGTAAAGATATTCGGAGATATAAGTAAAGATCCCCTACTCCAGGGGATCTTTCTGACCCAGGGACTGAACCCAAGTCTTTTGCATCTCCTGCATTGACAGGCGGATTCTTTATGACTAGCGCCACCTGGGAGTCCCCTTCCTGCCTAATGGCTTGTTCTTTTCAGCACACAAATTCCCCTAAGCTAGTCTGAGTTTCTTAAAGCTCTGAATAACAACATTCCTGGTGTTCCTCCAGGGAATCTTCCCAAATCAAGGACTGGACCCACATCACTTGTGTCCCCTGCATTGGCAAGTGGGTTCTTTACCACTCATGCCACCTGGGAAGCCTTATCCAACACTACTGGTATCCTTAGAGAAGGGGGAGATTGGGCACACACAGGGAGAAGGCCATGCCCCTACAAGCCAAGGAATACCAGAAATTGCCAGAAAACCAGTAAGCAGGAGAGAGAGGGACCTGGAAAAAAATCTCCTGCAGTATCACTAGACCTTGGGCTTCCAGACTCTAGAACCGTGACTGTATGTATCCCTGTGTTTAAATTTCTCAAATGGAAATTTGAGAAATACTCTCATGAAAAACTAATTCAATTGAAAAATTTCCAAATAACATATGTTTACAATATATGTTGATTTTTCATAGGTTTGCCAAAAATGGGTAATGATTTATTATTTGGAAGAAGTCAAGAAAAGTAAGGTTGTTTATACTTGTTTATACGTGTGTTGCTAGATTTAAATGCAAATGACAGATTTAACTTTGATTAAATAAAAGTCCTGAGATATAAGTAATAATGTGATGAAGAACATAAGAAATTAGCAACTGAAAAAGGGTTTTATAAAACAAAGTAGCTTGAGAGGTACTAATTCTCAACAAGTTGATTTATTTTGCTTAGCGGAATTGTCCATTCCCCTGTATAATGGATTGAATTATGTCCCTTGAAAAGGATATGGTGGGGGCCTAACTCCCAGTATTGCAGTGGGACCTTATTTGGAGACAAGTCTTTAAGGTCATCAAGTTTAAAAAGGTCATGTGGGTGGCCCTAATCAAACATGGGTGTGTGCAAAGTCCCTTCAGTCATGTCTGATTCTTTGCAACCTTATGGACTGTAGCCCGCCAGGCTCTTCTGGCCATGGAATTATCTAGGCAAGAGTGCTAGAGTAGGTTGCTGCGCCCTCCTCCAGGGAATCTTCCCAAATCAAGGACTGGACCCACATCACTTGTGTCCCCTGCATTGGCAAGTGGGTTCTTTACCACTCATGCCACCTGGGAAGCCTTATCCAACACTACTGGTATCCTTAGAGAAGGGGGAGATTGGGCACACACAGGGAGAAGGCCATGCCCCTACAAGCCAAGGAATACCAGAAATTGCCAGAAAACCAGTAAGCAGGAGAGAGAGGGACCTGGAAAAAAATCTCCTGCAGTATCACTAGACCTTGGGCTTCCAGACTCTAGAACCGTGACTGTATGTATCCCTGTGTTTAAGCTGCCCAGTTGGTCCATTTTGGATACGGCAGCCTGAACATACTAATACACCCTCCTGTTCTTCCCCACTGACTGAGACCTCCACCCTGTGGTTTTTGGGAAACCTGTCAATCATATTCCCTTACCTTTTGAGGCAATGGAGAATTGGCATCTTGCTTTGCCACCCAGTCAGAATGTGGAGAAGAAGCTGAGTTGCTCCTAGGGTGGAAAAACTCAAGTGGATCATCGAAAAAGCAAGAGAGTTCCAGAAAAAACATTTACTTCTGCTTTATTGACTATGCCAAAGCCTTTAACTGTGTGGATCATGACAAACTGTTGAAAATTCTGAAAGAGATGGGAATACCAGACCATCTGACCTGCCTCTTGAGAAATCTGTATGCAGGTCAGAAAGCAACAGTTAGAACTGGACATGGAACAACAGACTTGTTCCAAATAGGAAAAGGAGTACGTCAAGGCTGTATATAGTCACCCTGCTTACTTAACTTGTATGCAGAGGACATCATGAGAAATGCTGGGCTGGATGAAGCACAAGCTGGAATCAAGATTGCTGGGAGAAATATCAATAACCTCAGATATGCAGATGACACCACCCTTATGGCAGAAAGTGAAGAAGAACTAAAGAGCCTCTTGATGAAAGTGAAAGAAGAGAGTGAAAAAGTTGGCTTAAAGCTCAACATTCAGAAAACTAAGATCATGGCATCCGGTCCCATCACTTCATGGGAAATAGATGGGGAAACAGTGGAAACAGTGACAGACTTTATTTTCGGGGGCTCCAAAATCACTGCAGATGGTGACTCCAGCCATGCAACTGAAAGACGCTTACTCCTTGGAAGAAAAGCTGTGACCAACCTAGACAGCATATTAAAAAGCAGAGACATTACTTTACCAACAAAGATCCGTCTAGTCAAAGCTATGGTTTTTCCAGTGGTCATGTATGGATGTGAGAGTTGGACTATAAAGAAAGCGGAGCACCGAAGAATTGATGTATTTGAACTGTGGTGTTGGAGAAGTCTCTTGAGAGTCCCTTGGACAGCAAGGAGATCCAACCAGTCCATCCTAATGGAAATCAGTCCTGAATATTCATTGGAAGAACTGATGCTGAAGCTGAAACTCCAATACTTTGACCACCTGATGTGAAGAACTGGCTCATTTGAAAAGAACCCGATGCTGGGAAAGATTGAAGGTGGGAGAAGGGGACTACAGAGTATGAGATAGCTGTATGGTATCACTGACTCAATGAACATGAGTTTGAGTAAACTCTGGGACTTGGTGATAGATAGGGAGGCCCGCCATGCTGCAGTCCATGGGGTTGCAAAGAGTTGGACACGACTGAGCTACTGAACTGAACTGGGGTGGAGAGGTGAGACTCTAGGGCTGCTGACTACCATATCTTCCTTAGTATTAGAGGAGCTAGCAATAGTATGAAGGAACAGAGGTGACATAGAGAAAGAACCAGACTGAAGTGGGAGGGAAGGGAAGCTGGTGGTGTTTGAGTCTCTGATCTCAGTGGCCCTCAAGGTCAAGTGTACACCATCTTCCCAACGATATCGCATTCCTGCCTTATGTGTGTGCTAGGTCACCCAGTTGCGCCCGACTCTTTGTGACTCCCTAGACTGTAGCCGGCCAGGCTCCTCTGCCCATTGATTTTCCAGGCAAGAATACTGGAGTGGGTTGCCATTTCCTACTCCAGGGGATCTTTCTGACCCAGGGACTGAACCCAAGTCTTTTGCATCTCCTGCATTGACAGGCGGATTCTTTATGACTAGCGCCACCTGGGAGTCCCCTTCCTGCCTAATGGCTTGTTCTTTTCAGCACACAAATTCCCCTAAGCTAGTCTGAGTTTCTGTTCTTGCAGGTAAACTCCATATTAATACCGTACCAGAAAATGAATAGCATTTTAGCATTCCTATGTACCAAAAGTGGCATTGGGGTTCCTTTAGCAGGTACCTAAATTTATATCACAGATTAAAAAAGGTTTTGAAAACTATATGCTTTGTTTACTTAACATTATACTCAATGAATGTTTACCTGAAATCAAATTATATTGCTTTGGTATTCAAGGTTATTCTTGGAGAGGCAGTCAAGGCTTTAGTCATTCTGATGATAGAATTTTATTTATCTCTCTATGCAAATTTTTACAAGATATTTCTTTAAATCTTGCACTGTGTCTTTATAACAAGTTGCAATGACATTGCACCAGAAGGAATATTGAGTTGCAATTTTAAATATCTCTCATCTTTAGCCAGGAACTCACTGAACTGAGACAGCCAGTATCTGGGCATTTGTCAGCTCTTATGAGAGTCTTATAAATTCTCCTCTAGACTTTTCCAACATTGTCTGCCTTTGTTTGCCCCAAGTTTGCACCTCCCCCAATTCAACCCGCTCCCGCCACAACATTTATCTTCTTAAACCTCATTCAATCATCCATTTGGCCGTACATATGGCAGTTCGTGCATCATACTTCTATTGTGTGTGTATGCATGTCCATTACTCTCATCAGTGCTGAGAAGGTTTAGATCCCAAGATACAATGCTTGCCCTCAGGAGTTTTCAGTTAGGGTGCAGTTCCTGCTAGTCTACCACTCCAAAAACAGTTAGTGCCTGCTACAGCTGGTTGGACAAAGTCCAAATGCCTTAGGTGACCAAAGTGTCCCTTAGCAGGAGTTGGAAGTGCATCTTACTCAAACATTGAGAATTTAGCTGGCATCCAGGTAGGTAATCAAATAAGCTGCCAAAACTTGGGAAGGTGTTAGGAGTTGGATCCCAGAAATTCACGACAGACAAATGATGGCCTGGGGAGATATACAGCTGCAAGGACTCATGTGTGAGTCAGCCCCCGAGCAGGGGACCTCCCTTGCAATAGATGCTCAAATGTGGATGACATCAGACAGGAAGCATGAAAGCGCAATTGTTTGCCACCCTTGGGAAGTCAACCAAATGGCTTAATGATTTATTCTTATTCTTGGTTCATTCATCAGTCGTAATGTCACCGAGTGTGTGTTATGTTTGCCAGTCTGGGTCCAGAGGGTCAGCTAGGGCAGCTGTGGTCTGGAGAGGATGGAGCATGCCATGGTGAGGTGGGAGATGAATGCTTATACTCACAGTGAAGGGTTACGGGTGCCCAGCCCCATTTTCCCACAGCCAGGAACGGCAGCACCATCTGTGAACCAGAACCAGAGTCCTTCCCTAGAACCAGAGTGCTGGGGTTGTCCTTGACACCTCAGGTGCTTGATGTCAGCTCTGTTTCCCTCTATTCTTTCCTGTAGAGACTAGTTCCACTTCTCCATCCCCTCGGCCCGGTGACCCGTCCTTGACCATGAGCTGTGGGCAGAGATGATTGGTGTCGTGTCTAAGTCAGGGACAAGTCTCTGAATTCTCGTAGCCCTAATTCAGCCGTCAGCCAGCTTCCAAGTGGAGAGTCTCCATCAGCCTGGAGACTGACTGCTGCTGACTTGCCATGAACGTGGAACCTGAAGGAAGAGTTGTTCTAAGCACTTCTAAGCCAGCAAGATGTCGATGCTCTTTGCCTCGCAATGCAGCCGGGTCGCCCTGAGCTGATGCTCCTCCAAGTCCCAGCGCTGTGCAGTCCCTCAGCCGTTCCTGCTGATGCTGCTTCCAGGCACGTGCTGGGTCCCTACCCTTCTCTTTGTACACTGCTATCCACCTAGCCCTCTTTCGCCACAGACCCTCTTCCTCTCTGGTCTCCCCGTTTCTACTTTTGGTCACCTAAATAGATGTTAGAATGATCCTTTTATACTTCAGCTCAAATCAAGCTGCCCAGTCTCCATCCTAAAACCCTCCCCCGGCTTCCCATTAGACCTCGAAGATGTACTGCTGCCCAGGGTCCCCACGGGCCCATGAGCCCGCGTGATCTCCCTCCCACCCACCTGTCCTCATTCACCTCTGGCCATGTTGCCCTTGTTCATTACTCCAGCCTTTATTTCATGTCCCCAGACTCCAAGCTGCCCCCATTGCCGGGAATGTGCTTGCCTCGACCTTCACTCATCTAAGTCCTTCGCTGAAATGTCACCTCTTCAGAGACATCTCTCCTGACCAGAACACCCTAGGAGCTTTCTCTCCCCATGCATGTTAATTTTCTGCAGAGCACTCATCACCATCTGATGTTTTCCTTGCTTACATGTTTGTTTGTTTTCAGTCTATCCCCATGAGGATGTGAGCCCATCTGAAGCAGGGGGCTTGCCTTGCGTGTTGAGAACTGTATTTCCTAGAGCAGAAGGAGATCTGTAGTCAAAACGTGTGGCTCACATGCTTGAGGGAGTGGCTCTGCGTGTGAGGGAAAGAACACCCGTGTGCTGACCTTGAGGCCAGGAGTGCCAGGTGACCGAGGAGTGACAACCACCAGGGATGTGGTCCAGTGGGTTTCCTGGCCACATTTGTGCTTGACCCAGAGACCTGTCCTTGACCATGAGCCGTAGGCAGAGACGATTGGTGTCATGTCTGTGCAGAAGCATTAACAAGTCAGGGATGAGTCTCTGAATTCTCTGATCCTGCCCTGGTGATCCGATCTGTGAAAATTAGACATGTGGCACGTAAGTGAGGTCTTTCCTCTTTCTCTTAAAAAAGTTTGAGAGGAAATGAGCTTCTGGAGCCACACTTTGGAGTGAAAGTGGTGAAGAATTTCAGAGTATGATAATAGAGTGCTCTTCTATTTGTGAAAGTCTCCTTCCTGGAGACCTTTAAAAATGGGATACCATCAAGAAGGAGTTTAATATTTACTCTGTTCTGCAATGCAGTGGTGATGTTAACAATCACAGCCATGAGAGGTTGCTCAGAAAGTCACCACCCGACATCTCTGTGAGACACTGATTGCTTGGAGCCAGAGGGAAGCTATACACTTTAATAATCATTCCAGTGTTTGCTTCTCTTTTACTTGAAGACCGTGAGGAAATGGCACTCAACAGAAATGGTGGGATTAAAGGAGGGATCGGCCCATCTTTTCACTGTTGAGGACATACTTAGATTTGTCTTAATAGAGTTTGCCCGATTCAACTTTCCATGACTTAGCTTTAAATACTGTTTTGCAGCAGGTAAGGATCCTGTTGGGGCAAAAACACAGGCAGCTTTTTGACACTGCAAAATGTCAGACCGTATGGATTGAAGCTCCTTCCGGCTCATTTAAAACAGCATTTGGTTTATTTTTTTCCACCTTATGATGTTACATCTTCCTTTCTGCTCTAAGACAACACCACTATTATTTCTTCTGATTCTACTTCTTCTGATTAAAATGGCCCATTAAGTTGGGGACTTAAAGGTTGTTTAAAATGGGGTGAGACATTCAAAAAAAGGAGCAGGACTGGGAAAGATTCTGGTCCTCTTAACCCGACATATTCGGGGAGCCTTGTGACTTGTTTTATGGGCTATGTGAACACGGCGAGCTATCTGATACAACCCTGATGCAGCCATAAAATTTGTTTTAACAGACATTTAAACAAAGCCTGCTCATTCTTAGGGTTATTGAAATTGATCACTCGCTACCTAGACTGGAACCATAGAGAAATTTATTGAGCCCCGAGAGGGCTGGCGCTTGAGCTGCTTGCCAGGTAAACCGAGGCCTGGGAGGGACTCAGCACAGAGCAGGTGGGGGCGGGGGTGTTGGGCTGTAGCTTTTAAGTCTCCAGAGCTCCGGTCACAGGCCACTTTCTGGCCAGGTGGTATAGGGTTTTGTTTTGTTTTGCTTTTTTGGTTTTGTCTTTTAGAATAGCAATTTACACCGGAGTGGCTGCTATTTGCTGCTAAGATTTTAGGCATACTGCCAGACATTTTCTTCACAAAGAAGAATGGGAAAAAGCCAGAAGCCTGCTGATTTTGCTTTGGTTGCGTGTATGATTTTTTTCGTGGCTTCCCGGTTGGTCCTGCCTGGTCTTTTGTCTTCAGTCTTAGTGATAAGCTTATCAGAATCCCAGCCTGTTGTCTTTGGTTGATGATTGCTGCATCCTTCTAATGATATAATTTTAAAAGAATTTGAGGAAGGAGGATAAGATCCAGGCCAGCTTGGGAAAATCCAATGTAATGTAAATTCTGGAGGAGAACCCTGTGTGCCAGGCCTTCTCCACCACCCTGGGTTGCGGGGATGGCTTGACTTTTCCCTTCCTCCCCTGCTCCCAGTCAAGGAGTTCTTCCTCTGAGTCTTGGATATATTACCTGTACTCACAGGTTCCTACACTTCCCAAAACTGGTCAAAGGATTGCAGAGAAACAAACTGAGACATACCACTGGCGAACAGTTAGAAGAAAATAGACATTTTTTTTCAGTCAAAACATCCCACGGTGTCTCCACGTACAGTCTCGCGACACATGACAAGTATAAAATGGCATTTCTTAGAACTTGTCAAAAATAAAATCCAGGTTGAGTGTGAATTGCCTTTGGGAAAAAAAGAATAAAAACAATCTGGAGTCTGTGTTTCAGGGTCACCCAGCCTGGAATCGGGGTGGAAGGTGAAGGAGAGGAACAAATTGTTAATTAGGGGATGTTAAATAAGACCAGTGTTAAAAAAGCGAGAAAACCCACTTGATTCCCACTTTGTGAAACAGCATTTAAAACATAATTTTCTGATTTTGGGGGGGGAGGGGATTTGAGATTTCCAGTTTGAAGGAGTTTTTAAATTCAACAGATCACAAAGAAAACATGTCTGTGTTGCACTAAGAAGTAAAATTAGCGTGTGTTAATACGGAAATCGTGTAGCACTCAGCTAGCAGTGTTTCCGGCACAACATGGAAAGCTTTTCCTGAAGAACACTGCATTAGAATGACTCCTAAAACTTGGACTGTTTTAGAACACAAAGTTTGTAGGGTTGGTTGCCATTACAGAGTCCTTTCTTTTCATTTCATTTTGGTTTATGTACCCTTAAGATCTTTCTTCACTACCTTGCCTCTTAGACTTCTCCTGTCTGTGCGTCTGTCTGTCTCTCTCTCTCTCTCTCTCACACACACACACACACTCTCTCACAGAGTAACCTCATTTTTAGGGTTTTTTCGTAGCGATTGCTCGCAAAGAAATGCTCTCTACCAGAGCTGGTGCCTGTCACCACAGCCCATCACTTGCCTGGTAATTAAACTCTGACTGATTTATTGACTGACAGCCAACAAATCCCAACCCGGTTTTTATGATATACATACGTCCCCGGGCTAAATTCACTCAAACAACAACCCAGAGAGGGTTGGTGAAGGGGATGAAGGTGGGAGGAGGGAGAGTGATATGAAAATAAACAGGGAAACCAGCATCCCTTGGCCAAAGGAGACATTTTGCAAAAGAAAGAAAGGAAGAAAAAAACTCAGTGCAACATCGTTTTCAAACCCTGAGTTCTGGGGTGCAGGGGAGGTGCTGGTAAACACCATACTTCAGCTTTGAGATCCATTTGAAGCGCCTCACGTACAAAAGCGCTCTGAAGGGGAAAACAAGATGGGCTTGCAGCTAATATTACAGTCAAGTTCCAATTTTACCTAAGGGAAGGCGGCTTTATTAAAAGTCATGGCTGAAATTGCATGACAGGTGCCAATACCCCGCGTCCTGACAGATGTGCCGGTTGGCGGATGCCATTCTCCTGTCAGCGGTCCCTGGATGGAGCTGCCCGCAGCCCCATTTGTCTCTCTTCCAGCGAGATCACACACGCCCGATGTTTGCCTCCAAGCTGCTCGGCGTGGTTTGATATGTGGAATCCTCACAATGAGACTTATTAAAAGACAGTCCATTATTTTTATTTAGAGCATTTCCAAAACAAGCAGAGCGCGCACAGAGATAATTTAAAAATCGTGCGGCAGGCCATCTCCAGGCCAGCCTGGCTCCGTCTGAAATGCATAAGAAAGCAGCATTCCAGTCTGCACACACACACACACACACACACACACACACACACAAACGCACGCACACACTTCCCTGTTCATGATGGCTGTGATCGGAGCGACAGAGTGGCAGGGCGTCTCCTGGCCAGCCTGGCTCCGTTTGAAATGCATAGAAAAGCAGCATTCCAGTGCGCGTGCGCGCGCGCGCACACACACACACACACACACACACACACACACACACACATACACACACGCACACACTTCTCTGTTCATGATGGCTGTGATCGGAGCGACATTTAACCCCTGACTAATAGCCCTGACACTTGAAAGCACTATTTTGCTATAAACCACAGGAGCATTTCAACATGAAGGATGAACCTTGCTGCCTTTTTTCCCTAAATCTTTCTTCCTTTTCTTCTTTTTTTTTCTCTCCTGATTTCCTTGCATCCCTCTTCTATTTTGTTACAGGTGGGTTTTCTCATTGCAGTGAGAGATATAAAATACTCCTGATTGGCTGTATTTATGGGGTCTTTTCGTCTTCCTTTTGGTTTCAAACACAAAGAAAAATGGTCTCTCCCGACCGTGCCTGGTTGGAACAGCAGGTAAAGCTCCAGCAACCTCTTCTCCCCAGCCTCTGATGGAAAATTATTGCAGATGAAATGATTCTGTCCTGGAAAGAGTAAGAGAGGAAAGTTTCAGCTTAAAGAGTGCTCACGGCACAGAGTGGATTGGCCACCAGGACATGTGGGACCCAAGCCGGCTTTGCTTTCTCAGCTGGGGAAAGGCAGGAGGTAGACAGCCTTGGAGAGCTGGACCACGCTTCTGACACCAAAGGGCAGGGTTTATCAGCATGAAATTTGTTCTCAAGTGTGCAGACCACTGGGCCCTCTCAGGTGTTCGAAACTCAGGGCCCAGCTGTACTTGGTGGAGTGACAGCCAAGTGAAATATCAGTTTGATCAGCATCACTTCCGTGACCTCATCCAGAAGCAGTGTGGACAGGCTCACCTCCTAGCACCGAGGGCAGCCTTTGGCCTGTCGCCCCAGTTGGCAGTCCATACGCTGGAAAGGAGCCCATCTCGGAACATGATGGATTTTAAGGCAGCCTTGAGGTGTGACCCACACCACGCACAGCCCTGGTGGAATGCTTAGGGAGGGGCTGGTGCAGTTGGCCCTGTCACTCTTACTGACTCCCCCGAAACCATTTGGCTCTTGTTTTTATGGGCACCCTGGCGAACCACAAACAGTAAAAAAGAAAAAAAGTCATAATGGTAAAATTAAAAAAAAACAACTTACTGTCCTAATGGTGACATGGAAGATGGGTTTCAAGGCAGGATGGTCTCTTGAGGCTCCCCAGGTGATGGAAGCAGGTGGTCAGGTGGACTGCAACACCTTCATCCCTGAAGGTAGGTACGGATGCAGACCCCAGGAGATGCATCTGTATAAATTCATTCATCTGCATGTATCATTCACGCATCAAGTGCCTATGAGCCTCCTAGGTCATTGTGCTAAGACACTGAGTAGGTTGTCCTAGCTTCAAAGAGGTCACTGATAGGTTTAAGCAGGTAATAGTTCTTTGCAAGAATTATGTGTGTTTACATATTGCTTCTGCTGAAGATATTCATTAGCTACTCTGTATGTATTCTGCTGTGGAGTGTTTGTGGTTATCTCTTCTATTGCCCTTCTTATCAGGGAACCCAGATGAATATATTCAGTGTTCTTATTTTCATCAGTTACAACATCACTCTCACCTATTTGTTGTGTGAGAGTGTTGTGAAAGTGTTAGTCATTCAGTCGTGTCTGACTCTTTGTGACCCCATGGACTGTAGCCCACCAGGCTCCTCTGTCCATGGAATTCTCCAGGCAAGAATACTGGAGTGGGTTGCCCTTTCCTTCTCCAGGGGACCTTCCCAACCTTCCCAAACCTGGGTCTCCTGCATTGTAGGTGGATTCTTTACCGTCTGAGCCACCAGGGAAGCCAGGGAAGATGTGCAGACTTGTTAAAAGTCCTCAAGAAGCGTGTTTACTAGGAATAGCATCTATTGTTTTTCTCTGACTTCCGGATATGTTCCTTTTATTAATGTTATTGCTTAGTTACTGAGCTCCCCAGAGGGAGAAGAAGCTTGTAGAATTGCTGCCCTCTCCTTCTCTAGAAGACCATGTCGTGCTTTCAGAGGCTGTCTTTGCATTCAGAGGCTGTCCATCCAGAAGAGCATTGATCTTCCCCACAGTTGTTCCACCTTTCGTAAATACTAGAATTATTTGAGGTTCCCACAAATATTCATTAAATTGCTGAGGCCTGATGATATACAAACACAGACATCCATGCCCTTGTGGATCTTAAACCCTAGGATCTTGCACTTGATTATGATCAAAAACTTCAAAGCTACTTTATAAACCAAATTACTGAGATTCATACTTTTGTCTGTTTGTGGTTATCTTGTTTTTCAGTTGCTAAGTCTTGTCCCATTCTTTACAGCCCCATGCAGCATGCTAGGCTCCTCTGTCCTCCACTGTCTCCTGGAATTTGCTCAAAGTCATGTCCATTGAGTTGGTGATTCTAACCATCTCATCCTCTGTTGTCCCCTTCTCCTCCTGCCTTCAATCTTTCCCAGCAACAGGGTCTTTTCCAATGATTCAGCTCTTCGCATCAGGTGGCCAAAGTATTGGAGCTTCAGCTTCAGCATCAGTCGTTCTAATGAATATCCAGGATTCATTTCCTTTAGGATTGACTGGTTTGATCTCCTTGCAGTCCAAGGGACTCTCAAGAGTCTTCTCCAACACCACAGTTCAAAAGCATCAATTGTTTGGCACTCAGCCTTCTTTATGGTCCAACTCTCATATCTACACATGACTACTGGAAAAACCATAACTTTAACTATATGGTCCTTTGTTGGCAGTCATGTCTCTGCTTTTTAATATGCTGTCTATGTTTGTCTTAGCTTTCATTCCAAGGAGCAAGTGTCTTTTAATTTCATGGCTGCAGTCACCATGAAAGTGAAGAAAGTGAAAGTGAAGTCTCTCAGTCGTGTCCAACTCTTTGCTACCCCATGGACTGTAGCCCACCAGGCTCCAACATCCATGAGGTTTTCCAGGCAAGAATACTGGAGTGGGTTGCCATTCTCTTCTCCAGGGGACCTTCCCAACCTAGGGATCAAACCCAGGTCTCCCACATTGCAGGCGGATTCTTGACCATCTGAGCCATCAGGGTAGTATAAAAAGGTTTTATGTTTCATTTTGGCTGAAGAAGAAAGGTATTTGCTTGTGAATTTTTCTGTGATTCTTTCTTTTCCTTGCTTAGAAGACTTTGTGCCTAGTAAATAAATCCAAGTTCTCTTCTTTTTTTTTTTTGGTGTTAAAGGTCCTTCCCAGTCTGACCTTGACCTGACTACCTGGGCTCCCAGGTATCTGGGCCTTCCTGGCTCTCTCCTGTCCTTGGTGCTCCGGACAACAAAACCTGTAATTTGCTCAACAGGATGTATGTTTGTCATCTCTGCATCTTTGTATAAACTCTTGCTCTGCCTGTAATCACTTCTGGGTCAGTAAAAATTATGTGCATTTTTCATGATTGGTCTTTATGGCTTTTTCTGACCCGCTGTTCTATACCCTTTGTGAGTATCTCTAATACAGCACTTTGAACACTGTATTAAACATTGTTTTTTATTCCTCATGTGTGATATCAGCCTCGAACGCCCCATGGACAGAATCTGTGTCCTTCTCATCATCATTCTATACATGAAAACTATCTTCTGCAACATCTCAGTGAGGTGACTGAATGTTTCTCAGATATACCCAAACTTCACTTCTTTATGGGCTTTATAGGCAGGATTTCCATGGCTTTGGAACAAACTCTTATTGAGTCCTTAATAATTCTTGAAATACCATCTTCTGGGGGAAAATCCATTCCTGCTGGAAGACTTCACATCTCTCTAGTTAGATCCTACCCTTTTCTCCTAAGAATGCTCAAGAGCTTCACTCACACTTCTATGGGGACATTAATACACTACTGTGTAATGTTATTTTGGTCCATAACTTGTTACCACACGACTAAAATACTTAGAAGGTATGTGGTGATACATAGCTTCTTTCTCTTACGTAGCCCCACAAACATAATGACCATCACACAGAAAGTGAAAGTGAAAGTCGCTCAGTAGTGTCTGACTCTTTGTGACCCCATGGACTGTAGCCTGCCAGGATCCTCTGTCCATGGGATTCTCCAGGCAAGAATACTGGAGTGGGTTGCCATTCCCTTCTCCAATCACACAGAAGGTGCATCATGGATGCTAATGCAAAGGCGAGACAAATGAATTGATGCTCTACGTATTCACAGACTACTTCAACTTGATCTGTCCAAAGTTGACTTTGTCATGTCATAGGATGGCACATGGTCTGTATTTGTCATTCAAGGTATCCCCTTTCTTCTCTCAGGGGTGAAGAGACAGTCTGGTGAGATCAAAGTTGACTTGGACTCACCACTTTCCTTGAAGAGCATTTCTTGGACTTTTTCAACTATTTTTTGACCTACACTCAGGATCCTGGTTTCTGTAACATTTGACCCCAAGATAATTAGAGTTGTGAAGATTACAGGGAAAACCTGCAACATACAATGAAACAGAAAGCACAGAAGAAAGAGAATGAGGAAGGAGGAGTGGAGGAAGCACCAGCAAGTCAAAGACATCTTCAGTTCTGCATCTGATTGCAGTATGTTTAAGCATCAGTGTCAAGTAAGATGCCACTCACCATGGTGGAAGTGTGCCAGGATTTATGCTGGCTTAGATCATTCAAGCCAGTGGGACCAGCTGTAGAGGGGCCCTGGGGACCCTGCTCAATATCATGACTGAAAAGGGAACGATTAATACCTTTTTTGAGCTCTTTCAGGAAGTAATTTTATTCATATTTCAAGAACCACAGTGTATTCAAGAATCAAAACTCTACTTTCCCTGTTTCTGTGAGATTTATTCTGTGGTTCTATTTTCAAGTGGCCTAAAGACACTTTTCACTGCTAGAATGTTCCTTTGAGGTCGCTGACCAAGCCCCCAGGGAACTGGAATGGGTATGAGCTTGGGGTCTCATCTTCTTTTCCATTTCTGATGGAACTTTCTTTCATTTTCTTTTCTTTTTTGTTTAAACCAAAAAATTTGGAGGAACAAATCTCACTGACTGTCTTAAAATTGAGATGTGTAATCAATGGATTCATCACAGAAGGTCAGGAGGAAAAAGAGGTAACTGGACAAAATTCTCTAAAAGAATAAAAATAGAGAAGAGAATGAAAGGAAAGTGGAGGAGTTCCCCTCTGACCGGGAGAGACCTGTGCTCACAGCTGGACGTCCTGAATGGACCCCCTCACACACAGCATCTGCCATCTGCTCACTGAGGGGAGAGTTAACAGGCTTGGACTAGAGAGATGGGGATGCTCTCATGGAGAAAAGTCAAATTAGTGGAAGAGTAATGCTGAGTAAAAGCTCAATAAATGAATGTGTGGTTCAAGGAGTCAGCCCAGCCACACCCATTTCCCACCAAGCAGCGCCTTCACTGTGTTAGGAGTGATACAGACTCCATCACACAAATGCAGTTGCCTCCACACACAGAAACTCATGCCTGATGAAACGATCAACCTCAGTTGGTATCTTATAATGACACATTGGTAGCTGCTGGATAAAAGTGTTAGGACACCAGGTCTTCTGCTGAGTTGAGAAAAGATCGTCAGGTTTGCGAGAGTTTCACCATCACTCGCCACATTCCACCATTTCATCATTTAACACACTTTACCTAGAGATTATTTTATACTCAATGAAAAGGCTCTTTATTACCCCAAACCCTTGGTCCCAAATTTCTGAATCTGTTTGTAAGTATTCTGTGGCTCCTGAGATTGTGGAATAAATGTCAAACAAAATGTTCCTAACTAATTTGCAAGCTATATTTGGAAAAAAAATAAAACCTTATTTCATTCAATAGAACAATCTATTTTGAAAACAGTTCAGTTGGGTTCCCTCCCCAAAGGCCAGGGTCCTGCCCTGTGGTTGTTGTCCCTCGTTCCTGCTTTGTTTGGAAGACTCACCTATCCCCCTCACTCATCCAGTCTTGGAGTTCACGCTGGGAAAACAGCTGTCGACACCATCTTTAGGATCTGAAGGTAAAGAAAGTCAGAGGTGTGCACACATGTACATGTATATGTGTGTTTACATGTGCACGTGTGCATGTGAATGCGTGTGCATATGCACGTGTGTGTGCTTAGGCCAGTGGTTTCCATCAGAAGACCAGAAAGGATGGGGGAAATCTTCCCACTTGACCCTGGCCTAGAGACTCAGAGATCTGCCTTAAGTGATGGCTCAGCATCCAGCTCTCTTGGAGGGAAGTGCCTCTCCCCACAGCATCTCCACCCACACTTGGAGTGACCTCACTTTCAGGAAGGATGTGAATGTCCTTCTGATTTCTTTCTTGGGGAAATGTGTGGGAGGCTGTGAAGGTTGGAAGTTCGTGCAAAACGTTCCTTCGGTCTTTGGGAAGCATCACGCTTAGTCTGTCATGTTTCTCATTGGCCGGTTCCTTTAGCTACTTCCCAAACGTGGGGCAGAGTCGATGACATCCCATGATGCGAAGCGGTGAGGCCCAGGCAGCCAACGACCCGAGACCTGTCTGTGTGGTGGTGACTCCGAGGGTGTTGACCAAGGTCCACGCTGACCGATGCGAGCCTGTGCAGGGCGTCTGCGGGCGTGTGGAGTCCGTCCCGGGGTGCAGGAGATGATCAGTAGCCAAGGCAACAGTGGCCTTCAGCCCAGCTAGGATGCCTGGGGAGGGCCATGACCGGCTGAGGGGCAAACACAGGAGCTGATATGAAACAAACCACTTCTTCCCAGGAGCTTTGGAAGTGGTGGTGTGACCAGACAGAAGTCAGGCTTCAAGGACATCTGCATGCATTCAGTGTACTCAACTGTCTTCTTCCCCTAGCGTGTGAGCTCTTCAAGAACAAGCCCTGCAGGCTGTTTACTGTATTATTTGAGACCCTGGCCCACAGTAGGAAATCAGTAATAGTGGCCTAAACTATGAATTTTGTTGAAATATGAGAATTTCAGTGTGTTTGCAAATCATTAAAAGTCTGGAACAATTGTTGTTTAGCCACTAAGTCATGTCTGACTCTTTGTGACCCCATGGACGATAGCCTGCAAGGCTCCTCTGTCCATAGGATTTCCCAGGCAAGAATATTGGAGTGGGTTACCATTTCCTTCTCCAGGGGATATTCCTGACCTGGAGATCAAACCCATGTCTCCTGCATTGGTAGGCAGATTTTCTACTTCTCAGCCCCCAGGGAAGCCCCTGGAACAGTAGAGAGTGTTTTTTTCTCCCTGGATAAATTCCCATAGACAGTATCAGATAGAACAAAATTCTCTTTTCTTATTTTCTGTCACACACCTTCCAATAGCCCTTTGAAAGCTTGCTGTTTCATGATATGTGTCTATCTCTGTACAGAGACACACACTTACTATATTTTAGGGTCTAATTCAGGCCATCTGCTCTCTCATGGAAAGTGATCGCTCTTAGATTCCTTTAATGTTTCTACTTATAAAAGATCATAGGTCTGTATAATAATTAGTCTTTTGCTACTAATTGGTGACAACTTGAATCCCCTTTTATCTAAGCATGAAAATGTTTTAAATATTAACTAGACTTCACAACCTCCATGTGGTTTGTGCTGCGTGACTGTGGCAGAGAGGGTCAGCTGGCCGCCTGAAGCAGGGCCAGCCAGGGGCTGCGGTCCCTGACAGAGTCGCACATGGGTGGTGTGGCCCAGCCCCAAAGCCATCTGAAAAGCGGCTGTCCCCAGGCATCAGAACACTGCTGCTCCTGGAAGCCGGCCCGCCTCTGAACAATGCGACAGCCCTGTTTGATTTTTAGGAGTCAAGTCAGTCAGCTCGTCTGACACTTCTGCAGTGTGATCAATCAAGAAGGCCAAGTAATCGAATCATGTGTGGGCAAAGAGTTCTAGCAAAAGCAGGTTCACACCGTGCGCTTCATCAAAATGTTACCTGAGACTCTTTTCCCTGGCGGTCCAGTGGTTAAGACTTCACCTTCCAATGCAGTGGATGTGGGTTTGATCCCTGGTCAGGAAGCTAAGTTCCCATATACTGGAGGCCAAAACAGTAAAACATGAAACAGAAAGAAATATTGTAACAAGTTCAATAAAGACTTTAAAAGAAGTTACATGAGGTAGGCCTCATTTTAGAGAAAATTTATCAGTCCTATAGCTGCATCTGTGTTTGTAGAAGTGGATATTTTTGTAATAATGCGCACTGATTTATCATATAGATGGGTAACTAATTATGTCAAATGAATTAATTAATTATGTAATAGTGTGTATTGCATACTGTCAATTATCTGATAAAATTATATACAAAGAAATAATTTAATGATTAAAATCACATGAACAACCATGTCATTATTATATAATTATTTTATTAATGTTGTGTTAAATTAAGTGATTATAATTAATTAATATGATAGTTATATATGTTAATGTAAAGCATTGATAATTTATGTATTAAAATAAAGCCATTGTCTATAGTAGCAATATTTTCTAAAGACTAATATCTCTATATTGCTTTCTAGTCTAAAATCTTGAGTAATACTAATACGAGCCATGACCCAATTCCGTCAGGCTCTGGAGCCCTCAAGCCCCAGGAGGGCTGTGTGAAGAGGTGTGAGGCTCCTCCTCTGAGTCCACCCTTCCAGACAGTCTTCTCCAGCTGAAAGGGGGGTGGGAGGTGTCCCCGCCTCTCAGAGTCCGATCTCCGTTGGCAGCTCCAGGGTGGCCCATTTCAGGGCCATGACATGCCCTCTGCCCCCTTGGCTCTGTATTGGCTGTGAGACGCCCATGGAGAGGGCACGACCCCCTTTGAAGGTGCAGCCGTTAGGCAAAGGTTGTCCCTTCTCCATGGAGGTGAGCTTGCGGGTTCCACCTTTTGAACCCACCTGCTGAAGTGCAAATGTGTGGCTGGAATAACCAGCTGCACCCTTATCCCTTGACTGTGGACAGGACCTGGCCCACCAGAAGGGCCCTCGGGGAGCTAGAGATGGAGCGGCAAGGGCTGAGCGGCTGCTGGACTAGGGAGAGATGGACTTGTGGCCCGAGGTGGACAAATGGGGCCACGGTGAGCCCCGAGGTCAGAGACGGGAAAGCAAGGGCAGAGAGGAGGCAGGGGCTTTAGGAGAAGGAGCAGGACACCTTGAAATGCCCCAGAAGAGCTGGTGTGTGGGGGATACAGGGATGCCCCAAGTCTCGGCCCATGTGAGGGGCTGGTCCTGCTGGCATATCCAGGAGCTGCCTGGACTCTCCGCACACACTCACAGGGAGAAGCATATTCTCCCCAGTTCCTCATCTTTTCATCACTGTGTTAAGTGTGACCTTGAATTTATTAATTATCCACGGAAAATCAGTGCTACCGCTGGCAGTATTTTTTGTCTGTCAAGGTCTTTATGTACTATTCATTGACCAGAAAGAGTCCAGGGAGCATCATTCTGTTTCAGTCTGGGTCCACAAAGCAGGGGGCTGTGATGTTTATGATTTGGGAAGGAGGAAACAAATCCCAAACAGGAAAACAAAGATACACGACAGAGGACAACACAGCTCAGAATTGCACCGACTTCCATCCATTTCACAGCAATGTCTTCCAAAAACTTGGGTTGTTTTTTTTTTGGGGAAAGGGGTGTCATGGAAAAATACAGATAATGCCTTATTTTGATTGCATTGTTTGAAAGATTGTTATTTTTGCCTCAAAGAGAATGATCAATAGTTTGTGCTTTTATTTCAAAGTCATACACCATGACTTGACCCCATCCTGACCCCTCCCAGCACTTTTCCTGGTACATCAGTTGTGGAGCTCTATACTTGGGGTACAGACTCAGAGCTCCAGTCCTTTCCATACTGATGAGATAATGCATGTAAATCTCTTGGATTACTGCCTGGAATATAATGAGTGCTCAATTGGCATTAGTGAGTTATTACCATTATTCTAGTTTCTGAATCCTAGTGGTTTGGCTGGGAAGATTCACTCCAGTAACTGGACCCAGTGACTCTGAGCTCTGCCTATGTTGTCCTGCATTCATTAGCGTCACATGTCCTGAGAGCACTCTTTGCAGCGAGCCAGAGTCCTTTTCAGAATTTCACTTGAATACCATCAGAAACCGGCTGCTTAATTGTTCCTGCTTCTTTTGGTTTTGAAGTGCATGTTCATTTACTCTCTCAAAACAGCACATCACATAAGTGAAGAAACTACCCCAGAAAAGGTTTTGGTCACTTAAAAATGTCTTCAAGTATGAAAGTGTGTTAGTCACTAAGTTGTGTCCTACTCTTTGCGACCCCATGGACTATAGCCCGCCAGGCTCTTCTGTCCATGGGCTTCTCCAGGCAAGAATACTGGAGTGAGTTGCCATTTCCCTTCTCCAGGGGATCTTCCCAACCCAGGGATCGAACCTGGTCTCCTGCATTGCAGGCAAATTCTTTGCCATCTAAGCCACCAGGTAAGCCCTTCAAGTATGAAAATGTAAGCTAAAAAAAGTACCTGCTGAAAATACTGGCAAACAAGCCATTCATCTTAACATTCATCTTAACATTCATCTTTTTTTGGTCAATGAATAGTAGTCAAAGGAGTGGAACAGACAGTTCATAGAAAAAGTCATCAATTGATAGGCTTTCCCTGGTGGTCAAGTGATTAGGACTCTATGCTCCCAACACAGGAGGCCCAGGTTCGATCCTGGTCATGGAACTAAGATCCCATGTTCTTCATGCCACAGCTAAGGCCTGGTACAGCCAAGAAAAGACATCGGTTGGTGAATGGACATATAAGATTGTTTGTCTTTGCTAGATCTCAAAAATGTGGATTTTTAGAAACTCCTACTTTTTGTCTATTAAATTCTAAAAATTTAATAATGCTCACCATGCATGTCAGTGTGATTACAACAGTCTTTATGGGTATAAAATGGCTGAGTGCCTGAACACCGGGCAAACATATATCAAGGAACTTACAATGTTCACATGCTTTGAGATTTTCTTTTATTATTTGGTACAATAGTATCTCATTTTTTAATTAATACGTTTTTAAAGTGACACACGGTGTATTGGAAAGTTGTTAAGAGAGTAAATACCAAGAGCTCTCATTACAAGGGAAAAATCATTTCTTTTTCTTTATTTCTTTTTTTTATCTATATGAGGTGATGCATATTAACTAAACTTTCTGTGGTAATCATTTCACAAAGTATCTGTATATGTCAGTTAAATCATTAAGCTGCAACCTTAAAAACTATACAGTTTATGTCAATTATATCTCAATAAAACAGGAAAAAAATCAAATAGTCTTTAAGATTTGCAACAACAGCAACTGACCCCTGCAACTGCCCCCATCCTGCCTCTTTCCACTCTTCTGACAGTAGGTCATCCAGAACTATCTTACCTATACACAGTCTGAGTTGTATCTGTTTGAGGTTAATTTAAATATATTAATCCCAGCCCTCTGTTCAACTCCTGCTTATTTATGAGATTTGTATAAACCCTTGAGAGATTTACTCGTGACTTAATTCACTTTGCAATATTTTAATTTTATTCATGTTGTGTTTATCACCACAGCACCTGTATCCCATGCAGATAAAAATTTCCTAGATGGTGGTTGTTGAAGCTGTGGTGCAATGAAATCATTTCTCCTTCGAAGCAAAGAAAAGGCAGGTGCCAGATGTGAAAGAGCGTGCAGGTAGGCTTTCTTGCAGTGGGGGAGCAAGTCCATAGAGACCCAGGTTTTGCGGTTCTGAACCCCATTGTCAGAATTGGTATCGCTATAGGAAAGCAGTACTCAAGCTCTCTTTGCCAAAGCATCACAAAGGCAGCTATACAAATGATCAGACAGCTTCGAAGATCCGTGTTTACTGGGTGAAATTTCCAGAGGACATTCCTGCCAGCCTCTTCTTCTTCTGGAAAGGCACACTCCCATCCCATCCTCAGTGTGGTTCATTAAAAACATGCCTTCTCCTCGTCCTTCCCACCTTCTGCTCCCAGTCCTTATTTTTCCTAATGCTTTGTTCCTCTTCATTCACCCATTCAGCAAAATATTTACAGAACTGTAGAAGGTTCCAGATACTGTTCTGAGGATGCAGTGATGAACAAGACAGAGAATGTTATACTCACATGGAATCTTGATTCTAAAAGTGGAAGACACACAATGATCAGGTAATGTCAAAACATCAGGTAGAAGGAGATGTTATGCAGGGAATTAAAACTAGCAGAGCAACCAAGTAGCTTCTTTAGCCAAAGTTATTAGGACAGACCTAAGGAGATTATGTGCTTTCATATGTATTTAGTGGCTCAGTGGTAAAGAGTGTAGGAAAAGACACTTGACTTGGTCCTGTGTGAGTAATGATACTGTTCCTTCTAATATATATATTTAACATGTTATGTAGTTCCCCCTTTTCTAGTGTATAACTTAATGATTTTTAGTAAATATGCCAAGTTGTGAAACCATTTTCATAAGTCAGTTGTAGAATATTTTCATCTTACTTACAGGATTCTTCCTGGCCATTTGCTGTTGTTAATCCTTGTTCCCTGCGCCAGGAAATGACTAAGGTATTTTCCTATCCGTAACTGCTAAGATCATGCCTGTGTAAGTCTTTGTGTAGATGTATGTTTTCATGTTTCTTGAATAGATACTTGAATGGAATTGCTGAGTCATAGCACAAATTTATATTTAATGTTTGGAGAAATTGCCAAATGGCTTTCCAATGTAGCTGTATTTTTCACAAGAAATGTATGAGGATTCCTGTTTCTCCCTATCCTTGCCAACATTTTTATTGTATGTCTTTTTTTTTTTTCTCACTAGAGGCATTCTAGTGGGTGTGGCATGGTATTACATTGCATTTCTAATTCACATTTCCCTAATGCAATGTTGATCTTGTATTTATTGGCCATTCATATGTTTTCTTTAATAAAATGTTTACAGAAAGCATTTGCTTTTTTTTTTGATTCAGTTGCTTACCTTCACATTGTTTCAGAGAATTTTTTTTCCCGGCTTTTGTTTTGTATGGTCTGGATACAAGTCTCTTGTCAGATTTGCATTTGCAAATCGTTTCTTCCAGTCCAGTTAATTGTCTTCATTTTCTTAATAATATTATTCAAAGCACAAACATGTTGAATTTTTGCTGAGCTTCAGTTTACCATCCCTTTAATACTTGCTGATGGTTTCTCTCTCAAGCTCGGCTCATCTATTCACTTGTGTGTGCTAATCAGCACCTTGATAATACTGAGGCCGAGCGTCTGAGACCTCTTCTCTGAAATTTGGTTCTGCAGGCCTGTTTTATTCTGTCCTGAATCTCACCTTATCTCCTCAACTCAGGGTATCTGCTGATTCTTCCTAGGTTCCTCCTCTCCGCACCATGGTCTGGAAACTCTAGTCAGTAAGCTGTGGATGCAGACAGTGAAGTTCGTTTGTTTTCTGTCTCTCAAGAATCTCTGTCCTTTGTTGCCTGATGCCAGCTTATTTAAAATGGCTTTAAACATATATTTCTATTCCCTAATTTATTGTTATTATTTTGCTCTGTGTTGGAAGATAAATCCAGTCTCTATAAATGAAGTGGAAGTCCCATTGTGGAGCTGACATTGGGTGAGATCTGAATGGCAGAAGGCGCACAGCCTTCTGAAGTCTGAGTGAAGGCTGAGAGGTCAAATGCAAGAAGGACCTATCCCTGGTCCAGAAAGAACAAATCTGCCAAAGGAAAGATTCTGGGTTGAAATAAGTAGGATATGTTTTAGAAGCAGACTAGAGTGATTGAATCTTAACGCTAGAGGAGAAGGTGAGGTTAAGACAGGACATGTAGAAGCTGACAGCCCGATGCCCTTGGCCTCTGCCCCCTACCAGATGTGATCCCAGTCCTGGTCCCTTAGGTGGTCCTCTGAGTTTCCTCTGGATCTGTGAGTTTGGCATTCTTGGTGATGCTCATCTTTCTTCACTCTCTCTCTTAATATTGCTCCTATTGCCTTAATAATAAAATTTCTCCATTTTTCAACCCTAAGAAGATGGAACCATAAAAGAAACCTAATCAAAAACCTTCCCATTCTTACCCTTCATGAACAGACAGATATGTACACACGCGTGCGTGCACACACACACACACACACACACACACACACACACACACACAAACAGACGCGCACACAGACGCACTGCGACCTGGAGAGGGTGGATTGAGATAAACCACAGAATGCAAGCAAAAATAATGGAGGCAATTCTTTTCTGCCCTCCCCTCCCCAAAGAAGCATTCTCATGAAGAAGAGAAGCAGAAAAGGCAACAATCAATCCTGACCTGGACTTCTTTGCATCCTCTCCTATGATTTCTTGTGGAAAAACTGGAAATTTAGAAATTGGGAAAAAGCTGAAATAATTTACAATCATAGGAATTATTATTATTATTCTAATGCATTCACTTTATTACCTCTCCTGGGGAGAAAATTGTTAGATGCTTGGTATCTGGAGCAGAAAGGAATTTACCCTGACAAGGTATTTTTTTGTGAATTTGTTTTCTTTGGTGTGTGATGACTGGGATTGCTTCTTAATGGTCTTCTGATGTTTGACAAGATCTCCAAGCTATAATTGTACCACTGCTGGTTGGAAAATTTATCCCTGTCAATTTTGTTCCTTTAGTTATATTTTGCTAATAAAAATGTCAATACACAAAACACATTCTGTTGCCTTTTTCTTTTCAAACCAAGCTTGCATCTCATCATAGTTTATGACTATTTCTGCTAAAGATTTTCAACTTGCTGACTGTTCTCTCATGCTTAAAAGTCCCTCAGAATCAAAGAATACCCATAATATGCGTCCTGCTAATTTTATTTTATTTTAAATTTTTATTGGATTATAGCTGCTTTATAACACTGTGTTAGTTTCTGCTGTACAGCAAAGTGAATCAGCTGTGCAGGAAGGGAATGGCACCCACTCCAGTATTCTTGCCTGGAGAACCGCATGGAGAGAAGAGCCTGCAGGGCTATCGTCCATGGGGTCGCGAAGAGTCGGACACCTCTGAAGCGACTTAGCATGCATATATATGTTGTGTATGCTCTAAGTCTCTTCAGTCCAAGGAAATCCAAAAAGAAGGGATATCTCGTTAAGCTCACCATAGAGCATTGAGTAGAGTTTCCTGTACTATACAGTAGGTTCTCATTAGTCATGTCTTATACATAGTAGTGTATATATGTCAGTGCCAATCTCATGGTTTATCCCATCCTCCCTCCCTTGGTATGCATACGTTTGTTCTCTACATCTGTGTCTCTATTTCTGCCACATATAAGAATTAATATATTTGTTTTACCCTTTCTGACTTACTTCCCTCTATATATTCTGCTAATTTTAAAATTTGGTTCTATTGTAAGCCAAAAGCGTTGAGCGCTTTATATTTCCCACACACTGTATTTTAAGTGTTGAGATGCCAGTGAATCTAGATATTGTGTGCACATCAATGACACCAAACTCAAAAGTTTTAGAATACAGTCCCCTTCCCGTGGGGGCCCGCTGATGGCTCCCACGTGTTCCTAGACCCACCTCCTACTGTTCATTGCATCCATCTTGAATCTTAGCAAGTTGGATGCATAAGCGTCAGAGACACAAGAAGAGATGTGATTTAAGGGGCACGTCTGGCTCAAGGAAGCTGCAATATAAAGGCAGGGAGAAAAGAAGAAGGAAGGAGGGAAAAGAAGAGAGGAAAAGAAAAACAGTGTTAAGTGGTGATGAGTCATTTAAACACTATATGATCTGGTGACTTCAAATAGCAACAGAGAAGCCATAACTCTTTGCTTCTCTGGTCCACAGAATGCTCTCTTCTCTACCTGGTGAAACAGGCTTCTCTAGATCCGATTTACTTCAGGCTTGTCGCTTTCTATCCTGGAGAATAACTAAGTTTATAAAGATCCCCTCGCCTCCTGGGCGTCCTAATCATGATAACTGGTACTTTCATCTCTCCCCACTCCTCCCCACCTCCACCAAAGCCCATTTCTTTTGTCCACCCCCAGGATAGAATAACTTTTACAAGGCAATCTGTTGTCATCCCGTCAATTTTCCTTTGTGAATGGAGGCCACAGGGTTGTGCATCTTCAAGGGTCACTCTGAACGATTTACTCCTGCAGAGCAAGGCTTTCATGTGTTCCTGCAACACAGACTGCAAAACAGGGGCTGACACTGCTTACAGCTCAGTTCAGAAGTCCTCACCGACAGCATGCACAGGACGCGGGCAGTCCCTCAGGTGCCTGCATTTCTCTCTCTGAATTCTCTTTCTTGACTCATTTTGAGTTTGAAAAACTGGTCAGAGTAACAGCCGAGACACCAGAAGTTTGAACTGACGGTGGCATCCTCCTCGTTTGAGGCTCTCTGACAGCGAGAAGACCCAGAGATCTCAGTCTGCTTCAAAGGGTGCTCAGGCCCTTCTAAATCTTAAAAAAAAAAAAAAAAAAAAAAATCTGGTTTTTCGTTCTTTAGCCACAATGTGAATACGTACAATGTTACTGTTTATGATTAGCATTCTGAAGAGTTTAAGGTAGAGAGCAGAAGATTTCTCCCAGTCCTATAAACACCTGCTTCTGAGTCCAGCCTACTCTTTGCAGTCAATTTTGGGAAAACAGGACATTAGATTCTCAGAACTGGGAGTATCTTAAAACTCTGTCCAGTCCTGGCATCTGAGTCTGTCTCTACATCTCTGGCCTCAGAGAGCTCATTCCTTCCTTGTTTCCTTTATTAGAAAGCATCTCATCATGCTGGACTGGTATCCACCTCCCAATGGTCTCCACATTCTGTATCTGGAACCCAACAATCTCTGTAGTTTGGTCCCAGTGTTCTTCAGTGCTTGTCTGAACTCACTTTTCTTCCCACCCATTAGCTCCAGGCAAACCGCTTCCAACCAGGAGTCCACAACTGCGCTGTATGGCCTGCAGTCCCCAAGCTTTACTGCATTATATTTGCTGCCTGTGGCTGGCTGGTCCCCTGCAAAGACCACCACGTCCTTATCCTTGAAATCTGTATCTCACTTCACATGGCAGAAAGGACGTTGCTGATGTGAGGAATTAAGGGCCTTGAGATGGGAAGATTATCCCGAACGATCCAAATGGTCATGATTTAATCAGAAGGGTCTTCATAAGGAGGAGGCAGGAGGGTCAGAGTCAGAGAAGTGGGGGTGAGAGCGGAAGCTGAGGGAGGAGCTGTACAGGCTGAAGCCGAGATAAGAGAGAGATTGACTGATGCTGAGCTGCCGGCCTGCGCTGGGAGGAAGGGGCCAGGAGCCAAAGCAAGCAGGCGGCCTACAGAAGCTGGAAAAGGCAAGCAGAAGGCCCTCCCCTAGAAACTTCTGGAAGGAACCAGCCTTGAAGGTGCATTGATTCTAGAACTTCTGGCCTCCAGAGCTGTGTGAAAATAAATTCGTGGTTTCTTAAGCCTGTCATCTTATAGTAATTTGTTACTGCAGCCAGGGGGAGCAAAGAGACGCTGAAACGCCACCCTGTCCTCCTTCCTCCTCCTCGCCCTCCCCTTCCTGCCAGCTGCAGCGCTTCTTTGCACCTTCCATCTGAAGGGATAGACCTCCCTCTTCAACTGTGACGACTGTTGCCTCGGATACATTCAGATAAAGCGAAGCTCGCACTGTATCACCTCCCTCAGCCTATACATGAACACTTCTGTAAGTACGTGGTTTAGTCAACTTTTCCATATTTATGTGGGCTTCACAACTTGATTATAGCCTCTTTGAAGGCAGAGACTCTGAATTTAATTTTACCTTGCTGGTTTCCCTAGAAGCATACCCAAGACCTTAATAGGCGTGATCCATCAATTTTTCCTCTCGCGCCTCAATCACACCCTCGGCCAGCAGATACAGGAAGAGTGCATTTTGACATGGTAAGAATATGACCTTTGCATCCCAGGTTTTAACCCCAGGTTTTGAGCCAATATGCTAAATGACACGTATTTCGCTGGCTACAGGCTTACTTTTCTCTCCTGTAAACAGGGAATCGGCATCACTAGGATTTTACAAAATACTCCGAGCTCCGACTATTTGCATTTCTTCTTTTCACTGTTTCAGTGACTCTTCTATCCTATCAATTAATTCTTCACTTTTCCAATAAATCCTTTCCCTTTTTCTTTTTAATAAGAATTTAAGCATATTGGATTTCTTTTTTTTTTTTAAGTCGAGTCCTGCCAAACCCACAGAAAACCAAAATATAATTAAATTTTGCAATATCTTAAAACGAGCATCAAACAAAAGAGTGCATTGAAATTCCCCATTTCATTTGTAGCCGCGTATCAGCGAGTGCATTAAGGGTCCGTAAAGGCAGCTTTGCTTTTAAAGGCAGGTGTTGGACAAAGAACTTCCTGCAGATGAAGGACCGCAACACCAGAACCACCATCCGTTTAAAATAATTCAATTAAGCGGAAGTCACCCTATAAATAAACATATTGAAATGTCCAATGGAAAACCAGACTAATGATTAATAGAGTGTTTCCATATCAAAATTAACCCAGTTTTTAACATCTGCATTATTAGAGTGTGGGCATGTCCGTGGCTCACCATGCTCATTTTTGCTTTACAAACACATATTAAACGTACATTCCATTATGCAAACTTTTAAGCATGTGCATAATCTTTGCAGTAATTTAATTTATTTAGGGGAACCATAAAAAACTTATATCCCACTGATTTGAAAAATGTGTATCCCCCATCTCTATGTTGAATGTATTCATTTTCTGGGGTATGCATTTTGTTCGCTGTTACGGGTTTCACAGGCCCTAAGAGCCCCAACCTGCCTAGGACCCCTGGGGACAAAGTAGAGCCCCATGACCCCCTGAGACGTGAGGCTTTCTTTTAATGTGACCCCCCTTTTGTGTTGTTGTTATTTTCAGGGAAACAAACGCAGCTTGCACTTGTGTCTTGGATGAGTTGATGCTGTTGTCCCAGTGCAGCCCGACATCTCTTTCCCGCCTCTCACCCCGACCAGCACGATCGTCTCCGACTCCTCGCTGGCCTTCAATAAGGACAGTCTGTGTTGTGTAGCAGCTGCAAAAGACTTCACAAACGCTGGCTGACGAGAGGTGACAGCCCTGTATATCTCTCGCCGGCATTGACAGCTGACAGATGGATACCACTCACACACAGA
Organism: Okapia johnstoni; assembly: GCA_024291935.2. Classification (NCBI taxonomy): domain Eukaryota; kingdom Metazoa; phylum Chordata; class Mammalia; order Artiodactyla; family Giraffidae; genus Okapia; species Okapia johnstoni. Next base: position 76,813,504 of record CM044309.1, read on the forward strand.
AAAAGAGCCCCCGGGACGATTCCCCAGCATTCTGTCTGTTCGTAGGGCCACATTTGATGGAGTGCTGCTCAGAATAATAAACCCGCTCTGATCCACCGCCGAGCCCTCCTCGAGCGCACAATGCCCTGGGTTTTTTGTTGCTTTTTTCCCTCCTCTAAAACATGAACAAACCTATACATCGAAGCTCTGTTTTGTGCCTTACTTTCTTTCCATCTTGGTTTTGAAAAACAATAAAGAAAAAAAAAAGAGGAGGGAGGGAAAGAGAAAGCAGAAGAGCCCCCCAACATTTGTGACTTTCGGACGGGGGAGCGATCCGTGTATAATGGCGCAGAACCCTGGCTGCGCTTGGTCTTTAATAATTCCTTCATCTCTCCAATCTGTTTGTTATTATCCTTTGGATTGTTTTTATTTCCTTCCATAAATCAGCACATCCTTAAAAGCATCGCTGCTGGGTTAGCTGGGAGACAGTGACATAAAACTGGACAGGAGGGAGGCGTGTGGATACGCAGGGTGGGGAAAAGGAGGGAGGTGGGAAGGAAACACAGAAAGCACCCCCTCAGCCCCCTGGGTCGATGGACGATAAGGGGAGAGGAAGAATGGAGGTGAGAATGGGAAAGCCCTGCAGCCTTTTGTTCATAGATTTGAAGACTGTCTCTGCAGCTTTTGCCATGGCCCTTGTGTTGCCTTGAGTCACCCAATCAAGTGCTCCAGGACCCGGCTGTGTCCGGGAGGTGTCCGGCTGCCAGAATAGAGTGGGAATAGAAGATGCATCTTCCACAAGGGGCGGCGGCGGGATCTGAAAACCAACAGCCCCAAGATAAGAAAAAGGGAGACTCACGTCAACACAGCCTCCAAAGCAGTTTGTGACCTACACATGAGCTCTTAGCATGTAGCAGGGGAGATGGCTGGTTTACATTTGGATTCTCTCATGAGTTACATTGGAATGTTTTAGTGTGTTCAGGTCATTTGATCCTCTGTCCAGCTGTTTTACAGACACCCATGGCAGGTCAGCAGATGACACATCGTGACGATTTTTCCACATCCTCTTCTGACCTGCTCTCTGGTTCATGGTCCCCACCCGACAGCACGCGGTGCCTCTTCCTCCATCTCAAGACTGTAATTTTTGGCAATGTGGAGGCTCTGAGACAGAAGTAATTGGGTGCTGAGGCCTTCCTACTCCGATGACTCCCATGGTTGCCATAGAAACCATAGGCTGGGCTCCCACCAGGCACTCCATCTCACCCCGGTACCTGGGGGTGTGGCCCATATGTGTATATGGACTGCCACTTCCATGCTCTGCTAGATGAGGAGGGCAGAGGGGTCCATTCCCCTGGCCTGGAGGTCATCAGCTGCCAGTCCACTCCAGAGCTGCTGACCGTGGAGGGTCACTACTTAGATGAAGGAGACATATCAGGCTAGGATTTTTAAGCAACCCCAATGTGGGGAGAAAATCTTGTTCATTTAACACATCCTGGAGGAAAGCATTCTCCTGAAATAATCTCCCTTCTAAGCACGGTGGGTCCCAGTGTCCATCAAACATTACTGTTTGACGTCAAACATTATGTGTGTGTAGCGGCAGGGTGATTGTGAACCAGGAGGGAGACACACATGGAGGTAAGGAGTCCTAACCAAGAGACTGCCTTACTGCTTCTGGTTCTCAGAAAGGAGAAAGCCCCTCTGTGGCCGGCAATGATCAGGGTGGCCACGCTGGCAAATATGAATGAATGAACAGTATTCTCGACCTTGAAAATCAGTCCAGTGCTATTTGTGTCTGAATGAGCTACTCTGAGGTAACAAGTCTAGGTTTGCAAATGGTCCCTCAGTGATGCTACTCACATTCACAGCACGTGCTCATTTGCCCTTCTCTTAAATATTATGGGGTGTGGTGTCACTGCACAAACTAACCCAGAGTGTGGTTTCAATATCCATGTCTATCAGCAGTCAAGGGTTCCTACAGCGATGCCCGTCCTTCCAGAAAGGCCTCTTGATGAAGGATCTGTAAGCGCTTTATAAAATCTCAGCTAATGAAGTTTTGCATCCCCCACAAGGCAAACAGCACATATCACTTCTGCCATGCGTTGTGATCTTCAAAGCGGTGGGCACAGTGTTAACGTAGTCAAATCACCTAATTTGTCTCTCGTAACTTCATAAAAAATTCCTTAATGGAAATTTCCCAAGTGGACCTTGGCGAGAGGAAGTTTCCAGTGAGAGGAAATAAAGAAAGAAAGAAAGGATCACTTTCACTTTATGGTTTCTGTTCCTTTTAATTAAATAAAAGCAGCCGAGTGTGCAAAACTGGATTTGTGCCATATTACTCAACCTGAAGGGAGCATGATGTCAAGTTGCAAAAATCTAAAACTGTGGAGAGTGTACCATTTAGGAATTAGAAATGTTTCCCCTCCACGGGAGGTGTTTCCTTGGTATAATCACCTTTTGAGTCTATACACAGTCTGCTCACACAATATACAAAATCTGTAAGGTGTGGATTCCAGCTTTAGATGGGGTGGGGCTTCGTCTGAGTCTTGACCTGGGTCTGGTCCACTCTGCTTCTGCTGCTCATTCTAGGAGGGGCAATGATTGTAAGGGTCTGCATCTGACATAATGGGAGCAAGCATCCACGGAGCCCTCCCAGCGCCCCGGGCGTGTTGCGAGTGCCCTGGTGGGTGTGGCTTTGAGCCGCCCGCCAGCCCCACGAGGGGAGCACTACCGTTGTCCCCAGCTTGCAAGCGGAGGAGCTAGGACAGCTTCTCTTGGTCACACGGTAGGTCCCAGAGCCGGATGCTCCCCAACAGACGGCTCTTCATCACCATCCCATACTGAACCCCTACCATAAGGTTTTTCCAAGCAAAACCGATTTGAAACATTATTAATTGTGCTGATAATTAAGTTTTATGTAATTTGTATTCATTAATCATTAATGTTCTAAGTCCTTCCTCCCTCCAATAATGATAAGACTGAATGAAAGTTGGCTAAAAATGGAAAGAAAAGGTAATTGTGAGAGTCCCAGGAAGGAATGCTGAGGAGGCAGAAAGGAAGGAAGAAAAGAGGGTACGTGGTTCTCACTTTAGCGGCCTGGAGGGAGAAGCAGGAAACGGCGGGGGCAGGGGCCGGAGGGCGTGGCCACTCCAGGACCCCTGCAAGGGCACCTCGTCTTCCTGAGAGACCAGCTGTGGGGCCACCCTGACGGGACCTAGACCTTGTCCTCGACACCGGCCCTGTCCCGTCCTGTCTCCCATGATGTGAAAACCACCCAGCTCTGGCTGATCATTACACCCGCGGAAGTGCCGGCCACGAGGCCTAATTGGAATTGATCTTGGGATAAATGCAGTATAACAAGCTCGACAAAACGTTGCACATGGAAGGAAGAGCCCCTGTCTTCTTGGGCCGGCAGGAGGCTACTCAACATGAACCCCCGCCCCCCGCTCCAGGTGCGGTCTCACCAGCCAGGCCTCACCCTGCTAGGAGCAAGTCTTAAAGACATTCTCTCAGGAGCCAGCTAAGCTCATCCCTCTGTGGCCTGAATGAAACAGATCGTTACACGCCTTGCAAGGAGCCCCCCGATGTATTACCAGTTTTGTGCGCTCAGCTATGCAGGCTTCTGTGCCTGTGGGTGCAGGTGATGGGGGGTAGTATTCACCCCCACTCATCACACACTGTTCCCCCACTTTTCCGCTGATAAATCGTCCAAGTAAGAATCCAAGAATTGTAAACTTGTTACAGGCCCACGCTCCTATTTAGAATAAAGTTCGGCCGTTGAGAGGGGAGTGGCTGAGTTCATCTGGACTCCTCCCTTGCCCTCACGAACTCCAGTCCACTTTCCTCTTTTCTGTCCACTGTCCAAGTGCCGTCATGACAGCTCCCCAGGCGCCTGAGATAACTGCACCCCCGCTTCCTGTCTTCTGGCTGCCTCTTCCTGGGAAGGCCCAGCAGTCGGTCCACCAGTGTGTGGACCTGCGGGTCACACAGCAACTTCCTCTGCTGGATCGCAAGCTCCTGCGATCTCGAGGGGTACTGGAGGAGAGCTGTTATCACAGGCCTGGGGATGCAGAAGCTGACGGGACTCTGAGCTACCTGCTGCTTCCAGGAAGTGGCTTGATCACCGACCTGATCACTGGATAGCGACAGACCCAGGGTCTCTGGAATCCAAGGTGCTCCTGGGCGATGACTCTGAGTTTCTTCACAACCACAGTTTGAGGCTTTTAATTTTAATTAAGGAAGACAAGGGCATGGTAAAATGAAGGTATAATGTCTGTACATACTCGGGTGCTCAGTTGTGTCCAACTCTTTGTGATCCCCTGGACTGTAGCCAGCCAAGCTTCTTTGACCATAGAAGGCAAGAATACTGGAGTGGGTTGCCATTACCTTCTCTAGGGGATCTTCCTGACCCAGGGATCGAATTCATGTTTCCTGCGGTTTCTGCATTGGCAAGCAGCCCATGACGTATATATAAATAAGCGTACTTATGCATTTAGAATATTTATACATTTCAAACCCTACCAAGTGGGGAACTGTGACCCAAAACTGATGCTTCGTTTGTGTAACTTTGCTTTCTGCTTGTCATGGATTCTTAGACACAAAGCAGTTTCCAAGAGAAAGAGAAAGCTTGGAGGAGAACAGAGTGGGAGGTGAACTCCACTTTCCACCACCGTCCTTGTTTCCGTGGACAGAACTTCATCAAAACGCAGGAAGCAGCTTCAGACGCCTCGGTCATTTCCAGCTAGCCTCCCATCTCTTTAGTGGTTTCAATCGACAGGTTTGGTGGCAGGAGAATTTCATCAAAAGAGTGTCAAGAAAGTTGCAAGGGATAGTTGTGTGTTTAGCAGTCCCCTTGAATGGAACTTAATGTTATTCATTACAGAGCAGAGATAATCTTCTGATCCTCACCTCACATGTTTGTTGTAAGGATTAAGTGAACTAAAAGCAGGTTCTCTGTGTGAAAGGAAATGGTAAGGCACTGTGCAAATGTTTGTATATAGGCTATTCAAGTAAATAAGAACACACTGTTATGTTTGTACATAGGATATTCAGGTAAATAAGAAGACACTATTATGTGTGTATATAGAATATTCAAGTAAATAAGAAGACACTGTTTTTTAAAGAAACAAACCAATTCTTTTTCACCAGCACCCCATCGGCCAAAGTATTGCAGATAATCATGGATTAATTGCAAACATGAAGAAAGAGACTGAAGAAAACCATATCTGAGCTGTTGCTTCGGGGCAGACTCCAGTGCATGAAAGCTGAAATGTTTTCTGTTATCGGAGATCCTTTTCTGGCACCTGAAATTATTTCTTTCATGTCTGATACTGAAGAACGAGACAGCACCGCTCCCTGGAGATGAGCGATTGTTACCATGGTCTCATAACATATTGGCAGCCAATGCAGCGTCCATGTACACCTGTCACTCAAGGCTGCGACGTGCAGATGTGGCTGACAAGCTCAGGTTCAGACCCGGGGCCCTCTCTGCCGCCACTCACACCTGGCACTCTGCACACACAGGGATGCACTCCAGCACCCCCGCCCACCGCCTGGCACGGCTGGGAAGGCCACACATGGTGGTCACGGGTCTGCGTGTCAGTCCTGGGAGCTCCGGCTGGCAGGCGTGTAGGGAGGGAGTGGACGTCTGGCCAGATAGACAACTCTGCTGGTCGCGGGTTCCCAGGACTCCTCCAGTCTCGACCCAGTAAGTTCCTTCCAGCCAGAGTCAACTCTATCCTCTTAGGCACAAGACTGAGGAGTGGTTTGTAAGTTGGGGGGAACATTTTCCTAGTTTTTTGATTACACAGTAAAGACCTCGGCATGTAGCTACTTAAAAGCTATCAAAGAAAAACCAAGGCTTCCTGTTATTTCAAAAACAAGTTCCCTGGTGGATGCAGTGATGAACTTCTGCAAAGGCTTGGCTCCAGGGCAGAGATCCAGGAGTGAACAGGTGGTGATGCCCCGGGGCAAGTGCTGCCCAGTGGTCCGACTTCATTGTGTGCTTCAGTGTGGGCCAGGGTCCCCAGAGTCTGAAAATGAACCTGAGCCTCTCTTACTATTGTTATCATTCAGATATCCAGGATAACCAGATTTTCAACCTAAAATCTGTTCACACTGAATTTTCCTGTGGGTTCACGCCACCAAATTTATGCGCAAATCCGTGCTTAACATGTAGGTTTTGATCCTATTTAAAAGACCATAATGACTTCAGATTTTTCCTTTTTCTCCCCCCTCCATCCAGTCCCCAGGGAACCAAGGTTTAGGTTATCTGTTTGCTTGGTGAGAAAATCCAGAAAGACAGAATCTGTAGGCTTGTATTCACCTTTTGCCACCAAAGTTAAGAGCTCTGCAAACTATCTTCCTAGAGGCTTAAATTTAAGTACCCTCTCTTTTCCTACAGGCCACACTCAAAATATACTAAAAGTATACCTAATTAGAATTCACAAAGAATAATTTTCACTGTGTGTGTGTAACACTACACTTAAAAAATATAGGCTGTATGAATGTGTGTCTGTGTGTGATAAAAAGAAAAGAAAACTATGTAGATTCTAGTAGGAGAGAAAGCAGAGAGAGAGAGAGAAGCAGGGAGGGAAGAAATTGCCGTTTCTCCAGTAACTGGCTATATCAGGCCTCCTGGGAGTTTCTAATCTCATTTAAATTTCACATTGAACTTGGGAAGTTTGGTATCAATATCCCTCATCTATAGATAAGAAGACTAGTTATCAGTCCAGATCAAATAGTTGTGAATGGTAGAACTGGTTTATGAAACCAAGGCCCCTAACCCAAACTTGAAATGCATTTCATTCTACCTGGTGAATATAGGTTCACCAGAAAAGGGGGAATATATTTATAGGTATAGCTGATTCACTTTGCTGTACAGTAGAAACTTAGACAATATGGTCAAGCAACTATACTGCAATAAATTTTGTTTTTTAAATCACACAAAAACCCACCAAACACTTCCTGCTCATGTGGGTTGTGGCAAATAGTGATAACCCAAATAGTGATTCCCATGTTCCTTCCTTCATCTCTGGGCAGCATTTCTTTCATCTTGGGAAGGAAAATGTCCTGCTCTGTGAATCACATGCTATTAGCTGGGGGGAGGGGGGGATGGCTAGCGTGGACCTTGTCACCTTGATCCTACCAGCCTGGGTCCACTGGGGAATTCTCAGTCCCTGTCACTCACCCCAGTCCATCCCTGAAGAGTGAGCTTCAGGAATCGCGGGGCTGAGTAACGCGGCTGCTGGGGCAGTCCTGACCCAGGAGACCCCGCTGGCCCGGACTTCCCGCTGCGACCCCGAGCTGCGACTCAGCGTGGGTCTGGAAGAGGAGGGGCAGAAGACGAGCGCTCCTGTCCGTCACTCGCGATAAGAGGCAGCATCACCCAGTCTCAGTCCCATCGTCTGACTTCTCGTTCCTTCTTTCTACACATCCGAGCCTTTGCTTTTCCCCTGGTGCAGCGCATGGTGAATACAGATTTGAATTCGCTCCAAGCAGACGCGGGCATTTGCCCTGTAATCTGAGGGGTTGCTCATACTCTTCCACCCGGCTGAATAAAAAAAAAAAACCACAAAGCTGAGACAAGAGTAGCCAGTGCCCCTGGCAGTTCTGCCAGTTGTCAGACATCACGGTGACTCCCTGCCTTCCCCGCGGAAGCAGCGGGCGCCCGAGGGCTGGGCTTGCATGTGCAAGGACGGAGCTGTGTTTTCAGCTGCTGGTGTGGGGGAGGCTGGCTGGAAGCAGAGTTCCCAGTCACTGCAAGATGCCGACGGAGGCCAAGATGGAATTCAAGGCCCCCGGCGATAGAAGAACATGGAAGTTTTCAAGGAGCCAATCATCAAGCTTAATTCCTGGTTTGATCTTAAAATAGCATTTTTTTCCTAATGTGGGAAATATCAGAATGAGTTCAAATCTCTCCACCTCAAATTCATAAATGCGTCACTTTATGGAATCATTTGTCCATTTTTATACACTGATTTACGGGACCAGTAATGTGATTCATCACGTCATCTTGTAAATAAATGTGACACTTCATTAAACAAGGTAATCAAATTTAAGCAGTTCTCTTCTTGTGTTAACCACCGAGACCTTTACATCTCCATTGCTCTAGAGACTCTCCTACCATAATGAACACAGATTCCAGGAAAAACACACTGGGTATCTCCTTATGGTGTGGGGGAGGGTGCTTTTGCAAACAACCAATAATGACATTAATAACAACCAGCAATTTGCTGTAATGAAGCATTTTAATATTGGGTGGGGGGAAGTTTGAAGGGGAGGAGGGCACACTGCTTAGATTCATTAGAGCTGGAATGTTGGACCATCTTGGAGGATCTGTTAGCGGGCTAACAGAACACTTTAAAAGAGTGCATTTCGGAAGGAAATTTTTCAGGCTATTTTTGTATTTGCCATCTGGAATGACACTGCAAGCTGGCAAATGCAAGAATAATGTACGATATTTCCATCACAGAGAGTTAGTTATGGATTCAGCTGGGAATGCAAGAACGTCTGAACACCAGTCGGATAACTGTAATTACCCCAACTTTGACCTTCTTGGACGGTTCAGACAGCGTCAGTGTGCTTAATGTTTGTTTCCCTGTGGAAGCAGGCGATGTCTACTGACTGAGATGAACAGAGGCGGTACCTGCCCTGTGCAAACTGCCACCAGGAGCAGGATGGGGGGAGGAAGTTCACGCTTTCAGGTGACGGTGGCAGGACTGAGGACTGACCTCCCACACCCGCAGTTTCAGGGAAGTTGGCTGACACCCTGGACCCCCAAGCGACAGGCTCACATATCCCTTGGGTGTAGCAAGTTCTCATGCCTGTTGATGAGCATGTTATTTTCAACTGATGAGTGTTTAGCACAGTCTCAGAAATAAATATCCAAAATACACGGGCTGAAGCATTTTACAGATCATCCAACATAGAGTAGTCACCTCTCCATCTTGACTGACAACATTTTCCAACCATAAAAGCATTCGATTTGTTGTGAATTTACGTTGTCGGTGCTTGTGAATTAGAAAGGACTTTCTGCAGAACAGAAAAGATCTAATTATAATGGCTTCTTCAACCACTGGCTCCAAAGTTTTAACAGAAATAAAATTTTTGAAAATTTCAAGAGTTGATTTTTAATAGCTTAGAAACTTTGTCATCAAGATATTAAAAATTAGAACGAAAAAGTTTCTGTCTTTGTGGCTCTAAAACAAGTGGCCTTGTATCTGGCCTTTAAAGTAAGAATCAAAGTGTTTTTTGATAGGCAAGAAATAAAACACGTTAGAAGTTTCTTAGAAAATAAGTGTTGACTTCCGCCCGCTGGACCAGGGTACTGGCACAGCGACTGCCCCAGTGCGGAGTGACCATGCCCTTTTCATCAGGGCTCTAAGTCAACGCCTGTAACATTTTTGGGGTACACCTGGACCTTTTTGCTTTAATATTTGTTAAAGCAAAATGAGCAAAGACACATGAGTGAAAACAAAGCACAAAGATAGTGCCTCTGTAAATTGAACAGAGTGTCCAAGTGAGAATAATATAAAACACAACCAGAATGGAACAATATCAAATTTTATAAGAACTTAAAAATATACCACAATAGCAACATGACACAGCACAATGCCATGGCATACTCTGCCACACAACACAAGGCAATAGTGTGCTGTTGTGTAGGATATCGCCATCTATTCACCTACTGAAGGCCATCTTGGCTGCTTCTAAGTTTTGGCCCAATAGAATTTTTCTTTGGGGAAGTACAAATGCCAGTTTTAAAGCAGAAGCGTATGTAGTTGAGTACAACACAGGGAACACTGCTCAATATCCTGTAGTAGCCTGAATGGGAAAAAATTTGGAAAAGAATAGATACATGTATATGCCTAACTGGATATGCATAACCGAATCACTTTGCTGTACACAGGAAGCTAGCACACACATTTGTAAATCAACTATATGTGCATGCTGTGTTGCTCCGTCATGTCCGACTCTTTGAGGCCCCAGGGACTGTAACCCGCCAGGCTCCTCTGTCCAGAATCTGGCTCCTTGCCAGATTCTCTAGGCAAGAAAACTGGTGTGGGTTGCCATTTCCTTCTCCAGGGCATTTTCTAGACCCAGGGACTGAACCCATGTCTCTTATGTCTCCTGCATTGGCAGGTGGGTCCTTTACCACCTGGGAAGCCCCAAATCAACTATACTCCAATACAAAATCAACTATACTCCAATATAAAATTAAATTGAAAACAATTTTCTTTAAAGGGAGCTGTCTTTCCGCTTTCTAATGCAACGTGCTTCATGCTGTACGAAGGCTCTGAAAATCTAGATCCACAGGAAACTGCAGCTGCTGAGGCCCCGGCTCCCTGGGCATCCTGGAAAGCCATCATGGAAGGAAATCAGGTTATTCCTTTTCCATAGTATCCTAGGGTTTGGCAGTGTGGACCGGAGTTTCCATTACACATGAATTTTGCCAACAATAGTTAGTGGGACTCCATGGGATTTTTAATTGCCTGCTGATCTGATCATTACATTAACACATTTCCAATAATTAATGTTTTTTATATTGTTTGACTAAGTACTACTTGGTTAAAATGATTATTATAAAAAACATAAGGTAAAATTTTAATTTTCAAAGTTTCATTTAGACTTCCTGAGTCTATATATACAAGTATGGGAATATATATATATATACATATATATCTATATGGGAGATGATTCTTAACTCTTTCTCTTTTATTTTTGCAGAATTTTCAACTGGTTTTGATACATTATATGCTAAATTTAGACTATATATTGAGTGCATGGTTTGTTTATGCTATTTTTAGTTCACATCTTGCAAATTAATATTTGTACTTTTTCACATTGTTAATATTTTCCTAAAATGGCCTGATGTATCTTGAGTCCTTTGTAGTCATTGTGTTACTTTTGAGATATGTCATGATTTAAAATGTTTTTATTCTTATTTCACACTTGGTTAATAGTTTAATGAAGAGAATTTTCAATTCTGCTCAGTAGAACTGAATTTTCCATATAGAATGTTCTGTGTCCATTGCACCCTGCTCTTGTTTCATGAAAAGAATAGGTTCTTTTATCTCCCTGAGTATATCAGTAATTTCTTTTTTAAAATTTTCTTCAATCTTTATCTCTTTTTCCTCCAATAGTTTTAACCGTTTGTTCATTTTGGTCTTTGTTTGTTTATTTTGAGCAATTTCTTTACATTTCTACTCCTTCTTGGCTCGTATTTAAGAGGAGAAAAGAGAAAGGACCCTTTATGTAAGACCGTTTATACAGTTAGGATCTACTGACGCACACAACCAGGCCTATTTCATTCCAGGTGTGTCTCATCAGCTAAGCCTCTGATAGATATCCTCCTCCATTTATTTCCTTTTGTTTTTCTTAAAAAAATGATGATTTTAGGTTGGGCATCTTCTCACATCTCAGACTTTTCCATCTCTTAAAGCTTTTTTCTTTTTCTCTGTTTTCTCCTCTTGGACGGCTTCCTTACTTACCTCCCATTTCCTCACGCCCTGTCGTGGTCAAGCGTCCAGCTTGGATGTTCCACTCCTACTTCATGACTATACCACTGAAAAGATACCAAAAAGTTTTCAAAAATTTAATCTTATTTCCTGTGCTGTGCTTAGTTACTCAGTCTTGTCTGACTCTTTGTGACCCCATGGACTGTAGCCTGCCAGGCTCCTCTGTCCATGGGATTCTCCAGGCAAGAATACTGGAGTGGGTTGCCAGGCCCTCCTCCAGGGTGTCTTCCTAACCCAGGGATTGAACCTGGGTCTCCCACATTGTAGGTGGATTCTTTACCATTTGAGTCACCAAGGAAGCCCATCTTATTTCTGGCTGGAAATCTGTTTGAGCATTCTGCTCTTTCTCTTCCTAGTCAGGACATGCCATTTCTCATCTCTTGCAGATGTACTTTTAAGGCTTTATCGCCAGTCAGAGGGGTGGGCTCTGCAGGCCTGCTCTAAGTTCCACTGTTGCTCCAGCGTGGATTCTTGTTATCAGCCTGGTTGTCTGGTGAATGTGCCCACCTGAGACTCCCAGAGTCACTCGACTGTGTTCCTTAATCAAATTTCCCTGGAAGGTAGCCAGTAGAAAAGTTTTCCAAGATTCAGTCTATAAATTGTCTAGAGGTCCTTATTTTTGTGGCACATTTGAGTCTCCATAGGCATTTAGTGAGAAGAAGGAATCAGCTGTGTTGGGAAATTTTAACAGACACCATTTTTAGACGAAAAGCTTGATAGGTCCTACCCATCCTGCCCTGCATCCACTTTTCACACATCCGGAAATCCACTGGTTTGTGGAATAGGCCACACTCTGCAACATTTCTCCATTTCTCAAGAAAACAGTCTACTGTTCTCAAGGGCGTGTTCATCTTTGGCACTTGGCTGTGTGTTCATGAAACCAACAGCTGGCTCTGTTCCATGTCTTCTTGATGAAGTGATGAGAAATGTGGTCCTGAACTGACTGAATATACATGATGCCATTGAGCCCTGCTCCTTGGTGGCATTAGTATTGCTGTTATTTATTATTTACATATTTAATGACCTTATTGATATTATGCACTGTTAGTGCTACTAATTATAACACAATAAATATAATTTATAAACATAGTTTATGGGGATCTACATAATCAACCACTAGTGACAATGCCTGCCGCAGCTGCAGACATTTTCCCCCGTAAGCGCAGGCGATCCTAAGAAAGAGGGCCATTGGCTCACAGAAAACCTTTTAAATAAATATTTTAATGCATTGTAAACACATGTTACCTGCTTCAAAATTTATTTTTGAAGATTGCTTCAAAAATAAATCCAAATGATCATTTTATGAGAATGGCGTGCTTCCCTGTCTCTGAAACTTCACAAAGTGTTCACAAAGATTCTCCTATATAACATCAGTGCGAGATGTATTGTGTGGAGTGTCAATTTAAGAACTGTGAGGATTCCAAGGTAATATTATGGCCAAAACATAGAAGTGCCATGGGATAAAGGAAGACATCTCTTGTCTCTGGGAAGAGAGGTGCTAGGTCATGAGGAAGTCTTTCTTGAATTCAGAGATAGAGAAAATGAGAAGTGGGTGAGAAAATAGGGAGTGGGTGCAAATTAGAAGTGGATGTAACTGAATAGGTCAGGTTTCCGGTCATCTATTCAAGGGAGTCAAATTGTTGGATGAAACAAGCCTTGACCTGCTTCTCAACTCCTGAGTGGCAGTTGCTAGGTGTTGGGTGATGCCAGCAGAGGAGAACAATTTCCTAACCTTCTTCATCATAGAGGCTCATTGAGACTTCACACACATCCATATCTCACACCAAAACTATCTTACTGTGCTTATGTTCAATCTAAAAAGGACAGAGCTTAACTAAATAAACCAAATAATTTATTTTTAATAAAATTGCTTTACATGTAAGAAATATCATCACGGAGAACCACATCTGGTGTTAGACTCAATCATGGCTTTGTGTAATTGGACCTTTTGTGCTCAGTTGCTAAGTCATGTCTGATTCTTTGCAACCCCATGGATTGCAATCCGCCAGGCTCCTCTGTCCATGGGATTTCCCAGGCAAGAACACTGGTGTCTGGGTTGCCATTTCCTACTACAGGGGATCTTACCAATCAGGGATCAAACTTGGGTCTCCTGAATTGGCAGGTGAGTTCTTCACCACCAAGCCACCAGGGAAACCCCAGCTGGACCTTAGTTAAAGGTAAATGTTGCTTTGTCTCATGTGTGAAACGTGGGCATGGAGAAGCCAGCCAACAATGTCCATCTTTATTTCAATTATTTGCTGGTTATTTCTGGAGGGGCTTGGCTTCAGCCTCATACTGTGTGCATAATCTAGAAGCGTTTAAATTGCCTTTGCCAATCTCAGCTAGCTTCTTCTGCAACACGCTTCTTTTCTGCTTTTTGATACATCTTTTTTTTTTTCAAAACACACACACTTTGCAGACCTACCTCTTCATCCTTCAAGGTAGCTCCTTTTAGTTTAAATTAGTATGGCTTCTGACAAGGAAACCTATGTTTCATTGTCAAGAAAAAAAGTGTCTTAGGTAGGTAAGTGTGAAATATTTCTAAGTACCAAAACACCATCCAATACTGTTCTTTGACCTTAACTTTTTTTCCAAATGTCCTTATGTCTTTGAACCCATTGTACACATATATATAACAGTAACTTGGACTATCCTCCCCACCCCAAATCCCTAATATTCTCCAATACAAACAAGATGAATGAGATTCTCTTGGTACAAAGTTTCTTACCCAACTGCCTCATTGAATCAGTTAAGAGTTCCAAAACTGAGATGCTTCCTATAATTGATACATCTATTTGATGTGGTTTTGTTCAGTTTTCCTCTTCAAATTAATTATTTCCTTATATCCACAGAAAAGCCTATATTTGATTGACAAATCTTAGAATGGAGCAAATAGAATAATTCACTTTCCAGACTTTATTGAAACTCCTAATTTGTGAGGGGGGAAAATGCTATTTTGCAAGCATGTGTGCTAAGTTGCTTCAGTCGTGTCTGACTCTTTGTGACCCTATGGATGGTAGACATAGGCTCCTCTGTCCTTGAGATTCTCCAGGCGAGAATACTGGAGTGGGTTGCCATTTCCTCTTCCAGGGGATCTTCCTGTCCCAGGGATTGAACCTGCATCTCTTACATCTCCTGCATTGGCAGGCAAGTTCTTTAACACTAGCGCAACCTGCGAAGCCCCAATGTTCCTTTAGTTACTAAAAATTACTCATGAACCAATCTAGCTACTCTGGACACATCTTAGAGCAGTAGCTTCTAGTTAGAACCTCTTAAAAGGAATGTGCCATTCTACAAATACATGGGCAAGCTAGAACATTAATATTCTTTCTGCTGACAAGCATTATTTTCCAGTTCTATGGAAGAGTTGCCAAGCAAGGAGAAATAAAAATATTCCCAAGTATTAGGCTGGACCATACAAAACTGCTAATATTGGATCACATTTTTACTTACAAACGAAAGCAATTTCATGAGGCTCAGTCCAATATCGAGGCATTAATGGTGCTTTCTAGACACAATAAATTTCATTCCACACACCTAAGCAAATAGCAAGGTGGTGGGTGACCAGTTAAGTGCCTTAAATAGCAGACTCTTTTACAGTTGTAGCTTTATGAGTCTCTCAAAGAGGCCATTTGGTTCCCTGAAATGCCCATCCCCCTCCATGGAGGAGGGAGCCTCAACTCTGGCAGCATGAGCCAGGTAAAAACTAAATAAGACGCCAACGGGAGAGTCCTCATGGTTATAATAAGGAGCCATTACTCTCTGGCACATTTTTAAGCAGCGACCCCAATGACATTTAGAAGTTGCACCGCCAACCAGGGTGTATTTTACACATCTTTCCTTTTGGTTACTTACCTCGGCTAAAAGCAGAATTGTTAGAGTTGCTCCAGAGTCAGGAAATGGAGCTAAGCAGATGTGCACAAGATAGATCACTTTTGATGCACCCGAGAGAATTACATTGACAATGTATTAAAACTAAATTATCTTTAAAAATGAGCATGATTAATAACAACCCAGAAAGTGAGCCAGGATTTCTACGGTAGAAGAAAATGAAACAGGGTTTTGGCATTGGGGTCAGTCTCCAGACACCCATGTGGTTACATTATCACCACATTAAAGCAGGACTGCTTACAGACAGGAAGAAACAAATAAGGACTGTGGTCATCACAGAACTCATTTTAATACCTTCCACATCTTGGAAGGTGAGAAACCAGCAGAGGTTGCAAGTATCTGGCCATTGCATCTCCTGTCCTTTGTCCCTGGGTCAGGAGAACACTCTTCTCACGTCTAGCAATGCAGGTCCAGGAATGAACACAGGTGACGCACATGAAAAAGTTTAGTTTTTATTAAATCTCCATCTCCCGTACCCTCCCTTTTCCTTACCACACCAGCAGTGTCTGAAAATGTGAAATTCCAGCTAAGTGATGACTTTATGGTTTTGTACAACTTTCCTCCAAAAAGTCATGGTGGTCACAAAGCTGCAAATACCACTTCTCATTCATTTCAACAACAACAATCTACAGTAAAATGTGTCTTCAAAGACAAGAAATAAAAAAAATTCAAGTTTTTTATGCGTAAGGCCAAACATGTACATAATCGAAAGCTGCAAATTTGGGGGCCTTGTGTTGACATCGTCATTATCTATAACACATTTATAACTGTGGGAAGGAAGCTGTTAAAGCAACACTGTGTCTTCATGGCTATTTATTATTTATATTTTTAAATATATGCCCTTTACCTTTCTAGTGTATATCTCATGTGTGTGCTTATAATTTATGACCAACTAAATTTTCCATGTTAAAGGAAGATTAACTGGAATTGCCATGATCATATTATGATAACTATACTAAATACTTCACAATGGTATTCTACTTTATATACCCATTTCACCAATTTACTAATTTATATTTTAAAGCACTTTTTTGTATCTGTTCTCTTTTTTCCCCCTTGTCATAGATAAGATTATATTATTCTTGCTGTATAGCTGCTAAGTCGCTTCAGTCGTGTCCAACTTTGTGTGACCCCATAGAGGGCAGCCCACCAGGCTCCTCTGTCCAAGGGATTTTCCAGGCAAGAACACTGGAGTGGGTTGCCATTTCTTTCTCCAATGCATGAAAGTGAAAAGTGAAACTTAAAACCTCAAACCATATCTTCATAGAACCTGTACCTAAACTCATACTATCCAGTTGCAAGACAAATGCACTTTTTTATGACTCCTAGAGGGAAATGGAGACTAGTTCCCCAGTATTTCCAGAAGAAACAGCATAATTTGTGCTACTTAAGTCATGGCATTTTGAAGGGTTAGTAGTCAAGCATCTTCCATTTGCACTGCTTTGGGTTGGTAGAGGCTGGTGTTTTATCAGTGGGTATTTTTCCTCCATTCAGATTGATAGCTGGCCCACATCAACAGCAGGGCCAGCTTTGGTCTCTCAATGATTTTGTATTCTATCTGGCCAAAGCTGGTAGGAAATTGATTATTTCAGGGATACATACCATTACCTGGCTTTCCAAGTGTCGCTAGTGGTAAAGATCCTGCTGCCCAGTGCAGGAGATATAAGAAACATGGATTTGATCCCCGGGTTGGGAAGATCCCCTGGAAGAGGACATGGCAACACACTCCAGTATTCTTGCCTAGAGAATCCCATGGACAGAAGAGCCTGGCGGGCTATAGTCCACGGGTTCGCAAAGAGCTGGACATGACTTAACAACTGAACAACAACAAAAGCCCCTTCTGATCACTCTGTGCTATGCATCTTATAGGAACTCACGCCTTCGAAGGCAGCCCACCTCATCAGACAAGTCCAGCTCACAGCTGGATGTCCTCATATGGATCAGAAAACTCCCACATCAGAGCCTTTGTGCTCCGTTTATCTGTTTGAAGCAACCCACAATAACTGACCTCAGTTTTCCTGTGGACAGAGCACCAGTTACCTGGAAAGACATGTCACGGACGTCTCAGTCCTCGGGGCTCGGAGTGAGCGTTCCTCTCTGTTCCTTCCATCCCTCCCCATTAGTCACCCTTGCAGCTGTGATGAGACAACATGCAGAGAAGGATAGCATTGAACAGGGATGGACTTTTAGAGATTTTTCCTCTGTAACTCAAGGGTAAAGTTCTATAAAGTTATGAAGCCTTTTATACTCGATCTGCTCCCAACTCTTGGTGTCCCCAAGGTCCTTCTGCCCTGGGAAACTCTTCAAAGTCCATCTCTCCAACCTGGGACTTGCTGCTGCGGTTCCCAGCCAGATCTTCAAGCCTGCCTTCCTGCAGACCCTTGCAGACTTGTGGTTCCTCCATATCTTCGGTGGTAAAAGCAAACTCTTGCAAATGGATCTGGTCTAACACAAACTCATCATTGAGGCCATACTACTGAATGCTTAGAAAGCGGACTTTTTTAATGTCAATTAATTAATCAACTTATTGCAACAAACATCCGGTTATTGATTAAGTGCTTCCTAGCTGCCCACGATGTGTATAACTGATGACACTGGGGGACAAACCCACCTTTCCACCCCCAAAGGTCTTGCTTACCTTGGTCCTCAAGCAAAACAGCCCAGGACATCAGTGTCCTCTTCATAAAGCTTTGCAAGAATGAATTACATCAAAATTAATTTTCAAAGGTAAAAATTACTGAAATGAATCTGTTTAAAGCTAGATGTTGAGTCAAATGATTTCTCTGAAGTGAAAGAGTTCCAAGAGCCTCATTTTTCCCGGCATAATTTTAAAGATTAACACTCTTGCCCCTCCCTGCCCCCAAGAAGATGATCGTCAAAGATTTATGTCTATCATATTCAAGAGTAGCTCTGAGTCGGGGTGGATATTTTTTACATAAGTGTAATTATATGTAAGTGCTATAATTTAATTACCACAATTCCCTCCCTATTGATTTCAGATACTCATCTGGTGCCTACAGATATGGTGGTGTGAAGCTGACGAATAGGATCATCTGTTTGAATGGCCATGGACACTGCAGGAAAGCAAAAAATGATCGCTCATTAACGAATATCAAGGAATTTTGTTCCAGGAGACATTAAGGTAACTATTTTAAATTAAGAGCCAGATTGTCAGGTAAAGAGGACAGAATAAAGCCTAACCATAAATCATTACTCGCACAACATCTAAGAAAAATAGATATAAATGGGCAAAATGCATATATTCAAATCAAATAATAAGAACACATTGATACAAAAAATTAAAAACTAGTGCAAAATTTGCCACTGGCAATAATTCAAACCAGTGGGATATTGGTAGATAATAAGTAGAAAATTCAAATCAGTAGGGTTGTTGTCCCTGTCTCCAAAGAACAGAACTCAGAATATGAACTGATTAAATAAATCCTAAATTTTCCCACAGTGTCCTATAGTTTTCAGAAGGTTGGAGATAGCAACCCACTCAAATATTCTTTCCTGGAAAATTCTATGGACATAGGAGCCAGGTGGGCTACAGCCCATGGGGTCGCAAAGAGCAGGACATGACTGAACACACACAACTATGCACATTCAGTTACTTTGCTGTTCAGTCACTCAGTCGTTTCCAACCCTTTGTGACCCCATGGACTGCAGCATGCCAGACTTCCCAGTCCTTCGTGATTTCCTGGAATTTGCTCAAACTCATGTTCTTTGGGTCGATGATGCCATCCAACCATCTCATCCTCTGTCACCTCCTTCTCCTCCTGTCCTCAATCTTTCCCAGCATCAGGGTCTTTTCCAATGAATCAGCTCTTCACATCAGGTGGCCAAAGCACTGAAGCTTCAGCATCAATCCCTCCAAAGAATATTCAGCACTGATTTCCTTTAGGATTGACTGGTTTGATCTTCTTGCTGTTCAAGGGACTCTCAAGAGTCTTCTCCAACACTACAATTCGAAAGCATCTATTCTTCAGTGCTCAGCCTTCTTTATGGTCCAGCTCTCACATCTGTACATGACTACTGGAAAAACCATAGCTTTGACTATTTGGACCTTTGTCAGCAAAGTGATGCCTTTGGGTTTTAATACGCTGTCTAGGTTTGTCATAGCTTCCTTCCAGGGAGCAAATGTCTTTTAATTTCATAGCTGCAGTCACTGTCCACAGTGATTTTGGAGCCCAGGGGAGAAAACACCTCAAGAGAAAGGTCCCTTTTACAATGATGGGATTTTAGCATGAGCAGAAAGGACTTCTGGGCCTTCCATCTTCCACAGCAAGTTTGTCTCAAGATCAGTTTGCTGTACTTGGGATGTGCTCCAGGCTCAGGATCTGTACAAGGCATTTTTTAATGAATGGATTGTTAGGTTGACCATCTGTCTCTCAAGACAAGAATTTAAAGCTCATAAGTGCAAGATCCTATCTGCCATGTTCATTGCTACATCCCAAAGCCACAATAAAAGGGCCATTTAAGGCCAAAATAAAATACAAATATGTTAATGACAATAATTAGTTAGCGAAATTAAAAAAAAAAAACAGATAAAACCTATAGGAAGAACCCACTTGGGGAAAAAAATCAAGACATGGCTTGGGCTTCCCATTAAAGAAGAATTCAATAATAATAATAGGAACTCAATAAAAAGAACCCTCAAAATAAGTTGATAAAAGAAAAAACATGAATGAAAGAATCAAAGTATATCCTATGGTTAATTTGACTCTTTCCATAGCTAGATAATAAAGACTATATAGTATAATTTTTGTGTTAACAATATACTGAGTACAGACAAATTTTATCCAGTTAACAGATGTTGAGACTTTCAGCTGAGTTATAGCCATAAATTCTTGGTGCATGTTTTGGAAGGTATTCTCAAAAATTGTAACACTTAATTAAACTAGTAAAACTTTCTCTTAAAATTTATGGTTTTGTTATTAGATTACTTTGGGGGTTTTAATATTCATTTTAAATAATTTTATCCTAAATTCACACATGAGGCCCTTTGGATCAGAGACAGATTTCTGATTAAATGTCTCACAGTAAATAATATGTTCAAGGTCCCTTTTTGTCCCTAGTCCTTTGCCTAAGGCAATGCAAGGAAAATGATGGGGATTCTTCCAACACAAATGTCTAGACAGCCCAGAGGTGAGTGTGATGGTTGGTTCCAGGTGACAACTTGGCTAGACTCTAGTGCCTAGTTATTCATCCAACACTAATCCAGGCATTGTTGTAAAGTTATTTTCTAGACGTGGCTGACACCTACAGTGAATATCACTGCCTAGTATACTATATAATTCATTTGTTTACTCTGTTTATTATTTATAGTCTGTCTTCCCAATCAAAATGTAAGCTCCAGGAGGGCAGAAATCTGGGTTTACAATAGTACCTGATGCCTCATGGGCATACATAATAATTAATTTAAAGTAAATAAGAAGCAAATGGCTTGATTTTTCTCAAGAGCCAATACCCATATTTCACCATAAGTAAAAATAGTTGTCTTAGTAGAGAGTTATTGGTGATTTTAAAGGGACCAGTTCATATAACTTTCTTGAAAAGCAGTTGAGTGAGAGAAAACAAAATGTAAAATGTAATTACCTTGATTCTGAAACTTCTAGAATTTTACTTGGAAGAAATAATTGCTTAAAAATGGAAAGATGTTTGTATGAGAATGATCATTGCAATGCTGTTTATAACAGTCAAATTGGAGAGAAGATTAACCATGAGAATAGTGATGATATACATTATAGTACAGGACACCAAGTAACACTGAGAAACAATTATAAATACGATGCCTTGAAGCAAGGTAGAAACAGTGGGAAAAGTGGTGAGATAAGATTTATTAGACATCGGCTGTGCTATGTGAGAAAAAGAGAGGGCTCAGAAATGATTCCCAGATTTTTGACCTGGGGAACTGGTAGGTAAGCTTGATATCATGTAAGAAGAGAAAGTTTGTGGTGGATATTTTCAGTTGGGAATATCAAAATTTCAGCTGGTCATGTTAAATTTTAAATTTCTAAAAGACCACTTTTGTGGGTTTAATTTTGTCCCCTACTCCCAAGACATACCAAAGTCCTATCCTCTAGTAGCTGTGAATGTGGTCTTATTTGAAAATAGGATCTTTCCAGAGATATCAAGTTAAGAACAGTAGGATGGATACTAACTCAATATGACTTATGTCGTGATACAAAGACACAAATTCTGATCACAGTAGAGTTGAACTAAAAGCCAATAACAAAAGTATAAAGCCTGGAAATAATACAAGAGACAAGCAAAGGAAAGTTCTAGAAGGGGAAAAGGCAAAACAGTCTGACTGGGGACCTGAGAGCTAGCAGGACAAGAGAGGAGCAGGCATCTTAGGAGCCTTCCTGACAAGAGAAAGAGGTGACCCAGCTCCGTGTTCTCCAGCCTGCAGACTCATGATATAAGGAGGTCCAAGTAGAGTCCTTCCTCCCTGGATAAAATCAGTCTTGAGAGAGGACTGAGGAGGATGAAACAGCAGCTAGACACTGGTGGAAAGCACATATCTCACAAAGTATTTGTAACTAGAATATGTTAAAGAACTCTCAAAATTCAATATTCAAAAAAATTCCTATTAGAAACTGCACAAACACCTTCATTATATGGAAGACGGTATGCAGATGGCAAATAAACACAGGAAAAGATATTCAACTATCATTAGCCATTAGGGAAATGCAGATTAAAACCACAAGATATCACTATACACCTATCAGAATGGATAAAATAAAAAAAAACTGACATTAGCAAATGCTGGCAAGGATGCAGAGACTTTGGACTATTCATGCATTGCCGGAGGTATGTAAAATGGTATAGCCACTATAGAAATACAGTTTAGCAGTTTCCCCTTAAACATGAAATTACTGCACAAGCCAGCAATTACACACTTGCAAATTTATTCCAGAAAAATGAAAACTTATGTTCACCCAAGAAGCCACACGTGACTGTTGCTAGCTGCTTTATTAGCTACAGCTAAAAACTGACAATAACCCAGATGTCATCCAGAAGATGATCAGTTAGACAAACTGTCTCAGCAACAATAATAGAAAGAAATATTGATACACATGACTTAGATGAACCTCAAAGGAATTATACTCAGTGAAAAAAAGCCAGTCTCACAAGGCATAACTCCATTTATAATATTTTTGAAATGACAATCCTCCAGAAAGGAGATCAGGTTAGTAGCTGCCAGGGATTAGGTGAAATGGAGGTGTGGTTACAAGAGCATCCTTGTAGTTACAGAGCAGGTCAGTATCCTGACTGTGGTGATGGAGATACAGACTACCCAAGTGACACATAACATACAGTAGACACACCAGCACACACACACACATAGATAGAACTACTGCTCAAACTAGGGAAGGCTGAGTACGAGTAGTGGATTGTGCCAGGACTCAGAGCTGGCAGGATGGACTGATTGCAAAGAGATAACGCGAGAGAACTGATGGTGGGGCTTGAGAGGTTGTTTATTCTCTTCTTAGCTGTGGTTACAAGAATCTATGCGCATGTTAAATCTTACAGGACTGACCCACAAAAGTGACTTCTCACAATGCCTTCATCTTGCACATATCTAGAACATACAGTAGGGAGAACAATTGCTTCTAAGTCTAGCTTCTGTAATAAAGATGTTTCTTGAAATTGTTTTTTTTTTTTTGAAATCTACTATTAACCATTCATTTAATCTATTTCTCTGGTCATGGCTTCTTGTTTTCCTTCTGGGACCGTGTCCTCTCCTCCTCTGACGTGTCCATGCGTTTCTCCAGGCAAGAATCCTGGGGTGGGTCGCATGCCCTTCTCCAGGGTATCTTCCTGACCCAGGATCAAACCTGAATCTCTTATGTCTCCTGCATGGGGAGGCGGGTTCTTTACCGCTGGCTCCACCTGGGAAGCCCCTCCTCTAACACGTTTTAAATTCACTTCATTGTTGGTCAGCTGGTGACAGATTCCCTCTTTTGTTCAATTAAAATGGTTCTGCATTTTCCCTTTTTTCTTGAAATTTAGTTTGGGGTTCATAATTCAAGTTTGAGCAATGATTTTATTTCTGAAATTTGAAGATAATATTCTAAAATTTTCTGATCTACTTTGTTGTTATTGAGAAATGTCTTTTCATTCTGTTCTTGCATATGGAAGTTATTTCTCTTTTCTCTCAGGCTGGCTTTTGAATTTTGTTTTCCTTTGAGGATTTTTAGTTTTATTCAAGTATATCTGGCATAGATTCCTTTTTTAATTCATACTGTTGGTTTACATTGTACTTCTTTATCAGTGGATTCCTCCCTTTCATCACTCCTGGAAAATATTCATCCATTATTTTCCCCAAATAATATCTCTTCTCCATTGCCTCTCTCCTTTCCTCTGAAACTACATTTGACCTTATTCTGCCTTATATTTCTTTAACTTTTTCATATTCAAAATTTCTTTGATCGGTGTGGTATTCTTCACATCCAACTTTCAATTCAATAATTCTCTGCATTATTTGTGTCTGTTTAAACCTTCTACTGGATTTTTAATCTCAATAGTGAAAATTTTCAGTTCTAAAAAATCCACTTAGTTCTTTTTTAGGATTTTTAGAACATGATATATCATCTCTGTTTTTTAAAATTGTCTTTAATTCTTTTATTTCCATAATCATTTCCTACTTTCCCATTCTGCATTGATCATTCCAATATCTAAAGTCTTTAGGAGCTTGTTGATAGCTGTTTCTGGGGACTTTCACCAGTGGTAAGATTTTGCATTCATATTTTATTGCATGCAACTCGTGAAAACCTGAGGCCTAAATTGAAGTTTATTTCTTCTAGAAATTTGCATTTGCCTCTTCTGGGAATCAATAAGTGCTAGCAACTTGGGGTCACATTAGACCCCTTGGAGGGTTCTGATTTAAGAGTTAATGTGAGAGTTTCAAGTTTATTCCATCCCCTTGCCTCCCACTTTGCTGTGATCCCAGAGAACACTTTTTCTAACAGCTGATGCAAGCATTTACTTCTAGAACAAATCTTGATTTTATGTTTATTTAATTGCCACTGGTCAGGGTTTTCTATCATTTTAATTTTGTTTTTCATTCCATTTTTTTTTTTGGAGATGT
Source organism: Okapia johnstoni (assembly GCA_024291935.2). NCBI lineage: Eukaryota > Metazoa > Chordata > Mammalia > Artiodactyla > Giraffidae > Okapia > Okapia johnstoni. The sequence continues at coordinate 76,837,987 of CM044309.1, forward strand.
CCACTTATTTTCCACTAAGTTTTTCAAAGGATTAAAAATCACTTTGCTGTAATTTCTCCGGAATCTCAGATTGTCCAGTCAACTACCGCTCCATAAAACAAAATGCATGTATCACTTTATAAAACAATATAGACATTTATTTATTTGTGAAACAGAACACCATTCCATGTTCTATGCATGGGACGGGTGCTCAGGGCTGGGGCATTGGGATGGCCCAGAGGGATGGGATGGGGAGGGGGGTGGGGGGGTTTCAGGATGGGGAGCACGTGTGGACCCATGGCTGATTCATGTCAATGTATGGCAAAAACTACTACAGTGTTGTAAAGTAATTAGCCCCCAACTAAAATTAAAAAAAAACAAACAAAAAAACCCAATATAGACATTTATGTAAAACAAAACACAGTGAAGCACAGCAACACAAGTTGGAAACTTGCTTAATAATTTTGCCTCTGTTTTCCAAAAGAAATCTTACATTGTTTTTTAATCCAACAATTGTATTGCAATGGTTTACAAGGATATTGTAGTTTAGGTAGATATTGAAAATAAAGTGAGAGACCCAATATATTATTATCCAAAATAAATTTTCATCAAAATAATTATAACCAGCATCATCATTGCTATTTTCAAACATTTAGTTTGAAATGGCAACAAGTTATACAGTATTAGATTACATGATTATTATGTTTAAGAAGATTATATGGTAAATAAACATATACAAATAAAGAGACAGAATTCTGAATTAAGAGTCAAGAGCCCCAGATCTAGTTTCAAATACATCATGTAACTACGGTATATAGTAGAAGCATTTCATCTCTTTGTATTTCTGTTCCCTCATCTATAAAATAAAGATATGTCAAGGTAAGGGGTCTTCCAGGTGTGGCTTATATTTGAATTTAATAACACCTTATGTTTAAGTGACGCTTTATAGTGTACAATGAACATTTATTCATTTATCAAGTATCTAAGTTACTTAGTAAATTATCAAGTGTTTTAGTTAGTGTTGGTTGCTTGGTCATGTCTGACTCTTTGTGACCCCAGGAACTGTAGCCTGCCTGGCTCCTCTGTCCATGCAATTCTCCAGGCAAGAACACTGGAGCGGGTTGCCATTTCCTTCTCCAGGGGATTTTCCTGACCCAGGGATGGAACCCGCATTGCCCAAATTGCAGGCAGAATCGTTACTGTCTGAGCCACGAGGGAAGCCCTATCAAGTGTTTACTCCTAGGCATTTCTCTCCCTTGGAGACAGTTCAGATATAAATAAGGCAAATCTTTACCTTTGAGACACTATCACATTAACTAGTAGAAGCATATACATAATACACTGGACTAGAATATAGTCATGCCATTACAGAGTTGGGTACCATTGGGAGCACCCAGAGGACGGCTGACCTGAAAAAATCATGCAAGTGTTTTGAGAAGACCTTTTAGCTAAATGTTGAGGGTTTCACATGAGTTTCCCCATTTAATACAGCAGCTGTGTGCTCCACTTTAGAAATAAGAAAACTGGAGGTCAGAGGTTACATCAGATACTCATCATCATTCAGACTCACACTGAGGACTGGGGCATGAGCGTGTCACCTCCAGCCTTTAGGAGCTCTGATGGACCACATGACCACAACTCTGTGGCTCCATAATAGTTGTGCAAGTCACATAAGCTACAAACATAAAGAGCCACTGGGGTTCAGGGAAGAAAAGCCAGAGGCCTCAAAGGACAGCCTGGAAGGACAGGTAAGGTGCAGAGGTGAACTGAGTTGTGGAAGTCACGTGAGCAAATGGAAGGTGAGTCAAGAACCACCAACACAGCAGGAGCCAGGCGAAGAGGACTAGTTTTCCTGATCTTGATGTTGAATAGAGACAACCCCATGGGATCTAATAAATCAAGACCTCATGGAATCCAGTAAAGCAGGACTTCATGGAATCCAGTAAAGCAATACATTTGGAAGATCTCTTTATTAAAAGTCATGAACACACTGCTACATTGAAAATGGATAGCCAACAAAGGCCTATTGTATAGCACATAGAACTCTGCTCATTGTTATGTGTCAGACTGAAGGAGATCGGGATTTGGGGGAGAATGGGTACATGTATATGTATTGCTGAGTCCCTTCACTGTTCACTCAAAACTACCACAACATTGTTAATGCCAACACAAAATTAAAAGTTTAAAATTAAAAAGAAATAAAGTACACTTATCCTAGGAAAAAAAAAGAATACCCTGGCAAGAACTCCTAAAGTAAACTTCAGATTAAACAGCCAATCCAAATTGCTGTTTAGCCTCAGGAACTGGGCAGTGTCGGGGCTTTCATATTATCTGTTACTAGTATTATGTTTTTTAATTTCAACAGGAAAAAATTTTTTAAAGTGGAGTTGTTTTCTTTCTCCCATTTACCTGCCTCACCCCCACCATCCTCTTTACACGTGAGTCTGCAAAGCAGGTTTCAGGTGGCAAAAATCATTGTCTTACTTTACTTTTTAAAATTGTATTTCACCCTTCTGCGTGTAGCCATGTGATAAAGCTGAAATCGAATGATACCATCGGATGAGTTTTTGTCGCTAATGCAGCGGGAAATGTCTGAGGAAAAAAAGAAAAAAGCACTGTCAAAGACAGAGGCATTCATGTTTTGAGGCAATAAAGTGTAAGAATAACCGGAAATGGACACTCATAATAAAACCTGAGGGGATCCTAGCAATTCAGTCTTTTTCTTCTACTAAGAAATAACTTGACTTGTTGGTTATTTGATGATATGTGTGTGTGTGCTGTTTCTTCCCTTCAATTTGATTTGGTTGTAGCTGCTGCAGTGTTTAAACACGTGTAGGTAGGTATTTCGGGAAATGACCCACGTTGGTATGATATTTATGACCTCGTAATGTGGCTGTTGAAGTTCTGATGTGCACCCTCCAAAGAGCTCCCTGGGAAGATTTCTGCCTGTTCTAGAAATATGAGTGGGCCGAAAGCTATCCACAGGAACCTGGCAATATAAGGCGCCCAGACACTGGTGGTAACAGATGTCTTCTCATTTTATCAACTTCCTTCTTTATCCTCTGCAGTGAGGTTCAGAATGCTTTTATAAAGTGATGGGTTGGTTAAAAACTTCATTTAGCCTGGTGGGGTCATGGCCTTGGAGCCCACTGCGCTGTGGGTTTGCAGCAGCTGGAGACCAGGGTGAGGTCTCCTGAGAAGCTGAGAATTTTCAGGGTATCACTTTGATTAGCTGCTCAAGGCATCTGCTGGTTTATATAATTGCCCCTGAAACTCTAAAATGAATATATATTTCTTGCGACAAGGAAAGGGTGGGGTTATGTGCTCATAGAAACTTAAGATTCCTGCAATGCCATGGAGATCACATTAAAATGGTTAAGTGAAAACCTGTGGTGACTCTACTTCATTAAACATTGATTTAGAAAGTGGGCTTCCCAGGTGGGGTAGTGGTAAAGACCCCACCTGCCAATGCAGGAGACGTAAGAGACGCGAGTTTGATCCCTGAGTTAGAAAGACCCCCTGGAGGTGGGCATGGCAACTCACTCCAGTATTCTTGCCTGGAGAATCCCATGAAAGAGGAGCCTGATGGGCTACAGTCCATGGGGCCGCACAGAGTCAGACATGACTGAAGCTACAAAACATGGCACAGCACGCGGAACAGACAGATTTTAAGGTAGGCTGCTAGAAAAGGTTGGCAGAGACAATTCTTGCAGTTAAAAGTGAAATTAAAAATGAACTAAACTTTAAGGTGACTCTGCCTCTAAGATGGGCTTCCTTTGTGGCTCAGACCGTAATGAATCTGCCTACAATGCAGGAGACCTCTGTTCATTCCCTGGGTTGGGAAGATCTGCAGAAGGGCATGACAACCCCCTCCAGTAGTCTTGCCTAGAGGATTCCATGGGCAGAGTAGCCTGGCGGGCTATAGTCCATGGGGTCACAAAGAGTCAGACACGACGGAGAGACTAACACTTTCACCTCTGAAATATTAACGTAAATAAGAACTCATATTGAACAGCTAGTAATTATTGTAGTTGGGTTTTTAAGAATTTTTTAGTTCTGTATACTAAGCTGAATGAGAGGAAAAATGCATGGGAAACATGATAAAGGGCCATGTTTAGCACTGTGACCCAAATAGGAGACTAGGGCCCCCGTGAACAAGCGGTCCTGAGAAATTTCATTCGAGCTATTTTAACTCTTGTTTATTTCCATTAACTTCCCAGCACACTGTTTAACCTTGGCCTCATTTTCCTTCTGTTTTTAAAGAAGTGTTTCTATCTTCTTGAGAAGAGTTGGAACTAAAAGTTCCTGGTAGAGACAGTTTAAAGATCTCTTGGCTTCAAACACCAGCTGTATGTGCATTGAATTATGAATTCCAGAATTAACTAACTCCAGAACTGGCTGGTTGACTAAGGAGCCTCTGGACCTTCTGAGTACTCCCTGGAGACCAAGCGCTTCCAGAAATAGGTGGTGTGTCAGTATCTGGGGCAGGTGTGTGCCCTTCTTCTGCCATTTTGACAGTCTTGTTTATTTCATATCAGCCAGACACCTGATCTTCACCCTAAGTTGTCCTTGCAATTTGGAAGTCAAAAAAGCTATTTACCGTAGAGAAGTTACTGGTTTAAACTGTAACAGCCACCAACAAATTATTTTTAAAGCTATGCACACATCATTGTTATTCAGCTTCTCTTTCTAAATAACTCAGATTTTCCCCTTAGGAATCATAAAAAAAATAACCTCTGTGTCTGAAGTTTTCTTATATCTCAATTATGGCAAGGTTCATATTTCTTTTCCTTTGTAAAGACTTAATGATTAAAAACTTTAAGAGGAAAATGTGTTTTAAAAAACAAAAGAAAACAATATAACATTTAAAACTCTATTTCCCTATGAAAATTCATGGAGTTTTTTTTTTTAATTTAGTTAATCTTTTGATAAAGATTTCAACAATGTTGAAATGCTGCCTTTACTTCCCTTTAATCCAGAATAAAATAACCCCAGAATAAGGACATTATTTTGCAACAAGCATTTGCGGTGTTTCTCCTAAATTGTGTTTCTTTTTATTTTGAAAGTAATGTATACACATAGTAAAAATTAATTCCAAAAATACATTAAAGAATTAAATTTTAAAAAAGTATCTCATTTTCTATTTCCATTCAAAGCATCATCTTTAGTTATTCTGGTGGTTAACACCATAATTTAAATTAGATGTTGCATAAACTGAATATTTGGGTGCCCTCAAAATTCATACATTAAATCTGTAATCCTCAGTATGAGTGTATTTGGAGGTAGGATCCAGCAGTTCTGAGCTGACTTTAATTTCTTCACCCACAAAGCTGGCAGACTGTCCCATTGTATTTTTATCTAGTTATGATAATATTTGCATCCTTCTGATCTATCCATGAGTTCTAGAAAAAAAAATGAAAAAGACAACAACAAACCTCACAGTTAGGGTGGTATTATTTTGTTTGCTTCAATATCAAATAGTTTAGACTGGTGGGGGAAAAAATGTGAACCTATTTCACAAAATCTATGTCCCTTGAAAGAGAATGTTTAAAACATCAAGGTCAAATTGATTTCTGTTCCTACATGTCATTAGTTGTTTAAAAGTACACCATATTTCATTTTATGGAAAACACCTCCAAGGCACTTAATACATGTCAGTGCTGTTCTAAGACACGTACATGTATTAACTCAGGAAGGGCTGTCATTAACCCCATCTTACAGACAAAAAAAATAAGAGACAGAAAAAATAAGTAATTTATCCAAGATCACAGAGCTAACCATTAGACTAGAATTCATACTTCAGCAGGCTGGCCTCAAAAGGTGGTTCTTTTAACCATTATGTGAATATCAGGCCATTCTTTCTCCTGTGGCTTTGTGTAGAGTTTCAGATAGTTTTTACATTTTTCTTATTCACGGAAGAAATACAAGCATTCTCGACTACTTCATTTAGACTTTCCTGATTCTTAATCAGAATAATTAGATTTACGGAATCGATTTATCCCTTAAAGGCATTCCTGTCAAAGACTGGTGACTTACTGAAAGGTACCCAAGGGAAAGTAGAATTAAACCCCAAATCTCAGAAAATTGATGCACATTTATACCAGGGATTTCTTAAGACTCCCAGAACATAAGCCATGTGAGGTAAGACTGATGAATCTTGACATATCAAAGTAAAATGCTCTTTTCAACAAAGGATGCTACACTTGGTCTCTTTCATGTCCTTTGGGATCCAGGTTCTGCTCCATCCAGCTCTGTGCCCCATGAGGCTGACCCCAGAGCACACCACTGACAAGTTCTCAGTCCTCCACCTTCCAGCTGGGCTCACTCCCTGGTGGGGAGGGGCCCACAAAGGGTTGGAGGGAAGCATACTGCGGTGTGATGGTCCAGCCTCTTGCCCTCTCTCATGGACCACAGATTGGCTGTCTGTCAAATGTGGAATAAGAAGTAGACATCCTTTTGCATTAACACTTCTCCAAACTGAAAGAGGAGAGTGAAAAATTTGACTTAAAGCTCAACATAAAGAAAACAACGATCATGGCATCCAGTCCCATCACTTCATGGCAAATAGATGGGGAAACAGTGGAAACAATGGCTGACTTTATTTTGGGGGGCTCCAAAGTCACTGCAGATGGTGACTGCAGCCATGAAATTAAAAAATGCTTACTCCTTGGAAGAAAAGTTATGACCAACCTAGACAGCATATTAAAAAGCAGAGACATTACTTTGCCAACAAAGGTCCGTTTAGTCAAGGCTATGGTTTTTCCAGTGGTCATGTATGGATGTGAGAGTTGGACTATAAAGAAAACTGAGCACCGAAGAATTGATGCTTTGGGACTATGGTGTTGGAGAAGACTCTTGAGAGTCCCTTGGACTGCAAGGAGATCCAACCAGTCCATCCTAAAGGAGATCAATCCTGAATATTCATTGGAAGGACTGATGCTGAAGCTGAAGCTCCAATCCTTTGGCCACCTGATGAGAAGAGCTGACTCATTTGAAAAGACCCTGATGCTGGGAAAGATTGAGGGCAGGAGGAGAAGGGGACGACAGAGGATGAGCTGGTTGGATGGCATCACTGACTCAATGGACATGAGTTTGAGTGGACTCCGGGAGTTGGTGATGGACAGAGAGGCCTGGCATGCTGCAGTCCATGGGGTCACAAAGAGTCGGACACGACTGAGCAACTGGACTGAACCAAACTGAACTGAAGCTAAAGTTCAAAGTTCTTTTAAAAATTGTAGTTTGAATGTTGCAAGGAGTTTGAGATACCTAAGCATTGTATGTATAAAAGCATATATTCACTCTTCTCATAGGTATTCAAGTGGTTGTGTGTGTCTTCTCCTTACTACCATCATCCAACTGGAAACAAATCAAGGATGCTATAACTGCTGGGATGAAGACACAGTGGTGACCAGGAGGAACAGTTGCAGACATTCCATGAACTAGTCACGAAATATGTGTAAGTGTCCTGACATCAGCTAGTTAGTGATTTCTTTGATTCATTGCACTCCATTTTTAAAATCAGAAATTATAATTGTTTTCTTTACTAAAATCTACAAATGGGTTTTGTCTAAACTACAGCAAACAGTACAGCTCATTTGAAAAGCAAATGTATTGAGTTACAATTTACAAAAGTTAAATTCTCTTTTAGTGTACAGTTTTATTAGTGTTTTAAAAATGCAAAAAAAAAATGCAAGTAGCCACAAATATCATATATTAATGCATATATATGGAACCTAGAAAAATGGTCCTGATGAACATATTTGCAGGGCAGGAATGAGACGCAGATGTAGAGAACAGACTTGTGGACACAGCAGTGGAGGGAGAAGGTGGGGCAAATTGAGAGCATAGCACTGACGTATATACACTGCCATATGTACAATAGATAGCTAGTGGGAAGCTGCTGTGTAACACAGGGAGCCCAGATCGGTGGTCTGTGATAACCTAGAAGAGTGGGATGGGGGGAGGGGAAGGAGGTCCAAGAGGGAGGGATATATGTAAACATATAGCTGATTTACGTTGTTGTATGGTGGAAACTAACATGACATTGTAAAGCGATTATCCTCCAATTAAAAAAAAACAACTGAAGTTGCCACATAATCATGACCTTCATCAACATACAAAACATTTCCTTGATTCCTAAAAGTTTCCTTGTGCCTCTTTGCAGGAACCCCTCACCCCAGCCCCAACCCTTGGGGAACACAGGTCTATTTCTGTCATTTATCTCTTTCCAGAATGTCATATAATATGTAGTTTGGGGGGGTCTGGCTTCTCTCACTTAGCAAATGTATATACGATTCATCCGTATCATGTTTATCAGTAGTTTGTTCTTACTTACTACTGAATAGTGTTTCATCATATGGATGTTCCACAGTTTGGTTATCCGTTCACCAGTTAAAAAATATTTGAAGTGTTTCTAGTTCATGTCATTATGAATAATTCTGCTCTTGACATTTACATGTGGGCATATGTACAAAAGACTTCTCAATTTTGCTGTGACTATGAAACTGTTCTTAGTAAAACACTAAGAAAATGTTTTGTGGCTGTGTAAGTAGTATACGATTCACATGAATTATAAAAACATCACAGTATCTTTCTAATTTCTTCCTACAGTCTTTTATCTTACTATGGCCATACATTTTCCTTTACCCTGCTATAAATCCAGAATGCACTGCTAGCACTTTTGCTTAGATAGTGATTATTTAGAGAGATTAGAAGCTGAAAAGTTTCCTTTCAATCATGTCCAGAGTTCTTGTCTAGGCTTCTGACTGCTACCCTATTTCTCCTCCCTGATGATCATCTGATGTTGAATTCTCTCAGATTTTGATTCCCTTTAAGAGTCTTTATTCTGAGTTTATCTATGATAGATATCTTGGCTAGGTATGGAATCTCAGATTTTCAGTCTCCGTCTGACCAGTGCTTTCACAGGGCACCCTTCTGCGGTGCTCTCCAGCCCTGGTCTCCAGTGCTGTGTGCCGGAGTCTCAAGCCTGGGGCTTCCCAGAGCCTCAGCTTCCTCCTCTTCAGCTGATCGCTGCCTTGTGCCTTTGGTAGATCTTGTTTAAGACAGAGTCTCCTGCCTTTCTTCTGGTCTAGGGTACTGGGTCACGAGCCCAGGGATTTCTAGCTTCTCTTCCAGGTAGAAGATTTTCCCCTTACTCCCGCCTAGCTGCAGTAAGTCTGCCTCTGCCCGTGGACAGCATACTTTCTGCCTCTCCCTCAGGAGGAAGCGCTGGTTCCATAAGGAGGAAGCATCAGGTAGGGCTCTATGCCCATCCCACCCATGGCCATCCTTGTCTTCAGACCTGCATCGTGGTCCAGTTGTTCTTTGCTTCCCTGTTCTACCAAGATCTCATGTCAGCATCTGGTGGACATCTGAGAAAAGCAACTCGTAAATGGACACAAGCCTTCCAACATCTGACATCTCCAAGAAGTCTCCTCTCTCACACCCGTCCACACATGGCCTTAGAAATGCTTCAGATTTTTAACCACACTCTTCCCACCCACTTGCATAGTGCCTGGAATCTCCTGTTCTTTGACTCTGCCATGGGAGATGGGCAAGAACACACATCTCCACCCTCCTGGTGGGGGTGGGAGGACCGACTGTCTCTCCCTTGATTTAAGTCTACTTGTTTTCCTTGTACCTAACCTCTCTGATGGTTTCAACAAAACAAAATGATTTTATAGTTTATCCACATCTCTCTTGCTATTAGCGTTCCAGCTTTCTATACTCGAAAGTGAAAGCAAAACTAGGTAAATCTTACCACCCCACCTCCGTTCTCCTACATAATCCACTTTTTTTACTTGTTTGTTAGATTATGACATGATACAGCCAAGTGGGCTAATTGAAATGTTCAGCTTGATGAACTTGATGCATATGTACATGTATCTATATAACCCCATTGATATTAAGGTTCAGGACATTCCAGCACCTCAGAAATCCCCCTTCTGCCCTCTCTCAGTCAATAACACACAGAGAGAACCACTTGTCAGATTTCTAATGTCCTAGGTTAGTTTAGTCTGTTACTGAACCCCGTATAAACATCAGAGAGTTTTTACTCTTTCGTATTGACCAAACTCATCTCTGTGATAGTCATCTGTATTATTGCAGATAGCAGTAGGTTTTTTTTTCTTTTTTTTTTTAACTATTATGTATTTTGTTGTATAAATATATCATGATTTATTTATCTGTTCTTCTGTTTTTCAACACTTGGGTTGTTTTTACTTTCTAATTACTATGGCAGAGCTGTTGGAAACACTCTTAGGCGTGTCTTGGCTACGTACCCAGGAGTAGATTTCCTGGGTCAGACTGTGGGCACATGTTTAGTTCTAGTTTCTACTGCCTAACAGTTTTCCAAATACTTTTCAGCCATATATACCCACACCAGAAATGTACAAGAACCCCACTTGCTCCACATCCTTGTCAACAGTTGGTACCATGGTAGCATCTCACTGTGGCTTTAATCTTCATTTGTAAAATGACTGCCCATGGCAAACCCCCTTCTTGTAGGCTCACTGAGATGTTTTTATTGTGAAATGACTGTGTTGGATGGATGTATTACAAATATATTCCCTTGGCATGTGGCTTGAATTTTGACTCTATTAGGGTATCTTTTGTCAAGCAGGACAAAGTCCATGAAGTACAATTTGTCAACATTTTTCATAGCTAATGGTTTTTGTGTCTTATGTAAGACATCTTTTTCCCTATCTCAAAGTAATAAAAATATTTGTCTACGTTTTCTTCTGGAACTTGTATTTTTGTATCTCAGATATTTAAGTCTATGAACTACCTTGAATAACATTTGTTGTAGCTTGCTCCCTTTTATTCTGAATCAGTGCTTTAGACTCACAGCCTGAAAGTCTGTCCCAAACCAGAATGAGCATGATGCTGTGTAGGCCCCCTCTGCTTGGGCTCCGGGGGGACCAGGTCTCCAGGGAGGCGAGTGGCACAGAGAACTCTGAGCTGGCTGCCAGGATGGCACCCTCGGGGGTTTGAAGATGGCCATGTGAGGGAGCATGATTGAAGAAATGGAGTCTTTACCTACTGAGCTATGAGGGAAGCCCATGAAGAAACAGAGTCTTATTCTTAATTTGGAGAACTGTGCTTTGGGCTCTGTCTGATGAAGCAACTTGAGAACTATGGGTGGAAATACTCCGGAGAACTGATCTCAACTCCACCAAATTTCAAACTCCTAGAAGAGTGTTTGTTTAGCTTACAAAAGAATCTCCAAGTTATGTTCTTAGCAATTAATTTTTGAGGATGAAAGGGGCGTATGTGTTTTTGCCCTGATGCTTTTTCACGACCTCTGTGTGCTTCCAAGTGAAAATCAGGACCAGGATGATGGAAGGATTTTTATTTTCCCCTCTTCTTCACAAATCCACTTCCTTGTGGAGACAAATCAAGGCAGCAACCAGGAGAGACAGTGTAACAACAGAGTCAGGTATTAATGGGCATGACAGCCAGCAAATCACAAATCATGCACTGCATCTGTATGAACAGCAGTTTGTGCTTAGTTGAGTAACTGGGAAACGCAGAAAATCCCAGAGAAAGAGAAAGACCAGAATCAAACAGATACATTCCTCCCATCCCACACTACCCTAAAGTAATTGACAAAGTGAAGGACAGCAGTGTTCATAAGTTTCTAGTACTTGCTTAAATTCCACTTCTTGACACACCCAAGGGTTTAAAAATCAGACCAATAAAAAATAGCTACCAAAGCTTTCTATTTTCTTCTTATAAGACCACACACATGATATGCTGTCCATATAATTATTTTGTGTTAGATTTCCAGGAGTTTCTGACTCAGTATTGTCCAGAGGATGAGATAAAATTCTGAACCATGAAGTACAACTTCTAAAAGCTACACTGTGCTTCATAAACTTGGATGTTCTGTTTTTCACACCTCAAGACCTTGGAGACTTTTTCCCTCTTCTTTCATTATTTTTTTAAAAATAGCATTCATATGCCGCTATTTCAAAAAATAACATTCATACATACTAAATATCTGTAGTTGTTAGAACAGATATTTTCACAAAGCCTCCTCCCCACCCCCCTCACGTCTAGTGATTAGGAAATTAGATACCAGTTCACAGGAATCATATAATATTGCTAATTAAGGAAACAAATTCCAGGCTTATATTGATACAACCCTGCTCCTCGGATGGAGCAGGGCAGTGAAATTATGGGGAAGAGAAAGATGTGTGTGCTGGGCTGAACTGGGGAGTTGGATTGCACACATCTCATGATGTGATTTTTTTTTTTTTGGTGAAGGTTTAATATGGAACAAATATTACAAAATTGTGTCTTGAGAAGAGTTTGAATAATCCAACAAGTCAAAAATAGGTTTTCCAGAAGCCCGGAGTCACTAGCAGCTCAAACATGAGCACATATATTAGATCTGATGCTCTTGTAAATGAGAAAGACTCCAATTCAACTAGCAGATCCCATATAATATGAATGAAGGCTGTTTCCAGAGACCAGAAGTTTGCCCACTCTTCTTGCTTGAAGCCATTACATCAGTTGGATGTCTTATCAAGCTAGACTCCCAGGTAGAAGATGAAGAGATTTGAAAAACTCTCTCTATCATGCCTGATGCAGAGTTCCTAATTAGGGTGGAGAAAATAATCCAAAAAAAAAACTGATCAAAAACTTAAAATCTGGTAAGGATGCAAGTGGGCTTCCCTGATGGCTCAGTGGTAAAGAATCTGCCTGCCAATGCAGGAGACTCAGGTTCGATCCCTGGGTCGGGAAAATCCCCGGTGGAGGAAACGGCAACCCACTCCAGCATTCTTTCCTGGAAAATTCCATGGAAAGAGGAGCCTGGCAGGCTACAGTCCATGGAGTAGCAAAGAGTTGGACACAACTGAGCAACTAAACAACAACAACAAAGGATGCAAGTGTCCTGTCAAAGTTTAATAATTAGAAGTCAGGACTCAATAAAAATAGTTTATCCAGTTGTTGCCCCACAGGACAGAGAACTTCCTTTCAAAGACTTGACATCTCACACCCCCGGGGGAGCAAAAATCCTCAGGTATCAATGAGTTCAGGGCATCCTGTTACAGGATCACCAGGAACAGAAGATGTCATGGCTTCCATGAGAGATCTGGAGGTGATCATTCATCACCTTGACATGGGTAATGAGAGTTTCTCTCTTCCCAGGGATGATGGAAGGACTGCCAAGGTTCATCAAAAGTGTGACAATTACTCATTTCTGCTGATTCAAGTGAGAATAAATGAGAGATCTTAAAAAATCCTGGAACTTATTTTTATTGACTTTGAAAGAGGAAAAAGGATATAGAATAGGTGTAGCTAGATTAAAAATAAAAGCAAGAGCATGTAGTTTTCTGGATCACTGCTTATGACGTCTGAATGATGGGCTGGTAGACTGTGGGCAACATGCATCTTACAAAGACTTAAAGGAAAGAGTAAGAATTTGACCAGAAGGGCTCTAACCTCAGTGTGAGACGTGGGGTAAGAAATTGGATACTGTGTTAGAATTGATATATTGGTATGATGTAGAATGAAGAAAAATAATAGAAGAGATTCCAAGGAAAAAAATGACAATAATGATAAAGAAGAATGCATAAAAGCATAAGTATAAAGTATAAACGAAACAAATTTTACAAGTTAGCATGCATTATCTTACAGATAGCACAGAAATTTATTCTAAAGTGTTCATGATTAGAGGAAGATTAATAAAAAGAAATGATCCCAGTGGAAGAGGAAGAGTGTATTGTATGCCATTGTAAGAACTCAGGAACTTCAGCTACAGGGTGATTGATTGAATTCCTGAGGAAGTCTGTTCCAAGAAGGATCTTTGATCCTAGTGGCAAATTTTAATTTGTCTGCACCCACTGCCTGATTAGAGAAAAGATCCTTGATTTCGGGTTCATAGACCTGATGCCCTGATGGCAGAGATGCCATGAACGTTGCAGGAGAAAACTGTAAACATATTTAGCATGATACCTGCTCCCTGGTAGATACTGCAGATGGTGCCTGTAAGAATTAGGCCAGGGAAGAGGACAGCGTCCCCTTCTGAAAGTTAGCAAGATGTTGGCTATTCACATTGGAGTTATTTCTGACTATAGCAGTGGAAGCATCTCAGCTCCTGATATAGTCCCGCCTGCTTCCCTGGCTTCATCATATGACCCTTCCCACTCTAAACTCAAAAGCAGTCTGGTTTTTGTCATTGCAAAGTGGTTCAAATTGTTCAAAAGGACTTTTAAGGGTGGGAGAGTTTGTCCTGAGACAGTTGAGGGGAGAAACCAAACAGCTGTGATCAGAGAGCCAACAGCTGAAGATGAGACTTCTGGGTTTTAGATGCAAAATGGGACTTTGACTCCGGGCAGTTGTACCAGCTGGAGCTGATGTTGTCAGGGGTGAAGATTATACGAAACTAAGAACAGAGTTAGCGTGAAGAATGAAGGTCATTTCAAGAAGAAAAGGTGTTGATCCCAAGAGCAAGAGCCATCAGAAGAGTCAGAAGCTAGGCACCTTGTGACCTCTACGTTACCTTTGAAACGAGAACATCACAGAGCGGAGGTCAGCAGTTGTGGGGATTAAGCACAGTAGGATGGGAGGTGCCTGGGGTTGGAAAAGGGTCACATAGGCCCTTGTTGTGTGTATGCTCTGGTGCTTGTCATAGAACAATTGTGTCATAGAACACAATTGCATAAAACCAAATACGCACACACATTCAAATGAGTACATGTAAAACAGGTGAAATGTGAATTAGGCCAGTGGATTGTGTGAATGTCAACTTGATGGCTGTGATACACTCTACATTTTCAAAATGTCACTCCTGGGGAAGTGAGGTGATGAGTATACAGGATCTCATGGTATTATTTCTCAGAATTGCTTATGATTGTATAATTAATTCAAAATAAAAAGCTTAAAGACTTTTAAAGGAAATGTCCTTAAATGCACAAATTAAAAAGAGATTGGCTGTTGAGAAGTATGTGTGCAGAATGGGGTTGTTGTTCAATTGCTAAGTCATGTCCAACTCTTTGCAACCCCATGGACTGCAACAAGCCAGGCTTCCCTGTCCTTCACTAGCTCCTGGAGTTTGCTCAAACTCACGTCCATTGTATTGATGTTGCCATCAGGATGGGGTGAAACTCTATAATAAGGGAGGTAGAAGGATACTGTTGACCCCTCTCCCAGAAGTAGAAATTGGGCAATAATGAGAAAGAAATAGAGCACACATTTAGCAGAAAGGATGCTGTCAGACTGAAAGGCCATTCCAACTACCCAGAGGTCTGATGGAAAATCTCACTCTACTGAAAAAGAAAAATACTTTACTTACCATGGCAACTGCTTATTACTCTGAGAATAATGAAGAAAACATTTTGGTAAAGATTTAATTTTACAAACAATAAATAATTATTGCCATACAGAAATGAAAGGAACCTCGAGAGAAAGCTATTGTGAAACCTGTAAATCAAAAATAGCAAGGGGACTGAAAAAGAAGCACTTTCACAGTTTTTGTCTAAACTTTAGAAAGGTCCATATCAAAAATGCCAAAGAAGAGCAAGGAGAGATAAGAAAGCTTTCCTCAGGTATCAGTGCAAAGAAACAGAGGAAAACAATAGAATGGGAAAGACTAGAGATCTTGTCAAGAAAATTAGAGATACCAAGGGAACATTTCATGCAATGATGGGCACAATAAAGGACAGAAATGGTATGGACCTAACAGAAGCAGACGATATTAAGAAGAGGTAGCAAGAATACACAGAAGAACTATCCAAAAAAGATCTTTATGACCCAGATAACCACAACGGTGTGATCACTCACCTAGAGCCAGACATCCTGGAGTGCGAATTTAAGTGGGCCTTAGGAAGCATCACTATGAACAAAGCTAGTGGAGGTGATGGAATTCCAGTTCAGCTATTTCAAGTCCTAAAAGATGATGCCACCAAATTTGGAAAACTCAACAGTGGCCACAGGACTGGAAAAGGTCAGTTTTCATCCCAATCGCAAAGAAAGGCAATGCCAAAGAATGTTCAAACTACTGCACAATTGCACTCATCTCACATGCTAGCAAAGTAATGTGCAAAATTCTCCAAGTCAGGCTTCAACAGTATGCAAACAGTGAACTTCCAGATGTTCAAGCTGGATTTAAAGAGGACAGAGGAATCAGAGATCAAATTGCCAACACCATCAAAAAAGCAAGAGAGTTCCAGAAAAACATCTATTTCTGCTTTATTGACTACACCAAAGCCTTTGACTGTGTAGATCATAACAAATTGTGGAAAATTCTTAAAGAGATGGGAATATCAGACCACCTGGTCTGCCTCCTGAGAAATCTGTATGTAGGTCAAGAAGCAACAGTTAGAACTGGACAAAGAACAACAGACTGGTTCCAAAACAGGGAAGGAGTACGTCAAGGCAGTATATTGTCACTCTGCTTATTTAACTTCTATGCAGAGCATGCAAAAGGCTGGGCTGGATGAAACAAAAGCTGGAGTCAAGACTGCCAGGAGAAATGTCAATAACCTCAGATATGCAGATGACACCACCCTTATGGCAGAAAGTGAAGAAGAACTAAAGAACTAAAGAGAGGAGGGTGAAAAAGTTGGCTTAAAATTCAACATTCAGAAAATTAAGACCATGGCATCCGGTCCCATCACTTCATGGCAAATAGATGGAGAAACAATGGAAACAGTGACAGACTTTATTTTGGGGAGCTCCAAAAGCACTGTAGATGGTGACTGTAGCCATGAAATTGAGGTATGCTTGCTCCTTGGAAGAAAGGCTGTAACAGACCTGGACAGCATATTAAAGACCAGAGACACTGTCAACAAAGGTCCATCTAGTCAAAGCTATGGTTTTTCCAGTAGTCATGTATGGATGTGAGAGTTGGACTATAAAGAAAACTGAGTGCTGAAGAATTGATGCTTTTGAACTGTGGTGTTGGACAAGACTCTTGAGAGTCCCTTGGACTGCAAGGAGATCCAACCAGTCCATCCTAAAGGAAATCAGTCCTGAATATTCATTGGAAGTACTGATGCTGAAGCTGAAACTCCAATACTTTGGTCACTTAATGGGAAAAACTGACTCATTGGAAAAGACCTTGATGCTGGGAAAGATTGAAGGTGGGAAGAAAAGGGGACGACAGAGGATGAGATGGTTGGATAGTATCACCGACTCGATGGACATGAGTTTTAGTAAACTCTGGGAGCTGGTGATGGACAGGGATGCCTGGCGTGCTGTACTCCATGGGGTCGCAGAGAGTCGGACATGACTGAGCGACTGAACTGAACTGAATATCAAAAATTCCCAAGAAACCATTTCCTAAGCTGTGAGAAATAAACACACGGGGTTCTTTTAAAAAAAAAAAAGCCTCAGATAAAACAAGGATAAATTACCTAGATAATAAAAACAATAAAATAAGCAATAGACAGAAATTAATATTTACAACAAAATAATAATGGCAAATGACAAGGACAAATGAAGCAGCTCTGTGTAGCTAACTTAGGTGCCCTGTCCCCATCCATCTCCCTCCAACTCCTTCATGCACTGAATGAGCTTAACCTTGTCTACCAAAAATTAAACCCCTGAACCTAGAAGTGCTTTTCCCATCCCACTTTAACCTGGAAAGCCTACATCACTATCTAATGGGTTCACATAAGCATTAGATACAGTCACCAAAACACACGACTGTGGAAACAGTCATATGATGAGGAATGAATTTCTATTTGCTTGTAGAAGAATGTGTGGTTTTCTGTTTTATTTTTCCATTGTTTCTCCTGGCATCATCAAAAATCTTATTTGTAAATACTACTTTGGGCATTTTTGAAACTAGTGGAATAGCAAATTTCTGTCTCTTCTTCGTCAGTCTCAGGGTTTGATTTGCATCGCGAGACGCCAGACTGGCTGCGGGTTCCCCTCAGGCAGTGCGATCATCTCCCCACGAAGTTGAAGGGATTCTTGTGCCTTCCAGGCATCTCGAGAAACACAACAAACACCTCCCTGCTTCCAGGAAATCTTTTCTTTCCTCTCTTCATCAACATAAACGCTAAACAAAACAGACTAAAAATGAAATAACCATGACCCATCTGTCACAAGAAAATGTCTGTTGGCTGCTGCAGTGAATTCCATATTGTCAGCCAATCAGAGAAGACGAGATGGAGACGAGCTCAAATAAGCTTTACAAGCGTTGTTGCCTGGAGCACCCTTCTTAAGATGCCCAGTCGTTGATGTGGGAATGGCTACAGCGCCGGGGGTGGGCGTGGGGAAGAAGAAAGAGGAGAAGGAGGAGAGGAAGAAGGAAGAGGAAAGAAAACGTATCTGAGCTTCAAGGTGATGGGAAGCGGTGAAGTCAAACAGGTGTCTTCGTTCTAAAACAACTTAAGAACCTCTGCTTTCACTTGCATGGAGAAGCTCTAAGAAGAAGGAACACAAGGTAGCCCTTCTTGGCAGCTCACTTGCCCCTTCTGCAGTCTTGCTTCACAGGAGAGCACCTCGGTCAGCACTGATCCAAATCACTCCTAACCCACAGCTAGGGTTCTGGGAGATTAGAGAAGAGATGGCACAGAAGGAAAAGCAATCCCAAAGTTCATACCATTAAAACATACCATTCAGGGCAAGAGTCTGTGTACAGTTCTAATGAGGCAAGGCTGCTCACACAGATACGGGGTCACCTGGGGATGAGTGGATTTTCAGGAGGCTCTTTGGGTCAGTCCTAGATGTTTTCAGTTTAATTTACTGCAAACTACACGTCCATCGTTGCCCTGAATCAAGCACCCCTTACTCACAGCCGCAGGATATTCGTGTCAATCAAAACTCTGGATCGTTAGTGTTCTACACCATTTTGGACCGGCACCTAAAATGCCTTTAGTGAAGATCCACCAGATTTCACCAAGTGTGTCTTGTTGGACTGCCCACACAAGCAGGGGCCACAGGCACCA
Organism: Okapia johnstoni; assembly: GCA_024291935.2. NCBI lineage: Eukaryota > Metazoa > Chordata > Mammalia > Artiodactyla > Giraffidae > Okapia > Okapia johnstoni. The sequence continues at coordinate 76,856,871 of CM044309.1, forward strand.
TGAAGGTACTTAGAAATGAGTCATCTCTGCGTAAATGTCTCCCTCCTCTTCGCTCTTCCAGTCTCCATTGTCAACTTTATGAAACCCAAACTTTGGTAATTTCTGTATTTATCAGACTCCTCCCGATAGCAAGTCTATAAAATAAATTGACCAAATTAATTTATAAATTGATTGCATCAGTCAAATTTTATTACAATAACAACCTTAGTAAGCTGGGAAATGAGACGATCACTGGAGCGAGAGACGGGTACCCTGCTCAGACTTCATCATCCATGATGCTGCTCGAGAACTCTGAGTGATTCCGGTGTGATGGCAGAGCACTGCGGCTGGTCCCACGGTGTCTGAACAGAGAAATCCTACATGGTATTTTCCTGGTGGACACTTTAGTCAATTGTAACTGTGGTTGCCTGAGTCAGGGTGAAAGCTGTCTTCCACTCATCCTAGAGTTTTGGATACATAAAAATAGGCATCTCTATTTTACTGCATAATCGTGTCTTACATGAACATTTAACCTTTTAAAATTAATTTTTATTGTAGGAGAGTTGATTTACAGTATTGCATTAGTTTCTGTTGTACAACAAAGTATCAGTTACACATATACATATATCCTTTCTTTTTTAGCTTCTTTTCCCATGTAAGTCATTAACAGAATTGAGTAGAGATCATTGTGCTATATAGTAGGTTCTTATTAGTTGATAGATAAAGCAAAAAAAATTCAACAGAAGAATAATAAAATTAACAAATATTATCTAATGAATATATATAGTCCCCTTCACTAAACATTTAGAGAATATATAATATTCTCAAACATATATACGATTTTTATAAAAATTTAACCTTTACCAGGCCATATATCAAGAATTAACAAATTTCACAGAATAAATAGTATATAAACTATGTTTAAAATATGTTTGAAAATATCAGCAATTAATTATAATTTAACAGTAAAAAAGATAAAATTATTTTTAGAAACCTACGTTTATAAATGTTTTTAAGAGATCAAATATAATCATAGGGATAATTATATAATACTTATTATTAAAGATAATACATCTTCCCTAATAGCTCAGTGATAAAGAAATCCACCTGCCAATGCAGGAGACATGGGTTTGATCCCTGGGTCAGGAAGATCCCTTGGAGAAAGCAACGGCAACCCACTCCAGAATTTTTGCCTGGGAAATCCCATGGACAGAGGAACCTGGTGGACTACAGTCCACAGAGTTGCAAAGAGTTGGACACAACTTAGTGACTGAACAATAACAGCAGCGAAAACAATGCAATACTGTGTATCAAAGTTTGCATTATTTTACTTAATCCCATATTTAGAGATATTTAAATTGAAAAATTTCATGTTAGAAAGAAAGGACTGGTTATTAATTCACTTCAATAAAGAAAGATATTAAAATACTAACAGGATAAATCTAATGAAAATAAAGGGGTGAAATAATACAGAGCAGAAATCAATAAAAGGAAAATAAACATATTGGAATAAGCCAACAAAACCAAATACTAGCTTCGTTAAAAAGTTATAAGATGCACAAAATGATCAAGACTCATAAGGACATAGATGGCAGCAATAAACAGTTTTAGGCACGAAAAAGGGGCCACAACTACATAGACAACAGATATTAAAAAATCAGAGAATATTATGAGCAACTTTACGGCAATACATTTGAAAGTTTAGACAAAATGAATAATTCCTTACAAAAATACAAATAAGCCAAGAGGAAATATAAAAATCCTACTTCTCTAATATTTAAAAAAAATTTTAAGTCAGTACTGTAAGATCCTCTGGAGGCAAAATGGACAAAGATGACACTGGTCTTGATGATTTTACCAAACATTTAGGAAATACCAATCTTACGTAGACTCTTCCAGGGACTAGACAATGAGCAAACACTTCCCATTTGTGGAGAGTATAACCCAAATATCAAAGTAGATAAGCATGATAAAGAGAAAGGAAAATGCCAAGTCAATCCCACTTAGCGTGCTAAGTCGCTTCAGCTGTGTCCAAGTCTTTGCAACCCCATGAATTGTAGCTCGCCAGGCTCCTCGGTCCATGAGATTCTCCGGGCAAGAATACTAGAGTGGGTAGCCATGCCTTCCTTCAGGGACTCTTCCCAACCCAGGGATCGAACCCGTGTCTTATGTCTCCTGCATTACAGGCAGATTCTTTACCACTAGCGTCACCTGGGGAGTTCCAATCCCATTCTGCTTGCAAACATTCTCAACAAAATGTAAGCAAACTTAGTGCTGCACACATAGAAAAAACATAATGTGCTATTCTTCAGTTGAGTTAATTTTAGAAATGCCAGATTCTTTACTGTTAGAAAATCTATTAAGCTGATTCAGCATATTAGCATCTCAGAGAAGATAATCCATATGATCATTTTGAAAAATTCAGGAAGATCATCCTGTAAGCTAATGCTACTAATACATTGAATCCTATGTACCAGGAAATCACCTGAATCCTCTACTCATCAACTCAATGGCTTCTCAACTATTCCGTGAGGTGAATACTCCTAGCACCTACCTCATTTTACAGCTATAAACAGAGGCACACAGGACTGAAGTAATTTGCCCATAGTCTAGTGTAAAGTCAGTGGTGGGACTGGGTTTGTTTTTTTAACTAGAATAGTTAATTTCAATGTCCTGGTAGTTTTAGGTATACAGCATAGTGATTCAGATATACATATACAATTATTATCTATTATTCAGTCATACATATACTAACTATTACTTTTCAGATTCTTTTCCATTATAGGTTATTATAAGATACTGCGTGGACTTCCCAGGTGGTGCTAGTAGTAAAGAATCTGCCTGCCAATGCAGGAGATGTGGATTTGATCCCTGGGTTAGAAAGTTCCCCTGGCATAGGAAGTGGCCTCTGCCTATGGAATTTTCCACTCCAGTATTCTTGCCTGGAAAATTCCATGGGTAGAGGTGCCTGATGGGTTGCAGTCCATGGGGCCACAAAGAGCAGGACACAATTGAGTGACTGAGCACGTGGTATATATAGTAGCGTTTCCTGTGCTATATAGCAGGTCCTTGTTGCTTATCTGTTCTATATATAGTAGTATGTATAAATTAATCTCAGCTTCCTAATTTATCTCTCTCTTCTCTTCTCTTTCCCCTTTGGTAACATAAATTTTTTCCTATGCCTGTGGGTCTACTTCTGTTTTATAAATAAGGTCATTTGTGTCTTTTTTAAGACTCCACAGAGAAAGCAATATTATATGATATTTGTTTCCATCTGACTTCACTTAGAATGACAATCTCTAGGTCCAACCATATTGTTGCAAATGGCATTATTTCATTCTTTTTGTGGCTGAGTAATATTCCTTTGTCTATATGGACCACAACTTCTTGATCCATTCGTCATTTCTCAACGAACACCTGGATTGCTCCCATGGCTTGGGTATTGCAAATCGTGCTGCTATGAACATAGGGGTGCATATACCTTTTCAAATTATAGTTTTCTCTGGAAACATGCCCAGGAATGGGATTGCAGGAGCATATGGAAACCCTATTTTCATAAACAAATCGAGAAGACAACCTGCAGAATTGGGAGCCTGGGTTTTGAATGCAGACCCTCTAGCTCTGCACTCAATGATAAGAAATATTTCAATACATTCATACTGGGGGGTTGCAAGAAAGCAGTCTCCAACTCATGTTAGGTTTGGTTCAAAATTTCACTTGTTTAGTTGACAAATTAATTTTCTAATTTCCATGGTGTCTTATTAGAGCACTCAATACATTTTTGCTGAATGAATACATTTCTCTTCCCATTGATAAAGTATTAGTCTCCTAGAACTAAATCGAATTGAATTATAGCAAAAAGTTCATCACCAAGAATACTGTTTTAGCTTATTTAACTATCCTTCATAAGCCTGTTTCTCTAAACAAATTTAGACTTTCTTGATATTTTGTGTGGAGTTTGGAGGGGTGGCAATATCTACTTGGTACCTACATTCATATAGACATTTATATGTTCAAGTATGAAATTTCATATAGTCTGAAGGCAAAACAGACTTGAGTTCAAATTTTAGCTCCACTCCTTCACATGTGTGACTGAGAAAGTCACTGAATTTTCTTGAAACACAGTTTCTCCATCTATAAAAATAGGGGGTGCCAGTTAGTGGTGGCAAAGTGACTAGTACTTAGTGGACTGATCCTGGAGGTTCTAAGTGTGAAGGAAGGGGAGTATGTGATCCAAATTCTATCTCAAATTATGGAACATTTATCCATATGGTGACCCACCCACTGCAGCCTCAGAATAAAGGTGCCTAGAGTTAGTCCCGGAAGCTGTTCCTTTGAAAGGACGAAGTGAGGACAGAAAGAACTGTGTGTGGCTTTTCCATGTTGGTGAACCATGGCTCTAAAATTTATGCAAAATAAACTGCATTTCAGTGCACAAATCCTTTCTGTTTGGGAGAATCAGAACCCAAATCTCACACTCTAGAATCAGGCAGTCTAGATGCTGAAAGGTATTTTTGGAACGGACAAGTCGTCCAAGCTCATCCCTGATCCTTCGCACCTCGTCTTCAGCGTTTCCATCGGAAGACCTGACCACAGTCCCCCTGAAGGCGTCCTGAGTCCTCACACCCTACTCCTCTCCTCGTCTCTTCCTTTGGCTGCTTGAATCTCACCTTCATTTTTCTGCTGTTTGCGCTATTTCTCTCTCTGTTTTCTGTCACATCCACTGTTCCAAGCACCAAACCACAGTGGCATGAGCTGAGGACAGTGTCCATCCACTGAGCAGCCAGTGGGAACACGTGGACAACCGCACAGAATTTGATTGTGGTCTGGTCTACACAATCTCAAAACCACCAATCAATTTTACGAAAAAGCTCTAGTTTAATCAGCACTTCTTACAGAAAAAAGAAAATCAGCCACATGAATATGTCATTTAGATCAAATCATCTGAGGCCCGGCTGACTTGCTCACTTTCCAGCAGACTGGACCAAGGTGGGGGTTCCCGGTTTTCATCAGCCAAATGGCCAGCAAGGGGGTGCCCCCCAACCCCGTCCAGCAAGCCCTCCCACCAGCCACCCGTCTGCTCGGTCACGCTTACAGTGGCACAGAGGGGTCCATGTACACCCAAATCAGTTCATGGAAAGGTGGCTGCTCGTGTCCAGTGACATGTGTCCTGGTGTCCAGATTCAGAGCACAAGGATGCACAGCTGCTTAGAACTCATCTCTGAAGGGACCACTTGTGATGGAGAAAGCACAATGGCATCTCGAAACAGCCAACAGTCTCCAGAAAAAGCCAAACACTCGGGCACTTCACGCAAGGCACAAGAAAAGAAAATGCATCTGAGCGGGTATGCAGTTAGGTGACTGCAGAACTCCCCCCGGGGGCCGGGAAGCCCAGGTCAGCAGGGACCACGGTGGGGGATGGTGCCTAAGGAAGCGGGCTCTACCTCAGGTCTGAGCTAGAGTTGATGGAAGAAGTCTGAACACCTTTGAAAAGCATAACATAACGATGAGGGAGAATGAGGATCTGCATTCTGTTCAAAGTGAGCGCCCAGCAAGACTCTCCATGGAGAATAGGCTCAGTGGCGCCCCCACATCTGGCCCTGCACCCCTGCACCTTGGGACCTTCCCCGCGGGAGCAGGGGACACTGTGGGATATGGTGAAGACAGGGAAGCCTGGCGTGCTGAGGTCCATGGGGTCATAAAGAATCAGATATGACTGAGCAACTGAACAACAAGAACTGATTTTGAAGCAGATAAATCAAGCATTGCAGAGGAATATCCAACCTGGGGAGTGAGAGTCTCACTACATTCAGTTACTGCCACTGTGTCTCCAGGTAGTTCAGCTCAGGCCAGACATGAGACCTCAGGGTGATCACAGAGCGGTGTCCTCTCCTCCCCAGCCTGTTTAGCAGAGAAGCTCAGCCTCCACTAAGTCCTCCTGGAGTCAGGGCCCAGGGTACCTGAGCTTTGTCCTCTGGGCACCCTGAGAGATCTATTCCTGGACTCCTGGAGTGCCCAGTTCCAGGTGGGGCCGCAGTTGTCACCTGTTACCATGGCACCGCCCCTCCCCAGGACTTGCCAAGGGGGTACTGCTGACATCACGTTGCGGCAAGACACCGAGGTTGGCTTTCTCAGCCCCCCGCCCTGGCTGTGAAAGGCTTTGTCCACCTCATGTCACAGGGAGCAAAGCTTGCTTTCTGGGACCCTCCTTGTTCAGCCTGTGGTCTTCCACAGCCCCAGGTGGTGGGCCAGGTCTTCAGCGAGGCGAGCGGCTGGGAGAAGCTGCTTTCCCAGGAGTCTGAGAAGACACCTCTCCCCAGTCAGGCCACCCCCCAACCCACCCCATGATGCTCAGTGTCACTGCAGCCCGTGCGTACTGAAGACTTGAGGCAAATCCTGCACTGCAGATTCCTGCTCTGTGTTCGGTTCATTCATGCTAAATTGATTCGTGTCCGACTCTTTGCTACCGTATGGACTGTAGCCCGCCAGGCTTCTCTGACCAAGGGATTCACCAGGCAAAAATACTGGAGTGGGGTGCCATTCCCTCCTCCAAGGGATTTTCCTGACCCAGAAATCAAACTCACCTCTCTTACGTCTCCTGCAATGGCAGGTGGGTTTTTTGCCCCTAGAGCCACCTAGAAAGCCCGGTGTCCCTTTTGTCTCCCTAACAAAGGTGAGATGATGATTATTATTTTTTAATTAATTTATTTATTTTAATTGGAGGCCAATTACTTTACAATATTGTAGTGGTTTTTGCCATACATTGACATGAATCAGCCATGGGGGTACCTGTGTCCCCATCCTGAAGCCCCTGCCCACCTCCCTCCCCATCCCATCCCCCAGGGTCATCTCAGTGCACTGGCCACGAGGGTGGGATGATTTGAGAGAGATGATTATTATTAAATGAAGCTCCTTGCTTTTCCTGCATCTCTCCCCACATTCTTTCTTATAGACATATTTTATTTATTTTAATTCTTGATTTTCTGATCATAGGCATTATCTATGACCCATAAAACTAGCAAACCGATAGAATAATTCGTTGAAAGATAAGTCTCCCTATCCTGGTCAGCTTTTCTCTGTAAACCTGTCCCCTACACCCAACGCCAACACCCCCTGCCCCCTCCTTCAGTTCTCTTGGTGCAAACATGTGATCATTTCCGAGAAAGTGGGATAATACCATGTGTATTATAATACTATACAACCTAACCATTCCCAATCAACCGTATGCTAATTGGCGTAACGGTAACTCATACGGTAATGTTTGCTCTATACTCCACAGTATATCCAACTCTAAAGCAATATATCTGACTGCTCCTCGATAATGTAGATGATAATATATTTAACTGTTCTTATTGTGAGTCATATTTTTAAACAACATAAGCAGTGTTGTACTCAACAATCTGGAGAATATATTCTGATGTTCTGGTACTGATTTTGTTTTTGTTTTTCTCTGAGATAGATTCCTAAAATGGAATCTCTGAATTCAAGAGTATTTGTATTTTTAATTTTAAGCAATGTTTCCAAACTCATTTTGGAAAAAAATCTGTGGCACTTCCTACTCTATCAGTAAGCTCTTCCTTGCCTTCCAACAGCATCAGAAGTTATCATTTTCATTACATTTTTCTGCAGCTCTGATTTCACTATCATTTTAACTCCCACTTCTTTGACTCTTTGCAAAATTCAACATCTTTCTGAGTTTATTGGCTCTCGTGAGCTGCCTGCTCATATTAACAACTTTCTCAGATTATTTGTAATGCTTAAATCAATTTTAGGAGATTTTTATATATGGAGGAGGGCAGTCTTTTGTTCTTTGTGTTATAAATAGTTTCCAACCTTCTGATTCTCTTGATTTCTGTTTGTCATTCTTTGCCACACAAAAATGTCTAATCTTTGTGCAGCTGAAAATGTCTAGTTTTCTCTTCCACACACATTAAGTATGTAATTTACATGCCTCCTTGAGCCAGCTTAGTTTGCCAAAGGCTTCCTGGTATTTTAAAGGCCATAAAGTTGTCATTCTCCTCGAAAGCCTTACATAGATTCAGACGGTGGAGGAATAGTCTCATCTATTTAAGTTGGTTTTGTTTTTCCTTTTCTCACTTAACAACCTTTATGTATCAAATCTGGCAAGTCTGTTAGGAGTGATATTGGGGGGAAAAGTTTATCTGGAAAAAGAAAATAGAGCAGAAAATACAGAGTGTAAATTTTGCACTTTCCCATTGAGGTAAATAAGGTTAAGTCTGGGTGTATTTTGCCAAGCACTTGAATAGCTGAAATAAAATCTTACTCTGCCTATGGAGCCCCCTTTCTCCAAAGCTGGGAAGAAATAGATTCTCTTCTCTTCCTACACGTCTCAGAGCGCTAGCCCACGGAATAGGAGTAGAGGAAAGAGCCTGTGATTGACACGCAGAGGAGAAGCATGACAATACGGTGAGGGGGGAATGGATGGCGTTATGTATATTAGGAGAAAAATGTTAGATTCTGTTGAGAGTCATGTATATTCAACATTGGTAGAAGCCAATTGCTGCGATGTGATTTGGGGAGGAATAGTAACAGGAAATTTTTAACTATTGCTAATTATAGAAGATGCAATGATAGTATTATATTTTCCTCTCCTGTGGCCCGGGGATCACTTTGAAAGGTAGTGGAGATGATAGATAGATAAATTGATAGATGCTTAATTAGTAGATCGATATAGAAAAAGGAAAACAATAAAGAAAAGGAATTTTTTTTTTTTAGAAATCTCCTTCTAAGGTAGCAACTTGGTAAATTTTTGCTCATGCATGTAAATGGTATGGCAATTCATAAAAATAAGAAAATACCAACAAAAAAGAACTTCTCTATAGATAAAGTTAGTTAAGATACAAGTAGAGAGAACAACAATTCCCTCGAAGAGACAAGACACCAAACTGAGAAGCTGGATCTGTTCGGACAAGTCTTTCTCTGTTAAGATGATGTGCCGTGCTGCGCTCCGTCGCTCAGTCGTGTCTGACTCTGTGCGACCCCATGGACTGTAGCCCACCAGGCTCCTCTGTCCATGGGATTCTCCAGGCAAGAATGCTGGAGTGGATTGCTGTGCCCTCCTCCAGGGGATCTTCCTGACTCAGGGACTGAACCCGTGTCTCTTACATCTCCTGCATTGGCAAGCGAGTTCTTTACCAATAGGGCCACCTGGGAAGCCCATTTAAACCATATGCCCCCCATCAAATACAGAACTGAGGAAAGTAGCTGAAAATGGCTAAACGTAATGGGGCCCTCGGCTTCTTTTAGGGCCATAACATCTTCCATAACAGATCCTTGTCTCCTATTTGAATAGCTTTCCCCCTAACATCTTGCTTACTTTGACATGGATTTTCCTATATTAAAAATTGAGAACTTGGTTCCACTTGAAGAACTTATTTAAAATGGAAGGCTTTTGCTCTATTTTAAATCAAACACTAAACGTTACTAGCAAATTGGTTAACAGGGTTTCACAGAACATAGTTGCAATCACTAGGTTTACCTGCAAAGCCAAGCAGTAGTCAAATCCCCAGCGTTATGCTCCCGTAGATTTTTTCTTTCTCCTTCTCATTATGATTATTTATGTTTATTTGTATTGTTTTGCTTAATTACATGTTGTGTTTCATATATCTTGTGTTATTTCTGAAAAATGGCATTTAATGAAGTGAAAGTAAACAGGTAACTGTCAAGAGGAGGTGACAGTCTGTTAATTTATGTAAAGTGTAACCAACCAGATGTTCTAGAAAATGCTTCAGTCAGAAATAAAGACTCCTATAAACATGATACTGTTTTTAATAAACAGGTAATGGCTGCACGCTGTGATGAAAATGGTGTTTGCAGGAGGACTTGGAGAGCTCAGTCTGGGCCCGGGAAGTCCAGGGCAGGAAGTTGCAAGGGCAGAAGCCTAGAATCCAGTTGGTCGCCCAGTGGCTGAAGCCACCCAGCTATTAGAATGTCTGGAGTGAGACACAGGCTGGGTCTCTCAGCTCTAGACATTAGCAATGAATTCTGAGTGTCAAAGGAAATCTGATGTTAGCAGTGTAGCTGTCTTACCAAAAGTGAACTCTCAGGTTCTAAGATCTTATAGGCCAAGAGTGGACATTATTTAATTACTATGCTGAGTCACTCAGTTGTATCCAACTCTTTGCTACTCCATGGTAGCCCTCCAGACTCCTCTCTCCATGTGATTTTTCCAGGCAAGAATAGTTGAGTGGTTGCCATTTCCTTCTCCAGGGAATCTTCCAGACGCAGGGATTGAACTGGCATCTCCTGCATTGGCAGGCAGATTCTTTACCACTTGAGCCACCTGGGAATCGCCCTAACTTGCCTTACTTTACTTCATTGTAACTAGAATGTCTCTAGGAGGAAAAATGTGGCAAAAGCAAGACAAAAAATTAAACTTACATCTTTGAAAGGAAGGTTAACTGTAGGTCCAAAGGGACCCATCCCCTTTCCTCTTCCTACTGTTCACAGGGCCTTGATGTTTGCCAGCAAAGACTTGACCATCCCCAGAATTTGATGATGAATCCATCCTTCATGGTTAGATGGAGTTCTTGAATGGCTGGCAACAGATTTTTGGATGGCTTTCCGATCTCCTTCCTTGGAGGTTACTTGTAGATGGACTCAAAAGATTGCCCACTTCCTACAGGAAACAGGCAGCTACATGTAATCTAGTCTGTTCATCTTCTCAGCCTTTCTGTTTTATCCTTTCTTTTCTCAAAAACAAAATTCGAGTTTCCTTTGTTGAGTTTTCGGCCACCTCACTGGAGGGAGCAAAGCTCTGCTCTGTAGGAATGTGTCGGGCCTTCAAGTCAGGCCCCCCAGCGCATGACTTGAAGAAAGGGTGCTGCCCATCTGTACGCAGATGAACTCATCAACAGTCTGTCTTGTCAAAACCCATTGTGTCACTGTGATTACCACCACTCCCGCTTTGCTGCCAAGGTTCTTACAATCATGACAGCTGCAAGAGGTTAAGCTCGCTTCCTTTCCTTCTCTCTCTCTTTTCTTCCTACAGGCATGTGGCTTCCCCTGGCCCAGTGGAGTGAGCCAGTATACACTAAGGGAGGCCCGTGATGAGATGAGGTACCAGGAAAACAAACTTATGGTTACAGAAGGGGAAGGAGGTGGGGGATAAATTGGAGATCTGGATTCACATATACACACAACTACATATTAAACAGAAAACCAAGGACCTACTGTATAGCACAGGGAACCAGACTCAATATTTTGCAATAACTTACATGGGGAAAGAATCTGGAAAAGGAGATTTATATAGACATGTGTGCATGCATACTAAGTTGCTTCAGCTGTGTCCAACTCTGCAACCCCATGGACTGTAGCTCCTCTGTCCATGGGATTCCCCATGAAAGAATACTAGAGTGGGTCGCCATGCCCTCTCCAGGGTCTCCTCCCAGCCCAGGGATCCAACTCTCGTCTCTTACATCTCCTGTATTGGCAGGCAGGTTATTTACCAATAGCACCATCTGGGAAGCCCATATTTATAGATATATATATATATATATATATTCATGTATATGTATAACTATGTCACTTTGCTGTACACCTGAAACCAGTATAACATTTTAAATCAACTATACTTCAATAAAAAGAAATGATGACTATTTAAAATGAAATCTAAAGAAAGAATGCCTTGTAAGGTAACCACAGAGCAGTTTCCTTGGCCAGTATTGCTTATCTGTTGTGCTGTGTCTCTCTCTGATGGAAATGACCCACCGATAACTCACAGATGAATAATTTCTTTCTAAACCCCATCCCTACACCTGAGGTTGCTGCCACAGGTACAGCCAGTTGGACCAGCAAATAGGTTTATTCCAGGCACTGATGACTGAGCACAGAGAAGGGGTAGCACAGGGTGTGTTGACTCCTGCTGTTTCTACAGAAATAGTTCTTTCAGTGAGCATCACATATGATCCATTGTTATTGAGCAATTTCATATCCCAGGGACAACATGGGTTAAAAGCAGACTAAGTCTCAAAGACTAAATTGAGTTTACCCATGAATATTTTACTTCTACAAGCTTAGTTTGTTTAAGCTATGGGTCTATAGGCACACCTCAGAGATAAATGGGTTCAGTTCCAGACCACGGCAATAAAGGGTGGCACATGGATTCTCTGGTTCCCCAGTGCATATAAAAGTTATGTTTACACTATACTGTAGTCTAGATACACTATAAACTGGTGTCTCAGTGGTAAAGAATCCGCTTGAGAGAGTGGTTAAAAAATTTTGCAAGAGACAGGAGTTCGATCCCTGGGTCGGGAAGATCCCCTGGAGAAGGGCATGGCACCCACTCCAGTATCTCGCCTGGAGAATCCCATGGACAGAGGAGTGTGGCAGCTACAGTCCACGGGGCCTCAAGAGTCGGACACAACTGAGCACACACAGAGAACAGCATGTGAGGACAATGCCACTTAATATCTCTTCCTATGTAACAGGCAGCCTTCTTTTACCACCATTTAGGTAACTGAAATTTCTATGGACGTCTATACTACATTCCAAGGAAGTTGTTTTTTATTAGCTTGAAAAAACAGTCTTAGGATGGAGTATGATCTATCTCCAAAACCTTTTATTCCCAAATGTTTGTGAGCACTAAGTGTTCTTAGTTTATGAAGCAAAAGGTCAAGTAGCAAATTAGCATTAAAACAAAATGCTGAATGCCTATCAAAACGGGGTGATTTCATTTCTTATGCAAATACACAGAAAAAAAGAAGTCTACCTGAGGAAACAGCTGTCAGAACATCTTGTCAGCAGGTCCATTAAAGTTTTTTTTAAAGCACACACAGGTATCTATACACGGTTTAAAACAAGATCAACAGCTTTTACTCACAAACATAATGATACCTGGAAAAGAGATGTACTTTCCAGAATTTTACCTTCCACTCACTCTTGCTTAATCACGAGTCACTTTTTGGACAGCTCAGCAGTAAAGAATCCCCATGTAATGCAGGAGACTCAGGTTTGATCTCTGGGTTGGGAAGATCCCCTGGAGGAGGAAATGACAACCCACTCCAGTATTCTCGCCTGGAGAATCCCATGGACCGAGGAGCCTGGAGGGCTGCAGTCCATGGAGTCACAATGAGTCAGGCACAGTCAGACCAGACTTTCTGAGCATCAGTAACATCATCTCTCCTTCATCCTTTCTTTGCTCAGGGTCATACAGTCACTTCTATCTGAAAACTAAACCTTTGTCTATTCGCAATAATGGAACATTATTTGGGTGTGATTTATTCCTCAGATTGTCTTGGAGACATCAGGATAGTACACTTCATGTGATTTTGTTGTTGTTTTAATTCTTTCCTTCCTAGATTTGAAAGAAAAGTTTTACCTTTCTACAAATTCCCACCACCATCTCATTTGTCAAGAAATGAACATGAATGTCACCTTGGATTCATCAAGAGCGTCTAACCTCCCCATCAGCTGCTAAGTACCTGGCAACACTGTTATGTTTACTTAAAAAAAAAATGGCCTCTAAGATGTACTGTTTTATTTTGTCAGCTGGGGTGGGGAGTGCGGAGGTAGAAGGGAAACCAAACTTAGGCTTCTGAAGTTTATGTAGAAGGAAAGCAAAAGCAGAATTCATCCACGCTCCTCTGATTTGTGTTAGTTTGTTTACATGTTTGTGCACCCCTGTGTTCATAGCAGCACTGTTGACAATAGCCAAGTCATGGGAACAACCTAAATGTTCATGACAGATGAATGGATAAAGATGTGGTACACAGATACAGTGCAATACTACTCAGTCATAAAAAAGAACAAAATAATGCCATTTGCAGCAACGTGGCTGCAACTAGAGGTTATCATATGAAGTGGAGCAAGTCAGAGAAAGACAAATACCATATGATATCACTTACATGTGAAATCTAAAATATGACACAAATGAACCTATCTATGAAGCAGAAACAGAATCACGGACATGGAGAAGGGACTGGTGGTTGCCAAAGGGGAGGGTTTTGGGGGAGGGATAAAGTGGGAGGTTGGGGTTAGCAGGTATAAACTTTTGTATATAGAATGGATAAATAACAAGGTTCTATTATAAAACACAGAGGACTATATCGAATATCCTATGATAAACCATAATGGAAAAGAATATATTAAAAATGAATGTGTATATGTAAATAACTGAATCAATTTGCTCTACATCAGTAATTAAAACAACACTGAAATCAACTATCCTTCAATTTAAAAAAAGAAGAAACAGAGGGAAAAAAGATATTTACCCATAAATTCCCTTTATAATTACAAATCAAATTTGAAAGACATTCCCATAGGATTTGTTTACCTAATTCATTATGTGACCCCCAGAAAACTGGTATGATTCTTGAGCTTTCTCTGGAAAATGTATGGGTGCCTAAAGACCGTGTCAATCAACATATGAGTTTTTTATATGCACAAACTTCCTATTACTGTTCAGTACACCTTTTCCCCTTTCTCTTCTATTTCGACGAGGATCTTTATGGTGACATAAATCTACTTTATAGTTGTGTTTGTTTCAACACTTAACTACCTCTGAAGAACTCATCGCTTTTGCATTTACTTTTTTAGACTTTCTTTATAGACAAATGCCATTATTTACTGAGTGATTGGGACAGCAAATCATGAAAAGTGCTCGATACTCTTACCTCTAGTTCTTTATGAATCAGTGCCCCATAAGCCACTGTCAATATTTGCATTAAATGCTTCCTAAGGTTTTACAGTGGCCTCGAACCCAGAAGGTGACAGCTACAAAGGCTTCAGCTCTTGTCAAAAGAGCACCTTGAATAGAAGAAAATGACTGTTTATCAGTTCAGAAAGGACAATGGGCTATCGCAAAGATGCAGGCTCATAAAAAAGCCACAGGAATATCAAGTTGCACTTTTCTAAACCATTTCTTGGACCTTGGGTTAGGGAGAATTAACTAAAGGGAGAAAAAGTGTAAAGCAAATGATTTGCAACATGAAAGATCGTTGTTATGAAGCTTGTCAATGGAGAAGTTTACGTTGACTTCCATGTTTGTTCTTGGTAACTTGTAAAACACACGCTCACAAGTTTGTAAGGTATTGTTCAGGTTTGGTACTGAGAGCCTCATCCTAACTATATACTGATATACCTAGAATCTAAAATTAAGAGTTCGAGAAAGTGCATCAGCTTTGTCATCATCAAGGATACAAATAGCTCATGAGATGAAAAGCTCAGCTTAAGAAAACAGTTGCCAAAAATGGTGTTGGTGGTCACCAAATGCATTGTACGTATTAGGTGATAAAGCTTTCCTGGCTACTATGTGACAACTGAATGAATGAATAGCTAAACGATGTTAGAAATATCAAAGCTATTTTTTTATTTTAATTTTTTCATTTTCTCCGACAATAGACATTCTTTCAGATACAGTTTTTTAGAAAATTATCATCAGGAAAATCATTGTTTTCCGCTGCTCAGTTTCAGGTGCGCTTAGACCCATGAATATGTCTGTTTGAAGCCGTCTATGTAAACAACCACACGTTTCTGGTGTAGAGGAGTCTGACACATAACTGTTATGTTTCTAAATGGATCTAAAGGCTGCTCATTTAATGTAGGATGGTTCTATAAGTCAGTGCAAACAATCGATACTCACTTTGAATTCACCTAAATCTAGAAATCGTTTTGGTGCCATAAACACTGATTCTGAATTCTGTTTCTCTTGCTAACATCACAGTTTTGTGCAAGGGACTAAAAACAGCTTTTGCTGGACAAATGGATCTGTTTCTAAAGGTTAACATAACAAAACGGGGTGGGCTTCGTGCATCCTCCCATGCAGACTCCTCCGTGAGTTACTGGTGTAATCCTGTCCACAAAGCAAGGCTTTGCATTTGGAACCAGGGCAGCCCCGTTCCACCATCTGCACCTTCCTCTTCACCCCAACCCTTCTTTCTTCCGCTTTCTTCCACACCCTGGGGTCTCCCTGAAGTGTACCCCACCCACGGGGCCCCTCTGATGTGGGCTCCCTCTCCACCAGGCTCCTCTCTGCCATCAAGGAGCCCACGCTGCCTGACTCCCCGCTGGGTGGGGGCCCTGCAGGGTCTAAAGCCTAGGCTGGACTGGAGGTAAAGCCCCAGGAGGGGAGCCCCCAGGAGAGGAGGGTCAGGCGATCACGAGGGAGAAGGTGGGGCAGGACGTCAGAGTACAGGAGGGAGGTGCAGCTCAGGAACAGGATGAGGGGCGCTCGGAGGGTCCCAGAAAGGCAGTCCAGCGCCCGGAGCCAGCCTGGAGGAGGGCAGAGCTGTGCCTGGGGCTAAGAGGGTGGGCAGATGCTGGCCACTTGGGAAAAATGGAATTTTTTTTTAGCCTATCTGAAAGGCTAATTAGAAAGTCAATAGTTATCAATCAGTGTGTGTAAATAGATTGGCAAGACAGCCTTGCGCTCTGCTTCCTGAGTGCTGCATAACTGACTTGTGCTCCAAGTTGACATTCCTTCCCTTCCTTTTAAAATGTAGCATATATCTATTTAAAACAATATTAGTCTTGGCATTGTTTAGCTCTTGTGTACACTCCTGTCAAATCTGTGAGAGTGCGAGAGAGTCTTTGGCTCCGGCTGCAGCTGATTTATGTGACAAAAATCTGTATCTGCCAATGTTTGCCAAAGGAGCGCTACAAGCTGGAATCATTTCATGCGATTTATAAACACATTTAAATGAAAAGAAAATGTTTTACTTGTATTCGGCATCGTGAATGTATTTGTGTGCGAATTTAGAAGACAGGAAGTAACCCACTCTTGGGAATAGCACTCAGAAAGCACACATGGAACTCTTTCTTCTTTCCAGGGTTATCAAGGGAAGAACTTTTTTTTCTTTTTTTGGTATCGAAGTTCTGATTTTGTATTGCATGCCAAAATAGTAATAGACATGTATTAAAATGTAGGTTTTCAAAATGCATAGTAATTTATAATTTATTTAAATGTAACAAAATATGTAATAAAATTTTAATTTATGTACTATACACATTTTACATGTAATAATATAATAAATAAGTTTCAAGTAAATAAACATCTATCATATCCATGAGCCCCATGGAATTCTGAAAAATCGTCAAAGGCTCAACTCTTCCTATCAACTCAAATTTCTTCTGCCTTTGCTGTATCAGCAACTCTGAGTTTCATTTGCTGCCTGGTGTCCCTTGAAACCCATGAAAAGTCAGATCTTCTACCAAGCATTTCAAAACCTAATCCAAATTTTGGTGTTTGTAAGGACCAGTACATAGCCAGTACGGTTTAAATATGAGAAAATCTGTTTTCAAACATTCACTATTCAAAACACTTGGGTTCTTGATAGGTTATCCATATTTGTATGCTTTGATCAAATGTCATTGAAATTTAATGTGACTCATGCAAATAGAAGGATGTCTTATTTTTTCCCGTGATTGCCCTAGCATTTTGATTATTGGCATTATTATGAGACCATTTTGTCCCATTAATCCTGTGATGGCTGGAACTGTGTTCTGGAAATGTACTTGTTGGCAACTGTTTCATTATCTTATGTGTATATTCTTCATATTTAAATTTATGTGTTCTGGGTCCCTTCCCAGAACTAGTTAGATTGCTTAGTGGGGACAAAGGAAGGAAAGTTTTGTAATGTAGCTCTGAGATCCAGGAAGCTAACGATGTGTTCCATCTTTAGAGGTGCTAAAACACAACGTCCAAACCTTCTGAGATGCTTCCAGTGAACCCATGGTATAGAATGAGAGTAACTGAAGAGCTTTTTTTTTTCATGCATCATACAGGTTTGAGTTTATACAAAACACAGTGTCAGACTAGTTCAATATTCTTGTATCTTCCTCACTTTACCCAGATGTTGGTCACACAATGACAATATTAATATTTAACATAATCACCATTCAGGCTTTGGGTATATTAGCAAACAATCATTTATGGCTTGATTGCAACACACCTGACTTGTCAGTTTTGAAGGAAGTGATTGTTCTAGTTTCTAGGTGATGCTCAGAGAGGTTAGGTGATTTCTAAGATGCACCATTACTAAGGGAGAGACCAACGCCCCAGAGTGGTAGTTCACAACTGGCAGCTGGGATGGACCACATCAGGTGGTTTTAAAATAAATACCAATGTCTGGGCCCCACCTCAGGCCAGTTCCATCAGCATCTTCAGGGGTGGGGCTCAAGCACCTTCAGTGTTTCCATTTTCTTCTTGAGTAAATGTGCATCCAGGGTTGAGAAGGCTGCTCTGGCAGATAGAAATTCTCAGGGTATTCACCACTTCCACGAGAATTACTATTTTTGTTGCTGCTCAGTCACTAAGTTGTACTGCAGCACGCCAGGCTTCCCTGTCCTTCACTGTCTCCCAGAGTTTGCTCAAATTCATGTCCACTGAGTCAGTGATGCCATCCAACCATCACATCCTCTGTTGCCCTCTTCTCCTCCTGCCCTCAATCTTTCCCAGCATCAGGGTCTTTTCCAATGAGTCGGCAGCTCTTCGTATCAGGTGGCCAGAGTATTGGAGCTTCAACTTCAGCATCAGTCCTTCCAGTGAGTATTCAGGGTTGATTTCCTGCTCTGTCATGGGGATTAAATGGAGAAGGCAATGGCACCCCACTCCAGTACTCTTGACTGGGAAACCCCATGGACGGAGGAGCCTGGTAGGCTGCAGCCCATGGGGTCTCGAAGAGTTGGACACGACTAGGCGACTTCACTTTCACTTTTCACTTTCATGCACTGGAGGAGGAAATGGCAACCCACTCCAGTATTCTTGCCTGGAGAATCCCAGGGATGGAGGAGCCTGGTGGGCTGCGGTCTATGGGGTCGCACAGAGTCGGACACGACTGACGCAACTTAGCATGGGGATTAAATGAAGTAATGCATGCAAAGCACTCACAGGCCTCTGGTACTCAGTTCAGATGCTAGAAGGAAAATTATCATCACCATTACCATCACAATCAGGAAAGAAATTCTTAGACAATTTGACTCCAATTACTATTCAGTCATAAAACAGACAAATGGACCTCAGGAAAATTTTAGATTCTAGTATCTTTTGTTAATTTAAAAGAAAGCATGTAGAAAGGTGAAGATACAAGAGAAAGGGGATCACTGGGACCTTAAGTAAGCTCCTTAGAGGCACGCTCACGTCTCATCATGGTCAGATGGTACCCTGTGACCACAGAGACCTGACAAATTGGTTAGATTCTAAAAATGGGATCTGAAGGACAGCAAATGGTTAATAACAACATTAATCTACCTCACAAAGGGAGATGCATTTAGGCACCTTTACATATTTCAGTTTGTAGAAAATCAGTTTACTAAATGTATATACTTTCTATTACTTATTGTACATCTGATTTAGTTGAATCTTTCCCAGTCAATTGATGCAGCAAATTAGGTAGTTTTTAGTGACAGATTTGCCCTAATAACTCAGATTCTTCTTATTTACTGAAATTATAAACTCTAGAAAGTTAAGCAAATGTGTGGTTCTATTTTTAGCAAGTGATCTATATTAGATGCTTTTTAGACTTTGTTAAATGAGTTGGATGATTATTCCTTAATAACAAAAATCTCATTATACCTTCCTAGAAATTAGCACTGTAAATAAGTGGTCTCTTTTATATGGTGAGTAAACTGTAAGACTAATCAGATTTTCTTCTTTATCAAAATCATATGCCTGGGAGGACAATTAGAGTGATATTATTCTGACTTAGCAAGACTTTAGCTTCAGACAGGATGCTTGCTTGAGCAAAGGGTAAATTGTCAAATGGATTAAAACTCATTGTCCTAATTTCTCTACTAGTGCACCATTATGAGATCTTGCATTAGATACAGAGATTTAAGTGATGGAGAAAACCTCTGCAGGGCCCCAGATGCCATCTTTGTTGCGCTCAACAGGACTCCTGCTGTCTTTAATTTGACGTGAAATGTCCACCTTTAGTTATCTCGATGGGTTAGAGCTCCAGGTCCCCAACATAGGAAACAATGACATTTGCAAAAACATATTTAGTAACAAAAAAGCGGAGACATCACTTTTCTGACAGAGGTTCGTATAGTCAAAGCTATGGTTTTTCCAGTGGTCATGTATGAATGTGAGAGTTGGACTATAAAGAAGGCTGAGCACTGAAGAATTGATGCTTTTGAACTGTGGTGTTGGAAAAGACTCTTGGGAGTCCCTTGGACTGCAAGGAGATCCAACCAGTCAATCCTAAAAGAAATAAATCCTGAATATTCATTGGAAGGATGGAGGCTGAAACTGAAGCTCCAATACTTTGGCCACCTGATGCCAAGAACTGACTCATTGGAAAAGACCCTGATGCTGGGAAAGATCTAAGGCAAATGGAGAAGGGATGGCAGAGGATGAGATGGTTGGATAGTATCACCCACTCAATGGACGTGAATCTGAGCAAACTCTGGGAGATAGTGAAGGACAGAGGAGCCTAGTGTGCTGCAGTCAATGGGATTGCGAAGACTTGGACACGACCAAGTGACTGAGCAACAGCACATGGTACACAAGAACATATTAATATTAAAATCAAAGCAAGCAAAACTGCCATCTACTATAAACAATACTTCATTACAGAAAGGTAATTTTAACAACAATAGGAAGACGCAAAGTCCACAATTCATCCTTTAAAGTGATTAAATTTAACCTTATAAAAACACTACAGTTGCTGCTATTTCTCATTTCCTGTTGGTATGGTGAAAGTTTTGCCATAGTCACAAGATTTGGAAACTGCTCTCTAAGGCTATAAAATGAGAATGTCACCCCTCAAAGCCCACTATTAAGCTGCATATTTGCTCCCTGGTTGGGGAAGAGCACTGCCTAGGGATTCCTTCAGAACTGTTGTTGCTGTTTATTCACTAAGTCGTGTCCAACTCTTATGTGACCCCATGGACATGAACACAAATTCCTTCACGAATTGACCTTATTGCCACTTAAGGAAACCCAGAGTGCTGAACTCATGGGGGACTAATACTGAGTAGGATCATTAGAACTGAGAATGATGAAACTGGTGAATGTCAGTGACACTCAAGAAAGCTGATCATGAAAGATGACAGATCTGGGCATGCCACGCAGCCTCCCAGGGCATGAGCAGTGGAGGCGGCAGCTAAGGAGTCTGGGGAGAGTGAACTTCGGGTGAGGAGAAGCTCAGAGCAATTTCTTCTCTCTGTCTGTGGGCTTGGGCTTCCTTCCAGGAACTATGGCTTTGGGAAGAGCCATCTTTCCTTGTGGTTGATTCATTCTTGAAACAGGAAGTCAAGAAACCAGTGAGTTTAGACGTGAGACTATAGGCATGATGGAAGGGCCCCCAGAACTGCTTCCCAGCAAAACAACTATTTAACTAATAAAAACTATTAGAGTCAAGTATTTAAAGTCTCTGGAAATTGTCCTAAAGGCATAAAGAAAGCGGAGAAACATGTGTTTAAGAAAATCTATTACATCTCAATAAGAACAGCAAGAGTGCATGGCATCTGAGACACAGCCAGCAGTCTGTTCTCTCCCTGCCACGTCAGTGTTACAGAAGCTCCGCTTGGGCGCTCTGCTCCAGGTGGGCACAGACAGGAAGATGGGGTTTACTTCTGTCCCCAGTGATGATTTCACCATGGGAAGTGCAAGCCACTGGGACTTTTAACCTCCCCTGATCCCACGTTGCAGAAACTCTTTTGCAGACAAGGATGGCCAAGAGGATGGGGCTTCCCTCAGTGGTAAAGAATCTATCTGTCAATGCAGGATGATGGAAAAGATGTAAGTTTGATCCCTGGGTCAGGAAGATCTCCTGGGTTTGGAAATGGCAAGCTGCTCCAGTATTCTTGCCTGAGAAATCCCATGGACAGAGGAGCCTGGCAAGTTACAGTCCATGGGGTTGCAGAGAGTCAGGTATGACTGAATGACTAAGCACACACACATGGCCAAGAAGATCAGATTTCCCTTTCTATAATGGAAAAGAATCTGCAAAAAAAAAATGTATATATATATATATATATATATATATATATATATATATATATATATATAAAAAATAAAACTTAGCTATACATTTGAAACCAACATATTGTAAATGAACTCTACTTCAATTAAAAAAAGAAAAAGAAGAATATCCATAATAGTCTTACCTGAAATAGCCCCAACATGGAAGTAACCAAAATACCTGCCAAGAAGAGAATGGATAAACAAACCAAAGTATTTTCTTACAGTGGATGCCATCACTAATAAAAAGGAACAGAGGCTGTGTCTGCTCCAAGGAACGCTTGCCCAGCTCTTGTTGGGCAGCAGTCCTGTGGGTCAGAGCCCTTCTGTGATCACCTATCATGGTGATGATGTCTCTTACTAGTGAGAGTAAATGCTAAATGCTTAATTAATGTGTTCACTCAGCAAGTATTTATTGAGAGTTTATTGTGTGCCAGTCTTGTCCTGAGACCAATGGATGGGCATTTTTGTTAAGTTTGTAAGTTTCTATTAAATTGCTAAATAAACATACCCCAGGTCCTCATTCTAAAGAACTTTTTTTTTAATATGCAAAATGCAAATAAAAGAATGTAATTTGAAAGTGTCAGAAAGTAATGGCTAAATATGCTGGAATTGCTTTTGTTTTCCCTGTGCTTTGAGACCTAGAGAAGCAATCCTTTGGGGTTCAATTGCTCTTACATATTATGGATTATTTTAAAAGACTATAGCATATTAAATTTTATATAACAGAAACATTGAAAAGTTTATTTTTGCATTAACAATATCAGTATTTTTTTTTGATGCCCATCAGCAGATGAATGGATAAGGAAGCTGTGGTACATATACACAATAGAATATTACTCAGCCATTAAAAAGAATACATTCAAATCAGTTCTAATGAGGTGGATGAAACTGGAGCCTATTATACAGAGTGAAGTAAGCCAGAAAGAAAAACACCAATACAGTATACTAACACATATATATGGTATTTAGTCAGTCAGTAAAGATAACCCTGTATGTGAGACATCAAAAGAGACACAGATAAATAGAACAGTATTATGGACTCTATGGGAGAGGGCAAGGGCGGGATGATATGGGAGAATGGCATTGAAGCATGTAAATTATCATATGTGAAACGAATCGCCAGTCCAGGCTCAATGCGTGATACAGGGTGCTCAGGGCTGGTGCACCGGGATGACCTGGAGGGATGGGATGGGGAGGGAGGTGGAAGGGGGGTTCTGGAAGGGGAAAACATATACACCCATGGTGGATTCATGTCAATGTATGGCAAAACAAATACAATATTATAAAGTTAAAAAATAGAAAATAAACTAATAAAGAACTTTTTGAAGAAAACTTTGTGTATAAATGCTTATGTGTTTCTGAGGTATCTAGAAATTATTACTTTGTATTCTTATAATACACATATGCCAATAATAATTATTGACATCCATGTATTATAGTAGATACTGATACAAAGCAATACTTTAAAAACTTATACCTCTAATAATCTTTCTTTAAGAGAATAATTTTCAATATTTTATTTATTTATCCACCATGCCCATCTCTTCCTGAAAGTATGTTTTTAAAAAAGAAAGAACAAAAAGGATTTATGATTTCCTTACTTAGATTAGTCAGAGGCTTTGAATTTCTCACACAGTTTCTCTCACTTGATTTTTTCTTTACCTCTAAATGATCGTAACTAAAATTAGGGTACTTTAGGCATTAGAAGTGCTACTTTTTTCTCCTTCTTTTGTCTTGGTCTGGTGAATAGTAATGATGACCTTGCAAAAAGAAGCATTGATACAAAGCAGAAGTGTGTATTTGAAAACTGCATTTCACATAAAAATCATACTCTCCATACTATGTGCATTTTAAAGCATTTTTTAATCTCCTTGAGCCCTATAGATCAAATTTAGAATTCAAGATGAAAAAGATTGAATGAATTGTCCAAATCCTTTGGAAATCTATCTTTATCACCCGATTCTAGTTTGTGTTCTCTAATTGGGCATTTATAACATGATTTTCTGAAAGAAAATTCCTAAAGCATAGACAGAATTTTACAAAAGAAAAAAAGAAAGTGATATTATTTTGATTTTGGACTATCCTGTGATAATTCCACAACTGAAAATCTAAGCACCATCGGTCAACTAAGTTAACATAGAGGAGTAATACCTGAAGTGCTCTCAGATGAAAGAGATTCAATTATTCAAGCAAATAGAAAACGTATTGAAAATATGTACCACATGATGTGACAGGATACACACTTGCCAGTAGAGGTGGTGTCCCATCAGTGTATCTCTTGCACCCAGAAAAGTATTTGGCTCACAGTAAAAGCTCAATAAATGTTGGATAAGATGTGTTGAATAAATTACTATTTTTCATAGAAATATTGTTTCAGAACAGCTCTTAGAAGTACCAGGTCACCTTCTAACAATTGTTGTAACCACTTTTTCTAACTTGCTTTCTCTTCTATATGATAGATTTTCACAACATTAATGTGGTAACCAGGCTTCCTCTTGCTCTTATTTCCTCGAAGCTAAAAGTCCCTTTCTACTGTACTTGAGTGACACGAGCGGCAAACAATTCTGCTCGCACAACCCTGAATGATCTCTGAACTTCCTAAAGCACTAAAAGTGTATTTCATTTTGTTAGAACTTTTTATTTTAGATTGGAATATAGCCAATCAACAATGTCATGAGGGTTTCAAGTGGCCAGCAAAGGGATTCAACCATACATACCCGTGTGTCCATTCTGCCCCGCACTCCCCTCCCATCCGGGCTGCCACGTAACACCGAGCAGATGCCCTCTGCTAAACAGTAGGTCCTTGTTGGTTATCCATGTTAAATATAGAAGTATCTACATGTCGATCCCAAAATTTTAACTAATACAATGGAGAAGATAGCAGATCTTTGCAGAGGACTATCAGGTCATTAATTTCTAGGACCTGAAAAATTTCATTCTATTCGTTCTATCTAAGATGGATTTGGCTTTTACCTCTTATTTCTGAAAACATACTGTTGCAGAAGATGGCCACTGAGGAAAAGATTGGTAGCTTCCCTCTAAAATCCATTCTCTTGGTCTCAGTGGTAATAAAACTGTAGCCTCATTACACATACTTGCTTAACTGGACTAAACTTCTCAACTGTCCTGGGAAGTTAGATGTAAGACATGTCTACGTTCTCACTAACAGAGCATGAACACAAGTGATGGATGCCGCTTCTGGATTTGGGAATTAAGACTTCAGAACTGTCTCCTTTCTTCCCCCTTCTTGCTGGCAGGAAGCCAGATGGAGTGACTGAGCTCCAGCCATGCAGAAAATGACAGAGGCATTGGGGATGACAGAGCAGAAAATGGGAAGAAACCTGAGCCCCAGAAGGCTCTTGCAGGGCAGAGGTGCCCAGTTAACCTGAATTTCCCATCTCAGAATTGTTGTGTGTGAGACAAATAAATACCCATACTCTGTAAGTCATTACATATTGAGGTCAATTGGGGTCTATTTGTTTAGCAGGTTGTTTTCACCAGACGGCTAATAGAGAAATCCTAATTTCTTGGGTGTTTTCTCTCATGCATTGCTACTAAGACAGGCCTGATTTATGCTATATTTGTAAAATCAATTATTTTGGTGTCACATAGAAAGGACACATCAGAATCTACCACAGCTTACTCCTCAAATTCCAAGAAAGAAACAAAATCTCAAAGTTAAGTTGATGGCCAGTTCACTGTCACTGGGCTCTTGCAGCAGATGTGGAATTTAGGTGTCAACTCTAAACAAGGGTGTAAGTATGTATTGTGTTTGTTCTTCAATAAATGTGATTGACAACCCAATTTGGCTTATATATTTTGAATTCTGGCTTAAACATAGCTAACATGGTAGGCATGTCATTCTGGAGAAGAGTTTTAGCAAAATCATATAAAAAAAAGTTATGTTGGACTGAAGGCAATCAGTGAGCATCGACTATTTCGTCCAAGAACTTTAACAATGAATGTTTTTTGTAAGATAAGCACAGATTTCTAAGCCATTCTCATAACTCTACCAAAATGACCAATAGGTACTATCTACCTCCCTAACAGAGGAGGAATTCCTTGGTTGACAGGGTATCAGTGGATCTGGGATGGATGAGAAAGGAAGGCAGAATAAAGATGGCATACAACTCTTCCTTCAGCAACACTGCCGGGCAATGGCAGAAGCCACTCTCACTCTGGGGGAATGATGGTGAAGGGACTGGCAGGCTGTAGGGAATCAGGGCTCTATGGTAGCATGTGGAATTCCAGCACCAACATGATGGTGAGGTCAAGAAGGGAGCATAATGCCCAGGGTGTGCTCAATGAGTCACTTATACCATCATGAGGCAAAGAGAAAGATGAGCTCAAAAAGTAAATACAGCAACTTCATGAGAAACAGAGAAGGGGCACAAAATGGTGAATTAATTATCAGTAGAAGGAAGGAAGGAAGGAAAGGAGGGAGGGAGAATTAATAATCATTATTTAATTACACAGAAGAATAAAATAATACAAGCAATATGGTTGAATTAAAATATTACTATTTATCACAGTCTACATGAAGTCTTAAATATGTGTTAGTATTTATCATGCATTATGCCATAAAACTTTAATAAATTCGCCACAAATAGAAATTACATATTCAACATTATCTCAACACACACACATACACACTAGAAATAAATAATAAAACTTTAGACAACCAGAGTAAAAGCAATCTCTTGGACCTTGAGCAGAGCAAGACTAGTCTCCCACACAACTGAGCAAAGAAGAATTCAAACCACAATTACGGACCATGTAGGAATTAATGAGGAAGGTGCATGTCTGAATGTGAACAACACTGTGCTCACATGCAAAGTCAAATTATTAAGCACTTCTCATTTTTAAATAAACTTATACAAACATATATCAACTAAGAGGTCAAATTAAGAAGCTAGGTAAAGGAAAACAAAATAAACCTGACATCATAAAGAATGAATTATGGATTGAATATAAAATAATTTAGAATCAAATGGCTTAATTAATAAAAAATTAAATAAGTCTTTTAAAATATTTAAAAAATCAACTTCTTGCATATATAATCAAGAAATAAAGAGCTTTACTATTCACATAAAATTAGGATTAAGAAGACACAAAAGCAGATATAGGTGGGATTAATGAAATAAGCAAAAAATATATTTAATTTTGTGTTAATCAAGTATATCAGTTAAACATTAATTACCAAAAGAGACAAAAACAGATGTGGAAGGCTTAAATTGGCCCTTAACTATAGAGAAATTCTCAATGTTTTCAGAGAGCAAATATTTTCCAGTAAAAACATAACCCCCAATAATTGTATTAGCAAGTTTCTTTCATACTTCCAATGAATAGATTCTAAACTTGATGCAGAAAATATTCCAGAATAGAGAAACATACAGGAAAGACAAAACATGGGGAAATAAGAGAAAAAAAACAAACACAAAAACTTCTGGCTAATCTCAATTATCAAAATAGACAAAACATTTTTGCAAAGCTCAGTAAATTACTTACAGAATTCAGTTCCGACAGTTCAGTCGCTCAGTCATGTCTGACTCTTTGCAACCCCATGGGCTGTAGCATGCCAGGCCTCCCTGTCCATCACCAACTCCCAGAGTTTAGTCAAACTCATGTCCATTGCTTCCGTGATGCCATCCAACCAGCTCATCCTCTGTCATCCCTTTCTCCTCCTGCCTTCAATCTTTCCCAGCATCAGGGTCTTTTCAAATGAGTCAGCTCTTCCCATCAGGTGGCCAAAGTATTGGAGTTTCAGTTTTAGCATCAGTCCTTCCAATGAATATTTAGGACTGATTTCCTTTAGGATGGACTGGTTGGATCTCCTTGCAGTCTACGGGACTCTGAAGAGTCTTCTCCAACACCACAGTTTAAAAGCATCAATTCTTCGGCACTCAGCTTTCTTTATGGTCCAACTCTCACATCCATACATGACTTCTGGAAAAATCATAGCTTTGACTAAACAGACCTTTGTTGGCAAAGTAACGTCTCTGTTTTTTAATATGCTGTCTAGGTTGGTCATAACTTTTCTTCCAAGGAGCAAGCGTCTTTTAATTTCATGGCTGCAGTCACCATCTGCAGTGATTTTGGAGCTCCCCAAAATAGTCTATCACTGTTTTCACTTACAGAATAATAGAGTATAAACAAATGAGATCTATACTAGAAATTCAAGTGTTTTAAAATCAGAAAATTGATATAAAGCATCAATAGATAAGAGGAGAAAAGCTAGAGTTTATTATGATAAATAGTAAAACCTGTTAAAGTCTAACAATGAG
The DNA here is from genome assembly GCA_024291935.2 of Okapia johnstoni. Taxonomy (NCBI): domain Eukaryota; kingdom Metazoa; phylum Chordata; class Mammalia; order Artiodactyla; family Giraffidae; genus Okapia; species Okapia johnstoni. Next base: position 76,885,059 of record CM044309.1, read on the forward strand.
CCATGGTAAACAACTTAGGACAGACTGATACTTCTTTAATATGAAAATATTGGTCATTTCAAACCAATAGGCAATAGAATATTTCAGGAGGTAAGATTAAGAATTCCATCAAAATTAATAATAAGATAATACTGCCTGTTTTTATTAGTTATGTTATAGTGGGTGTTTGATTTTCTAACCAATGTGACAAGACATGAGAAAGGAAAATAGCATAAGAATTTAAAGGAATCCAGAATTACTAATCCCTGATAACAGTCTAAGAAGAAAACCAACAGATTTTTGCTGAAAATCAGCAAAAAAATATTAAAATCAATAAATAGTAGCAATAACCATAAAAATAATCAGAAAATAACAAGGAAATCAAACTAAAAAGACTGAAAATACCCATTAATCTATAAAGACATTTGGAATTGGGAGACTCTTTTTAAGCAAAAAGAAAAGAATGAAATTATTGAGGAAATGTCCAATTGATTTGACCCTGCTAAAAGACACAGTTAACAAAATTCAACGTGAAGAGAAAAAGTGAGTGGGACAAAGGATTACCAGTTGTGAGATGTAAAGATATTATAAATTAATAGAAAATGGAAATTCTTCCATTTTAAAAGTAGACAAAATTTATCAACTGACAATTCAAAAAGAAGAAACACTGATGTCCACAAGCATGTAATTATCAAAAATTTTAAAAACATGCATTCATTTCGACCTTGTAATTCCCCTTTGAGTAATTCGTACCCAGGAATTAATTAAGAATGTACCAAAGATTCAGTCATCAGAAATTTATACTCAAAGCTCTTAGCAAAACTGAAAATAAGAAACAAGCAAATGTCTGCTATTAGAGCACCAAATAAAATATATGATGTGTATCTTGCTAGCAAGAAGTGTAATGTATATTATAAATAACTGGTTACTGAAATAGAAAGAGTTTCTAAGATTTAGCTAAATAAAAAGCAGATTACAAACCACCATGCCCAGAGCTAGTGCATCTTTGTGTAACTTAAATACACACATGCACATACTCTTGTATCAGTATAAAGTATCAAGAGTGGTTATCATTGGGCTTCTATGAAGTTTTAAGCTTTTACTCATTTTGCTTTTCTCTGTTTTCTACTGTTTCTACAGTGAACATGTAACAGTTTCATCATCAATAAAAAGTATTTTTATAATAATAATCCATCAATTTCTGTTACTATTGCAGTTAATTTTGGCATAATTGACCCTTCTTATGTTTAAAAAATACAAGTGTGTATATTAACATTAAAATAAAGATGTCATAACTAGTATAAACATGTTCCAAAAAGGGAACATAAATGAAAAAAGAGCTGGGGTAAAGCCACTGTGACTGACTGCTAGGGAACAAAAATGAATATAAGGAGTATGTGCACATACTGAGCATATTGCAAGAGCTCAGAAACTTGATTGCATCTTGTTATAAGGAATAGTTCATCACCATTTTTCTGGCAACCAAAGTTCAAATTTTTGAAACCTCAGAATGTTTCTCTTCTAGTCTAAATAAATTTAAGCACAAATTTTCTCAAATAATTTTCTGGTATAAGTGAACCTTAATGTTCCAATCTTTTCAAATTCATTTGATAGTGTTATCTAGGATGTACTCCAATGCTTTTCTTACAAAGATGACTAAATCTTATGCAGATGACTTGATGTGAATAAGGGTTACTGTGTCCCTCTTACATAACCTTTTTTACTATAATTTTCCACATCATATATATATATATATATTATCCTGAACCCAAGCTCATTATGAAATTGAAGTCTACCATCCAGGGCACTAAGTCTCCCTCAGAGAATGACATCATCACTACAGGTAATCAGCATTTTTTCATCCTAGTAAGTGTCAATAAATGTTCAGTACCAAATGGGTGTCGTGTTTTCGTTTCTGTCGGTGATCATTATCAGCAGATGGAGTGTCACTTAGGATGCTTCAGCCATAAGAAGGAAAATCCTGATTTGAATTGGCTTAAACAAACGATGGGCCTTCCCAGGTGGTGCTAGTGGTAGAGAAACCACCCAGCAATTCGGAGACTCAGCAGTTGCAGCTTTGATCCTTGGGTCGGGCAGATCCCCTGGAGCAGTAAATGGCAACCCACTCCAGTATTCTCACCTGGAAAATTCCATGGACAAAGGAGCTTGTATGACAAGAGGGGCCCCAATGCTGGTGACTTTAGCATCTTGGTGAAGTAAGAAGGACCCAGTTTCTTATCTCCTCACCCCCCTGCAAGGCTGTCCACCAGGCTGACCTTGTCGCCCATGATGGCCAAAGCGGTTTAGGGCTATATCTGGGCAAGATAACACTCAGAAAAACAAAGCAATTACTTTCTCTTTTGCTAACTCAGGAACAAGAAATCCCTCTTGAAACCCCCATTAGAGACAAGTTTCTCCAGCTAGATCTGAATGGCGTGACTATTTCTAAACCAAGACTATAGCAATATGAGTTCGTGATGGGCACAGATGAGTCAAGACTTACCCCAACAGCTGGAATAGGGGTGCATCTCCTGAGACTCACTGGAGAGCTTAAACATGCCCCCTGAGACAGGATTGTGGACAGGACACCCCACAGAACGTGGGGTGATGGCCAAGCGTGCGTGCTTGGTGGACCCACTCATGGCAGAGTGGCAATTTCCTCTTCTTTTTTAATGTTCAGGTAGCAAATACACCAATGGGACAAGCTCAAGCCCAGCACTTGGCCTTATCCCTATGTATACTAAGTCAAAGAGAGACTGTATCATCAAGGAAAATAGAATTTCTGTCCACAGTGTTTTCATTTTAAGTCGTAAATTACCCTCTGCTATGGACTTGAAGAGGTAGCAGGTAATGAATGCTGTTCATCTTCAAATTACATACCACGAATCAGGGCCTCATCGAATAGAGCAAACAGACTGTGTGTCGTCTCTCAGTGCAAAGGAGCAAAAATCCAGCCACTTGTCCCAACACACTTCTGGCCCCAGCGCTGCTGGCACATCTCTAGCCCTAGACACACGGCATGTAAATACTACCCACACCCCCACACACACACCGCACAACTCACAGAGGGCACAAATTCACGTTCTAATAGTTATTTGAGTGATTGGCTTGCACATTTTTTTGACACAAATTGGTTTTTCTTTAAGGTAAGTTTACAAATTCACAGCAGTCAATCCTGTATTAAACTTGGCTGATCAATTTTAATGAAATGCCCTAAGTCATAATAATAATTTTAAAAAACAACCCTGTTTTATATTACAACAAAGAGGTATTTATTTGCCCCCAGGTCCCAGCCTCCACCTGCTCCTATATAAAGCAAATGTTCTGCAATAATAGTGACATTTTTAATTATGCTGTTTTTCTGTAAAACCCTGGTTGTTATATCATGATTCTACAAGGTCATAGCAAGCGTCCTCAGCGATGGGCCGACCTCAGAGCCCAGATCCTTGTAGGTGCTCTGTGAAGAGCGTGAGGGTCACTATAGCCTGCAGGTTTGTAATTCTTTATTTTTAAATTATTAATAAAAATCATTTTAGAATCCTCCTTTGGCCTGTTATAGGCTGGAGTGACACACCCACTTCACTTCCCCTCCCCACTCCAAGGAGAGTTGGTGCCTGCCCCTTTCCGCCCCGTTGCCTCCCCAGTCCGAGGTCCAGCATCACCGTTTGCCTGGAGCTTCCTTTGTGAGGGTCATCAGGCCTTCTAGTCACTGTTTCAAGCGCTTCATTTACCCCTCACTCCAGGTCGCTCCTCGGGGGAGTCAGAGCTGTGTTCTGCCCCACCAGCCACATACAGAGGAGCCCCTAAAACTCTCTCTTCCTCTGGCCCAGCGACACGGGGCCCTTCCGTGTCCCCACCCCCACACTCGAAGCCCAGACAGCACGCCCTCCGCGGCCCTGAGAGGCGGCATTCCAAGTGACGGTGAGGACGCGTGCTTCAGTGTCCCGGGCGCTGTGACGGAGCCACTAGTGTTCTTTCCTCGGCTGGTAGGCACGTCGTGAAAGGGTTTCTACAGCTGAGAGCGACACGCTGACGTCTGCGTTGGAAGGAAGTCCTGGCAGCCGCGCAGAGGCTCTGCAGACGTTAGAGCCCAGAGGCAGACACGAGAGAGGAGGCTGCGAGATGCTCCACCGGGAAACAGCAAAATAGACACCAAAGAGTGTCAGCTGCCGAGTTAGACAGGAGGAGCCGATGGAAAGGCAAACGGTTTAGGGGGTAGAATCATAGAAGCTGTCACTTAATCAGATTTGGGGATGTGGGATGGAGGGGGAAGAGAAAGAAACACAACCGATGTCCAGTCCTCTCTCTGGGGTCGCGTTCACCAACACGAGGGGATGAGAAAGGCGTCTCGGATGGTGATAGGCACCAGTGGTGTCTCAGTACATTACAGCTGCTGTAACAAAATACTGTGGCCGGGGTGGGGGAGCAGGGGTGTTCAACGACAGACTTTTCTCTCTTGTGGCTCTGGAAGCTGAGGGTCCAAGATCCAGGTACCAGCATATTCAGGTCCCAGTTCATAGACGGCGCCTTCTAACTGGATCTTTACACAGTGGAAGGGACACCTCTTCCATTAACTCCCAACATGTCTATGTATGGCTGTTGACCTCTAGCTCAAGCCCATAAAGGCTATGGTTGTTATTTTGGATCTTTACCACAGTTTGTTGTTGTTGTTCAGTTGCTAAGTCACGTTCGACTCTTTGCGACCCCGTGGACTGCAGCACACCAGGCTTCCCTTCCTTCACCATCTCCCGGAGTTTGCTCAAACTCATGTCCGTCGAGTTGGTGAAGCAATCCAACCATCTCATCCTTTGTCGCCCTCTTCCCTTACTGTCTTCAATCTTTCCCAGCACCAAGGTCTTTTCCAATCAGTCGGCTGTTTGTGTCAGATGGTCAAAGTATTGGAGCTTCAGCTTCAGCATCAGTCCTTCCAGTAAATATTCAGGGTTAATTTCCTTTAGGATTGACTGATTTGATCTCCTTGCAGTCCAAGGGACTCTCAAGAGTCTTCTCCAGCACCACAGTTCAAAAGCATCAATGGTAAGCCTTTAAAATGGCAGGCAGCATTTGAAAAGTTAATGGGTGTCATCTTCAACCTGGGGAAGCTTAACTGTGTTCTGCATTTACTACATAGTCTTCATTACTTTTTAAACTGTTGAAAGCTGTTGACTGTTTTATATGAACTTCCTGGTTGTCCCTCATACCTCCAATTTATCAGAGACACACACAGATTCTTAATAATTAAACTCTCCCAAACTTAATAATTATTATTAAAAGGGAAACTATTAAACCTTGGTAACAAGAACCAGAGTCCCCGTTTTAACTGTATCTCCATAGAGTCGGTGACACCATGGCTTTGCTCCGAGGACTTTAGAGTTCCATATGTCGGGGAGCAGTCGGGTGGTGGGTGCAGTGTCCTCTGGTTTGGGTTCAACTGGAGCCTCAGAAGATTTATTCCAGCATTTATTTTCCCCTCTTGGCAGTGAGACCTGCTGCTGTGGATTTTAAAATAAGAGAGATTGATCTTTAGTTCATTTCCATAAATATGCTATGGACAGAGGAAGCACTGGAATGTGCAGTCTTTCCTGGTTGAAATGTGGCAGCTAAGCCCAGGGACTAGTTCTCTCCCATTGTGAAATTCCCCATGAATACTTAAGCTTCAACAAGGGCCAGTTTCTTCCAAAAGGACTTTGGTCAACAGATTTGTACTGAAATAAACCTCATGAGCTGACATGAGCTTAATTAAAAAGTGATAAATCTCCCTTGCCTCGTCTATCAGCTATTTAAAAAAGAGAGAGAGACTTCAGGATGTTGCTATTAAGTCACAGTAGTTGGCACCTATAAATACAATTTCCATGATATGTTTTCTTTCTCAACAATATGGATCCTGTGTACTTCTTTCTTTTCCCTGGAAAATGCTAACTAGGCTTTCATATGTTGTTTTTCATTGTATGTAATGCTCAATTCTAGGGAAGATCTCGACGAATTAACACTATATTTTCCTGACAGAAGTTGTATGTTCTCCTACCAACCATGAGTAGGGCAATATGACTGGAGAACCTTAAGTTCCAATGCATGCATGCGAAGTCGCTTCAGTCATGTCTAACTCTTTTTGACCCCATGGACTATATCGCACCAGGCTCCTTTGTCCCTGGGATTCTCCAGGCAAGAATGTTGGAGTGGGTTACCATGCCCTCCTCCAGAGTATCTTCCTGACCCAGGGATCGAACCCTTGTCTCCAGCCTCTACCTGCATTGACAGGTGGGTTCTTCACCACTAGTGCCACCTGGGAAGCCTAAATTCCAAAGTTCTAGGCATATAACTGTGTGCCTGCCTCAATGCAAAAATGAAAATATTAGTGTCTTTTATGTCTATAAATGGATATCTGAAGCCATCTCAAGATTTCAGATTCTCAAGCTGTCTGAAATTAATCCACATATTGGGGAGGAAGGGGCTTCCCAAATGGTGCTAATGGTAAAGAACCTGCCTGTTAATGCAGGAGACTCAAGAGATGCGAGTTCAATCCCTGGGTCGGGAAGATCTTCTGGAGAAGAAAATGGCAACCCACTCCAGTATTCTTGCCTAGAGAATCCTATGGACAGAGGAGCCTGGCGGGTTACAGTCCATAGGGGTTGCAAAGAGTTGGACACGACTGAAGCAACTTAGCACACACACATGAATGTGAGATCTGGCAGAGAACCCTGAGAAAGGGTTCTCCGTCATCAAATAAGCATTATGACATTAGATTCTATAAAGCACTTTTTAATCCACTTCATATTTCAACTGAATTTTCCTTCTCTTTGATATAATGAAAAGTTTCTTTAAATCTGATTTTGAGAGAGGGAATTCTGGCAATGGTATGTGAAGAAGCAAATCACCTCCCACTTGAATAAGGACAAACGCATATGAACAACAATTTCAGGGCTCTAAAGACTGACCTAATTTAAACAACAAGGTGAGAGGTATTTAATCATGAAAATCTACTAACATTGGGCTTGTAACATTAGGTGAAAGTGAAATTCCATCCCCTCACCCCCGCCCAGCTCATGACCTTGTAGATTTACCAGGGCAGGAAAGGCCGTGAACACCAGTAGTCTTGCTGCCATGGAAAATAGGGCAGACAACGTGGAATGGAGGCTGAAAACTCAAGATGCTTCATCAGTAAATGCAACAAACTTATTAGGAAATGAGCAAGGAAAACCACAGATTGTCTAGTCCAGGTTGCAGCCCCAGTTAGAACAAAGATTAGCCCACAGAAATGTATGGGGGTGATTTTTAGAAATGCAGAAGCCATGGAGGAATAAAGATAAGCACTCTGCACAACTCTGGCTGACTATAAACAGCGCCCATGTGGCAAGGGAGACTGAAAAGGGCTGAGAAGAAAGAAAAAACTGAGACTTATTGGAGGAGTGGCTGAACTCTGGGTGTGCGTCCCAGCTCACACAGATTAATTGGCCAGGGTGGAAATCACACAGATGCAAAGCATCTGATCATAACCTCTGCCCGAATAGCTGGCTGACCACTCAGCTTTGTAGGCACAGGGGTAATCTTTCAAAAGTCACAATATGGATCCTAGGAATATAGCAAAAACCCGTTCTAAGAAGGAAGTTCATAGTAGTAAACACCTCCATTAAGAAGATCTCAAAGAAACAACTCAAGAAGATGAACCCAAAGAGAGCAGAAGAAAGGACATAACCCATCTCTTTACATGGAAGTCAGAGAGTTCAAGTTCTCATAACTGCTCATCATGACCAATTTATCAGGAAATGAGTCTCAAGACAAACTTCCAAATGTAGTTCTTGATGTGCTCTTCAATATACTTGCAGATACTGCTTCTCATCTGGAATAAAAAGGTATACAGCTTGCCATTTCCATGATATTTATGCATAAAGCTAGAAATGGCAGAGAGTACTTTCACTTACCTTAACGATTTGTTGACCAATCGGTTCAGGTATCAAATGCTGTTTACGCATAATTGCTATAGATAATACCCAATACAATGAACAATTCATACAACTGTCTCAATCAATTACTTCTTTTCACTCCTCCTAATTATGATGTAGATAAAGCAAGTTAGGCAGCTATTATCGATGCTTACTATTTCCAAAAGTTGTTCTTTTCCATGTTGAACATATCCAGCTTACTTTTTTTACAATAAATTTCTTTAATTATGACTCAAAATTATGACATATAAGGTTTATAATTTTGAGTCCATTTTACACATGAAGAAAGCAGGTCAGAAAATAACACTAATGACTTGACAATGACGTAGGTAAGTACTGAGAAGTTTGGATTAGGACTAAAAGCTCCTGATTGACTCATTCTAAGTGTAACCTCCTAAATGTGACAAAATTAGTTACACACAGTCTTCTGTTATCACTGGGGGAACTGACTAGAAGAGAGGCTTATGATATAGAATTGTACGTAAAAGCCACAGGAATGTAACCATGAGACTTGACTGCTTTACCCAGTGTCGGTTTTTTGTTTGTTTCAGCCTGGACTCATGACAATGGTGAAATCCACTTAACTGCTCTCAACCAGCATTTTTTTAATGGGATGCGATGGAAATAGGATAGGATAGAATAGATTAGGATAGATTGTTAGGATATGGATAGAATAGAATAGAATAGGAGGGACTGCATCCTATACCTTATATATTTCCTCATGAACTTATATACATGGTGGGCAATATTGCACAGCATCTTTCTAACTATAAGTTGAAGGAAATATTTGCCTACTGTACCATTGGTCTCTGACTCTCCACATGTTTCAAGTCATCATGAAACCCTTTGTATCTTTTTAAGATTAAAATCTATTTCATGCAGTCAACAATAAGAGAAGAAAGTTTGGTCACTTCTTTTTTCATGAGATGCCATAAAAAAGCACAAACGAACTTATTGGCCAACCCAATACTTAATTATATGTATATTCTATATCATTATAAAATGATTCAATATGGCTGTTTGGAGATAACATAGCTAGATTGCAAACATACGAAACTAAGTGTAATATAAGGTGATATAAGACCAACTTTTGGTCAAACATTTGGTCAAATACATTATTTGTATTTCTACCTCTTTATTCATACTTTGCATGGTCAAATAGTTTGATGGATTTGCTTTATTTTAATTGCATGAATCACCTTTGCCACACCCATATAACTCAAAATAGAAGCTCCAGAATCCAGAAATTTTATAGGAGAAATAAACTCTTTTCATCTGGGGTTATCTAACCATTACCTTCCAGTATCTGTGAGTTGATGACTAGTTTTCTGCAAGTCACAAAGGAAAGACCTCCCTCTTTCTTTTGTTCTGTGCACAATCTTCCCTGCGTGTGTACACGCCTGTGTGTGCGCAGACACACATGACAGTGAGAGATTTTTAAAGGAAGAAAAAGAATGACAGCCATGGCAAGAGAAGGGTCTCAGCCACTGTGGATAAATCAATCCATCAAAAAAAAAGAAAAACAATTCTGCCATGAAACTTAATCACCAAAGGTCATGTCGGAGAGTAAGGAACAGATTAAATTAGCATAGTATTAGATATGGAAAATGATTTCTGTCAAAATCATCTTTACCACAATTATAATATGTTAATTACATATTTCATTAAGGAAGTTGATTATGGTTCACGGATGAAATCATGCCTGCAAGACACCTGGAAGGGGCGGCAGAGCCTGACTCGTCCTCCCGCTCCTCCCAGGCTTCCCCTTCGTCCTCCCCACACCCTCCTCCCTCTCACTCTGGCCCCCAGTTCTCCTTTTCCCCTTTTCCCATCCTCCTCCTCCTCACCCCGCCCCTCTTTGATGCCATCAGCAGTGGCCAGATGTTTCCATCTTTAAGCTGATCTCACATAGGGACTCCTGGTCTCAAGGGTTCAGTGTGGTCCAGGTGAGCAGATAGTGGCTGCTCAAAGGCCATTGTGAGGATCTTCGGTTTTTCTTTTTTTTCTTAATTTAAATTTTATTGCCTATTATAGTTGATTTTCATTGTGATATTAGTTTCAGTTGTACAGAAACATGGTTTAGTTATACATATACATATATCCATCCTTTTTCAGACTCTTTCCCCATATAGGTTATTGCAGAATATTGAGTAGAGTTCCCCGTGCTATACAGCAATGGTCCCCACCCTTTTTGACACCAGGGACCACTACCTATGTCCTTGTTGATGATCTGTTTTATATATGGTAGTGTGTATGTGTTAATCCCAAACTCCTATTTATTCCTCCTCCCACCTTTCCCCTTTTGGTAACCATCAGTTTGTTTTCAATGGCTTCCCAGGTTGCATTAGTGGTAAAGAACCTGTATGCTGATACAGGAGATGCAGGAGATGTGAGTTTAATCCCTGGGTCAGGACGATCCCCTGGAGTACGGGTGGCCCTCTCCAGTATTCTTGCCTGGAGAATCCCATGGACAGAGGAACTTGGGGGCTACAGTCCATGGGGCTGCAGAGTCGGACACGACTGAGCGACATATCACGGCACCCAGGACAGTTTGTTTCTGAAGTCTGTGCATCTGCTTCTGTTTCACACTCACGCTCAGCTCATCTCTTTGTCTAGGATGCTCTGCTCTCCTTTGCTCTCCCAGATACTCTTCATGCCCAGCCAGGGACCCTTGCAGCAGCCCTGGCTTCTGCCCTGATCTGCCCGATCCCGGGGGAGGGACTGTGTGATGGAGCCAGGCTGTCTCTGTCACGGTGGGCTGTGACAGCCTGCAGGGTTGATGTCACCCTCTTCCAGAAGGCCCGTTCCATCATCCGCCTGTGGGGCAGAGGCTGGTGTTAACGGCATGTCGTAACCCTGCCATGGGGAAGCGGCCACAGTGCAGGCAGCAGTGAGGATGGACTCAAAGGTGGTCCAGGGATAGCTGAGATCTGAAAGCCAATTATTTTAGTCAATAATCTGTGAGCCTTTTCCTTGGGAACATCTTTTTTTTTTTACGATGGTCCAGCATTAATTCATGGGGAAATGTACAAATGTTAAGAATTCCAGACTTTTATTACGGGCTCCTGTGTCGCTTGTTCGTCTATCTTACGGACCCAAGTCACAGGGATCCGGTGCTCCATCAGTGCTCTCTGCAGTGATGTCCTTCACACTCAGATACTTGGAGCATAGTTTAAGGAGGGGGCAGAAACAGGAAGACCTCACGTTACACTTTACGCACTCCTTTCTACGCAGGGTGTTAAGTCAGCCCAGGCTCAGCCCCACCAGCCCAGGAAACAGGAAGCAGGCAGGTCACCCAAGTAGGGGTTATCCATGCCCCTGGCGAAAGGTCCCTGGGGAGACCCTTGGGGACGAGACTGCCGCACTTCTGCCCAGTATCTCTTGCTAATATTTCCCTGTGGGTTGAACGCCTCAGCGGACTTGTGCCGGCAGATTTGGCCCTGCAGAATAATCGTCGTTGGAATTAAGCATAATTGTCAAGAAATACTTGGTCATCACAAGTAAGACCGTCTCATTCAACTACCCCTTTGCTTCCCAACAGTAATTACTTCAGTAATTAATCTCTGTCATTTAACTGTGTTACATTTTGAAAAAGGAAAGTGGAAGAAAGACCGGTTTCAAACTCATTTACATCACAGTTTAAAATCCCAGAGTACGGTGAATCAAATGTCAAATTTAGCCCTTTCACATTTTCTAAAATCGTCTCGTTCTAACACTGGGTCCAATGGAATCAAAGGCAGGACGCCGAAGTTACCTCTTCCTGAAAGGCCGGGTTTCAAAGGCAATACTGCTGAAAATTCTTCATGGAAATCCTCCTGGCTTGTTCCAAGGTGCTCAGAAACACAATTAATAAGCCCATTGAGAGAGCAGTAGGAAATCTCTCTGTCCAAAGACCATTTAGGCTGCTGGTAATGTCAATTGCCCATAATGCAGCTCTAGCATTTGTTAATGACATCATCATACAGTAAGTGAATAAATCTGCTCCAGCAATCTCCTTTAATTCCTTTTCACCTCATTTCATCGTTTCAAATTAACTTGTTTGACCTTGTTTATTGTACACCTCATTATACTTAATTTTCAAAGAAGTGCTTTTAATATACTGAAATTTTCCTAATTTCTTATTCGTTTTTTAATATTACTAAGAGCTCATACATTACCTTTCTTTTTAATAACCACCCTTATTAATGAAATGCGTCCCATCACAGGTTACACAAAAATTTACACTTAAAAAAAAATCAGATTTACTTCACTCATCAGTAAGGTGTGCCAGTGGCTTGTTTAAATAGAAATTCTTCAGACTTAATAATCCATAATAAGCTTTAAACAAAAGCTTCCTCATTAAGAACTCTCCTGAAAATGTAAGTATCTATTGCTCTCATTGGAGGAAGGGTAATAGCAGGTCTGTGACCAGATTGAGGACTCATTCAGGCGTTTTCTATTAGATAGTTGGATAATACCTATGTGAGTAGATGAGTGTGCATTTATTTGTCCAATAAGGTAGATGTTTGTCTTTTCCACTAATGTACAATTCAGATATACATTACGATTCTAGTATTCAATATTCAATTAACTTGTGTCTTCAATGAGTACAAACCATTATTATTTCAGTTGCTTTGTTAGACACACAGAAAAGAGAAAAACTTAAATGTGTGAAATGGGAGGCAGTTTAAAATTCCTGTGCAGAAAGCGAGGATCACAGTGGAGCAGGGGCTAGACTGATGAGGAAGGTGAGGTGGGGAGGGAAGAGCGGAACGGCGGTCACAGGGGAACCTCTAACCATCACACCGTGTCCTGTGGTCTGAGCAGAAGGACATCTCTGTCCCCAGACTTCCTCAAGGGCTGTGTGAGCCACCCCTGTGACCCACGGATGCACAAAGACAGCAGGCAGGTGGTGGGCGGAGCTTACCTGCCTTGCTGACTGACCCTGGTTTATCTTGGATGAAGAAAATAGCAGTGCTTTATGGTATTGACTTCACCTACATCTCTGTTCGGATTTGCCTTCGCTTTCTTGGCTTGATGAAATAAAACTTTATTAAAACAGTGGAGACCCTCCCCCTGTAACTTACGGCATGATCTTACCGCTCTGATAGAGAGTTTCAGGTTCCTTAGCAAGTCTTCACTGCTTTCTGGCAAAAAGCAAAGCTGGTATTTATATAGGCCCAGAACCTCCTGATTAGAGAAGGCTTAGAGTTCACAAATACAAATATACGGGAGATTAAGGAAAACAAAAAAGCCTCCTGCCAATTGACCCGCTACGTGAATACACATCAGGGCCCAGTGAATAAAAAGGCTATGAGGGTTTTGTTAACAAGAACTGACTGATGCTGCAAAGCCGGATTCTCCCCCCACGCCTCCTCCACAGTGAGCTTGTTATCGTCATGGGCTGGACACTGCACCAGCAGGTCTGTCTCTCCCCCTCTCCTCCCCAAATCAAAGATCAAAGGCTGCATTTGTAAAGCAAATAGTTGGAGAGTTACAGCCGGGTTTGATGAAAACCCACTCCAGGCCTCTTGGGAGATATTACCTTCCTCATTATTCCACTGATTGGCCTTATTTCATCCAAGGATTACTGCACATTCTCCTGACGGCTGATGAGCGGCTTCATGAATATACAAAATAATCCGGCGGCACTGGGCCAGCACTGATTATTATTGTGGAACTCGGAGGAGCTGCTTCAAATGAGCTGCTGGAGATGGTGGAACTCTTCCTCCCTGTTTTCCATCTGATTTTACCACAAGGATCCTTATTAGGCTATTTTTCACGTGTCTGTAAGAGAAAGAGAAGGAGAGAGAGATTGCATCTAGTTAAAAATGATCAGGGAATTCTGGGTACCAGATGTTTTTTGCTTAATATTGCAAAATGCCTTTTATTAGATTACGCTGAGCACTTACTAACTACAGTTAAACTGCTTTGCAGAGAAACCCGATGGGAACGGTGCCCTAAATAGCTTTCCTGGATTTGTTTTTTTTTCCTTTCCTTTCTTTTTTTGTGCATACTCTCCAGTGTGTATGTGCTTATTCACGGTTCTCTCTCTCTCTCTGTCTCTCTGTAGCTGGATAAGTCACTTGGGAGACAGGGACTGAGGATATGAAATTATCAAGGACTATTACACACTGGCCTGGAATAATTTAACATCACACTGAAATCCAGTCTCTTTGGCCAAAGTACTTGGCCAAGGTGTTAATGAAATAGTAATGGTAGAGAGCAGAGGTGTTTATTTTCGGATTCAGTCAGGCAGAAACGGCTTTGACATAAACTGCTGCCGATGGCTCCAATCTCCTCTGATGGGTTCAAACTTGGATTGAAGCCACCCTGGGGACAGAACCTTCCTTTCCTTTCTGCTTATTGTGAAAAACCCACGGGAGATGTGGAGACCCTCTCCCCACCCCCAGGAAGCAGCTTCTCTGGGAGACAAGCTTTGAAAAGAACCAGGGACCTTCCATTTCCCTCCTAAAAGCATATTTACCCCCCCCCCCCCCCCGTGGAATCAGAAAGTACCTCTCTGATTGGCTTTCTCTACTCTCTAAACCAATCAGAATCCCTTGACTTATAGCTAAGAAACACTGTTCTGTGATTGTCGTTTGCAGCTGGACATACTTGTTTTTACTGATTGTGAACTGCTGAGCTTTTCTGGGCAATAAACGTCTCTTCCAGCACCATGAAATATGTCACGTGACATAAATGGCCCACTTGAATGACTCTGGGAGGCTCCCTCACCACGGCCAGAAAGCCATCCAGTAGGTCTATTTCTGGACCAGGAGGAGTCTTCTCTGCCATCTTTGACAGGATAGTGGTTTGCTCTGTTATGACCAGGAAGGGGCTTCTTGTTGGGGGGGGGGTGCCAGTCGTGAGCAAAGTGGGTAGAATTCAGCTCTGGGTGAGTCCGAGGTTGGCACAGACTTCTTCCTGAAGGTTGCCTGTTCTATTCCCGGGGCTGTCTCTCTCCCAGTCCACTCGACTCCAGAGTTATAGGGGGTATATTGGGAAACCTTTCAAACACACAAAATGACATACACACATGCAAGGTGTCAGCACTGATTCTACAGCATCAGATTCATTGGAGAAAAGCTCTGCATTGTCATTTCATTTCAAGAACCAATTCCAATGCGAGTTTTCGAGGGCATTTGTTAGGGTCTGATGTCTGTAGGGGGTCCAGTAAAATTCTAGAGCCTCAGACACTTTCTGGTCCAGTCAGACAATGTCCTTGCTCTCTTAAACAGGAACGTCCTTCAAGTTGGTGCAGGAAGAGCCTGTCAGGCAGACTCTTGATGATGGAAGCTCAGCTCCATTTTCCCCCGCCGCTCCACAGAACCACCCGGCAGAGTCATTTAATGAGTCTACATTTCATGACTGAAGTGATAAGGATGAAACCGTTTAAAATAACCAAAAGGTAGATACACCAAAAACGCCTGATGAAACATTAAATGAATGTAGTGTAACACATTATCTCTGCTTCCGCACATCCAAAAAGCGCAATGAACTAAAACATTGCATTAGGCCAAGAATAAAGCTAAAAATTAAATTGGCTCAGAAAGATCTAGGGTAGTGGTTTATGCACTTTGAATGCAGTAAATTTGGTCATTTACTCTCATTCTCCCTACCTGTGATGTGCACACTTAAAAGAACACAGGGCTCACGGGAAAAAGGTGAGAGAAAGAGACACAGCTACAGTCCTGCCCTTAACTATTCACCTGACGCCAGAAGGCAGGGGTGAGTCATATTAATGCTGGCTTTTTTTTTTTTTTTTTTACTGTAAAATTGCTTCCATTTTCCAACATTTAAGTGCAACAAATGTCAACAAACATAAAATATGAGTGACTTGGTAAAAGATGGGAAACAGACCCAATAAAGAAGACACGTATTCAAAAATATAATACTGCCCCTTCAAATCAATAAATAAAGACAAGCATTTCATACACTAATGCATTTATCTATGACCATTATAAATTAGTTGCTTGCCAGAAAATACACTTCTTAGCACAAGTGCCATTATTTAAAGTTGTCTATTTAATGCACACTTAGTATATTTCCTCATCCAAAGCTTCTCTGCATAATTAGAAAGCATCCATTCTTAAAAACTAAAGTAGATGCCAAACCTGCAATACATAAAGCATGACGTTTTACAAATTTACATCTTCAAAAGTTATGTGCGGTTTCAGATAAAAGAAATTGCAAAAAGATCACTCTATTATGATGGCCCTGGATTCGCTGCCTGTACTCTCACTCCCACAGTAAGCTGGCAGAAACATGAGCTGTAGGGCAGTTTTTCTTAGTCAGCCTCAGTGAATGCATATTTCCCAGGGTGATCCGCTGAACAGGACAAGTGGAAGGTAGTCTTTTACTATCATGCTGATTTGTGCGTGACCATCCTGTCATGGGTCCCAGATCGTCTGAGGTCAGCATTAGGGGCTCTCTAGTCACCTCAAGGTCTTGGTTGTCTTATCTGCTCTAATTGATGGCTCTAGATCAGCACTCTTCTTATTTGCAAGGACCCAAAATAGGCCTTTGGGCTTCCCAGGTGGCACAGTGGTAAAGAATCTGCCTGCCAATGCAGGAGATGTGGGCTTGATCCCCGGGTCCAGAAGATCCCCTGGAGTAGGAAATGGCTACCCACTCCAGTATTCTTGCCTAGGAAATCCCGTGGACAGAGGAGCCTGGTGGGCTACAGTCCATTGGGTTTCAAAGCGTCAGGCACGACTTAGCGACTAAGGACCAACACATGATAGGCCTTCGGGGGAAAAGTTCAAGGGATGATCCTTGAGTCTACACATCCCACCGGCTCCTTCCTTAAGTTCTCTGTTTTCATTTACCAACATCCCCACTCTTCTTCACCTTTCCTCTATTATCCTGTCTCCAAAGCTCACCATTGGCTTCTGCCATTGTCAGTTTCTGAACTAACAAGTTGACTCCAGTAATGTTTGACTTTTCATCAGATTGTGGCAATAGATAAGACCATTATCTAGAGTGAACTGGAGAATATTTTAACACTTAGTTACCTAAGCAGCTCAGACAGCAGGCATGGCACCTAACAGAAGCCAGTGTGGTCCTGAAGTCATCAGAATTGGCGCAGCTCAAGATAATCTTTGAATAAACACTCTTTTTGCCTCTCAAGTATTAATAATTCAACTCAATGTCATGCCCCTTTTTATCTCAAGGGAACCTGTTACCTATCTGGAGATAGCAGATGGAGAAGCTCTGAAAGATCAGGGCATGTGAGTATAATAAATATACATCTTATGCTGTGTTACACCATGACTTAAAAATTAAGAGATTTTACCAAAAAGGTAATTTTTCTTTTCACCTTTCTTTTATAGATATTTTTACAATATGAGAATTGAGTAATTATCCAAGAACTCCCTGAGTTATCTTTATCACAGATGGCATCAGGAGATGGATAAAGAAGATGTGGCACATATATACAGCAGAATATTACTCAGTCATAAAAGGGTAGAAATCATGGCATCTGCAGAAACACGGATGGACCTGAGATTATCATATTAAGTGAAGTAAGTCGGACAGAAAAAGATATGTGATATCACATATATGGAATCTAATTAAAAGTGATACAAATGAACTTATTTACAAATAGAAACAGACTCACAGATCTTGCAATCAAATGTATGGTTACCAAAGTGAAACCTGGAGAGAATGACAAATTAGAAGATTGAGATTGACATATACACACTGCTATATATAAAATAGGTTACTAGTAAGGACCTAGTGTACAGCACAAGGAACTCTACTCAGTGTTCTGTAATAACCTGTATGGATAAAGAATCCAAAAGAGAATATATATATGTATGTGTGTGTGTATATATATATATAGTCCATGGGGTTGCAAAGAGTTGGACGTGACTTAGCGACTAAACAATAACTATATATATCTGACTCACTTTGCTGTATACCTGAAACTACTAACAACACAACATTGTAAATCAAGTATACTCCAATAAATTAAAAAAAAACATACAAACAGAAAATAGTGCAACTGAAACCAAGGAGAGATTCTGAATGCGGTGCCTAGTGAGTCCATCATTTGGGCAAGAGAGAGTCTGAAGAGGACTCCTGGTGTGTTCTGATGGGAATCCCGGCAGTAATATAAGTCATCTGTGCAATGAGCAGCCACACCAAGCCTCACCTTCCTGGCTAACACACAAGTTTTGTTCACCTGCCAAAGGTCTGGTCCTTCCAGATTGAGAGAGTAGCATGATCTTTTTCTGAAGCAAAGCTAACTGTCATGGTCTTGTTCCATTTGTTGTGGTTGGTTTAAGCCCAAGCACATGATATAACTCTGACCATTTCAAGTCTGCTCTAGAAACGTGGCTGGGAAGGTTTACTCTGCCCTCAACAATGTCACATATGTAGGGGACTTCTATTCTTACGTCTTTGGACGTATTTGTTCCTTTGATCTGCAAGAACTATCCTGAGACCAAGTCCATAAACGGAGGATGTAAGAGCAGAAATACGGGAAGAATCTAGGTTCTCAACCCTGCTCTGAAATCACCCAGTTCCTCAACTTCTTGTTCTTCCTGAGAGTAAATATCATCATTACTGAAGATACTTTTAGTTGCATCTTCCTTTATTTGTAGCCAAAAGCATCCTAAATGATATAAGCTTAGAGATACACTAGGAAAAATGGGGGGCTGAGTAGATGTTCTTTGTTTATTTTAATTAATAAAATAAATAAAATTCATTGATTTTATTAATAAATAATTAAAGAGAAAGATTTCAAGTTAGGCAGTACAAATTGACAGCGGCTCTTGAGTAACCGACAGGATGATGAGAGTGAATGTAAGATAGGGAAAGATCGTGAAATTTCCATATGGTGCCCTTGAAACAGCTCCTTAGTCTGCAGGGTGGAAACTCCCTCCAAGTTGCTGCTGAGGGTCTAGAAAAGAAAAACAAGAAGCACTCAGAATCTCGTCTGGGAGACAGTGATACACGCAGATGTGTGTGCGCAAGTGTGTCACGTTGAAAACAAATTACATACTTCTAATTTGTAAGAGTATCGGTGCAAGTAATTTCCACATAATGAAAAAAGCTCGTTAGAATAAAATGGCAGATTGGAACTAGAAAAATAACTCTTTATTTGTAATTGATTCAGGCAAACTGTGTGAAGAAGGTAAATTCCCAAAGCTCCCTGGGAAAAAGAAGACACCCTTTCCCCCATTCACCACCTACTCATCTGTTCTAGATTATGAATTTCTAGAAGGTGTGCAGGTGTTTTTGTTGTTAGCTTTAGGTAGCACCCAACATAAACATTAGAAAAGAGGCCACTTTTCCTAAGTACCATCCTTCTGTTCTGTTCGGTGATGATGACTTGAACAAATTCCTGTAGATTTCTGGCTTTTGCACATTTACTTACCCTGTTCTGACCAGAGCCGGCTGCTCTCAGACAAGGTAGACAATGAGTGGGAACTGAAAAAAGTGCATGTAAGACTCTGGTGCCGCCTTGCTGTGCACCACTTGTGGTCTATTTATGGACATTAAATCCTAAAGCAAACATTATTTATTGAGAAAACCCCTGGGGTTCCCCAAGAGGCATAGGCAGCAAGAATTCAGCAGGAGACAGAGAGGGAGGGTTTGCCTCTGGCTCTTCTAAGAGGTGTAGGTACAGAGTGAGAAGGGATTCAGGAGTGAAGATAATCTGTGGTCCTCCCAGTCCCTCACTCCTCCTAGTGGGTGTTCAGAGTGGCAGAAATGTACTTTACTATCCTCTAGTTTTTATTTAAAAAAAAGAGAAAGAGAGAGAATCTGAACTTAATGACCACAACCAGTGGAAGAGAAGCACTTGCTTTTTCATTAATTTATTTATGTATTTTATTATTTTTTTAAAATAAATTTATTTATTTTAGTTGGGTGCTAATTACTTTACAATATTGTAGTGGTTTTTGCCATACATTGACATGACTCAGCCATGGGTTTACATGTGTTCCCCATCCTGAACCCCCCTCCCTCCTCCCTCCCCATCCCATCCCTCTGGGTCATCCCATTGCCCCAGCCCTGAGCATTTGTCTCATGCATCGAACCTGGAATGGTGTTCTGTTTCACGTATGATAATATACATGTTTCAATGCTATTCTCTCAGAACGTCCCACCCTCACCTTCTCCCTCAGAGTCCATAAGACTGTTCTATGCATCTGTGTCTCTTATTCTGTCTCGCATATAGGGTTATCGTTACCATTTTTCAAATTCCATATATATGCATTAGTATGCTGTATTGGTGTTTTTCTTTCTGGCTTACTTCACTCTGTATAATGGGCTCCAGTTTCATCCATCTCAATAGAACTGATTCAAATGTATTCTTTTTAATGGCTGAGTAATATTCCATTGTGTCTATGTACCACAGCTTCCTTATCCATTTGTCTGCTGATGGACATCTAGGTTGCTTCCATGTCCTGGCTATTGTAAACAGTGCTGCTATGAACATTGGGGTACACGCGTCTCTTTCAATTCTGGTTTCCTCAGTGTGTATGCCCAGGAGTGGGATTGCTGGGTCGTATGGCAGTTATATTCCCAGTTTTTAAAGGAATATCCACACTGTTCTCCATAGTGGCTGTACTAGTTTGCATTCCCACCAACAGTGTATTTTTTAAATTAATTTTTTGGGTATATAGTTGCTTTACCATGTTTATACTGTATAGCAAGGTGAATCAGCCATATGTACACATATATAAGCCTCTTCCTTGGCTTTCCTGTCTATTTAGTTCACCACAGAGCAGCAAGTGGAGTTCCCTGAGTAAGTTCTCATTAGTTCTCTCTTTTATACACAATATCCATAGTGTGCACAAGTCAATTTGACTGTGACCAAGCACTGTATCCATGGAAATTATCTTTACTGCCATGTCATTTCTATCTTTTGAAATTTTGCCTACCCATCCTTGGTGAAACTACTACCTTCTTTCCCATAATTTTATGTGGAGAACCTGATTATGCTGCAGCTGAGATTTCTAGCTATCTTATATCTTCTAAAATACAGCTAACTTAATAAACTAAAGGATGTGTGCGTGATAAGTCACTTCAGTCATGTCCAACTCTTTGCGACCTATGGACCATAGCCTGCCAGGCTCCTCTGTCCGTGGGATTCTCCAGGCAGGAATACTAGAGTTGGTTGCCTTGCCTTCCTCCAGGGGATCGTCCCGACCCAAGGATTGAACCCACATCTCTTATGTCTCCTGCACTGGCAGGCGGGTTCCTTACGACTAGGATCACTTGGGAAGCCCCAAAACTAATGTATAGTCTCCCTCTTTGTACTCTTTACCAGAATGTGCCAAATTCAGGAGAAACTCTGGGAAGTTTTGTCTAGGACAAAAATGAAATACCTTATTTTCTTTAGAACTGAGGACAAAATTGTAGTTAAATTGCGTATTTCAATATTTTGAGCCAGTCCTAAAATCCTATTACTTCTGTATGGTCTGTGGCTTTTCCATTAACAAAGCCCTACATGATCTCATAAGACTGTGTGGTGGAGGAAAACACACTGTCCTGGAAAAAGAAACTCACCTTCCAAGCCCCAACTCCGACCCTTGTCTCCTGTGTGAACACGTCAGGTCACGTGGACAAGTCATTTAGACTCTCAGTGTTCGTGAGTTCACAGTCGTAAATCTGCTCAGCGAGAATGTTCCTTGTCTTTTATTTCCTTAAAAATAACTGAGTTTAGCATAAAGGAAGAACCTGGCAAGTGTTTGACCCCCTGGTTTACCCATGAGAGGTGCAATGTCCAACTGATTATCCCTTTGGGAAGCTTTATTCTTTCGCTTCTGGGTGCACCACGTACATAAGACTCTGCGAAGTTTGAGGAACTTAGAGTTTAGCCCCCACTCTGTGAGTTCTCACCACCTTCTTGGAGGGACACTGATCCCAGACGATGGCCAGAAAAGACGCCCTATGGTCACCCCAATCCCCCTCCTCCCAGGCCTGCGACGTGACTTTCTGCTCTTCTCTGGCTTCCTTCCAAGGCAGCAGCTGATCCCCTTCTCCTCCTGCATGAGGCCTCAGGAAAGGCAGGCTGAGGGTCCTCGACAGTGCTTGGTTTCCCATCACCCACCCCCTTCTGTGCTGCAAAGAAGATGCAACAGGGGCAGAGATGTTTATCTCTGCCTAAAATGATAGTATCTAACACACAGCAGTGTTCAATACACTTGCTGAAAGAGTGAATGAGTGAAAAAAACTGGCAACCTAGGGGAATGATACTCAAAGAGATTATGGAATGCTTATGAGCAATTGCAGTCTGTACATGTATATATATATTAATGTGTGTATACTTATGTACTAGATATATAATGAATACATGTATATTTTATGTATATATATATAAACACATATTTATGCACACATATACAAATATATACATATTTATACACACACATATATACAGGCTTCCCCAGTGGCTCAGCAGTAAAGAATCTGCCTGCAATGCAGGAGACACAGGAGGGTATGGAAATCCACTCCAGTGTTCTTGTTTGGAGAATCCCATGGACAGAGGAGCCTGTTGGGCTACAGTCCACGGGATCACAGAGTTGGACATGACTGAAGCAACTGAGCATGCACGCATACATTTATACATTTATTAGACTTAATTGATCACATACTTCCTCTACTAGTATTTGACACTCAATGCTTGCTAAATGCACAATGAATGAAGGTTTTCTCAGATGGGCTCTGCATGTAGTTATAAAGGGCATGTCCATGTATATTATTCTTTAATCACCAAAACAAAATTTGAGGAAGGTGTTGTTATTGCCGTATTAGAAATAAGCAAACAGAGGTTTAGGGAAGTGAATCACTTTTTCACCATAGCTATTACAGTCAGAGGAAGAGCCAGGAATGATACTAGGCTAGGGTTCTTTCTATTGCTCTGCAACTTATTTCAAAAGAAATGAAAACTCCCTATTCCTCCTCACCTAAAGGATATAGACTCTTATCAAACTTTCCAATAGCTCAGAGCAGGGAAAATGTGTGAGATACTTAAACTATGAAAAAATTCAAACTTTCTCCAGATCTTGCTCTGACAACATCTAAGCAAGTAAATATGATATCCTTAATAGAATTTAAAATGTATTCTCAAATCTCAATACCAAGTCCAGGAGAATACAGATTATATACAAACATGAGTATTTGTAGCATTTTTACTCTCCCATATTTCCAAGTACAATTTTTTGTTATGTATTAACTTTTGAATACCCAAGTGGTTTGTGAAAACTTTTATCAAAAAAATCCCAACTTTTGGATGCATAGCCAAATTGGATCTGAACTCTGAATCATCTGAGCCCTGTGATGAGCTATTTGCTCACAGAGTTTCATTGAATATACAGGGAGATCTATTTTGTGGAAGGCAATTTTAGTGAAATGTTCAGGACCCAGCATTCTTTAATTATCCTAACATTGTCCTTCTGAAAAGGGAAATGATTAGGAAAGGAGAGAAAGAAGGAAAATGGTTGGAAAATTGAATAAGGGAAGAAATGGCTTCTCGTTCTTTTTGGAAGTAGTCTAGGTCTGAATAATAAATGAATGACCAAAAAAAAAAAAAATTGCAAGATGACAACGGGTAAAGGAAGGAAATGAGAGAAGATGGAGGAGGCTATGAGAAAGAAGTTTACTTTTTAAAAAAATATATATTTATACATCTGGCTGCACCTGGTCTCAAGTGGCAGCACTCAGGACCTTTAGTTGTGGCAGGTGGGATCAAGTCCCTGACTGGGGATCGAACCATACCTCCCGCACTGAGGAGGAAATGGTGGGGGAAGGAATAGAGAATAAGGGAGAGAGGGGAGGAGGGAGGAAAGCAGGAAAGATGGGAAGAAGGGAGGGAGGGGGCAGGACACTTAGAGACCTCTTCGACGTCACACGCTTTCACCCCTATGGGCAATTCGTGTCAACTAAGTGTTCTGTAAAACCAGTCTATGGATTCCAACACGTTGGGTATTAACTGACAGTTTAGACTGCTCTTTGAGAGCAGATCCATTCTTTTGGTCAGGAAAATGATCTCAGTGGTTGAACCGTCATGTCTTTATATTTCTCAGACTACAAAGTCAGGGTGTCCAGAACTACCTCTCCCGATTCTTCCCACAGCTGGGTGCGCCTCATCTTTGAGGTTCTGGGGAGCCTGCCTTTGCCGCCCTCTCTACACGTCCGTGTAAATACCTACCCAGTGCCACCTGCCCGTCATTAGTCTACCTCTCACCATTTATTCTTCCTGCCCAACCGCTTTGATTTCCAAGGATTTTGTGCAAGGCTTGACTCCTTGTTTGTAGTATTAAGTTTCTCACACCAGATTGTGAGACTCATGAGAACTATGCTTTTCTTATCTATTGTTGTTTTCCAAGAGGTAGCACTCTTTTACCATGCCTGTGTAACTCTCGATCCGGTTTCCAGCAAAACCCAGGTTTTAGCAATGATCTAAGTGTGTGTCCCGTAGAAGATGGTTCTATGCAGAAGATGCCATGATTGCAGGGTCTTTCGTGGTCCCTGGCACCTGAGAGGTGATTAAAAGCTATTTATCCACTGAATGAATAAATATTTATTTATAGATGCAGAGACGGCTGGAGGTGTCCAGTGTTAAGAGTAGCCGGTTAGACTTGGGATGCTTTCAATCTTACTTAAATTCTACATTCTATCAAATCAACAAAATTAGAAATGAAAACGGAGAGATCACAACAGACAGCGCAGAAATACAAAGGATCATAAGAGACTATTATCAGCAACTATATGCAAATAAATTGGACAACTTGGAAGAAATAGATAAATTCTTAGAAAAGTACGACTTCCCAAAACTGACCCAGGAAGAAATAGAAAATCTCAACAGACCCATCACAAGCGTGGAAATTGAAACTGTAATCAGAAATCTTCCAGCAAACAAAAGCCCAGGACCAAATGGCTTCACAGCTGATTTCTACCAAAAATTTAGAGAAGAGCTAACACCTATCCTACTCAAACTCTTCCAGAAAATTGCAGAGGAAGGTAAACTTCCAAACTCATTCTATGAGGCCACCATCACCGTAATTCCAACACCTGACAAAGATGTTACAAAAAAAGAAAACTATAGGCCAATATCACTGATGAACATAGATGCAAAAATCCTTAACAAAATCCTAGCAAACAGAATCCAACAACATATTAAAAAGATCATACATCATGACCAAGTGGGCTTTATCCCAGGGATGCAAGGATTCTTCAATATCTGCAAATCAATCAATTTAATACACCATATAAACAAATCGAAAAATAAAAACCATGATTATTTCAATATATGCAGAGAAAGCCTTTAACAAAATTCAACATCCATTTATGATAAAAACCCTCCAAAAAGCAGGAATAGAAGGAACATACCTCAACATAATAAGAGCTATATATGACAAACCCACGGCAAACATTATCCTACATGGTGAAAAACTGAAAGCTTTTCCCCTAAAGTCAGGAACAAGATAAGGGTGCCCACTCTCACCACTACTATTCAACATCGTTTTGGAAGCTTTGGCCACAGAAATCAGAGCAGAAAAAGAAATAAAATGAATCCAGATTGGAAAAGAAGAAGTAAAACTCTCACTGTTTGCAGATGACATGATCGTCTACATAGAAAACCCTAAAGACTCCACCAGAAAATTACTAGAGCTAATTAACAAATATAGTAAAGTTTCAGGATATAAAATTAACACACAGAAATCCCTTGCATTCCTATACACTAACAACGAGAAAACAGAAAGAGATATTAAGGAAACAATTTCATTTACCATCATAATGAAAAGAATAAAATACTTAGGAATATATCTACCTAAAGAAACAAAAGACCTATATATAGAAAACTATGAAACACTGGTGAAAGAAATCAAAGAGGACACAAACAGATGGAGAAATATACTGTGTTCATGGATCGGAAGAACCAATATAGTGAAAATGAGTATACTACCCAAAGCAATCTATAGATTCAGTGCAATCCCTATCAAGCTTCCAATGGTATTCTTCAGAGAACTAGAACAAATAATTTCACAATTTGTATGGAAATACAAGAAACCTCGAATAGCCAAAGCAATCTTGAGAAAGAAGAATGGAACTGGAGGACTCAACCTGCCTGACTTCAGGCTCTACTACAAAGCCACAGTCATCAAGACAGTATGGTACTGGCACAAGGACAGAAATATAGATCAATGGAACAAAATAGAAAGCCCAGAGATAAATCCACGCACCTATGGACACCTTATCTTTGACAAAGGAGGCAAGAATATACAATGGAGAAAAGACAACCTCTTTAACAAGTGGTGCTGGGGAAACTGGTCAACCACTTGTAAAAGAATGAAACTAGAACACTTTCTAACACTATATACAAAAATAAACTCAAAATGGATTAAAGATCTAAACATAAGACCAGAAACTATAGAACTCCTAGAGGAAAACATAGGCAAAACACTCACTGACATAAACCATAGCAGGATCCTCTATAACCCACCTCCCAGAATATTGGAAATAAAAGCAAAAATAAACAAATGGGACCTAATTAAAATTAAAAGCTTTTGCACAACAAAGGAAACTATAAGCAAGGTGAAAAAACAGCCTTTGGAATGGGAGAAAATAATAGCAAACGAAGCAACAGACAAACAATTAATCTCAGAAATATACAAGCAACTCCTGCAGCTCAATTCCAGAAAAATAAACGACCCAATCAAAAAGTGGGCCAAAGAACTAAACAGACACTTCTCCAAAGAAGACATACAGATGGCTAACAAACTCATGAAAAGGTGCTCAACATCACTCATTATCAGACAAATGCAAATCAAAACCACAATGAGGTACCATTACACACCAGTCAGAATGGCTGCTATCCAAAAGTCTACAAGCAATAAATGCTGGAGAGGGTGTGGAGAAAAGGGAACCCTCTTACACTGTTGGTGGGAATGCAAACTAGTTCAGCCACTATGGAGAACAGTGTGGAGATTCCTTAAAAAACTGGAAATAGAACTGCCATATGATCCAGCAATCCCACTGTTGGGCATACACACTGAGGAAACCAGAATTGAAAGAGACACGCGTACCCCAATGTTCATTGCAGCACTGTTTATAATAGCCAGGACATGGAAGCAGCCTAGATGCCCATCAGCAGATGAATGGATAAGAAAGCTGTGGTACATACACACAATGTAATATTACTCAGCTATTAGAAAGAACGCATTTGAATCAGTTCTAATGAGGTGGATGAAACTGGAGCCTATTATACAGAGTGAAGTAAGCCAGAAAGAGAAACACCAATACACTATACTAACACATATATATGGTATTTAGTCAATCGATAAAGATAACCCTGTATGCGAGACATCAAAAGAGACACAGATAAATAGAACAGTATTATGGACTCTATGGGAGAGGGCAAGGGCAGGATGATATGGGAGAATGACATGGAAGCATGTAAATTATCATATGTGAAACGAATCGCCAGTCCAGGTTCAATGCATGATACAGGGTGCTCGGGGCCGGTGCACCAGGATGACCTGGAGGGATGGGTTGGGGAGGAAGGTGGAAGGGGGGTTCTGAAAGGGGAAAACATGTACACCCATGGTGGATTCATGTCAATGTATGGCAAAGCAAATACAATATTGTAAAGTTAAAAAATAGAAAATAAACTAATTTACAAAAACAAAAAATAAATAAATAAAAACTCTACATTCTAGTATTTGAAAGCTTCATAGTGATTAGGTGGTCATTTTTATTACAGCAAGTTGATATCCAAAAAACAGTAAACCAACTAAAGGGCATGTACTCATTTAGGACAAGCACAAGTCCATGGGGCAGTTAGGGGGTTGAGCAAGGGAAGGATGTGTACTTTAACCCAAATCTAACTGTTAAAGCAACACAAACACTTCTTATAGTTGGGCAGCTTGTCTGTGCCCACTGACTCTGTCTTGGAGCTGGCCAGAGGAGAAAGATGCATGATACGGCCTGAAAGGCAGGCACCAGGTGTTGAGCACTCAGTGTCCAGAGAGTCCATGGACCCTTGCTCAACCTGCTCCCTGCCTGTCAGGGGAGGAGATTCCCACCTGACTTCCTTGTTCACAGATGTGGACTCAGCTGCCAACCCCAGAGTGCTCCCATGGTGCCCAGGCAGGTGCTGTTTGCTTCATTAAGTCTATCCTTCTACACTCACACACACACTCACACACCCCCCAACATACACACTCACATCCACCCCAATACTCCTACACACACTCACATGCACCCCAATATTCATACACACACTCACATGCACCCCTACACTCACACACACACTCAAACACACCCTGACACTCACATACACACACACGCACTCGGCACTCACACACACACACTCACGTGCACCCCAACACTCAAACACACTCACACACCCTGACACTCACACTCACACGCACCCTGACACTCATGCACACACTCACATGCACCCTGAAACTCACACATACACACTTTCTTACCACCCCTCCTTCTGCTCATTTAGAGTCCTTATGCGATACAGTCATCATCCCTGCTTTACAGCCCCTGGACTTATGGTGAGTGTGTCCCCTCATGAGCGTGTCCCCGTGTGAGCATGTCCCCATGTGAGTGTGTCCCCTCGTGAACGTGTCCCCGTGTGAGTGTGTCCCCTCATGAGCATGTCCCCGTGTAAGCATGTCCCCTTGTGAGCGTGTCCCCTTGCGAGTGTGACCCTGCACAAGCGTGTCTCCATGTGAGTGTCGCTGCAGCCTCAACATGTGGAAACAGCAGCTTATATGATGCATATTTCCCTTCAAAGTTTGCATGCAGGGACGAGGGGCAAAGAGACCGATCAGACCACTGATGGATAAACAAGCAGGAGGGCAGAGTCCCGGGCCTGAAGGGGGTGCCAGGGGGTGGGGGGGTTGCATTTAGCAGCTTTATGCTGGGACCTTGCTGCAGAGTGGGGGTGTGAGCTGCAATTACACTGGGAGCAGTGAATGGCTGAGCCCAGGAGACACTGACAAATCCGAGCTGGACTCAGCACATCAGACAGGGACCCCCAGGCCCCTGAGAGCTAGTGGGCGGTGTGGAAAGCAGGGTTACAGCATCAACACATCAATAAGGAAAAATCCAAGTCCTGGGAGAACACAGGTAGGAAGCAAGGTAGTGGGACAAACTCTAGCCAGGCTGCAGTTTGTTTGGAGAATCATCCAAGAGCTCCTGAGTGGGCAGACCAACCCTCCGCCTGCAACTGGTTGCTTTGTAAGGCCTCTCGGGAGCAGGAGCAGCACAAGTGTGTATCACAGCACCACAAGGAGGACCCCAGAAGCTGGATGTGGGCGCACTAGGCCCCCCCAACCCCGGGTGGACAGCAGGAAGGAGGGTCAACCCCAGAAGACATCGAAAGCCCCCAGGCCGGAGGAGCGCCCCTGGAATCATGCTGGGTTTGTAGAAGCAGGACACCCAGCCTCCACGCCCCTCACTGCCACCTCCAGAGCCATCCTTAGAGAGCACTGTGGTTCACTGGGGTCCCACTGTCACTGTTAGGCTTGCAGTGTGGGGAGGAGTGTGATCTTGGAGAGGAGAGGGAAAAAGCGATCAGTCATTTTGTCCGGAAACATTGTCACAATTGGAGACTGAAGCACACCCGCTATCGGAAATGCATGAGAAGCTTGCCACCAAGATATGGGGAGAGAGGGATGTTCTGAGTCTAACAAGTGACGCCCAGGTGAGCTCTAGGGCACAGTCCCAAAGTCAGACCCACCCTTCCCTGAAGGTCAAGAACAATACTCCTTAGGTCTGCAGTCAAACACTCTGGTTGATGACTAGTTCACCAACCCTCTTTTCCAAGTGCTTATCATTGGGAGAAGCTTCCCTTCGGGTAACTATTGTGTCAGAGAAAAGGAGCAGTGAGTGAAGATGTTACCTTTGCCCTGAGTCAGGGCATCATGATGCACCAATAACTCTTCATTTGATGCATTTGAATCTTGCTTCCATGACTCAACCTCAACCCAAGAAGTTAAGGTGGTAAATTCATGGATTGTGGATTGCTGGTTGTAGGGACTTTTTCCCCCCATAAAATACAGCATACAAGGGTTATAAACACACAATACAGATTATCAGACTATAAAAAGGCATAACAATATGATATGATTCATAGCTGGCATGGGCACAATATTTTGCAAGAAGATTAAAGACTATATGACTTAAATAACTTTTATTGTAATGCTTTCAACAGATCTCCTAACGGAAAACAAACAGATTCTGCCTGGTGATATGACTGGTGGGTAGTACCCAATAAAATCCCCAGAGGGCTATTCATCTCCTCAGGCTAGCTGAGATGATTCCACTTTGGTGAACACTTCACAACCAAGCCAGGCAGTTTCTGGGCGTGGAGGTAATATACCAGTCTCCTAAGATGCGCCGTGTTCGGCTAAATACAGCAGGCGTCCTCGGAGTCACATGGCTGAGGATGAGTGATAGGTACTCCGTCCCTCCACCCAGTCTCCTGCACAGGCTCTCTTGGACTCAGTCCAGGAATTAATTTGTGGTAATCTGGTCCCCAAATAAATAACTTTTGTCTTCATCCTGCTCCTTGAGTTTCACAAGGAACAATATGCAGCCCTGACAAGGGGTGCGTGGCACAAGACCACGGGAGACCCCGCTCTGCGCATCTTCAATTCAAATACGGGGATGAGGGCTGAAGCCATCAATCTGTCTCCGTCTGGTGCGTCCAGGCTGAGCTGGAGGCGGGGCTCTCGGTTCTGTCCCCAGCGGAGGTTTGGGAGCAGGGACAAGTGGAGGGTCCTGACGTCCTTCCTCCTCCGGTTTCAACGCACAGGCTGCTGGCAGAGCCCTCATCAGAATAGAGATGCTCTGTGTCTGTTAAGTGGTACCCTTTCTGCTCCAGCCCACGGATTGGCTGAGCCGGTGAGCAGGGCAAACGCTGAGTTCCTGAGAGTTGTTGGCAGCCTCCTGCTCTTTGTTCTTCCGAATGTGAAAATAGTGTAAATAGCAGCATCTGTAACTGCTCCTGCTGCTCTGATCGCCAGCCAGATCCTTTTTTTTTTTTCTCCTTTCTCTCCCTGTCGGGCCGTCCACATGCCGCACACAGGCCAAGCTGGTGCAGTGTGGGACCCCCGAGTGCAGAGATGTAGGGCTGACCCCGCCCCCATGCGGGACCCAGGGAGGGCTCCGGGATTCCGGGGCTTCTGGCAGAATTCGCAGCTCCATATGCTGCATCATGGAGGTTTGCGGCGTTCGAGGAATGTGTACAAAATGCATTTCTGCCCCTTCTTCTCCCCCACAACCCACAGAAACACCATCCCTCAATCCTGAAGAGCTACAGTAACCTAAGCTGAATTTTATGCTTTGGAATTTTAAAAGGGGGATTATTCTTACTCTCGCGTCCTCTGACTGCACTGAAATGAGCCCTGGCGTGAGTAACTCGAGGAATTCTGCCCGGATAGCAACCGAGAGCATTCGCCTTTTACCTGAATCTCTCCGTGAGGCTGGTTCCAAAGTGTTCCTTTCTCTTGGATCTTGTATTTCCTTTCTTTGTCTGCCATCTCTGCTAATTGACAAAAGAAAAGGCTGTTATTTTCAGCACGTCCAAAGAATCCACATTGTTTTTCTATCAAAGTGGCAGGTGTCCCTGGACTGTGAATTGTATCCTAAAATTCTCAAAGGCCTGATCAAAAGTAGCGACATCTCGATTTTAGAAATACGGTGCAAAGGGTCAGTAAGATTTCTTTGTGCTATTATAACTTCCATATCATCCTGAATCTCGATTCAAGACAACCTTAGCATAGAGAAGTAGAATTCCCAACTACATCCATCCTTTTTTAAAAATATGTATCTTTCTAACACATGTCAACCCCAAAGACATAAAATGCTAGTCTCTGAGGGACAGCCTATAGTTGCATTTTAAAAATACACACCGATATATCCTCTCTGTGTTAGAAATTCTGCATTCGGAACTTCCCTGGTAGTCCAGGGGTTGAGAATCCACCTTGCAATGCAGGGAATGTGGGTTCGATCCCTGGTCTGGGAAAATTTCACACGCCACAGAGCAACTAAGGCCATGCACCACAACAATTGAGTCCTCTGAGCTGCAACAAAAGACCTGATATAGTCAACAAATAAATATTTCTTAAAAAGAAATTAGACACTGAAAGAGAGAAATATGTGTCACCTAAGTAATATAACTAGTAACTAAAGAAATTAGCAAGTAACAATTACAAGGCCTGGAAGGGGAAACAGTGCCCCAGATTGCTACAATCTCTCATCTAAAATGTCCAATCTCCAGGGATTCCCTGGCAGTCCAGCGGTTAGAACTCTGCACTCACACTGCTGAGGGCCTGGGTTCAATCCCTGGTCAGGGAAATAAGATCCCACAAGCCACATAGCGTGGCCAAGAAAAAAAAAATAAGAAAGAAAAGAGGAAATTCTGCACATGGGTGAAATATATGTCCACAGAACGGCCATCCATCCTGCTCTGTGATCTCGAAAGGTTAAGACTGGCCTAGATGTGAAAGGGCCCAGGACTAAAGCAAGCAAGGGTGTACTTCCAAGCTAAGAGTAAATGAAGGGCTTTAGACTTTCAGGAGAGTAGATACAGCCTCTTTTGTTAAGTTTTCTCTTTTTGTGAATCTATATAATTTACTAGTTTCACCATCCCAAGCAAATAAATATGGGTTTGAGGTTTTACTGCAGATACTTCATAAGAGTGGAAAGTTAGAAATGATTCAGGAAGTAAGGTCTTCATTGGTTACCAAGCAGACAGGAAAACGCTAAGGAAAATGAAGCAAAGGGGAAAAATTATGATGGAAACAAGGCTGAGGAAGCTCTTGATGCAGACAGCCTGTACCCCGAAGGAAGGCCGGAGGACATTGGTGGTCCCTGACCACCCCGAGCTGCTGCATCCCAAGCTGAGAGCACAGAGGAAACCACACTGTCAGCTCAGCTCTGAGTGTGTCTGCTGACTCACAGATCCCTCCAGCGTCAAGTCTGCAAGACCATGAAATGGCAGAGGAGGGGCTGTGGCCTGTAGAGAAGTGGGGTGCCAGAGAGCCCCAGAGGACAGGACTTTCCCCCAGCAGCACCAGAGGTTGGAGGAAGCTGAATCGTTGGATGATATCCAAACTGCCCTCCATCACCTGTACAGAGACACTCGCTGGGCTCCAGACCTGCCCTGTGCCTCCTCCCAAGGGGACAGTCCTAAGTCTCGGACGTTATTAAGCTTCAGTACTGAAGCTGGGGACATGTCCATCTTATGACTGGTGGAAACACGAGGGAAAATCTCGACCCAGAGCAGGGGGACCAGATGAACTAAGCTTGGGCTTGCACTCCACGCACTGAAACGATTACAGATGGCGCTACAGTCTGGATGGCTCTCCAGCCTGTGAGGTTTCTTTGATGTTTATTCTAGTAATTCATAAATTTTTTACATGCTCATACTTATGTAATGCTTATAGTCAAGGCTATGGTTTTTCCAGTAGTCATATACAGGTGTGAGCTTTGGGTCATAAAGAAATCTAAGCAGGGAAGAATTGAAGCTTTTGAACTGTGGTGTTGGAGAAGACTCTTGAGAGTCCCTTGGACTGCAACCAGTTCATCTTAAAGGAGATCAGTCCTGGGTGTTCACTGGAAGTACTGTTGCTGAAGCGGATGTTTCAATACTTGGGCCACCTGATGCGAAGAGCTGACTCATTAGAAAAGACCCTGATGCTGGCAGAGACTGAGGGCAGGAAGAGAAGGGGGTGACAGAGGATGAGATGGTTGGATGGCATCACTGACTCACTGGACATGAGTTTGAGCAAATTCTGAGAGATGGTGAAGGACAGGAAAGCCTGGCATGCTGCAGTCCATGGGGTTGCAAAGAGTCAGACATGACTTAGCAACTGAACACCAACAACTTATGTAAAGAATATGTTTGTGGGCTTTTCTTCTCAAAGATCTTCGAGTAAGATTGAATCTCCAGGAAGATGCGCCTTGTCCCGGGTGGCCCTCTGCCACCTCCCTGCCCCATGAGGAAGTCTGTGGGGACAGGAGTGCAGAGCCCTCAGCTGTGGTTCAGGAGAAACCCAGGAGGGTCGCCGGTGCCCTGGCCCATGGCACACTGGGCTAGGGGTAGGATGATGGCCACAGGCCACCAAGAGCAGACTGGGCCCTCTGCTCAACGCATACCAGCCACATGACCTGCCACACGAACTGTCTCAACCTGCCAACTGGATCAAATTAGTTAAACCCCAAATTAGTTCAAGCCACTTTTTAAAAATAGAGTAGCTATCTGACCAAATGTGTCAGATTATATATATATATATATAGCAGCACTGTTTACAATAGCTAGGATATGGAAACAACGTAGATGTCCAGCAGCAGATTAATGGATAAGAAAGCTGTGGTACATATACACAATGGAATATTACTCAGCTATTAGAAAGAACACATTTGAATCAGTTCTAATGAGGTGGATGAAACTGGAGCCTATTATACAGAGTGAAGTAAGCCAGAAAGAAAAACACCAATACAGTATATTAACACATATATATGGAATTTAGAAACATGGTAACAATGACCCTATGTGCAAGACAGCAAAAGAGACACAGATGCATAGAACAGTCTTTCTTGGACTCTGTGGGAGAAGGCAAGGGTGGGATGATTTGAGAAATAGCATTGAAACATGTACATTACCACATGTGAAATAGATCACCAGTCCAGTTCGATGCATGAGATAGGGTGCTCAGGGCCGGTGCACTGGGATGACCCCAAGGGATGGGATGGGATGATCCAGAGGGATGGGATGGGGAGGGAGGTGGGAGGGGTTTCGGGTTGGGGGACACATGTACCCCCATGGCTGATTCATGTCAATGTATGGCAAAGGCCACTACAATATTGTAAAGTAATTAGCCTCCAATTAAAATAAATAAATTTAATTTAAAAAGTATATATATAGGATCGAACCATCTCATTACCTGCTTCAGTGTTCTTGCCTGGAGAATCCCATGAACAGAGAAGCCTGGTGGGCTACAGTCCATGGAGTCACAAAGAGTTGGACAAGACAGAAGTGACTTAGCATGCACACACAC